>RSEF01000001.1:58359435-58406829 GCA_003993805.1 Himantopus leucocephalus
AAATGACAATAAATTGTTATGGGTCTCTCAAACCATAACAATGCTGTATTGGGTATCAACACATCTTTTAATTTTACTTTTGAGGATTAGAACAAGGCCTGTTGTCTTAATGTTAAGAGGAACTGCTTCTCCCCATGAATTTTTCAATAAATATTCTCAGTGTTGGTAACAGAACTGATTAAATGCCAGATCAACTATTCCTCTTCATACCTGGATCTTGTAGATTTGTGGTGCTGACAGGTTTCTTTAGTTCATATCCCAAGAGATACAGAGCAAGGCTGGGCGGACTACACTCAAGAGAACTGATAAGAAGATTCAAAATATGGATCCTTGTTTCATGATGGATCTGTGCCCGCTTCTTTTCAGGCTCCAGTTCTTGATTAAAAAAATAAAAAAAAAGATGAGGTGAATAATGAAGTGAAGAAATCCGTTTAATGGAATAATTCTTGGAGCCTTCAAGTTAAATACAAGAAAGCTAAGGCATCAACTTATATTAGTACAGAGGGATACAAGACCAAAATTTCAAATTACTATTAATACAGCTCTAAATAATACATCCAGATCAATGTTAAATACTTGTCTTCTGAAAACAGACTCAGTTTGTAGTTGGCTCATCATACTATGGACATATCTTAACAAGACATTGGTGCTTTTCATTCTCTTAAAGGTCCAATTCTACAGAAACAATGCAAGAAAAGGGTTTTCTGACTTAAAAGCACTTTTTTCACCTCTATCATTATTTCATTCTATGCAAAAGACAACAGTGTAAGCCATTTTTAAGAAGCCTTTTACATACCTTCATCTGGATTAATTAATTCTTCTGCATCTTCATTGTCCAAACATTCCACAAACCCAGCCATCAGCTTCTGGCTAATACTCTGTATTCAACAATGAAAGGATGGAAATGAAGAGGATTTTAAGATTATTGAAAACAATACCTTTCATAATTCCCTCCATATAAGTTGACAGAAGTTCCAGACAAAAACTATATAACCTAGTTAATAAGCAGGAGTTAAGACTTGTAGCTGTTCTAAGCATAGGTTAGCAATTAGACACTGAACAGCAAAAAAAAAATAAATCTACTGTTGTTACATATGCTAAAGTATCCTCACAGCTTGAAGACTATGAAAGTCAAGAAAAAGTCTCAGTATCTCAAAGAATATTGTCCCTTTCCATCTTGCAAACATTCGTGAATTTCTTTTTTTCAGTTAATTAAGTAGTTGCTTTTCACAATGCCACAGTAAAAGACTTTTTAGAGGCAGGTAGATATAAGACAAAATACAGTTTTAATGTACTTGATCTAGAAACCTATCCTTTATGAGCATTATGGAGCACCAGTATTTCTCCACCGATTTCTCTTTCCAGATCCAAAGAAACTGGCACTTACCTGATCATGCGTGAAATCACCAACTAGCTTTGCCTGGATGTTGGAATTACAAGAAATACAGCACAAAATCTTGGCACTTTCAAAAGCCAGTTCAGGATTGCCGTTCCCATGATAAAGGTACCTTCAAAAATACAAAATTATTGTAATGAAATTGTTGAGAATTTTCCTATTTCAAAATAGGAATGCACAGATGAGAAATTAAACAACATTGAGAACTAAAACATTTAGAAATCAAACTACATGAGAAAATGTTAAAGCTACTAACAAAATTTAACTCCACACGAAGCATTTAACACTCCTGCATCAAAAGGTGGGTACTAGGTTGAGTAGGGATAATAATTTCTCCTGGATATTTCACCATTCCTTTTATCCACAATCTACCTCAAACACTGTAGGATAAGTTAAAACAGGCTCACACAAGAAACGTGGAGAAAATACCTTCAGATCATGCACAAATGAGCGTCACTGAAGACCAGAACTAGCTAAAATTAACTACTGCACATATCCAAAATAGGCAAGGTAAAAGCATGCCTTTTAAGATGCTTTTAAATATTTTTTAAACTATTTGTCAATTATTGTTATGTGAAAAAAGTAATATAAATGAAAGACAAAACCACGTATATAGAAAGAGATCAATTTTTTACTACATTCCATGTCAGAATATCACTGCTTTTTTATGCACTCAACTCTACTATTCAATGTTGGTTTGTCTGCAGTTATGATAAAATAAAACAGTAACAGAAAGTGTCAGTGGGAAGTGGAAATCCTGAAGTTTCACATTTGAAACAGAGTTTCACATTACTAGCCTGATAGTTTTAATATAGTAACTAACGGACAATACTGTAACGCATTTAAGTGGTTAAGTTTTACTCTCCCACTCTATGACAACCAAAGTCTGGGGCAAACTGAGTATTATATGTGAAGGAATCACTGCACATAAGATAACCAGGAAGAAATCATGAGGGGGAAAAAAAAATAATCAGAAAGAAAAACTATAACTGCAGGTCCCAAACTTGCACTAGACAATACACAGATCATACCACCTGTGAAGACACCTCCCCCCACAAAAAAAAATTTCAGAGTTGGACTGTGCAAAGAGAAGCATTAGCAAGTAAAACTAATCAAAGGACCAGGGTGCAAACACTTCTGTGCCTCCAAAACTCCTCCCTTCTCAGTACTTTGCACATACCTAGCGATATTCACCACATGGTCTGCCTTTTTAGTGCGAGGATTGATTCCTTGAAGCAGCTGCTCCAGTGGTGTGACAATAAGGGAAAGGTGGCTCTCCCGCAACAGATCCATAAAAAGATTCTCCTTCTGTAAGGTTAAGTTTAGAAGGGCAAGGCAATACTGTACAGCTTTCTCTAAATGCTTCTTCCCTGCAGTACACAAAAAAAATAAGAAAAACAAAGGAGCAGTTAAATAGACTACATTCATAAACCTCATTCTTCAAGCCCTGCACCAAGAAAGAACTTGTCAGTTATTTACTACTAGGAAAATTCTCCCCAAAACACAATTTTTATATGCAAGAGAAACAACAAGTTGAAGACATGTAATGTTAGCTTTAAATCCTACTTAGCAGGCATTTTAACTTCACGGGAAAAATAAATTCTAGGCACATACCAGGAAACGGAGCATAAGTGTCAAGCTGCTTAACACCTTCTTCTAGCAAGCTAAGGGACAGTTCCAGCATTGGGGACTCATTCAATAGATGATACATCAAATTGAATCCTGGTGGTTTATATGCTATTATTTCTTCTCCTAAAAAGAGAGAAGGGGAAAAAAATAATTAACATCTAACAGAAAAGACTTCATTACTCAAGCTAGCCTGAGCTACAGAACATAACAGTCTCTGTTGTTGTAAGCAACATCTAAACAGATGAAACAGACTGCATACAAAATCTTCAAAGGTTTTCTTTACACATAAGCCATTTAGGTAATTCAAAAAGTTTGGGAAGAGTAGTAATAGCAATTACCATTACTTTTCAGTATCTAATAGAACAATTTCAACTTTAACCAGTTAGATTTTCCCTTTAGATCTGACCTTGGATTCAGATCAATGCTAGGATGTCATACCACATTGGAGCTACATTAAATGGTTTTACAAGACCAAAAAGTAACTGGAAAAAGTTTGCATCCCCCCAAATCTGGATGAAGACCCTAGATGAGGGAAAAAGCATTTCCAGAAATCAAAGCTGAGAAGGTCCACTGAATCGCTAATGCTCATAGTGTACAGCTACTTGCATGTCTATTGCAACAATGCATGCAAAAATGAAACTACTAGCCTAAAACTCAAAGACCCTCATAAAACAAAATAAAAGGAAAAGTGAAGACTAATGTTTCTGGTTTATCTAGTCTCCTAGTAAACTATGGTGGATAAAAACAGGAAAGCAGGAAGAATCTTTTTTAATATGCAAGAATGAGTGTGCAGTTTCTTTTGGCAGCAGCTTAAAAAATCCCCCTCTCCTTCCATTCATTCCATGTCTGTGCTGCCCCCCAACACACCAACAGACATGCCATCAGACACTGAATCAGTTCAAGAAATGGATCTAGTCAAACAAGATTGGTTTTAACCCATTTCTCCAATGTATCACATAACCCACAAATAGTCATTCACGCTGAAGGACTAGCTGAGGACAGAAATGAGCTAACAGCCAGTTCAGTTGCCAAGAACGATTTGTCTAAGCACAGAGCACAGAGGCCTCCCAGACTGAGGCAAGCTCACTGGACAGGTAAGTCTTAAAGTTGTTGTTCATTTAAGAAGTGGTTCTTAAAGCTCTCTACTGCTACAAACAAATCCACAGGCATCAATCTGGCATTCAATATTAAGAAGAAAGTTTGTATTAAAAAAAAAAAAATCTGAAGCCCAAATAAGCCTTAAATTTCCTGTAACGAGGCAAATGCCATCTACTTTGGCCTTTTAAAGAACAGCTGTCCAGAATTAAATTACTTCAGATCATAATTCTACTGCTACTGTCTGTTCTGAATAATTAATATATCAATAATATTAATATTACAGGATATTTCAAAGACACCTTTAAATTAACCGTATGAATAGTGGTAATTTAGATGTAGACCAAAGAAGCACAAGCCCAAAACCAAGGTGTTTTTAAGTGTCAAATACTGCTGCTTAATCAAATCATCAATGCAAGAGAGACATAAGTCATCCTCCTAGCAGAGATAGGGAAGTGGGAAATAGCGTACATGAAGCCCTACTGAATCAGCAACATAGCTCTCAATATTACGTGGACTTCTTTTTAACATCTTTCTATCTTAAAGCTCTCTAGCTTTCCATCAGCTTACTTGCAATATTAAACAAGATCACAAGACAGAGGCAAGAAAGCAAAGCAAGTTATAATTCTGTTTGTCAGTGAACAAATGAACAAGTTAACCTTGTAACTCCACATACTGGTCCACAAAATCTTCAAGTTGAGGTTCATAGTCCCGCAGCAATTTGTAAAACACTTCCAGAACTACCTCAGCTACTTCCCACTGTAGATAATCACAAAATGGAGAAAAAGTCATACACAGAATAAGACTGACAGTGCAGCAACAAGACCAGGATGACAAAGAATACAACAGGCAGTGCAGTGATGTACTGGATCAGAAGAATGGCATGACTATCTAATTCTGAAATACTATCACTACAACACTTACAATTCATCATGTCAAATAATTTGAAAGGCCAAGCTTTTTTTCTGAAGTAAAATGGAATACTAAAACAGATTTATTGCCTATTTTAGGCTCTATTATACAATATACATATTAGTATATTGAAACTACAAGCAATAAAGAGTCTTTATGAGGTATACAGCTAATAACAGATCACTAATAGCTTCCAGGATACAGTTTAGCATGCGCTTTCATCCAGAAGTATCATAAAGGAAACTCAAATTTCTTGGTTCACCAAGTCAGAAATATTCTCTGAAGTAACAGTGAGGAAAGGACAAATCTGACTTGTAGATTTTCAGAAGTTCAGAAGTCATTAGCCATGTAGTAGAGTTGCAGAATCATGTATAGCAAATTGAAATGTAGCAATAATATAAACTACTTTTTTTTTTTTAAGGCTCCTTAGAAGTAGTTCATGATGAGCCATGAGTGGAAAAATCACCTGTTTACAGAATCAAAACACTATGAACTGCTCCAGGTAACCTCTGCTGCATCAAACTTGCTAAGCTTCTCAAACAGACCTAAGCTATGTCAGCAGTGCCAAATCACTTTAACTACATCCTAAAAAGAAAAGTTTTTCAAACAAAAATTACTTTTTCAGCAGCTCTCCGGTAAGCTCTGGTGCGGAATCGGAGAAAAACAGAATCCCTGAGGAACTGGAGATAGGGATCAAAGCCCGGTGGGCGAAGACCAGCTCCCAAGTTAGAGGGGAATGAACTTTCCACTAGTGTGCTGATGAGTCGACAGAAGGCACGGGTTAAAGGGTATTCCTCACATCGGGACTCAATCTCATTCAATTCAACCTTGCCAAGAGGACAGAAAAAACAGGAGAAAAATCGAGAGATTTTGAGGGAGGAAGAAACATGTTAGAACAAATAATATAAGGGCATCACCTGTGACTTACTTTACAGTGAAATGACTTTGCTGCATTTTTGTCTGCGGTACACCACAAACAAAGCAAAAGCAGCAAAGCAACAGTACTGTAATTTCATTTCAGCAATACACTCTTCATTCATTTCTGAGTTACTAGAAGGTACGCCTGAACATTTACATACTTTGGTTTTATTTACCACTTTTATTAGAAGTGAAGTGAGCTGTATTAAGATGTAACAAAAGTGAGGCCAATTTAGGAAAATCCTAAGAAGTGCTCATAAGGAATTTGAGGGTTTGGATGCTGCTCTGTTGCTAGTATGAAGCTGCACTAGATTCATAAACGGATGAAGTTTCCAGAAATTACAAGCAGGCATGAGACTAAATTAAGAAGCACCTATTCCAAGGGTTTCCCGAGGACACAGCAGCAGATGCAGCCACTGCAAGCACTTCTCAAACTCATATGCAGATGGTCAGAGAGGCTGCCTAGGTACAGAGAAACCCTTACCTCAATACCAATTGCTTGCCTCTGGCCTGGACTTCTCACAGTTTGTAGTATCTTCAAAACAGAAAGAGAATCGAAAACAGATAAACAATAGATTTCACATAATCAAAGTGCATCTCCACCACTTTTATCAAGACTAAAAGGTACTCATCACTTTTTAGCTGCAAGAGGAGGTTGCCTAAATCCTCTTAAAATGTAAAAAGCTAAGATTTTTCTGTCTGAAAGGCTGGATTACATATATGTTGTATACTTGTATGCTTCTGGCTTTACATCCTCAAAGATCTGCATCATTGTTAAACGAAACAAAGAGCAGAAATACTTTCACATTAATTATTTTTGTCTTATATTGGCTAGGGGAAAGACATTTCCCTTCTTATCTCTTACAACAATATATTTTAAGGAATATCATAAATTAAGAAGTAAAGGTAGTAAGCATTTAAAATACTACTATTATAAGATGTCATTAGCGTCAGGGTCTTTTTATTAGTAATTAACAATAAACTAGCAGTTGCAGTTCAAATGCCTGAAGTTCTTCCCAGTAAAACAGCAATGAGTCTGAACCACAATACAGACTATAAAATAAGCCCATTCCATTATGATTTTTAAATTAAAAATACCGAGAGCATTTTCATGTGATATTCCTCTTCCTTTGGACTCATATTTAAAATTTTCCTCTGAAATCAAGACAGAAGGGAAAAAACCACTTTTTTAAAAAAGTGGGGCTTTTAATATATATCTGACCTTTGCCATCTAAATGTACAAGTTGGCAACAATATCCTGTAAACTACAATTAACTTCCTTTGCAAATTAAATGCCTGAAAGAGGAGCTTTGTAGCCAGTCCCTTCTTTCTACGAGGACCACTCACACTAGAACACTACTACATACCAAAAAAAAATTTAAAAAAACCCAAACAGAATAACATGTAACCTGCAGAACATTTATCACTGATGACATACACTGAGGAAAAAACATACTGAACACACAAGACTGACTGTTAGGAAACCTGTATTTATGTAAAATAAGCACAGCCAATGAGATCTCTGAGGCATAAAACCATACTGTTGTTTTCAAAATCATTTTAAAGAACCGTATTATCTAAACAAAAAAAATCATATTCAACAACGGCAACAGGAAAATTTAGGAGGAAATGCAATACTATTTCAAATACACTGATAATTTCAACAGATGGGGATGCTATAGTTTTAAGCACTGAAAATCCTAAAATACCTGTGTATATTCCAGGGATTGCCAGAGCGAAGCAGCTATTTCAGGAGATCTTCCAAAAGCAGTAAGGGTTTCTAATAGCTCCGCTTTCAAAATAGGAGGAATACTGCACTGCAGAAGTCCCAGAATGACCACTACTGGTGTCCACTGAGGGTGCTCACAAAGTGCCAAGCGAGCATTCTCACTCTACAGAGTTCAACAGAAAACAAAACTGCAGATTATTACTTAGAAGATTATTCACGTCTTACAATCTCTAACTCACAGTTCAGTATCAATTACTCTGCTTCATACTTGAAGGTACACAAAACATCAGAAAAATGGCAGACCATTTCAAAGCAAGTAATTTTAATTAAACAAAAAGCCCAATTTAATGGCTCACGAGTACTAAAATTGTGCCTATCCATACAGAAAAATTATGTGCATAATATAAGCTTCTTACAACAACCCGATTTTTTTTTTTTTGGTAGACAAATTCATGGAATCAGTCTTACTAACACTTACACTCTAGACAGCTTCTTCAAGCAGTGGTAGAGGAACTTTATCAGTATTTCCATTATTAACTTAAATTGCATTTGGGCATTTGCTAGGAACTTCTGTGAATTTTTTTTTAAGTCTAAGAGCAGGGTCACCACCGTTGTAAGCTCATTTAAGACTCTCAGACGAACCACTGGGCAGGAACAAGCCTCTAGCCTCATCAAATGATAACACCCTGCAGCCTTAGAACAAATTTACTTCTTCCCAGGTTATGGTTTGATGATGCCAGGAAATATCAGTTTTAAGAGTTCCTTTTTCCCCACACTTATCCAATGCTGATATGACAGCTCACATAGGAACACCCCATTATCACCGACGCCAAGGATGATTTTTAAAAAGCCTAATTAGTTTCACTGATCTGTCTTGTGTTTGTGTCAGCAAAACCAAGGGTATCTCACTACATCACAGAATTTTTTTGCTGCAGAGTCTGGTGAAGAGCTGAATTCCACACTATCCATAATTACTCAGACAATTCACAATACAAAATCTGCATTGCAGTTTTATTCTCTTGGAATCCTCTTCCAGTCAATTCAAGGCACATTTTACACTCTTGGTTTGAGGACATTTTAAATTGAACTCTGCAGGCAAGTTTCACAGTTGATGAGTTTCCTTGCCAAATTTCAACCATTTCCTTTTAAATTCATCTATTATTTTTGCCTTTTCAAACACATAATTAAATGCAAAGAGCTTTCCAAAGAAGTTTCCTACTCTGTAGTAATTTCTTCTGAATATATCTCACTTCTGAAAGACAACTTCATGACACCAAAGTGTCGGGAAAGCAAGAAAATCAGTAACACCAGCAACACAGGAAAAGGTGTCATCTCGTTCTGCTTCACCCAGACTGCATGTTTGGTCATAACAGTTATTCCTGATGCTTCCCATACTTTTGAAGTTCACTAATCAAACGACAACAACTGCTAGGTAAATTTGCCCTAACTACCCTTTTGGTCAAGTGAATTTCACAGCTGAATGATGATGTTTTGCAAGAAAAAAAAATGTATTAACAAAGAAAACCAAATAAAAGGTTACTTACCCAATTTACTATAACAGTGGTCAGCTGTAAAAAGGCAATTAACCCATCCTGCTCTTTCTGTGTGATTCCTCGGAGAGGCAAGTGACGATACTGGACACTGTCTGCACTTGGCAAGTCTTTCCTTAAGTGCTCATGATAAAGCATCAAAGAGTGGAAGAAATGCTCCCAGGAGACAGGGCTGCCACCTGCTCCTTGGATGTTTTCCGCTAGGAAAATGACAAACAGGTGACAAGATTTTCTTTGTATTCTTTCACAAGGTGACAAGCAGCGTAGTTAAATTTAAAAGGAAAACTTTCTTATCTAGAGGAAAAAATAAAGTTCAAAGTAAAGCTATTGTTTCTGAAATTAGTGGTTCTGGTTTGAGCTTTTTTTTTTTGTTGTTGGGGGTTTTTGTTTGTTTGTTTTTCTTTTTTAATAGAAAGAGAAAGGTGCCAATATGAAAAGCTGGTACAAATAAGTTCTCCCTTTTACGAATCAGAATGTTTGCAGCATTATTTATATCTTCAAAGTAGGGGTTTTTTTCCAATTTGACCAATGCAAAATTAATGTGAAACACAGGACTGACCAGCATCTCTTACTTTGAGAAAGTGCTATTATATATCAAAAAATTCCAACAAAACAAAGTGCTTCTGAAAAAATACAGCTCAGGAAATATAACTATATTTACAAAATACACAACTTAAAAGTTAAGACATTACTCATTTTATATTTCACAATAAGCAATATTGATATTCTGCATCTCTTACGGTGTTAAGACACAGCTTTTTAAAAAAATGCATTATTTCATTATGTAAATTACTTGCTAAGGTGCTCAGACATTTAATTACCTAATCAGTCTTTTTTTTTCCAGATTACACTTTCAAGTGAAGCCTTCCAATTTAATCTTTGTACTAATAACGAAATGTTAAAATTACGAAGCCACAATTCATCTTGAATGAGGCTTTGTACTTTTCTAAAGAAAAGAGTTGAGAAAGAGCTAAAGTGTCACTTTTCTTACCATGACTACTGCCATTGAGTTTTAGCAAACTAAAGCAGTAATGAGCACACTGAGGCCCACTAGCCAGTCCCCGCAGCATTTTCAAGTATGGGATGTAAATTGTGGAAGGAAGTAGATCTCCCATTTGCCTAACAAACTTTGACAAGACAACCTAGAACAAATAAAGATCAGTGTTTAAAAAAAAAAAAAATCTGAGTATTTTAGGAAAACAATAGGCAGCCAAAGTCAGAAAACAGGTTCTAACGTAAATGGGGCATGGGGATAGCAGGGTGGAATCACAACTCAAAAAAAAAAAAAAAAATCCTTTGTAGACTGGCCTATTCAGTTTCCCTGAAGGTGAAAATCATCTTTCAAAGAGGAAATAAACAAAACAAAATAATTCATGTTATTGTAACATACACTAACTCTGCAATTCTGTATGTCTAGTGATAAAATTTACTTCAGCTCACAAATGCTGCACAACATTATTATTAACGCATCTCACAGTGCAAGTGAAGTGATATTGGGAAAAAATTCACTATGCTTGTCATATCCCTGCACACTAACTCACACACACAGTGGTTCCTCCCAGGGTCATATTAGGGTGTCTTCAGATTGCACCAGTCCCTAATTTAGGTCACCTGTATTCCAGGATGTGTCCAATGTGTCTTATATTAGGTTTTGCCTAACACTGCACAGTCCTTCAAGAAGCATTGAAGGCTAACAGCATCCCAGGTATCCAAAGAGTTTTGGAACATCTGCTTCATCTGTTTACATTGCTTCTTCATTCTAATTTTAAGTTCCGTCCTTCATGGTCTATAAATAATTACAATATTCTTACGGATTTTTACCCCCAAAAATACTATCCACTACAGGTAATAAGGTTTTTTATAGTTAAGGAAATTAACTTCCCAGTTACACCAAAAACGTATGTAGACATCATCAGACAGAAAATACAAGAGCACTGTTACCAGAATTCATTTAGGAACTGCAACAAAATCAGACCTAAACAAAGTTTTCAAAAAGGTTTGTTGGGACTCTTTCTTACTAAGTTTATTGACAACCATGAATGACTGGCAGTAGCTCATTTTAGAGCAAGCAGCAATTAACCACGTCATGCAGAGCAGGACACATGCAAATAAGCAGCTGATAAAAGATAATGTCTTCTTAGAAGCTACCAAGAGCTTTGTTGCCAATTCTTTTATTACTTTAATTTCGATTACTAGTAATTACTTAATACAATTTAGATAACCTGGCGCTGAGGGGGTCGCTGATGAGCTACTCCAAGGTAGGATCCCATGATGGTAGATGTCTGCAAAGGTTCTGATGGACACCAGTATTCAAGGGCAAGTTCCAGATTAAAGGGGTCTTTCCTGTACAATTCAGCAATCTATCAGAGAAATGAAGATGTTAGTAATCATCTTTTCTTTATATAGTTGATATTTTTCTTCAACAATAGATAATCACAGAATGGTTAGGTTGGAAGGGACCTTAAGGATCATCTAGTTCCAACCCCCCTGCCATGGGCAGGACACCTTCCACTAGACCAGGTTGCTCAAAGCCCCATCCAACCTGGCCTTGAACACCTCCAGGGATGGGGCCTCCACAACTTCCCTGGGCAATTTGTTCCAGTGCCTCACCACCCTCAGAGTAAAAAATTTCTTCCCTAACATCTATTCTAAATCTCCCCTCTAATTTTCTTTCAATTTTATTTTATTTCATCTTTCTTTCTTTTATTAAAAAAACATGACAACAACAGAAAGATCTTTCTTTTAAATGTACACTTGTGGTCAAAATTCTACTGAAATTAGAGAATTTGTAATTCCACAGCCTTAATGGGGCCACCTTGCCTAGCCTACTTCACAGCAAATACAAAACAGTCTTCCAAAATTCTCATTACAAATACATCAACACATGAAAATTATTTAAACATTTCAACTCTTTATCAGAATAATTGTCAATAGTGGGGGAAAACCCCTTAATTATAGTTTACCCAGAGTAAATAGGGAGAAATTTGAAGACTTACAGAAACATAAAACACTGTAAACATCAAGGTTTAGATAAACAAAGGTGTTCCATTGCAAAGAACTTCCACGCATTTAGCCAGATCTCAACTCCAGTGATAGCCTGTAGTCTTAAAATTCCTAGTTCTAAGTTACATTAAAATAAGATGGCTTAAGATAATACATATGTTAAGATAATCTTACTACAATTTAAATATTTTATAAAATAACTTCAGCTCTTCTTCAGCTATTCTTCAAATATAAAAAACAATGCAGTATTTACTTACTAAACAGGAATTAAGTGACACTTCATTAATGTCAGAAGCCAAGGCAGGAAATTCATTCCTGTACATGAAAAGTTATAGAAAGTGTCTATATTCAAGAAAAAGAAAATCCCTCTAATCCAAAAAATGAAAGATCCAGCACTGTATGTTATCATTCAGATATGGATTTTCTGATGGAGGAAAGTCACAATCACTTTTTGCCACAGTAATTTAAAAGAAAATTTGGCTTACTAAAAGCATTAAATGCTCCAGATCTCTCCGAAGGGAAACAGGTGGATCATTACCCATTTGAACAGTCATGTGGATCATGCGAGCATCTTCATCAGCACGGTTTCTCAGCTGTTTCACCTACACAATTTATGAAATGGAGAATACATTGGTCTATATTGAGCTAAGAATGTAACAGAACAGAAACAATGGAATTGTCTAAACAGCCTATTAAAAACTAAGAAAGCAAATGAACTTGCACATACATGACAAGAATATTCAATTATTCTATTTTTTTTAATCCCCTCCACCACAAGAGCTTACATTCAAAGATACATTCAAATCACTTTCTTACTGCCACTGCCCTCAGTTTATAGCAAAAGCCCTGAACCTTTTGATTCAGGGTCAAAAGACAGTTGGGAGTTTTTCCCAAATGACTTCACCAAATCCTTTGGTTTGGCCGCAAAAAGTGGATCCTTTTCCTCTTTTTACTTTGAAAGCTAGATAGGTTAGCTTCAAACAACGTAAGTTAATTATTATCCACAAGGATTGAAAAGAACCAGAAAACACTGTAAAATGTTTTCTGTATATAGATTGGTGGATCACACCTTTCTTAGCCATTTAAGGCTACTTGTACTTACAGCTACTTTATGTTTTGAAAAGTTTTGGATTGATGTAATCACTTGAGAGACAGTCTGTTGCAACTAAAACCATTACGACATGTCAATAAATACAATAGGGAAAAAAGTGAGAGAAGGGAAGAATAACTGCAGCAATTAAAAAAAAAAAGTGCTATTTAATTAGTATCCTAAAATTCTTTGTATTGAAAAAACCAATTACTAAACAAAAAACAGCTGACATTTAATTTTAATGTCAAAAAGCCTTTGACAAAACACCCCACCAGAGGCTTATAGAAAGCAAATAGCCATGAGATGAGAAGTTCAGTTTTCTTAAATATTAAGCAGACATTGAGGAACAAGAAACAGCAATAAGCAACCAATTCAACACACCAAAAATTAAAACATGGTGATGGTGAATAAAGACCAGTTCATGGTCTATAATATAACTTAATTTGCAAAATTGAATGAGCAGCAAAATAATTGTGTCTCATCAACAAAAAATAATTAAAAACTAGAAATAACTGTGGAAAGGGTCAGAGGAAACTAGCTAAATTAGTATACTAACAAAATTAATACATGGACAAAATGGAGTGTTAATAACTGAAATAATGAATTACCTGAACTACTAAAGCTAATTATTGAGTCCTGAATGTAATGCAGTCAAGCAAAAGATTTACTCAAATCATCACTGGCAAGCAGCATAAATGTTAAAACTATACAGAAGAGTTAAATAAAATACTGACTCACAGTTTCAAATACAACTGAACAAAGGTTATATATACATACAAAAAACAAAAGATCCTGCAAAGCACACACTTCTCTACCTAAAATTTGAGATTCGGTAGAAATAGCTGAGTACAGAAGCCAACTAATAGCAGTAAAGACAAAAAATTCCCTTGTAGGGCTATATTCCAATTGCCTGCTAACAAAGCCTCTCCTGTAAAACAACTAGTACTGGTCCCTATCAAACTGGAATATAAGTCAAAGGTCAGATTTCTGCTTATATCCTGTATTACAAAATCCTACTTGTAATGAAAAATATCTCTCCATCTTTAGGCATTAGCTACAGTCAACTTTAGATCTGAACTAAAGCAAAAAAAAAAATGAAATGGAGGAGAAATACTCTTCCTGGAGATAAAGCCTTCAATTCCATAATGCAATGAAGAGCGATATACCAACAAATGAATCAACACCTTTGGGATTTTCAGGCAGTTCTGTAGAATACAGGACACAGGGTGAGATTTGCTCTACATTTAATACGGCAGCAACCTCAGCTTGGGTCAGTCTCCAGCTCTTCCATCTTCATTCAAAAATCTACCTTATATCTCTTTCATAAAAACTGGTATCATTACAGGGAGACATTTCGTCTTTCATTAAGCAACACCACCCAATGAAGAACTGCCTGATAAAAAAGCTCCCAGTTCCAAACCTATTTGCACTTGATTGTTTAAGGAACTTCCATAAAATACACCTCACATATTCCTCACACATTCAAAAGATTCCTAAGGGCTACTGTGTCTGTATTATGGAAAACACCATTGCACGCAGGCTTCAAAGAAAGTCCAAAGCCTGTTACAACATGGTAAGTGTTGTACACAGGCAGCCACAGCAGCAGAAATATAGCTGTAAAGTTATCAATATGAACTTGTTTGAACTGACATACTTGTTCTATGGATATTCTGTGGGTTTAAAAGACAGCTTGAGAAAACAACATGCAACAGCAACAGATTATAAATAAATTAGGATTAAACCTAAAAGCTGTCTACAACATGTTCATATATGCCCTCAAGATTCTTAAGGCTCAAATATTGTTTTTCCTGCCAATATTGTTCTCATTCTGCAATGTTACAATGAACAAAATATATTTTTAAATCCTTCTTTTTGCACATTGAAAAAAAGTAATTATTTGGCAACTCCCACTACAGCTCAACACAATGAAGGTCACAAAATAAAGCCTCCATCAATTAAATAAAAGCTTTTTCATAGAATTTTAATTTTCCATGTCTAGATACAAGGTCTTGCACAAATGAAACTGTTGTAATTGCTTCAAACTTTTTTTTAAAACCTTTTTGCAGCATTTCTACTGTTCTAGTGAAAACAGCTGCTCGTTTTCCCAACAATTGATACTACTGAAAGAAAAAGCAGAATGCCTCCCCTTAAATATGGAAAAGATCATCAGTAAAAGAATAAATTAAAAATGAGAGACAAAACCAGTAGGCTAATTTAGGTTACACTGTCTGTATCAAAAGAAAAACAACAACAAAATCAATACCCACATACACTGCCATCAATTCCAGCATTCATTTAAATTTTAATCATGTAAAACAAAACAAAACTACTACCACCACAAAAGCTTGCTTTGCAAATCTCACCACATTGAAGTGTTTTAAAAATCACATTCTACTTCAGTGTGGAAAACAAACCCCAAGCTATATGGGTACCCTAAAGTCAAGAAGTTCTCTGAACTGCAGCACCTCAAGCTGAGGGTCATATCTGAATCTGTACACTACCTGTCCTAATGTTAGAAATATAGAAGAGATGCCCACATTTCTCAAGAACTGCTATTCACACAAACAACTCACTTTCATTGGCATGAGTGCAAGGAAGTCTGTGACAAGGTTATGAATTTTGCGAATGTAAAATTCCTCCTGGTAGAAATTTTCAGACCCCACAACAGATTCAGTCAGGAACAGGAAGACATTATCAGCAACTGCTAGCTCTGCCATTGCTTCATCTGCCTCAGTGAATTCTGCAAGAGCTGGGCAACAAAAATCACAAGAGAGGAAAAAATAAATTACAATTTCTGTTACCAAATGAAACATATTTCAGAATACCTGGCTGACAAGCAAATCAACATGCTTCTATCAACTATGCTTTTCCCACCATACAGGAAAACACTAGACTGGAAAAGACAAGTTAGTGTCGGGTGATGATCTCAACTTTCTTCTTTGATATGTGTTGAAATGCATTATCCATTTACCCAATCAAACCTAAGGCTGTTAACCAAGAATCACAAACCAACCTCAGACAAGCTTTAATTATAATGTTTACACTTTCTTTAATAGATACGCCGGAGTAGACTCAATTCCGACCTAGTAGGGAGCCCGGAAAGCTTGTGAAGTACACAGAGAAGAAAAAAGACAAATTAAAAATAGATTTGTCCTCTCAAGATACTAAGGTTTAACATTTACAGATGTAAAAAGTCATAAGCATGAAACTATTCTTAATTTAAGTGTTCAAATTATACTAAAGCTGCTAAAATGCAATCTTTCACATTTTTCAATACATTAAATTCTTCCACTTCAATAAGACACTACACAATATTACTGTCTAATAACTAATTATTTCTACATCTGTGTACATTTCAGAGCATTTCAATTCTCAAACTCACCTACTGAGAAAGCTTTAAAGGAGTGCGAACGGTAATTTTATCATAAAGGTAAATACTAACACTTCGAAAAGGTAACAGATACTTTGACTTACACCACTTGCAAGCTCTGAATACTAATGTGCAGCAACTGCACTTTAGGGTAATTTACCTGTCACATCGGATAATTGGGATATTCCTCGTAATGCCAGCGCCCAGGCTAATCTAACAGTTGCTTGCAGGCCTGGTAATTTCCAAGGCTGAGACTCCTGAAGACGAGTGTGTATTGTTGCTATATACTGCCTTTCTGCTAGCAGAGGGAGCCGGTGCATCAAATCTTAAATAACAACAAAAATAAACACAACACCGACATCCAGTAAATGAATGTGAAAACAAACATGCAAAAATCCTACCGATTTGTTACTGATCAATAACAAAAAATTGGTTAAATAACAATTTATACATCTGCACAACATAACCTCTTTGGCACACGTGACATCATTACCTTCACGATCCTCTGTGCCTTGTTCCAGAAAGCTGACATCAAAGCAGTAAAGGAGAGCCATGAGAAGAGACAAGTTCACGCTGTCCAATGAGCCATCAGCTTCCACTGTTACTTTCTCCAGGTAACTTATGAGGATTAAAGTGTCATCCTTACTCAGCGGTGACTGGCAGGTCCAGACAAACAGACTTTCAGCCAAGGACTGTCGGCATTCTTTAATGAGGTCAGAAACCTTTAAAAGAAAAATCAAACAAAACCCAGTGAATATAAATATTCGGACGTGTTCAATTTGTCCTTTTCAGTCAATCAGTATGACTAGTTAAGGTAGAAATCACTCTAAAGACAGCAGCTACAGAAAGTGTTGGGGTTTTTTAATCGCTAAACAACAAAAGACACATTTCTGATAGTTAAACGCATTCATATTCCCATGTATTTCATGTGAGGTGTGAGTAGATGTCCTGGAATATGACTATATGCAAACCAGAATCTCTGTCAAGGTCAGGAGACATAAATCTACACAGAACTTTTGTAGCTGTAAACATATCACACAAAAGTCAAATTTCCTGTCTCTAAGACACAACTGTACTGGTAGTTATATCCAGTTAAGGTCATAGTCTTCCGCTTGCCCCAAAAGAGATGCCCTCAACTGACTATACAAATATCTAACCTTTAAGACATTGAGAAATATGAAAGACATTTAAAATTAGAACTTTCATCCCTCAGAGAAAATATTTATTTCAACTTTAGAATATAAACATAAATGAAATCTATGATCCCTTATTACGCATGGAACAAATATCATGCCCAACATAAAGGCTACCATTTTCATACTAAAAATACTTTTTTTCTTTTTATTTGGTAAAACGTTGCATGCTATGATACAATTAAGTACAATGGCTCTTGAAAAGAAAGTTTGTCTTCTTTCTAACAGTTACACCAAAAATTACCCGTTTTCAAACAAGGACAGACATTTATTTCATTTGTTAACTTCACTCCTCCCCCCAAGCTGAGTTTTAACTGCTTTAAGTTTTATGAAAACAGAAGTTAAAAAAAATAAAAAATTAAAAAATGAAAAGCCACTAATGACCTTTCATAACGGTCTTTGTAAAACTGTATTTTATTTTTAGCTAAATTTCAAGCTTCTAATAACGTTCTTGTCCTATATCCATTGAACCTGGTCAAATAAAAAATAAAGAGCTGTAAGTATTCTATCTGCAGTAAAATCATAAGCATGGTGATAATGAGAAAAATTTTTCAACATTTAACACAGCAAGAGATTTGCGCACAGACTTCAGCAGAATAATAGTTCTAAGGAAAATAGAAGGAAATATGGTAGTTCACCTAAAAAGAAGAAAAAAAACCTTCTAACATCGAGCGTTAAATGAATTTTAAATTAAAGTTAAGGTAAATTAAGGTAATTTAAGGTAGATCAGAAGGATATTCTTTGCATAATTTCTAGATTAATAGCAAAAGTGTAAAACTAGTTCTTAATTTGGTGGAAAACAAATTGATCAATTTTAACATAGAATAATTTTTAGACAGATCACCCATTAGAAAGAAGTTCAGAAATTAAAACAATAATGTTTAAAATCTTTCTAGTAGAAACACACTCTGAAGTTAGTCACAGTCTCAATTAAGTTCAAGGATTACAAAAATGAGAACTCATTGTCAAGCAACTCTCACTTCACTATTAGAAATGCTTCTGTTCATATGAACACAATTGGATTATTAAAGAGAGCATTATTTGCCTGACTAAACTTCATTTCAGTCTGTTGTAATAATTTGTGAATTTTATTTTGCTATTTTTATTCCAATGGTGCCAACAGAGGTAGTGGTGAGAGTAGATGATTTAATATACAGTCTTTAGAATAAAATTTAAAAAAAAAAAAAAAAAATCACACATAGTGCAAATATTAAGCTTACGTTCTTATTGCCCTTGATTACACTTCTTCACTAAAAATAAAGTATGCCCTAACATCAAGAAGCAATCTGGATCACACACTGGTATAGCACAAGCTGTGGAGTAGTTACTATGATCCCTCAGACAGTAACAGAGCTTGCAAAGGTAGAGAACAGAAACTAGAAAGTTTAAAAAAAAAAAAAAAAATCACTCCATATCTCTTGATGGTCTAACTGTATTCTGATCTGTGCAGTAATTCAGAAAAATATTTACCTCTTTGCGATGTTTCTCACTGCCCAATCCTCGCTCTCTCTGGAGTTTATCAAATTCATTGTTCAAATCAATGTGAGACACAAGAGTGAGAATCTTCTGAGTCAAACCCTGCTCCATTAGGTCATCTGTAAAGCGCGTTGTCATGGATATTAACTCTTGACTATAACGAAATGAATACAAATTTAACAATTAATCATACTATTCCCAGTCACAGAGGAAGTCAAAAATAATGAATCCCATCAAATGTATTTGCTGACAGAAAATGTACAACTACATTATATACATAAAGCAACTAAATGTGCATCGCTAATCAGTAAACCGTGCCCTCTCAAAACATTAAGCTGAATGGATACAAAGTCTTTAGGTAACTAGTTTCAAGAACATGGAATATAAGAGTACAACATGTATCAGCTAGTTAAGATTTCTATCAAAAGGAAAAAGTACTATACATAAGATGTACATAACTCTCAAACTCACAGCCTTTTTCTTACCAGTAAAAGCAATTGTCCAATTACATGCACTCTACTTGACTGGCGGAGCTAGTTCTAAAGTAATCATTTATTTTATGTTTCAGAATTCATATTTACACTAGAATACATCTTTTAATCTTTCTCTAGTCAAGCAATCACCGTGCATTGGAAGCAAACAATGCGTACTGTTGTCTTTTAAAGTCAAAAAAACCTTAGCATATTACATTTGCCAGTACATACTGCAACTGCTCCTTAAGTAAAGGCAGGAGCTCAATTCTCTGTTTTGCAGGACACGGGAAGTAAGAACACAGCAAAGGCAGAAACTCTGTTTCTGAAATACTGAGTAATCATCACTAGTTAGAGCAACACTGACAGGGAGGGTGTCTAAAGCAAAACACTGCCAAAAGGTGAAAGAACTGAAAGTCAAATCAATATCCTTATAATCCAATAAAAATCCCTGTAAGAAAAAAGAATACTATGCTTAAAAAACAAACATGAAAGCAGCTGCATCAGGTTATAAGAAACAAACATGTTTGAGAATACTCATATTCCCTTGAGTCTAATCAGTCCTAAAAGCACTCAAAGCAAAGAGCTTTGATCAGCTCCTCACCCTAATACAGACCTGAGTTCCAATGTCCATGTCTTGCCTTGGCGTGACTGGATGAGGGTTCGTAGTGAATTGGCAATGCATCTTTTTCCATCCCAGTACAACAAAACAGCCACTAGACCTCTTGTAAGGCCAGGAAAATGAGGTTGCTGGTGTTCTCCTATTGGATGAAAATGCACAGAATAGTCACAGAAAGTTGAACATACACGTTTTGATAACAGGTTTATATCTCTAATTGAAATAAAAATGTAGCATTCAAAACAACCACTGTTATTCCCTATCACTTTGATTTGTTTCAGACACTTCCAAGAAATCACAGAAATTTTGGGTGCTATCATTAAAATTCTTATTAAACTATTAAAATATCCACAAATTTAAAAGAAATAGAAGTTCAAGTCCATAAGTAGCCTAGTCTAAATGGTATTTACAACTGATATCTACCCATCTTAGTAATCAATGCAAGCTAATTATCAGCAAAATATCTGTTCTTTAATCAAAATTAAATTGTTTGTCTGAATTTGCATTGAAAATTCAAGTTCAAAATAGAAACTGAGGTTGACTTCAAGATGGCCTTTCAAAGGTGACAAATGAGCAAGCTACTTGTTTAATGAATTTAAAAATCACGAACAGTATCTAGTAATAATTAGCAATTATACTTTAGTAACATTGAAATATATTTTCTACATGCAAAGCACGTGTCACTTTCCAGAATACTTCTCTTACCAATCAGTTATTACATTATAATCCAAATACAGTCACATATCAATGTATACCTACTATGTAATTTGAAGAACCAATGTCTATTATGAAACTTTATGGAAAACTCTCAATCATTTTAAAACTATTTTTAAATTCAGTGATAGAGAAAGTAAATAATTAAGAAACCTCAAATTATTTCCCCTTTTGCAATAGCTGCATAAAATATGAACATTAAGGTTCAGAACACTGCTATCGTATTACAATACAGCAACAGTAATTTCTTTTTAAGAACATTCTATGTTAGGAAACTAAGGCCTCGACTGAATCATGCATTCATGTTAAGCATACAGTTAAGTAAGAAGGCCCTATTGAAGTTGTATTTCTCCAGCTCTTAAATATTTTCCCTTCTCACCAGCTAGAAGGAGCTCAACAGCTGCCAACTCTCCAATATCAAAGAGGTCACTGAGGATAAAGGCTTCTCTGATGAGTTGCTCTGGCAAAAGCCTAGTTCCCTGCTGACCCTGGATGGCAACCCCTTCTGTACTTGCTTTCTGAATTTTCTCATGTTGCTGTACATTCTTTGGCTGCAAGAGAAAGAAGCATCGGAAGTTATTCAAAATGGCAAGATCAAATACTGATCAAAGCTTCACATATTAATCTTTCCTCACAAATACAGTTCTGACAGGTTAGGTTGTCATCATAAAAACAAAGGCAGTGTTTTTAAACACAGAGATAGTAAAGGCATCCTAAAAATGCTTCACGCTTGCACAGCAATGGTCTCTTTGTGGGGACGTACCAAAAATAATCTTATAAGATCATTGATGACATTTAGTTAACTGAGAATAACAGAGATTTAAAGTAAATTTTGATACAACTCTCAACAGGAATTGGTATCACCTCAGTGAACAAAATCCGTGTTGTTTATCAGAACTGTTGCATTACTCCAAAGCACTATTTTCTACATAATTCTTTCTTCTATTAAACTCAGACGCTAAAACATACTGAGAAAATTCTATAGCTGACTTAAATTTTCTGATCTATCAGTTTAAAAAGCCATATACTATTTCAGAAGTAACATCACTGAAGTAAGACATATTTCTAGTTGCTACCTTGTGATCCATCAGCCAAGAAACAGTTAGTTTCTCCACATCATCTCACATTCTAACAAGACACAGTCTTTATTTTGCAAATTCATACGTTCACCTGTTCTGTGAGTTCATTAACCTGACTCAAACATGAACATGGACCAAAACCAGACAAGATAGTTTTATGATTTATTTCAGACACACAAGAGTAGCGAAAAAGCTAACACTCGATTGATGGAACATCAAATATTTTTACTATTCCTTCAAAATAGCATTCAAATAATGAGAGGAAAAAAAAAGTTGTAGATAAAATTATCCTGTACAAGACACAAAATAATACGTATTATTCAAGCTATTTGTATTCTTACAGCAGAACAAGATTGCTATAACACATTTGTGTTATGTACTGTAGAAACATAGAATGAGAAGAATGGTCAGGGCCTAAATGGTATGTAATCCAACAATACAAGACAGAGTTAATCATCAACCCTCCAATTCATTCCACAAGAGAGCATTAGTCCAGTACCGGATTTCTGAAGAGAGAAATGAAGTCAGATTTGTGTTTCTTTAAAACCTGGTCAAGGCGATGAATAGCTTCAGGTTGCCTTTTCCAAATGGCGTTCATTACAGTCTGCCATATGTCCTTATATGGACCCCACAAGCTGGCAGCTAAAAGAAGAAATTAAAAAAAAAAAAAAAAATTGAAATGGAGAAAGAAACAAAGAAAGCAAAGCATTCATACACTATTTTCAATAAGTAGACTTTTTAAATTTACTGTTAGTCTCAGCTTGACAGCATAGACTGTTATGCCCATCAAGTAAAGCATACTTTCCCCTCTTAAGGCACAAAAAATTGACAATGGTTTGATATAAAGCCTAATTGCATTTAGGGAGCTAGAGAAGCAGAAAAGATCATCTATGCAGCTAAGTTCTGGGGCTGAAAGTCATCCTATAAAGATATTTGATACAATCTCAGGGTGTCTTATATGCCCAAGAAATTCCACCCACTTCAGGCAGATTAAAGGATAACTAAGAACTGGACAGCAGACCTTGAATCTGAATGTAACTCAGTGTCATGGTTTAACCCCAGCCAGCAACTAAACACCACACAGCCGCTCGCTCACTCCTCCCCGCTGGGATTGGGGAGAGAATCAGAAGAGTAAAAGTGAGGAAAAACTCATGGGTTGAGATAAGACAGTCTAACAGGTAGAGCAAAAGCACACATGAGCAAAGCAAAACAAGGAATTCATTTGCTGTTTGCTGTCAGCAGGCAGGTGTTCAGCCATCTCCAGGGAAGCAGGGCTCCATCACGCCTAACGGTTACTTGGGAAGACAAACACCATCACTCCGAATGCCCCCCACTTCCTTCTTCTTCCCCCAGCTTTATATACTGAGCATGACGTCAAATGGTATGGAATATCCCTTCAGTCAGTTGGGGTCAGCTGTCCCAGCTGTGTCCTCTCCCAATTTCCTGGGTGCCCCCTGCCTTCTTGCTGGCAGGCCAGTATGAGAAGCTGAAAAGTCCTTGACTGCTTAGCAACAACTAAGATATTAGCGTGTTATCAACATTATTCTCATCCTAAATCCAAAATGTAGCACTATACCAGCTACTAGTAAGAAAATTAATTCTGTCCCAAGCAAACCCAGGACACTTGGCAAGGCAGGCTTCCTGCTTTCCATTTCTGACAGAAAACTCCAAAACAAATAAATACCTAATATATGAGGGACTGAAAATGAACAGCAGTGCTATCATGATCTGGTGCATCATTGTATCAGACTGTGCAGAATAAAATATATTAGAAACCAAAACCATAAGATTAAAGGCAATATTACTTAATAAAAGACAAAAATCTTAAGCCTAAAGACACTTTTTTCACATTTACTCATCTGATTTTAATTTTAAAAAAACAAACAAGTACTACTGATCCCCAAGACATTTGCTGCTAACATTCTGCAGAAGAGCTTCATAAAGAAATTAATGAAACAGATCAATATAAATAGCTACCTCACTATGTTTAGAAGAGACCAGATTATTTCTGGAAGCTAGCAAACAAATATATTAGTATTTAAGATAAATCTGACCTTACTCTAGAAATACAACCTCTCCTCCTCCTCAACATAGGAAAAAAGTTTCCCTGCATACTTCAAATCTGAACTCAGTACTACAGCTGAAATGATCTCTTCCTCACTAGAAGCTGTATCATTAAGGACCCAAAGTCTGTAGCCTGAAGACTGCACTAGAAGTTTCCTTATTTGCACCGGGTCTCATGAAAACAGTATGTCAAACTAGTCTTCAGACTTCTGCCAGAATTGTTGTCTAACCTGAAAACCTTACAGATGGAGAATTATTCTTACCACCTAGTATTAACCTCCTCCTAAAAAAAGCCTCAAAATTCTGAGACCCACATTAAACATAAGTATCCAAATATTTCCCTTGTTAGAGATCATTTGTATTTGTGAAATTTTCAGATTCTACACACTACAAGTCACCACTAAACATACCAGATAAATTTATTACCAGTTACCAGTACTCAGTTTGCCTGCAAGCTGCCACCTAACAACCACTGCCCGCTTGTAGGTAGCGTTATGTGTTTCTGAGCGTCTACTTGAGATGGTCCCTGACCCAAAGATATTATAAGCTAGTGGTGGGTTTTGCATGCTGCAATTTTACTAGTGGAAAGGCTACTTTAAGAAGTTGCTGCCCTGCTTCATTCAGAGCCACTTGTTCCCAACCATACACATGCCTGCTTAATTACATCCCTGCAACTCTGATGGACTGCACTATAAGCCATGTTAGTGAAATGATCCAAATTTAAAAAAGGCAACATTTTCCAGAGTTCTTCCAATCTTGTTTTTAAAAATCAGATTATTTCACTAACACAAGTTACAAAGTGGACCTGCCAACAATTAAAACAACTGAGAGAGAAATGCCTGAAGCACAGAGGGAAAGAACAAATGGGTAGTGAAAGGCAGAAACCTCTGAAACTGGCTTTGTTTCTGGAGAAATGACAAAATGGAACTATGCCTTGCAGGTTAGCCTATATACAAAAATATTAGCATTTCACCTAAAATTGGCTTAACTCCCCCCCACCCCTCCTTTTTAGTTAATATTGTGGCATAAAATCAAATACAGAGGCAAAATTTTATCTTCATGTAGCTTGTTCTAGCCAGCTCTATCCCTCAAGGTAACCCCGAATAGGTACGTCAAAGTCAAATATATCCCGCGCCTCATCTTGACCAGGCTGCTTACATTAAGACAGCAAGCAAAAGGTAGCTACTCTGACGTGAAGATGCCCCTCTCTTTCATACAATCAAGACATCACCTCAAAGTAATGCAAAATGCTACATGGATGCCTTGAATAATAAGGCAGCATAAGCCTTATTATTCGAAGTCGAAGTGTAGTGAGTGAGCATGGAGACAACAGCAGGTCTCAGAGAGCGAGACCCCTGGTTTCAGTCAGTTTTACCACTACCTAATCTGTCTTGGAAGCAGCAACAAACTAACCAAAATTTTGTCAGTTTTATTCTGTTGCAAAGAAAGAAACCACATAAAACAAAAATAAGACCAAAACAAGCCCTCTCACCCCAAACTCAGCACTAATAAAAAATACTGTTTCACACCCTGTCATTTACAACACAATTAGAAGTGCCAGTAGAGCTGTATCTGAGATGACTGCCTGTAAAAAGGACAAATCCTCCGTCCTTTTTAAACATCAGTGTGTTTTAATCATCCCATGTCACCCCTGCCTAGACAGATGCATTAAAGATAGCTACTATTGGACAAGTCATTTCACACTCCAGACTGTAACCAGCTCTCCCACATAACTTCAGAGTTCAGAGATTTACTTCCACTCTGAACAGTCTTTTCACTCTTATAAAATTACCAAGTCCAATAAACACCAGCAGCAATCCACAGTGCCTGCCAAAAGCTTTTAAACTATCTCCCTGGCCCATTTGTTTGCTCTTGTCCCGACAACAGAACTGCTTTGCACCGGCCCAAGTATGTGTACTGTAAGGCATTAAAAAAAAATTAAGGATCTAACTGAAAACTAATCCAAAAAAGAGTTTATATTCAGCAGGATCACATTTACAACCCAGTTTGCTCTGTGATGGCACAAGCTACGCTAGCACAAAGACGGAATATTGCAGAGAAAGGAATAAGCAACTGGGATGGAAAAACGGTTGGACTTTAGCAACCATGCTGACTTTTTCCCACTTATGTTGTTTTTATTATTATTACAGTTCTAGAACAGCTGACCACCGCATCAGGGACAGCAAGGAAGGACAGGCTGGGTCGCTTCTTCTGGCAACAATAGCAGTTGACGCTTATGCCTGAACTTCTTGCCAAGCTATAGACTTAACCACACTGTCTGTCCCCACAAACAATATACTATAACCTAAGGCAAAATCTTCACTAGTTCTACTGCCACATCTGCTTTCATTTTTATCTCATCTTTCATGTGCAAAACTCTGGGGTTTTTTTAATGATAAGGCTATAGAATCTCTTGCTATATAATTTATACAATAAAGTGTAGTCTCATTTGAACTACTCCAATTTTCACTTTAACAAAATCACATTTCAAATGAAGGGGCTTTGCTTTATTACTGCTTTTCTGTAAGGGGGCAGGGATGTAATTGATTCTATTAGATCAAAATGTCTTCTCTGTAAAATATACTCCTTGCTTGACACAGGAATGGAGCTTTTAATTTTGTTAACTAGTCACTATGACATACACCACCTTAGTTACAGACCTTTTGGCCATGCCCATATTCCAGTCACAACCGCTTTTCACAGGGTGTCCATTCTCCCTGTATTAACCTAATGAAGCTTAATAACAGCAAATGCAACACCTTGCACTCGAGGGATAATAACTCCATGCAACAGTGCAGGCTGGGGACCAAGTGGCTAGAAAGCAGCTTTACAGAAAAACACCCAAGTGTCCTGGCAGATGCGAAGCTGAACACTAC
Source organism: Himantopus leucocephalus (assembly GCA_003993805.1). Taxonomy (NCBI): domain Eukaryota; kingdom Metazoa; phylum Chordata; class Aves; order Charadriiformes; family Recurvirostridae; genus Himantopus; species Himantopus leucocephalus. The sequence continues at coordinate 58,386,619 of RSEF01000001.1, forward strand.
TCAGCAGCACATTCTCACAGCAAAGGCAGCCTCTATGCTCCAGGCTGTACTAACAGAGTTGCAGCCAGCAGGTGTAGGGAAGTGATAATTTTGGCATCTCAGAGTCCTTCACTCCAGTACTGTGCCCAGTTTGGGGGTCCCCAGAGGACAACACTGAAATAGGGAGCCAGAGAACAGGATGAATGAGGAGAGGCTGGAAGAACTGACCTTGTTCAGTCTTAAGAAAAGAAGGCTAAAGCGCGATGGGAGCTTTGTTGTCTTCAACTACTGAATGGCACTATACACAGAAAACAGAGACAGAGGCACCCCAGGAGAAGACGAGCAGCAACTGACACAAGCTGCAACGCCAAAACTTCCTATTAGCCATCAGGGGAAAAAAAAAAAAATATTCTGAGGGCGGTCACACATTGGAACAGAAGCACAGAGAGGCCTCTGGCAGGATCTTCATCCCTACAAGTATTCGAAACTAGTTTAGATAAGGCCCTGAGCCACCTGATGGAGCTGTCCTTGCTTTAAGAGTGAGGAAGAGGAGTGTTGAACCAGATGACCTCCTCAGTTATTCTGCGATTATCTAGTCATTTCCTTTTGTATTAGATTTATTCCGCAGTTATACTGGATAAGTGCTGCCTTAGTAACCCAAAACAGCTCCTTCTGACAGGCTTTAAAAGGACCATGGATGATCCTGACACTCCTAATCCTTAGCGACACTCAATGCGAAAAAAAACAGTTCAACATTTCCAGACTTCTTCTGCAGAACAGAGAAAAATTCAGGAAAATTTCTTTTTTTTTTTTTTTTTTTTTTTNTTAAGAGATGACTGCAATACAGAAGTGATGTTTAATCACACATGCACCGAGTTACCACAGTCCTCCCCAACCAAAGCGGCCTTTGCTGCCTCACGTCGCCAGCTTAGTGCACTCCTGGCCCGGATCGGCCGGGCACGGCGGCAACTCCGACCGCGCAGCTCCTTCCCCTCACCAGGCACCTCTGCCCGACCTGAGCGCCCCGGCCACCCCCGCACCGAGGCCGCTTTCCCCACCGCCTGCCAGCACCGCCCCGGCGCCCCGCAGCCCTGTCTGGCCGCCCGCCCGGGCCGCGCCGCGCCGCCTCCTCACGCCCGGCCTCCCCAGGGCCGCCGCCCCCGGCTCGGGGGGCTTTGAGGAGGGGCGCGGGGCCGGCACCCCCCCGACCAGCTAGCGGGAGGGCGGCGGGAAAGACGGTTGAGCGGCACCGCCGCGGAGGGGAAGGAGGAGGATGAGAAGGAGCCGCGGCCCCGCGCTCAGGTTCCTCTTACCCGAATTTACCGCCAACGGCGCCGCCATCTTGGAGAGAGGGAGGCGCGATGGCCGCGCCGCCGCCCGAGGAAGGCCCGCCGACACCCCGGGCTGCCCGCGGCGGCGCCTCCCGAGGAACGGGGCAGCGTGTCGCCGGCTCCTCCCGCCGTGGAGAACGGGGAGGAGGGGGGGATCCCGCGGGTCCTCCTTTTCTTTCTGGGTTTGGGGCAGCCCAGCTGGCGAAAGTTAACTACACGGCCGCTTCCGCGGCGGCGGCTCCCTCAGGGGGGAGCGGGGTGCGGCGGGCCCTGCGCCGCGGGCTGACGGGAGCTGTAGTCGCGGGAGGGGCGGCGAGCCCCGGCTGGCGGCGGTGGGGTGGTCGTCTTTTGCCGGTATAAGTTGGAGATTGATAATTCACCGCGGGGGGTGGTCGGCTTCGTGTTGGCCTTCCCGAGGTGGCTGCGGGAAAGGGAGAGCGGCGGGGTTCGGCATCCCCGGGTTCGCCCCGCTGCTGTGAATAACACACCGCCTTCCCCCCTCCGTCCTTCAAGCCCTGCCCTGTAAGCCGTATTCATTGAATAAGGCAAGTCAGGCGCTGCACCGGGAGGTAAATTTATCAGAACGTTTTCAAATTATTATTTTTTTTTCAGTAGGGGGAAAAAAAAAAAAAGAAAAAGTGCTACTATTCTTTTTTTTTTCAAGAAATGGTTTGAGTTTCTATGGTTCCAGATTGAAGTCTTCAAAAAAAAAAAAAAAGTAATCTGTAAATATTTCAGTGATGGATTTAAATCCTCATTTAAAACCTCATTTAAAATGCAGGTAATTAAAACAGCGCTGTTCACTTAAAAGCAGTAAACTTAATTTTTTTTTGTTCAACTTTCTTTGCAGGTGTGTGGCATTTAAAACTCAACTCGTGCTTCTCGGGCTTCAATTGGTGAACTAGGATTTTCAGTCTTGTATATAAAAAAAGAAAAACAAAAAAAAAGCAGCCCTGATGGGGGTTATCCTGTGAAGAAAGCTGCATTTAAACTCAAAGTATGTGCAATAAAAAAGTACCAGGGATGAAGAAAAGAAAGCAAAAAGGACATTTGTACATGTATGTATCTGGAGCTAAGGAACAAATACTAGTATCTTAGAAGTATCCCATATCTGAAGTCAATTTACCACCCTCTGTCCCAGTAGTAATCAAATGTCCAGAAATTCCCTCCTGTATTACCTTTAAGATAAAAGATTCCACCCAAAGTATGTATTAATTTTTAGTGCAAATAGTTTCCCCTTTTAAACTTTATTAAAACAATATTTCACAGTTGCAAAACCATGTCCAATGGACTAGACCCACGGGAAAATGGCAAAATAACTGTCTTTGCTTCTCTAGATCTTCCCTATAATGGGATGGCAGAGGGGCCAGTATAGAGAGAGCAGTGGTCCTGGGGTGAAAGTGAATTGGCAAGGCAGCTATAAGAAAACAGGGAGAGAAACAGTTGCACAAGGATTAGTCAGAGCAGAAAAAGGAGAGAGAAAAGGAAATTTTAAAAGAGGGTAGGGGGGAAAGTCTGTCCTGTCAAGAACAGCTGCTCTCAGTGTTCAATGCATGAATCTGTTCTCATTAATTTGGCCTAATTTGTTCATTAAGTCAAAAGGGCCATATTTCCTTGAGATTACCCTTTTCCTGGTCTTAGTTATGAACCAGAACAGACCTATTGCAATGAGAATGATAGACAGTGAATTATTTATTTTATCATAGGAAAGGAAGAGTGCCAGGCAAGAGGTGAAAGTAGAAAATAAGTGACGTTATTCCACAAGCAGCAGAACTAAAGCAGCCTCAGTACCTCGGTACAGCATTTCTGTATCTTCTCCCGTGTACCCATCACTGCAAAGCCATAGCTCTGCTCCTACACTGCCCACGTGCCACCGCAAGACCCATGACTATGAAAGGCTGGTATCATCATAAATTTGGAGATGCATGTGCTGATTGCCTAGCCATGGCAAATGTAATGGTTTTGCCAGAGGTTTTGCCTCAGCCTTTCCAACCACAGAGATCCTAATTTTGATCTTTTTCCTTTATACATTCCCTGATTTTCATAGTTTGTGAGGACATAAATTTTTGAGCCCTTTAGCCCTTGATCAGATTAGGTTGGAATTCGTTCAGAAATTGCAAGAGGTTCAAGAGTTACTGAAAAAGTTTGGCAGACAGAGTGTGATTTCCTAAGCTTTGTTTCCTTAAGAAACAAGACTTAAAAAAGAGAGAGAGAGAAAAATAAATAAATTAATCCATTTTTTTAAAAAGCCTTTTGCCAGGCATTAAGAACTGTCATATTTCTTTTGGCATTCAGATGCAACCAGATTGCACACACTTTTTTTTTAATCTCTGTTGGAGGAAAAAATCCTTTCTAACCACTGCAGATTTAATACTTTAAATTTCCAGATAATTCTTTCCTCTCCTTGCCAATTGGCCAACGGTCACATAGCAACATGAAGAAAAAAAACACCCTGAAAAGCGTGGATGGCATGGGGTAGGTCATTGGGCAGCTGAACTTCAGAAGAAAAATACCACATTTAGCTCCAGCTGCACAGCATTTATTATACTCTTTCTCTGTCAGCAATGTGATATTTTAATGCAAAATAGTTGTGACAGTACAGCTCCTAGTATGGATGAAGTAAGAGAGGTATCTAGATACACCATACCATACATTCTGCACATATTTATATTGGCATAACTGCATCCATCCATGCTTTGATGAGTAGGCAGGTCCATGAATAGTAATTCTTTGCTTATTCTCGCTTTATTTGCTGTCCTTTAATTTAGGATCTTATTGTTTACCCAGGATCACTGGCTGGTTTGGTAGACTATTTTTGCCAAGTCACTATAGGGAAAGAATACCTCATTCCTCTTCCTAACAATAGCTCTCAGCAAGTTCTTCAATACAGCTGGGTTCAGTGAGGGACACTGGCTTCTTTCATCCTTAATTACTAGACAGAAATCTGTGAAGTATCAAAAGCAGGCTGACACTAAATACCTGGGATGGATAATAATTTCTCTGGATTCCAGGGAAAGGAGGTCCCAGATCACCTGTGGGGTAGCAAATTCTGCTTGTGCAGTGAGAGACCTTCATGTAAGAGATGTTATTTTCTGTAGGCAGAAATGACTACTAGTAATAATTAAAATGAGCTGCACAATGGGAACCTGCTCTTTGACTGGAACTTCTAGGTGGTTTGTGAGGTACTACAGGTGTAACCTTCTTAATTTTAATAATACTAAATTTAGTCACTGTGGTTCATAGCCAAATCACACATCAAGATATGAAGATGATGATGATATAATTTAGTTTCTTTACATTTTATTATGATCAGGAAGAATAATAATTAGCAATAAAAAAGTATTATTCAAATGCCCAAGAGGCCATGCTTAATTTCCTACCTTTAATCTTGAGTGTCATTGTGATCGCATCCTGCATGATGGAGTAAAATGAAAATTAAAAGGCTTTTCTGCACTGCAGCTGAAAAAGATGCCTTGTAGAAGTGCATCTACATAAATAGACCCGTATTTACATTGTGAAATATGCTTCGTCACCCAAAATGTCAAAAGCATTTCTGGCTACTGATTAGACCATAAAACTTCCTTGAGCTCTTATTTTGACTGACACTAACTCTGTCTGCGCATCTCAGCTTACTGGTCTGTAAAAATGGGTATAACGTTTCACAGCAGGCCTGGAATGCCGATTGACTGGATCTTTAGTCTGGCCCTATCTGAACAGAGAAAAAGAATGTCTTTTTGGGTTACGTTAAGTTGGTAGAGTAGAAAACTCTGAATTCTCTTACTCTGCCGGCTAATTTTCATGAAAAATTCTTAGCTGGCTATAATCCTGTCTTTGTTGCAAAAAGAGTATTTTATATATCAAGGTAGTTTGCTCGGCATCAAATCTTAGAAGAAAGTCTAAGACCTTTCCCTGCAGTGATTCTCAACAAAATAACTTTGTAATTTCTCTGTCTTCCATCCTAGATATTTCTACTGTCACCATGGTATCTAAGCTCATCAGAGAAACTGCGTGAGGTTGTTGCTAGCTTGGATAAGTGGTTTATCTAGTCCAAGGCAACAAAGAGCTAAATGTTCTGAAAGTTATATGAATACCTTCCTTGGGGTCTGAGAGCAGGGAACAATGGCGAGTGCTGCCCTTCCTGTGTAGATAAGGACAATTATTGGCTATAGGCATCTGACCAGAAATTAATACCTTGATAAACAGTATCAGTAATTTTCCTGCTTGACAATTGTGTCTTTATGATCCCTGTTCAGGCTTCAGAGGTAAAATGAAAATACTGTTCTTGGCCACGTGAAGTATCATGAGTTAGTTTTTTCCAAATTCCTGCTTTGGGGCCCTTAGAGCTATCTGTCTTGTTATTCTTTCTTCTCTATCCTGGAATGAAGAATAGCTTTTCTTTTTTTTGTAATAATTTTTCCATTCAGCTTCTGAAGGGAATGAGGCAGTTACTAGCCCAGGAGATAATCTGGTTATTGTAATGATGTAGCTGCTAGAAATTGACAACAAGAGGTGGAGAAATATACAACAGGGGAAATGATGGAAAGGCAAAGTACCAGCAAAGTAGAGATATTTGATATAGTAAGTAGAAATGTTGGCACATCAACTGCCTTATTGATATTCATTCTGTTCAGTGATTTCTGTATCAGATTTACAGATGGTTGATGTTTTTACTAGTTGCCAGTCCTGCAAATTCAGGCTTCATCCTGAAATTCATGCTGAGCTCTTTCCGAAGCATGTTGTATATATTCTGTAGGGGGAATTATACACTTACTGCATCCTTTTGGGTTCCCATCAGAGAATGGATTGTTGGAATAGGTGTAAGGCTACAGAAGTGTAATGAGGTCACTTGGGCAACACTGAAGGTCTGTAAAGTTGCACAAAAATGTCTGTGCTAGTAATGTGAAGCACAGGGTTTCTGTAAGTGGATATAATACAGGAGATGGGAGGGGAAGCATCTTGACAGTCAATCTGAGCTAAATTGGAAGAAATAATTACTTTATCCTTACAAACTGAGTGAATTTGATATGGGAACCAGTGAGACTCGGAAAAAACAGCATCTCACAATGCCATCTCCACTGCAATGTAAAATTGCTTCACAAATTATACCACCATTCTGTTAATTATCTTCCCAGGACTATTCACTTCTTTGGAGTTCTCTGGGTACAAGATAAGAAGCTCCTGTACACCAAAGATGTGTGCAGAATGTAGCTTGTGCACTTCTGACAGTCAGTTACTGAAATACTTTCCCTGGCCTGATGCTCTGAGATATCTTATTTGAAGGAAAGCCCTGTTTGCATAGGTACCATAAGAAAGGATTTGCTTTCTGCTCCAGTCTGATTTTGTTTTGTTAAATTTTCCTGAGCATTAGGGAGAATTATCCTCCAGAGCAAGAATCTGAAGGACGTGGACTGAACAAATCCAATTTCTGGAATAGGCAACTATATTCATTGGCTCTGGTGTTAAAATACTTCACTGGAAGTCACGTCTATTAGAGTCTCCTGCCTTATTTGGTTATAACTGTGCTGCAGAAGCACAATGAGAAGCAATATTAGTTGTTCATAATTAGTGGGGCAATTGTTGAGACAATATGTTCAATAACTCCTACCAAGGTGACACCTTAGACATAGGAGCACTAAACTGTATTACATGCTTGAGTGATCAAGGCTGGAGTTTATGGCTTATGCTCATTCAGTTGCTTGAGTGCTTAAGAGTAGAATAGTGGAAAACCTTTATCTGATGTGCAGGTTTCTGAGCAGCTTGTCACATGACTGTCATACCTTTCTTCTAGATGGTGTCAGATGGTCAAAATTACTTTCCCTCATCATTCAAGAATATTCCTATTCTCAATCAGACAAAGCTAAATCTCTGTCTTTGAAATGTAGTGCTGAAAAACACCTGGTCAGCTAATCTGAACTCTCAGATAAAATGAGACCTAACCAATGGAGGAGACAAAATTCTCAGAGTTAATTGTGTGTGTCTATAGATGTCCAGCATGGTGGCATGGTAATCCTTTAGGTCCTTCTGCAAGCCAAAACTACTACTATTGTAGTAGTAAATTAACTTCAGTGGAATTATAGTGAAGCATACTTAGGAGAATAGTTCACTCCGAAGTTAATAACCTATTGGAAGCATGCATACAAGAAATACTGATTTGAAGAACAGAAAGTCAAAGGTCAAGACCTACATTCACCATTATGGTTGGTATCTGCATAAAGGGTCATACCAGTTCTCTTTAAGTAGACAGCAGTGAATTATGATTATGATCTCAGGATAGCTTTACATCTTGTGGTATCTCCTTACAAATGACAATATTTGCTTGGAAATAACACTCAGAATGTGTCACTCGGCTGCATTCCTAGGCATCTGCCTATTAACAATATAATTTTGTTTTTCTTATGCATCACTCTCAGTCTTATTTAATGCACAGTCTGTCTGCAGAAACAAGAAGTTGTGGTGAGGTCCAGCCCAGAAGAAGCTTGAGGTACTGACTCATTCTGAGACACTGAGGGAAAGGTTTGCTTGTGGGTATATTTAGACTATAACTACACAAGGACACTAAGCTATGAGAACCCCTAAAAATGAGATGGCCTTATTTTTAATGAAGATTTGATTGTGCCTTTTGGGTGGCTTAGTTTGACGTTGTTTTATACTGGCAGAGGTAAACGTGTTTCCATGATTTCCCAGAACTTCTCAGAAATTCTAGTGTAAATTTTGAGGTGTGATCCAAACAGCATTATAGGAAAGATTAATGCCTCCCTTTCCCTGGAGGTGTTCATATCCCTTGTTCAGGTTGTGAGAGGCTTGCTAAGTTCTGTCCCCCCAGCTTAACATGTATCTCCTACCTCCCATAAAGGTTGGAGGGGACTTCGGCATTCTGTGCTCTCAATCTCTCATTAGTGCCACTTCATTTTGCAAAAATAATTAAACTCTCACCGGATATGGAACTGGAACCTGACAGGGAACAGGGCAGAGATAATCCCACCATTCAAAAGACTAATCTGACCACCAGGTAAAGAATATTTCTCCTGCGATTTCTCCCAGTGATTAAGTCTTTTGGACAAAAGCATCAGCGTCAACCAAAAGAATCGAGGGAAGCACAATCCAAGGCCCTCAGCTGCCTAGAGCTCTTGCTCAAGTAATGTGAGACTGAAATACTAATTCACTTTCTGCCTAAATCACAAAGAAATGTAACTTAAGCACCTACTACTTTGGAGAGTTCTTGAAAGCCTGAGCCCTGTGTGAAAGGGGACTCTACTCCTGCTCTGTCAACCTGACCAGCTATAACCTTTTTTTCTTCACAGGTATTCCAAACCAAGCCAATCTGTATTCTAAGGGTGGAATTCTTTTCTGATCTCAGCAAGAACAAAAACCTGTTTATATTTCTATTGATGAGAGCCAGTCTTTTAATACTTTCTGTGTTGTTTGCCTGCTCAGATAAATCAGTGAGTTACATAGCCCCAGTGCTCTCAATAAACTGATTTCTTGTCTGGAAGTTCTGTGTCTTTTCCCTCCATTCCTGGCTGCATAAAATAACGATCCAACTCTAAGTCTTACCTCACGCTGACTTTCACGTGTAACACCAGAAAAAGGACTTTTTGAGGAGTTAGTCTCCCACTAGAGCTAACAACGCTCCACATTTCTAGGAAGTTGTTCATAAACAACTTACCTCCTCTTTAAATACTGCGCAAACACAGACTTTGAGAACGTTAAGGGGATAGTATTAATTGTTGGTATTTAAAATTAAGGGGAAAAAATAAGGGGACAGTAAGTACACACACAGCTAGTATCACCCAGGGCAGTGTATGTTTTGACTCACGTGATGCTTCTCTGCCCATATCCTTCTCTCATCCAAATCACAGCTGGAGTCAGCCAAGAAGTCAGCCACTTCTTACTTCATAGAAGTTCTTCAGTGGAAGCCTGGCTGCCATTGCTAGAACCAATTGACACAAGGACTGCTGTGGTAGGACAGGAGTAATCACCTTTTCTGGTAACCTTTTGTCACATGCTGCGACATGAAGAAACTACCCAAGCTCAGCTTTATCCCAGTGGGGCACACCTCGCAGGTAATAATTGTGCTGTCAATCTGCTTCGCAGCAGTTGCTAACCTTCTGTAGACTGAGCTGCCAGGGTCTACTTTTAGGGCTTTTATTTAAAACAACTGCTTGAATTTCACAGGTGCAAAAGCTTAAGCACTGGAGCACTTCCTAAAAAGAGAGTTTAGAGCCACCATCCTTTTGAACTCTTGTGTGCTGAATTTTTTGGAGACTTCTTCCATGAACTGGTTGCTTCATGACATGGAGAGCTGTTTTATCTGAGTGTAAGGAGGACATAACACGTTACTAAACTTCAAAGGTCTATACAAGATGCAGACGAGCCATGAAAACCCAAGGTGGCTCTATTCATCCTCTTAACTCCTCGGTTATCTGAGATGGGAGGTACCAATTAAAAGTGAATGCTGCATCATAGCTAAGTTTTCTTAATTACTGCTCAGAATATTAGCCAAGCGCCTTTTACAGTTTTGATTGTTCAGTCACATCAACAATTAGAAAGCAATGCCCAATAAAACTCAATTAGGCCATCACATTCTGCTTTGTATAGGAGTACAACAGAACCATTGTTATTCTTTCAGCAATTCTACTTCACGTTTTGAGACCTGCACTCTTTGTTTCTGCTATTTTACTTTTCATGAAAATAGTTGTAGCTCAATAAATAAATACTGTACCTATTTAACTATTTTTAAATAAAATCCACGGGGGTATTTTCACTTACACTAATAAATTGAGATAAGCTTGGATTTTAACTAGATCTTGAAGATGAAAAAATAACTCCTGTGTCTTTACTAAGATCTCAGCTGAGACAACTTACTGTTTACCTGTCCTGAGGTGAGAACGTATGACTTCACTCTAGTGAGAAAAGGTCTGAGTGCTCCCTCTGATTTCTGTGCCTTTGAAGTAGGCCTGCAATGAGTCAAGCTGTATACTGCTCAGAAGAATGAGGAAAGGTATATATTACTCAGAAGGAAGAAAGTCCAGTGTCTAGATTCCTATCTGCAAATAAGAGCGAAGAAGCAAGCAACCAGCAACTCGCTGCCCTCTTGTCCCTGATTTTGGCAAAGTCTTTTCACCCAAGTGGGAAGTAGCTGGCTGCCCACCTAATCTTAACGCTTTTTGCTGCTTCTGCGCTGGAGAGTGAGGAATGTGATGGCCCACTGTGTCAGCTGAATGAACGGATTGTCCCTGAAGGACAACAAAGCTGTCCACATGCTTATGGCAGAACCTACTCTTAGTCATCACGCTGTGCACCTTACTCCGCAGTACATTCCCTGCTCTCTTCTCTCAGGAGATTCTTGATTACCTACTATTCTGCTTAGTCATAGCTTTACCCTGAAGTCTTTTCAAAATGTATTGCAACATAATGCACCCAAGAGATTTAACATGGAAAATTCTGGATACATTTGGTAGAATCTGGTGGGTGCCCACCTTTTTTTTTTTTTTTTTTNTTTTTTTTTTTTGTGTCACTGTACCCCGTGTTTTCCACAGTGTAGGTCTAATATTCAACATGGAAATCCTGTGTGGGAAACTTGCAGAATGGAGCTGTCTTTCAGAGAGGATGAGTTTTCATTGACCTCAGAAGTCACAAATGCTCACCTGCTCTAGAAATCAGGCTACTTGCATGGGATCCCATGCAAATCTAAACACCTAAAAGTTTTGAAAGGTGTGGCTTTTAGAGACTACGCTGTTTTATTTACTAGTTAGGAGACACACTGCTAGGCACGGACTAAAACCACACAAAAAACCTCGGCATATCCTTGCTTCTCCCTGTGCCAATCGGAGCTGCGCAGTACATTTTAAGGCCCAGCATACAGTGAGTTTCCATAAAACAAATTATAAGCACTTCAGGCAAGTGTGACACAATACGCTATCAGTGGAAGTGCTGGTGGCACATCTGTTCTGAAGCTTTCCATGCAAAAAAATCATTTTGGTTTCCCATATATGATACTAATACAAAGAGAGTAAGGAGAAGAAAACAAAATGAAAGTAAGTTGAAGTGAAAATCATGACATGATTTACGTGGTTTAGCAAAATATGGCTCGTGTCAGAGGCTGGCTGGCTACAGTTTAAAATAACCTATTTAAGAATCAGAGGCAATTTATCATTCCTTAAATAAAAAAGTGCTAGATTATTAGGAGTAAAACAAACTAGGTCTACCCAGGGCTTTAATTCTACATCTGGTCTGTTAGCAGGAAATCCTATTCATGCAGTAATGTGCCAATGATTTTAGAATGTTTCAGGGGAAAACGCAGTAAATTTCTTAAATGCCTATGAAAGAATAAAAAATACCTATTAAAACAGAAAAATATCTACTATCCTTTAGGTGTCTGGGTTAACCTGTACAATAGGGTTGGGATACCAGCCTGGTCTCTGCTCCCCTTGGATGTGGTCCCTGCCCTCAGTGGCTCTCAGCCTGGTCCCATCATGCTGCAGGGTGCTGGAGGGAAGATGGAGCACAAGGAGAGCAGAGCAGCACAAGGCACAACCTTCGCTCTGTCAGCCTGTCAAGCACAGGCTGTTAAGAAGAGGAAATGTTCTCTATCAGAATATAAGGGCCCAATTTCTCTGTACAACAAGCGCATCTATGTCATACAGAGTCTCCGTTACGGTGCTGCCTATATGCAAGACTGATCTTATTATTCTGGGATCTCTCGTTTGTCATCATTACAGTCGCAGCTCCCTAAGGAACATACTCATATTTCTGATTAACAAATGCTTTGACTTTCCTATTTAATCTATTATTTTGCCTATCTAACCTATCTAATTTCAGGCTTGTCTCCCTATCAGCGTTATTTATATAGCATAAAATTATCTGCGGTGGCTCACATTCCTTTGGCAAAAGGAAGTAGATCTGCCTGGAAAACTGCAAGGTTGCAGCTGGAGCTTGGCTGGTGCAATATATTTACAAGCATCAAAGTTCACCCCAGCCCTTTAACGCAACGTCATACTTTCTTGACAGGTGAGGTCCCGTCACACCTGGCCTATGCAGAACACAAGCTCCAATGTGGACAGAGTCAGTGGAAACTCTTGTAACTAACAGTTCCTGTTTATGTGGCCGCCATGGAACCAATACGCAGGATCAAGTATTGCATCTTCTCAAGTCGTGCACTTTTTATTTCGCCTCAGCAAATCCCATACGGCTGAGGCGTTTTTCTAAGAATGCGAGCAATTTTGAGCTCTGTGGAAAATGCTGAGTGCTGTCGGATGCAGGCAGAGAAGGGCAGAAGAGAAAAAATGCATTCCTTTGAACACACTAATATAGAAGGCAATTAAGGAATACAACAATAATGAGCAATAATTTTCTCTCATAATGTATGTTGCACTTTAAAGAACAGGTGAGGACTCCCTGAAAACAATGACAAGTAGCATAATGAAGTCCGGTCTACACAGGGATGTTACTTCAAATATTTCAGATGAGTTGGCCTGAGTGCATTCACAAAGATTGTTTTAAAGTGACTGGGCTTTATGTTCGCATGAATGAAACCCAGGCTCACCAACCCACGGCCTTCAGCTATGAGCTGCATCAAGCTTATGAGAAGATTCTGTCCTTTTTTGAATGATTTTCTCTCATTGTATAATGTGATAAGGTTTATTTGCTGTCTGGCCCCTGAGTGCCCTCTTCTGTTACAAAATCATCAGGATTAGCTATGTTATCACTCTAGCTGAATGCTCATGGCTTCCTTTGCAATGCCACTGTGTGTGTGTCCGTGTGTCCACATTCACTCATTTTTTTAGAGCAGCGCCTCTTTTCCTCCCCTGATGTTGTCTCGTGGGTTGTGTAGCACGTCCAGCCCCAACTCTAAGACACCACCTCAAATATTACGATTTGCAAACTGACTGCAAGAGAGGGACATTCCTGAGAAATGGGCCAGTGCGACCATAAAGCAAAATAACACTGGCTGGTCTACAAGAGCACAAGGGATGTGAACAGGATGTCCAGGACTTCTATTTGTCCAGAATAGGATGAGCTGTGAAAGATTTATCCATGGGAAGTTGCCACTGAACCCCAGTATTGTAATGTACCTGGGTGATTTATCACAGTTGTCAAATTATGTCACTTCAAACAGGGAGTTGTAGCGCTAATATTTTTTTTGCAAACCACTAAACTGAAATGCAAAGACTGAGGTTACAAAAGTGCTGCTTGAAATCCAGAGAGACGGTCAGCTTGAAAAGGCTGCGGAGGGAAATACTGCTGTCATGTCCTGTATTATATTGTAGCTCTGCATCTCTAAACCAGGTAGTATCTGGATGCCACCACCGGCAGTGGAAATGAGCTGTATGAACCATGAGCCTCTTTCCATCTGTTTGGCACCACCTTCCCTGGTGTGGTCATTGAGGTACTCCACAAACAAGAACCCAGTCTTCCGTCCCCAGCTTGCACTGCTTGTCTACGCGTCTGGCCCCGCTCCTACTCTTCCTGCCACTCAAATAACGTGGCAGCGCCGCATGAGTTAAAGGGAATACAGATTGCAGGGCAGGCATATTTATTGCAACAGCGGATGCAGGAAAAAAAAGCAACAGCAAATATACTTTGGCTCATAGTTTGTTCAGCACTCTTTAGCTCCTTTCACATTTTATGAGACAAATGACCAAAATTAAACATTTCAAAATGCTGAGATTATAAAACACTTATAATCAAATCTTTAGCAATATAAAAATCTTGGATTCAGGCCAATTGCTGTAAAGTCGGTTCCCTTCTAGTGCATGTGATGCTGACCTGCGCGCGTTATAGGAGATCTTAAGGCAAAGACTGCACTCCATTTTACTATGCACAGAGCAGAGCAATGCAGCCTTCTAGGTTGCTCGTCTGCATGGTGTCTCTCTCTCACTCCTGCAATTGAATATATTTCAGTACCCTTCTATGCAACGCCGCATATCTTTCTGATTTATCCCTTGCCTTTTTTGGTAAGACTTTTTATCATCTCTTGGACACATACTTCAAGGTAACATTGCTACAGAGGTGCACGCAGAACTGCAAACTTGAATCCTGCTACTATTCGCCTCTCACTAGCCCAGTATCATCTTCCTCCTTCCTGTTCCAACACCAGCACAGGATTTCTACAGAAAGGAGATGTAGAGTGGGAGGCATCTTATTTTGTTACACACCACTGGGTTCCCTGGGAACATCCATTTCCTAGGAAAGCCCAGACTGGAAAAACAGATGGGAATGACATTCCAAAATCGAGAAAGAAAAAAAAGAAACCAATTGGCACTGAGTTCAGTGTAGAAATGGCAAATATTTGCAATTTGTCGCTGGCAACCAAGGCACCGTTACGATGAGGAACATCAGCCTTGCAAGCTGCTTGATGCATGAAAAATGTTTCAAAAAAGAAAGGGCGGATAGGAAGGAGAAGTCCAAGGATTCTGTGAATGGATTTCAGCACAGGAGCCAGAAGGCAAAAAAAAGAGCTGGAAGGATGTTTGTGACAACTTGTGTTAACTTTCACGCAAGTGTCTAGATTCAGAGGAGTTTGGGACAAGGAAAACAACATAAAGGAAAATTGGCTGGAAACTGTGTGAGAGGAAACAGACCTCTGAAGAATATTGCGATGTTATACTCATACCAGTACTTCAAGTGCACCCTGAGATTAACAAGAGTAGTGGTAGCTTCCTGGAGCGCCCCTTTCTAGAAACACCTGCACCTTTTCCAGAAAACAGGAGTGATTTCTGCTTTCATTTGCAAACATCGGTGCACTTAGCAGACAAGGCGTGCTGTGCCAGAGTTATGCTTAGTAAGTAAAGACGGTCATGAAAAAATTGGCTGAAGCATCCACTAAATTTCTCATTTTCCCCTAATAACACAAAACCATTAACAAAGATGCATCTCTTTCATATCTTTGGCTATAATACATTCATTTTTCAACACTATATTCTCTTATTTAAGGGCAGGACAATTCCCTCATCCTGTTTCTCTGAGCAGCACGGACACCTCCTCCTTCTCTCATGGATTTTGAACAAGATATGGTGAACATCTGCCACTTGCAGCAAATATCGATCAGAGTGTTTGCAAGGCTCCTCCACCTGCCCTTCAATTTCCCAACAAAGCCCTTCATTACTATTCTACAGTTACTCAGAACAGTCACACAGTTCCTTTCTCCAACACGTTTGCCCAGTAAAAGGCATCATTAGCCAGAGAAGCAGAAAGATGTCTGAGTCTCCCAGAGTGACAAAAGGAATGGACACATCATTAACATCCATTGCAGTCTGGGAACCAATTCTTATTTTTGTTGCAGTAAATAAGGCTGAATTTCTAAAAAACCTGTCATCAACTATTGTATATCATTCTGCATTAATATCTGTGAATTTTCCAGAGTAATCAATGAGGCTTTGCAGAAGCTTGAAAATATACCTTTTATTCTATTTATGAAACCTGACTTTCAGTCTGAAATGTAGGCACATGCATCCAACCAGCGCTTCCAGCACAACTCAGGATCATGAACATTCCAAATCTTGAAGAATTCTCTCAGTACTGGCACGCTGAAACACAAACGGAACAGGTATTTCCAGCACACACTGGGAGACCAGCATCAATCCAGTGAGCAGCGAGCCAGCTGCATTGCTGGCAAGCACTGAGGCACTAATGGTTACACATGTCCACACGCGGAGGTGCCACTGTATTGGGTTTTTGTTGCTGAATATTCAGACTGCAGTCTGTACAGATGCTTTGCAAGCTTTACCATCCTGAAGTCCCAGCATAATTATTCTTCATACCAACCAGGCACGGGAATTACTCAATCTCTACCTTCTCCTTTTCTGCCAGTATCAGTACACCACCACTGTGTCTCTTTCTGATTGCTTCTCAAGACACTCCACTGTGGAGCTCCACCAGATTTCCCCATTGCGGGAGGTTCGGCAGCCATTTGAAATGGCAGTGACTTAACACCAGAGGAGTCCTGAAAATAGCTTGATTTCACCCCAAACTGCAGAATCCCAGTAGGTTCCTGTATTTGTTTCATGAGACAGTGACTGTGGACCATGGCCTGGGAGAACACCTTCCCAGCACACGGTGTGAATCAATGCACAACAGTGTGTATGCAACAAATCACAGGGAAATGGGGGCTGAAACACAGTAAATAAATCATATGGATACACATTTTTACTCTAGCTAGTATACGTTGGTTATTTCCAAGAAAATACATTCTAAAAGCTTTTCCTTGTAGATATGGAAACAATTTCTTAGAAACAGTCCTGCTCAGTTATAAAACCTATTAAAAAAAAAAAAAAAGAAACATTTCCAAAAGCAAGTAAGGTGTCAAAATGTGCCTATGCAAGACTAATCTATCAAAACAATTATAATTACCTAAAAGCAAAAAAAATAATTAATTTAAGGCCATCTTAAATCTTACAATGGCCACATGATGGCCTAGTGAATGCTGCTTACCAGAATGAAGCAGAGGTGGAAGCAGAGCTATGGGTAACCTTCAGTAACATCAGCCAAACGAATCTTCAGCCATGAAGATTTTCTTCCACGTTATTAGTGAATGCTGCTGAAATTCGTGTTCATGTGGTGCTCAGCAAAAGAATACGAACAGACTCTTACTAAAGGAAAGACCCCTCAGTACCAGATTAAAAAAACCCACAGAAATCACTTAATAAACAGCCTCGATTCTGACCAAGAATTGCAGCTTTTAGATATATTATTTTTAATCATCCTTTCCGAGTCAGAGTACTTTCTTTTATTCAACAGGAAATGTTGCCAGGTATTAGGTGTGTCAACAATTACATTACTTATATAAGTTACTTACATAATGGGTACTTCTGGAACCTAATGGTTTATACATAGGTTGATACGAAAACGTGAAAACTATAAACTTTTTGAGAAATATATTATTTTCTATATATGTATTCACCCGAATTTGATTAATATGTAGCTATATATATGAATTATAAGTTACAGTTGAATACATATGCAGAGACACGTGGAATTTGTGAGATATGTAGGTGTTTATATTCCATTGTATGTTTTGTCTTCAAAAGAACATTGCATTTGTGTTCACATGTCAAGACTACTACTGAAAACAGCATTTATTTTTATGCAGACCTGGGTCTTGCCTACAGCAATAAGCGCTAAAGTTAATTCATAGAGCTTTCCTGTTGTGGGTATACTCGTATCAATATAAAACTTAATATGCACAAGATAATGTTAACTTGTTCCAGGAAGGAGAGTAAGTTATGCCAACACAAGGCACTTTACTGTTAGTGGAACACGCATATTGTACAACACTTCAATCTAAGACACAAAAGTAAAAAAGAAAAACATCATGCCACTAAACAAAATAGTTACGCCAGTGCATTCTGCAACGAACACCTCTCCTATCAATTACTGAAATAAGTAAAATTCCCAGGTGGGTATTTTCATGGCAAAAGTAGTAATAGCTTGTGCACTGGCGATAACTGATAATTAAACACTCAGGATGGGGCTGCCTGTTTGGAGAGCTGAGGATGAGGGTGTAGGAGAGCCACTGGAGAGCTATAAAGGCGGTGAGTAAAAGTGCTTTTTTTGTCTGGTGGCGGAGGTGATGAGGTCCTTTGTGTGGCACGGGGATTACAAGAAAAAGGAGGGGAGAGCTACAGGTTCAGTTTTAACACGCCCCTGACCCAGGGTGTCTGCGGTAGGAAGAAGAGACAGAAGCAATGTGGTTTGTGTGAGTTTCTGACAATACAGAGACCAAAAATCAGAGTCTTTTTGGCAGGGGAGAGATCCTGTCCTTGAGGATTTGCAGGAAGTCGCTTCTGTCAAAATTACTTACAGCCCCTATGCATGAAAACAGAATTTGCCTGGATTTCCTAAGTGAACAGAGAAAACCAAGAAAATACCTTTTTCTGTGCTTTTGGCTTCTGTTCCAAATGGGGAATGGACCTGGAAAAAAAAAGAAAAAAAACAAACCAAAAATCAGTAAAGCGAAGGGGCAGCACCATGTGAGTGCCCACTGCCCTGGGACAGCCATGCCTGGGCACAGAGAGGTGGCGGGCGGGTGAGGGAAGCTTCAGCCACCCAAAATCGGGCCTGGTGGGCCAGCAGCACCAAGGTCCGGAAGCTGAGGGGCACGGCAGGGGTCTCCAAATTTCGCAACTTTCAAGAAACTCGCCGGTGAAGCGACCCTGTCACACCAGGTCCTTGCGGCTGGAGCCCGTGAGGGTGGGGAAGGAAAAGGAAAAAGGGGAGAGGGAAAAGGAGAGGGAAGGGGAAGAGGGGGAGTGGCGCGGGGTCCCCTCCCGGAGGACGGGGCTGTCAGGCTGGGGCAGTGGCGGGAGCCGCCGCCCGCGGGAGGGGAGGGGAGGGGAGGGGGGGNGGGCAGCGCCGGGGTGCAGTCCCGCTCTCCCGGCGTGTGAGGGAACGGACGGACGGGCTGTGAGAAACCGCTGCCTGTGTTGATTTTAGTGGGAGCCGCGTCCAGTCCCGACCCAGCCGCCGCGACAGCTGCCCTTGCCGACAGGACATACCCCCCCCGGGGCGTTACAGCCAACAACCGGCGAAGTCCGACGGGGAGGGCAGACGGGGTCGCTTCGACCTGGCGGGAGAAAAAAAAAAACAAACAAACCCAAAGCAAGACCAATTTGGGAGGGATTCAACCCGGTATTTTAAACCTGCGCAGGTTTAATGGCCAGCAACAGGTGGCTGGAATTACAGCGGGGCGCCGGGGCGGCCCTGCCTGGGCAGACGGGTGAGGGGATCCCGGCGTTATACGGGCGGCAGCGGTGGCGGAAAGGAACCGGCCCTCCCGGCCGCCCCGCGTCAGGACTGCACAGCGGCCGCCGCCTCCCGCGCAGCCCGGGCCGGCGCCGCCGCCTACAAGTCCCGTCATGCCCAGCGCCGTCGCGGCCGTTGCCGTCGCGCCCCGTCCCCCCTCTTCCCGTCCCGCCGTTGTTCCCCGCCCACTGTCGGCGGCGCAAGCGCAGGGGAGGCGGCGTCCAGGGCAAGTCTCCCTAATGTAAGATGGTGGCCGGGCTGGCAGCGGAGCGCCCCGAGCTCGGAGATTACCCGTCTCTCGCGTAAAGGTCGTCGGAGCAGCCGCCCCAAGCAGCCGGCCGGCCGCCGCCGCAGGTCCCGCCCCAGGAGCGCCGCCGCGGTTTTCTCTCCCCCGCTTCTCCTCTCTTTCCTCGCCGCCTCTCTCCTTCCCTCCCCACCCTTCTCCTCCTTCTCCCCTCGCCTCCTTCCCTGCACGCTCGCTCACCCGCCCGCCCGCCCGCCCCCGCCGGCCCGGCCGCCGCCGCCGCGCCGGGCAGCGTGAGGGAGAGCCGCGCACACGCACCGCGGGCCGGGCAGGGAGGAGGAAGGCGGGTGAGTGCGAGCTGAAGGCCGGGCCGGGGAAGGAAGGAGGGAGGGAAGGAGAAGCGAGGAGAGGAGGAGGAGGAGGAGGAGGGGGGGGGGGGGGGTGTGGGTGGGNCGGGCCGCTGTGACTACGAGAGCGCCGAGGCTTCGCTGGGACGGCGCAGGCCTCAGCCCACCCCCCGGTGCCAACCCCGGCGGCGGGGGGGACGCACCGGGCCGCTGCCGTGGGCGGAGGGCACCGGGCTGTGGCGGGAGGGCGAGAGGGCCGGCGGGCGGCTCCTCCCCGGGGGGGCGTCGGGGAAGGGGGCTCCCTCCGTGCCGCTGCCCGGGGGAGGCTTTATTTATTTCCTCTTTGCCGCCCCGGTGCGGCGCGGGGGAGCCGTTGGGCCGGGCCGGGCCGCCGGCCGCGGGCGCGGGGGGACGGTGTCCCCGGAGCCGCTCGCCTCTGCCGGGGGAGGCCGGCGCGGCCGGGCGCGGGGATCGCGGCGTGATTCACTTAGGATTTGCGTGGAAATTTCCTCTCTCCCCTTCTTCCTCCTCCCCGGAGCCAGGCTCCATTTGTTCTTGTGATCTGCAC
>RSEF01000001.1:58406929-58480253 GCA_003993805.1 Himantopus leucocephalus
TTTTTTTTCCTGAGAGAGAGAGGCAAACAGATGGTAAATGGCAGCCTCTTATTTTTGGTGTTATTTTGGACGGTCCGTGTAACCTCCCGAGATTTGTCTGTCAGTAAAATAACCAGTATGTAACTTTCCGTCTCCCGCTTGCAAAATACTAGAAGCTCTTTCCATTTTGTGCGTTAGCAGAAGCAAATGACAAGGCTGCGTACGGGCTCTCATCCTACTTCCAGCGTCGGTCGGTCGTACAGCTCTACCTGCCAGTCTGAAAGTGAGCTGCTGGTGCCTTCGTACAGTAAAAGGGGAGGGGAAAATAACGCTAGATAATTATCTAAAAATGCTTTGCTGCCGTACCTGAAAAGATTTGATTGTCCATGGCTTATATATTTGTGTCAGTATGGTAATATCGAGTACGTAGTTCATAGGAGAAGCAATTCTCTCTTGAGCATATGTTAATATAAGCAAAACCCATCAGCTAGTTAAAGCTGTAGAAACTCTAGGCCTGCAGATGTTAGTTTACTCCTGCTCAGAAGTTTTAGAAGTTAATATTGACCAATCACATGTTTACTGAGCCTGTACAGATCTCTAACTTGCTGTGTTTTAACTGTCTGTATTTTGTTTTAGTTTTAAAATGTCTCGACTTGAGCATCCCTGTACTTCATATTGTTGTAAACGTGATGGCTGGCACTAACAGAAGAGAAACTCATACCAAAAGATGAATATGTACAAGGATGAAATTTCTTCTAGCCCCTTTCTCTCCCTGCTTTAAAAAAAAATGGAAAGAGAGAAAGAAAGAAATGAAATACAAGCTTATGAAGAGCAGAGAATAAAATAACTGTTTGGTTTGAGAGGGTGAATTAGTTTCAGATGGCCTACAAATACTGAAATATACTTCTAGTTTCTTAGCATCTCTCTAATAACATAGTGAACTAGTGCGTGGTCTAGGATTCAGATGTGTTGTATCTTAGGCTTTTGGGATTCTGTGATAGAGTTCCCATTTCATAAACAAGACAGACACATGCAAGCGTTTAGAAATGCTTGGCAGTTGAACTTGGCTGAGTTGCAAACAAAGTTCATTCTAGGGGAAGGGATTGTTTTGGAAAGGGGCAGTACAATGATAAAATGATCTCCGCTTTTAACTTGCGTGTTTCTTCAGGTGCCTCTTTATTAGCTTTTAAAATGATGAGTCTTGGAGGATCCTAACAGCTTGTCTCTCTACAAAGAAAAGGTGGTGAGTGCCTGTCAGGAATAGTGCTTTATTAATTTCTTGGTAACTTTTCTTCAGAAAGTTTAAGAACAGCGATACAATGCCCACTAAATAAAAGGCTTGGGTTAAAGAAGCCGGTGAGAGAATATACACAAGTATGTGGCTTTTTTGTTTAATTAGAAATATTCATTATAAACAGATACATGTTGTCCTTCATGGCTGTTATTCAGGAAAGTTAGTATACTCTTCATGAGTGAAATGTTTTGAAATTACTCTGACCAAGATCTTAAGTATGGGTCCTGAAGGCTTAACTTTAGCAACTATTGCTCAAAATTTTGCCTATCTCTTTGAAATAAATGAGACTATTTCAAATAGGCAGTGTTTTGTAAGCGCAGGTAACTGCTAAGTGGCAGATCATAGATTGCATCTTCGGCCTTGGACAGCTAAATTCATTCCTCTGATAAGATGAGGCTGATCTGTAGGCCTTACCACATGTTGAAAAGAAATTACTTGCTCATCAAAACCGTTAGAATCAAGGGTTCTTAAACTTGCACATGATCAATAGTGTCTTAGGTTGTACAACCACCTTTTGTCCCACTTGCAGTTGTGTAGTATTGCTGAGATGACTTGAGTAAGTGCATATGTGAAAGACTACATAACTAACTTTGCTTTAATGTCCTGACTGTTGCAGCTCTTTAAAAGTGTTGACGCTTTCTTTGCTTTCCAGTGTGTATGTTTATACCTGCTTTGTCCCCTCTTTATTGGATGGAAACAGCGTGAGGAGTCAAGAGCTCTATGAATAAGTAGACCCTCCATCTCTCTGGGCCCCCCTCTTCCAGTTCTTGGAGAATAGTCCAGGAATTTATTCCTTTTAGGAGATTCGTTAACATTTGTTAACATTTTAACAGCTGTAAACACTTATCAGACTTGGAAAATGAAGTATAGCAGCAAATGGTTTGGCATGGCTTGAGATGCTGCTCAGACCTTCTGGTTCTTCCTGTAAGCAAATTGGGAGGGCAATACAAGTATCCAGCAGGAAGTATGAATATAGCCTCTGTAAGTAAAAGCATGTATGTATTTTTGCATTAAACTTTTTGGATCGGTTAGGTGCATGTTTTCATCAAACTGGGTTTTGTCATGTCGTACCAGAAACTTCAATGATATGCTTGGTTTTGTCAGATGGCATTTTTCTTTTGCAAGCTTGAAAAGGGAATCCTCATAATTTCTTCAAAATTATATCAAAGATTCTGCTAATTTACTGAACATTCAGAATACATGTTCTTGACTTCTGGCTAGCTGTTGTTAGGCTGGCCTCACCAGCTTAAAGGAAAGAATTAGGGATTGTACTAGTGATTTCCACATAGCACTAAGATCAAGTAGGTTTTGTGGTGGCTTTTTCTTTTTTTCCCTTCCTTCCCCTTGGCTGTTCTGGGAACATGACAGCTCCAAGGTATTTCTTGTAGGAGTCTATCTTTAAATGGAGCTTACAAGTGTTTTCTAAACACATATGTACAAAATAATCCATTCATAAACTATCTTATGCACATGCTTTAACAATTTGAGGAAGCCTGCATCCAAAACCATCAGGAGAGTGCAGGCCGAGAGAATGACATTCATTCTCATCCTTTTCTGTGTACCCTGAAAGCTAGGTACTGTGGTTTTATTCTGGAGCAGAATATGTTAGTGTTAATTTCATAATGATTAATCAATCATTTGTGTATTTTTATTAGGTACTTCATCTGTTACTGGTTTTCAAACTGGGGAAAGGTGGGTTGGGGTCAGCATAAGGGGGATTTTTTTTTTTCTTTTAGTCACTGAGTTAAAAATAAAGGTGAATGTAGAATCAAGAAAACTTGCTACTGAACTTGGTGGAAAGGGAGCTTAGCTCTTGGCTGAAGCTTGTGCCCTGAGCAGTGCTGTCTGCTTTTGATCAGGTTCTGTTTTCATGCAAGGGAAGAAGGGAAAATGTCAGATGTCTGTGAGTGGCTTTCAGTTTCTTCTATCTTCTTCTTATCTGAAGAAGAATAGATGCCTAATAAGAAGTGGGTTCCAATTGACTGCAACATCTCATATAAAGTAACTGTACTTCTACATGTCTTGGTTGTGAGATGAGGGGTCCCCTGTCGTAGCACAGATCCTTGAGCTGTCCCCTTCTGGGCTTTGGATGTTTTACTCATCACAGCTTAGCAATCGTTGATTGCTGGAAGGTAACACTGCAATATCTTCTATTTGATTACAAGTATTAATTATTAGCACTAGGAGTTCAGGGTGGTGTGTTTGGTTTTGTTGTTTTTCTTTTTCAAAAGAGGTGAAGTGGTTAGAGAAAGAAACTGTAAAAATGATCATGCACTTCCCGTTCCTGACTTTAAATTTCTTCTAATGAATTCTTCAAATTCTGAACAGAATCACAGGAGCTTTGTAGGAATGACCAAGAAATGTGACCAGAGTAAGTGAGAGTGTACTATGGTTTTCAAGTAGTGCTTCATCCGTGCTTTTACTTTGACGCATTTTTAGGCCATGTTCATGGTGGACTGCAACCTAATCTTACATTTCAGACTACTAAGCTCTAATCTCTTCCTTGCTTAACAGAAGAGGCATTTACTTTTTCCCAGTGTGGGTGTTCTTAAATGGTTTATGCTATGCCAGATTTGATACAGATAACTAAAAGGGTAGCAATCTTCCTCATTGTAGGACAAAACACACTGCATAGGAAGACTCGCTACCAGTTTCCCAGCTTAATGCAGTGGAAAAGTGAGAAGCTGGGCAATTTGTTTCAGGAACACTGAATTCAACAGATGATATTTATTTGAAAGCAGGCTACGTGTTGTGTTTTGGTTTTAAGTTTCTATCACCAGTGTAGATTTAATGTGAATCCTGTTTGAATCGTGTATATTCATTTTACGTTGCAAGATCCATTGGATAAGACACCTAGAGAGTGAAATACTGTACTTGCAGGTGGAGTAATTTTATTACTTCTAAACCCATCTCCTATTACATGTTAAAATAACTTCCCATCTTAAAAAGAAAATTAAGAGAATTTGAGTGCAGGAATGGGAGGAAGTAATTCAATTATATTTATACATGCTTTGGAACTGCCTACCTGAGGGAGTTTAAGTGGTAGAAGTTTTGATGAAGGGAATGTCCCAGATAAGTAAGCATGTGGTGGCTGTTTAGAGTTTCTGTTTTGCAATATGGCCTAGAAATTGAGAAGAATGGGATGGGGAAAGAAGCATGTAGCAGTAATCACTAGATGAGTGGAGAAAGTGCTCAGCTACCTTTTTTTTTCTTTCTCTAACTTCTTTTGAAATATAATGAATGAAGATAAGTATATGCAGCTATAGCTGTGCCTGTCAGTTAAAGACCTGAAGCTTCTCTATGAGCTGTAGAAGTTACTCTGGGCTGTTGGACGTTGCAAAAAATAGAAACTATTCCCTCTCTTTGAATAGCTACTGCTTTGTTACGTGTGACTTCTTCCTTTTTTTTTTTAATTGAATGAAATCTAGAATTAGTCTTCAGTATCTCATTCATAAAAGGTGTCCTCTGAGAGCTCCTAAACTAGCAGAAAAGGAAAGCCCAAAACTTGCTAGGTCAAAATTAGTGTTTATAGGTCAGCTTGCCTGATAGTTAATTTGAATGTGTTTCCCCCAATCAGTGTGAACTGAAGGGGCCCCTAAACTGCTGGAGTTATGTTAAAAGCACTGATCTGAATGAGAGGCCCAGTAGCATGAATCCAATTTGTTTAGTGACTTAATCTTACTGCCATTTATCACATAACTGCTGCTTCTCTGAAGGAGCCTGCTTGCATGTGCTTCTGTTGGTTGTTTAGCAAGTTGAATCCCTTTCCTAAGAAGGTAAGTTTTCCTTTTATGAAACTTCATCCTAGGTTAAGGGTCAAGGAAGTTATAACTGAGGAACCACATTTGATAAATTATAGCTTCTTCCAGTCTTTGAAAGCTTCTTTGCTAATCCTTTCATTTAGTAAAGCATATATTGAACAAATTAATGGTGTGGTTTCACAGTTAGTGGCAAACTGGTTCTAGAACATCAGGTGGTTTAGTCTGAAACTAGAGGACGATCACTGGTTTTCTTTTACATAACTGTTAGTGTACAGTGAAAATATGGAAGAACAGCTGGGGAGTTTAAGGAAATATCAGCTCTTATACTCATCAAGCTATATTTTGCACGTGTCATCTTCTGGCTGGATTACACTTTCATTTTTGTCTTGAATACTAGTTATAATTGTAAGCATGCTTCAAGGTAGGTCCATTCTTATGTTTTCACCAGTGTAGTGGCTTCCTACTCTAATTGAGCCCTTTTAGAGCCATTAATTTCTTAATTCTTTTGCTCATGGTCTCATTCCGATTTAGCCTTGAGGCTTATGATTCCTTGGGGGTGGGGCAGTGTCATACCTTGTATGAGAACTATTGCTCTGGTTACTACTACGTAAATACATAGCATAGTGAAACTTGGTAAGAACCAGCTCTGTTGTGTGGCCATATGACTCTGACGGTGTTAAGAAAACACCATACCTTGGGCAGAAACTGCTTAGAATTGGTTTTGTAGGTAACAGTATCTTTTTTTCTGGGGAACCAGCTAACTGCTTTCAAGTTCAGTGACCAAAAAGAGAACATCATACAGCCATCTTTATAAGGAAGCCTGCAGTGGCATGGCTTTTATTTTTTTGAGCTTAGTTATATAGAGTATAATTAAAGTGAAGAATCAGGAAACAGGCACTTAGAAGTAAAATGCTTATCCTGTCTCAACTGATAGTTAATACCAGTTACCATGAGTCTTTTAAAATTCTTTGCACATGTATATATATTTATGTATAAAACTATTGAGTAGAGGTGGAGCAAAATTCGTTTTCAAACAAGTGTAATTTGGTAGGGTGAGGTGAGAGAGGCAGATTCCTTTTGGCACTTGCAGATTTGTGGTCATCCATGCTTAATAAATGAGCCACTTACTGGTTGAGAGGAGCAACCAGCTGCTGTTTCTGCTGTTTCCAGTGTATGCCAACTCTGAAAGTGTGGTGAAGGTAACTTCCGTAGAGGTGCAGTGCAGCATGTTTTGACAGTACCATTTTTTTTCTGAGACTTATAATGGACTCAGGAAAGACCCTAGTATATGGAAGTACAAGAAAGGAGATGGACTCAGTGTCACTTTTTTTTTTTAATAAACATAAAGCCAGATATTAGAGACCATCCCCTCAAACAGAGCTGACATCAGCATAAATGTTTCTGAGGCCTCCTTAATATTGTCTTCGTTTCATATTTTTTTCCTTCTATTTTTTAGAAAAACTTAAATGTAATAGTTCTTCATTCTCTTTAATGCAGTTATTTAAGTTTCATATGGGTGCTGGTTATTTTGTGTCTCACATGGGCTTAGGCTTCTCCAAAGGAACTGCAGTCAGCTGCTCTTGATAAGTAAAGACTCAGAACTGTCTCTGTTAGTATTAAAAAGTCATAGCATTTAAAGGATATGCTGGGCAAGTGCATTTGCAGTCAACTTGAACTTCTGTGCTTTTTATAGCATATATTTGTCATAGTCTGACAGATTATTTGTTTGAGATTTAATTCAGTGCTTTACACATACCAAATGACTCCTTAACTTCACCTGCCTGAGTTAATGCAGCTCCATATAGTTGAGGTAGCAGTAGAAGGCGTTCATCTAAAACCAGTACTACACATCCTACTTAAGTTTGTGGAAGCTGATGCTCTGCTTCTGAGTATTTTACTAGATTGTTTCTTTTTAGAATACTAAATTAGTTTTCCCTTTCTGCCCAGCCTTTTTAGAAAATGACCTGGAAAACTATTTCCCCAGGATATTCCTTAATGCTTTCCCTTCCCCTCTTTACTTTTTTTCTTAAGACAATTGCTTTGTATGTGACTGTCTCTAGAATTTGTTTACTACAGCATGTATGTTATCTTCAAGCAGTTATACGTTCTGTTCCCCATTGAGATAAAGGGTTTTCCCTGAATGCTGGTCCTCATCTTTCTCAGCTTTGTTGTTTAGTAACAAATATGTATTTCTCTGAAAAGCAGAAGATTGTAGCTTGTGTACTAGATATGTGGGAATTGGGATTTATGATGTGAGTGAATATTGCACAAAACTACTACCTTTTTGGATTTCTAGTAGGTATGTGGAGTGAGTGATACAAAGATTCTTCCATCCACTGAAGTTTTCCTGTGCTTCTAGGTTAAATGTTTGAACTCTGGTTTGCTTTTTGAACTAAAACCCAATTTTTTGCAAATACAAAACAGATGTCTACAGTAATGCTGCAACTTAATTTGACCGATTTTAGACTTGAGTACATATAAGTGGTTATACCTTGTTGTTAATTTATGAATCCTTTCTGGTTTTTATCCCACTGGGGGATGCAACCTTCACTTGAAGACAGTGATGCAAGATTCTTATCTGGAACACTCCTGTGTTTAGGTGTAATAAATATCAACATTTGAATAATTTAAGGTCATCCCTGATTTCTGCCCCAAAGGAATGGAGTTTAGTTCCTTGTAATGTAGCTTTTACCCTTGGGATAGTCTTGTGATTGTAGTTTCCATTTTTATCTTCATTTGTGTGGATTTTTAGAATTTCTTATCCTTATTTCTGTCTGGTAAAAGTGAACCGTACTCAATAATTTCTGAGAGTTGTTGCCTAAAATGCTTAGGCTTGTAGAACTGAGCTCTGCTTTGTAGTGATTGTTGTTATGATGGCAATCTTGTTGGCTAACCAATGCTGAATCGCGTGTAATTTTACACTCTCTGAAAGGTATATTTTATTGAAAACTGAAATGTATATTGAAGTAGTAGAAAGGCTGGGAATGGAATAGCTACTTCTGACATGAATTTCACCTTGCGGTTTTTAATACTTCTTCTTGTCCCAGCAGTGTCTTCAGGGTGTGTAAGATTCTGAAGTACAACCCAGAAAAAAGTGAACACGGGGGAGAGATCTAGCGTTTTTTTTTTGTTCTTGTTTTCCAGTTCTATATTTGCGGGGTGGTGGTTTTGGTTTTTTTTTTGTTTGTTCTTTTTCCCCCAAGAAGTAAAACTCCAAGTATTCTCTTTAGAAGTCAACAATAATCCCAAAGTGTGATTGAGTGTGACTATGACAAGGTAGATATTTGTACTATTTTCTGTTGCATCAGACATCAGTGAATCTTCTTGAAGTAGCATCCTGCTCTTGTCTGTCCCAAGCAGACAGTGTCCTAAGCGCATTATTCTTATTTTCTGTACTTAAACTGAACTCTGAGTCAGTGTTTTTCTTCAGCCAATAGAACCAATAGATCATGGGGTTTATTTGATATTGCATTTTAATTAGATGTACTTTGTGTTTTATCCAACTGTTTTCTAAATTACCAAAAGTGTTGCTTTATTGTCTTGAATTATATGTGTTACAGGATTCCAGGTTTTAGAGAAGCTTCACCCTTTGCCATTTTCAGCATAAATCAAGAAATAAGCCAGAGGCATGGTTTCCACCTACTTCCTGATAGTGCCACAAATTTGGACACAGGATGTGTGCTATATTTGCAATCAAGTCTACCTTCCAGATACACATCAAGAAAGCTGAAATGCTTCACTCATGTATTTTTTCCATCAGGCTTTGCAGTTACTAGCCGCACGGGCTAATGCTTTAGTTACTTGTGCACTCCTCAAAAATTCTGAGTGTAAGCACCTCAGTGTAGATGTTAATGTCTCTTTAAAGTAGAAATGTGCTCATATATATTAAACTTCTATCATATCTTTACAGTTCCACTGTACCGCGTGGATTTATACATTAAGACTGTTATATTGTGCAATGGCAGTCTTTATGCTAGGAAATAGTTTTAATAAAACTTAAATTTTTGAGCCTAATATTGCAAATGGAGCCTTGGTTCTGTGGTTCAAGCACATTCTGTAATTTCATTATAGTCGATAGATCTATTCCATTGGGTGAAGCTTACTACTTAAATGTTTGTAGGGTCAAGATCTTAATTTCTGGTATTTTGTTTTTCTGCCTTGAGCACTGCCTAAATGCAATTAAGTTCAAATGCATAGCTGTGTTGCCTTGGTTTAAAGTGGAAGGTATGGACAAATTCATAAAATCATAAAATCATATAATTAGGTTGGAAGGGACCTTAAGGATCATATAGTCCCAACCCCCCTACCGTGGGCGAAGACACTTTCCACTAGATCAGATTGCTGAAAGCCTCATCCAACCTGGCCTTGAACACTTCCAGTGACAGGGCATCCACAACTTCCCTGGGCAACCTGTTCCAGTGCCTCACCAACCTCATAGTGAAAAATTTCTTCCTAAATCTAAATCTACCCTCTCTGAGTTTAAATCCATTACCCTTTGTCCTATCACTACGCTCCCTGATAAAGAGTCCCTCCTCATGTTTCTTTTAGGCCCCCTTTTAGGTACTGGAAGGCCGCTGTAAGTCTCCCTGGAGCCTTCTCTTCTCCAGGGTGAACAACCCCAACTGTCTCAGCCTGTCTTCGTAGGAGAGGTGCTCCAGCCCTCTGATCATCTTTGACCCTCCTCTGGGCCTCCTTGAGCAGTTCCATGTCTGTCTTATGCTGGGGGCCCCAGTTAGTTATTCAGCTAACATTCTGTCTCCAAGCTGTTAAGTGTTCATTCAACTGTGGATTAAACTGACTTGGCTGCTACTCTGTGGTGAGATGCAAGTGTGGCTTTTTGCAAAAGTCAAGTTTGCTTTCTTTTGCTGTGTTGTTGCTGTAAAGGTATTAAGAGTGTGAATGGCTGAGAGTGAATTTGGGGGCAGTGTGTGCTGTTTCCCAAGTTTTATGACAAGGTTGAAGAGACTGACCAAATCCTCCTCCTGCTATGTGATTCTTGGTGGTGTCTCGAGGAGAAGAAGAATTTTTTTCAGCAGGTGCAAGGACTTAATTTATTTTTTGGGATCTTTTTTAAAAAAGAGGCTGGATGAGGAGTATAGACCTTTTTATGATATAGTTGCTGCCCTTCAGCTAGGAATGAGAGAAAGGACATGGGTTTTCCAGAAAGGTGTGGAGATCTGTAGAGAAGTTTCCTTTTTTTTTCTGTTAAGGAAGCATCACTGTTTATTCCAGTATCTTTAGTTCCCCCCACCACCTTTATTTTGAGGAAAAAAGGACTGGGACACATCTCAATTATTGCTAGGAAGTCTGAAGTAAATCTTTGGATATATCTCTTCTCCTTCACTCCTTGCCCTCCTGTCTCTGGGATTCATTGACTGACTAGTCATGGCATGGATTTTCCAGTAGTTAACAATTCCTGATGTTAGTTGCTTCACCAAAGAGTGAGTGTCAGTGTCTGAAGAGCTGATTCTGTCCTGAAATATCTTGCCATTAGCTTGATAAGTAACTTTGTAGGTTTGGATGGAGGATTTGGAAAACCGATACAGGTACTCTTGCTTGTAATTGTCAGTAGGGCACTATACCTTACCAGAAATTCCCTTCAGATGCTGGAGTGCTTGTGGCTTCTTTGTTATTTTCTTTCACTTTTTTTTATAATAACTTAATGGTTTAGACAGCAGCCCTAGTAATGTACTCTTATTCTGCTTCCTGATGTATTTCTGATCTACATACTTTGAGGTGTTCAGCTTTTTTTCCTTCTCCTTCAGTTCTGGGCATCTTTACTTCTTCCTGTGTATCCGAGTGTATATATGTGTATAAGCCCGTAAAACTTCTACTCAGCAGAACTGTCATTCACCTGTGTGGTTGTTTGGTTTTTTTTTTAAGTAGTTCTTCCGTAACTCTAATTCTAGTTTAGAAACAGAGCTACATGCTGAACAGGAGGTGCTCTCTCTTTAGAGTTGAGGTATGTCCTAGAGAGGGATTACAGTGAGCCTAGAAAGGCAGTGTACAGGTGATTTCAGCTTGTGCTACAACAGGTTTTAGTATGAGGTCTTAGCTCCTGCTGTTGTATCTGGGGAAGTACAGGGATGAAGATCAAAAGCCACTCCGAATCAAAACTTTACATTGTAATGGAAGACTTTAAGTCTAGCAGATGCATATGAAAGTAAGAATTTGTTAAAATTCTGTTGATTGTTAGGGAAATGGGTCTTCAGCCTGCAGAAGAGGCAGCTTTGGAAAGCAGGGGGAAATAACGGTAACCTTCTGGTACCTGTGGACAGGCTATTGAGAGAACAGAGCCAGGCTCTTTATGGCAGTGTGTGCAAGGCAGGCAAGAGACAGCAGGCATGCATTAAAATAACTGCATTTAAGAAGAATATGTTTCACCATGGAGTGGGACAATCAATGGGACAGGTAAAAGAGGTTCTGCAGTGTTTATCTTCATCCTTGGATGTTTTGATGCTCAACTGGGTAAAGCCCTGAGTAATCTAGATTGATCCTGCTGGCCTTGCTTTGAGCATGAGGTTGACGAGAGAACCCTAGGGATTCTTTCCAACTGGAATTATTCTATGATTCTGTAGCAAAAAATGTAATAATCCTCAGCTTCATGAATATAAAGTTGTCCATGTTAGAGCTTGAAAGTAAGTGTCAGTAATGGGCCTATATTAAAAGCCTTAATGTAGATAGTGTGGCTTCAGTGGAAATGCAAGAAAGTTCTTAAAGGTACTCCTTGATATAAACACTGAAGCTTAGATGTAGTACAGAAGGTAGAAGGTAGCTGAATCTCTTGCACTGTCAAAGGATGCTTGTTTATTTTCTTAAAGTTTGAGCTGGTTGCTTAAAACTTCAGCGATTAAATTCTTTAAAGTGATAGAACTTTTCCATACACTGTCCATGGTACTGCAGGTGCAGGCTCTGCCCTTCCACAGCAGTAGTCAGTCTGAGAATGTGTTGGAATAGAAGTGGTTTAGTATTGAAGTTGGGGTAGGTTGTCTATGTGGTGGGGTTTTTGTGGGTGGCGCTTTTTTTTTTCCTTCCTCTCTCTTCTGTAAGGTTTTTATTTTCGTTTGTTCTTTGGGCTAAATACTTCTGTTCAAAGCCTCAGGAATAGTAACAGAGGTATATGTGGGTAAATGCTTGTTCCTGTAGTTGTGTCTTTGCGAAAAGCAGGAGAAAAACTTTGCTTCTGTTGGCTAAAAAGCACAATTTTGTAGTAGATAATCTAGAATAATTTCTGCA
Source organism: Himantopus leucocephalus (assembly GCA_003993805.1). NCBI lineage: Eukaryota > Metazoa > Chordata > Aves > Charadriiformes > Recurvirostridae > Himantopus > Himantopus leucocephalus. The sequence continues at coordinate 58,419,200 of RSEF01000001.1, forward strand.
ACTTGTAACTGCAAGTACGCTATAATTTGTCTTATGGCAGAACTTAAAGTCTCAATTTTCTCCTTAAACTAAGACCTTTAGGTAGCTTGCTAGGGATCCGCAGGATTATGAATAGATTCCTGAGTGAAAAATAAAATTAGTTGTTAAACATCGTTATGGTGGTTCATAGCATCTGCAGCGTTCTCTGGGACAATGCAGGTGATGAAGGAAATCTGGTTCTAGCACTCAAAACTTTTCATCTTTGCACTGTACCTATGGATAGTGTCCTTTACATTATTCTAGATTTTACAAGTATTTTTGCTCAGCCTTGGGAATTTTGTTTGGGTGACTAGAAAAGTTTTTAAACGAGCCCTTTGTTATGTTGATATTGCTGTTAAATGAAAGCTGAAGGACACATTATTTTTCAGTATCTTGTATTTCCTTTAGAAACAAACCACTGGACAGTAATTCTCACTGGTTTGACTCTTGTATATTAAGGCTTGTGATGGTTTAATGGCATGTACAAACTAAAACTAGTTAGGGACTGATGAACTAATATATGTGTTTGTAGACTATCCAATATCTTTACAAAATGCTGTAAAGAAAGAGCATGTTTGAGAGAGCTTTCTGTGTGTCCAGTAATACTCTTCAGCTCTTTGTCAGTCAAACAAATTTAGCAGGAGTAATACAAATAATCATGAAAGTGTACCTTAATTCTGGCCTGGAGGAATGAGAAGGTGGTTCATTCTTCAGGTTGACCTTTTTTTGGCTTCTCCCCACAACTGGCAACTTAGTATGGTATGGGCAAACTGCAGTACTGTAGGTACTGGAGACCTGGACTCTAGCTGACAGGTGTAATAAGAAGTTTGTGTTGTGGTCACCACTAACCCTGAACTAGATCTGGGTGCCAGCTAAAAGGTCAGAGTCCTGAAATATTCGGTGACTACTGGAGAAGTAGTGCTCTGCAAACAACATAACTTTGGCATTCTCTTCTAAGAAGAGCAGAGAAGATGGACAGGCTCTCTATACCTAAATGTATAACTCCCCCCCCTGTCTTAGAAATGATGAGCATAACAGTACCTTTTCCGTTCTTGTGGATTATTGCAATTTGCCTCTTATATAAGTTACCATTCAATCACATTTGGTACTTTGACTGTTGCTAGATATTTTAAAAATAAAATTTAAATAATATTGCCTTTCCCTATCTAAAAATACAAGTGAACATTTATCTTGACTAAGGTTTTTGAAGGGTAGAGTGGGAAAACTACTTATGCTATATAAGCAATTTTTCATCAGTCCTTTTATAGATAATTAGTATGAGAGCGCCATTCTGAAAGACAGAATGCCTTTTAAAGGTTGAAAAAAGTTGAGAAGCAGACCTTGTATGTTTTGTGGAGAGCTGTGAACTCTGAAACTTTTTTCAGTTTAAGCTTGTGTCGATTAATTTTTTTTTGTTCCTCTGCAAAGTGCATTATGATAACAAATTCTAGCAATACAAGACTGCAGTTTCACCTAAAATACTTGGCATTAATTACATATCCATATGTAATGCATTTTGCCACCTTTACCCCAAATTTGCATTGAACTGTGAGAAAAGACTAAATGCAAGGTTTGTAAATGCATTTAAATAGGAAGCAAATGTAGTTGGGATGTTCATCAACAACAATGCTGCCTGTTACAGACACCATGTGGTGACTGTATAATAGATACTTCAGGGATTTTTGATCCCTTTTAAACTGATGCAAGATGCTTATTTTACTGCTCAGATATAGTATGCTGAAGGCTCTATTTTTCTCCTTCTACCTTGTCTGAAAAGTCTTTGGTATATTGGGTAGCTTGTGAGGTGTTTTTGTTCTTAGAGTATCTTAAAGATGGCTTCTATCCCCCTACTCCGAAGTGTAGCTATTTGTTTCCTCTGCTATGCCATAGTTGATCTTAATCAATGTACTGTCAAAATGAGCATGCTTCTCCTCTTGCTGTTCACTGAGAATAACAAGGTAAATGACTATTAATTTTAATTCTTATGCACAACCCAAGAACAATTTTTTAAATTAATTTAACAAACTTCTCTTCAATTCTGATGAAAATTTGGAACATCAGAACTTGAGATTGAGTGCTGAATATATTTAAAAAACCCATTTATAACTTATATCAATCAATAATTACTGAATTTTGGAAGTGTCAGATTTTGTCATCCTGTCCCCCATGCAAGATGGGGGATGCAGAGGTATTATCTTGTTGGATGCACAGATAGTATCTTGTGTTAGACCAGTTCATTATACGTGTTGGTCTAATAAAAGATACAATCTCAGCCTACAAACCTTGTGGCTGCGGTGGAGTGGGATGAATGCAGGAGTGTATATGAGGCACAAGGATGTGGCTTCTCCATCTTTGGCAGCCTCAGGACTCCGCAGGGGTGTGCAGTGCTAGAAGGAAGACAAGTTTTCTTTTCCTCCATACTCATTCTCATCTTCTCTTGTGGCTGTCCTTGATGTGTCCTGCAGTTTAAGAAAAGCTGCTGTGGACACATGCTCTGCCTTTGATATTGATGCCTCTGTGTTCAGGTGTAACAAAGTGACTTGTGACTTCATGTCGAAAACCTTAATTCTGCATAGTGATACCTTACGCTATTTTATATGCAGTCTACAATCTTAATCTAGAGAGAATTTTCTGTGTGCTCTAGCATTCTTAGTCTTAGGCATAGCCATGTGTCTCAAGGAATAAAACCCATGTGGCTATAAATGTCCCTTTTAAAGTGTTTAGAACAGCTTTTAGGCTTTCATTGAAACTATTTTCATATGAAAGTCGAAGAACTAAACTGGAGTTTTCATTGAAAGATGATTTCTGGAAAGTAATACTTTACCTTGGGCCTCCTTGTGGGGAAGAAATAATGTGAATTCTGTGTGTGGTCAGTTTGGAGCTCTTGCCTTGAAGGGAAGACAGCTAACCTGGCAGCTGCTGTAATCTGTAATCCTAAGGAATGGGGCAGTGGGAACCATGTCCGTGCTGCTGAGTCGCCGGATTTTCTTCCTCCTGGGAGAGGATATTACTTTTCTGTTACTCTTTGACTTTGGATTTCTTCTCTGTACTGCCTACTCCACCCAATGAGCACTTCCTTCCAGAGGGTCTGGGAATTGAGTTGCTGACGTTCCAGCAGCAGCAGGAATACTTCATCCTTTTCCAAATGTTTGCTGTTTGTAGGAGAGGTGGAGATTTATCCGACTGACATTCTAGCATAAATTTGGGAATGATGATGTAGTTGAGACGCGTGTACATAACCAAGTTTTATTAAAAGAATGGGGGAAAAAAATGGGGGGGGGGGACCCACAAAACTAAAGGTGCTGTTTATTCACCGTGACTATTCATGGTTAGCTAAGTATTGCCATGTTAATGCTTATGGGCAATCTGAACTACCTGTGTCTTTCTAAGTGCATTGTTATCAACTGAAACTCTTGATAAAATCTGATTTATCTATCTGTATGCACAACACTGATCACAAGCCTTTTCTATTACAGTAGCTAAGGAGAAAACACTAACCTGGTTTTCAAAGACAAATGTCCCTTCTTAAAATGCAGATAAAATCTGTCTGTTATTTTATTGAGTCACAGGAGAAAAGATACTTGCTATATGTGGTATTGTGGTCTGTGCAGATTATTTTACACCCTCTTAATTACTGTAGGGATCTGGCCCTTATGCAGATGGGCATTAAAAGAACTTGGAGTTGGCTACAGCACTTGCCTGGAAGCAGGTAACCTGGGTGCCATGTCCCTCAATAATATGATACCCCCTTCTCCTTCCAGGTCTCCAGGAAAGATGCTTCTGTAATTATGCTGTTTGCTAGAGAAATGTTGAGAAATCTCTCTTTTTAAAACCCAGGGAGTAAGTCTTTGGTGTGGTGACTTAGCATTATTTTGAAAGTGGACATTTCTATTAAAGACAGTGAAACCACTCGGCTCTGGTGTAGGAACACTAATAAGGGTTTTCTGGTTGCTCTTTAAAACACTTAATTACTATTCAGCACCTTGCAGATGAAGACTAAACCATACTGTAAAGTTTCTATTATAGGTTCATAATCACACGCGAACCCACACAGAAGTGGCAGTGCAATATGACCCATTGTTTTATTTTCTTATTTCTGCACACATATTTCAAATGGTGCTTCTGTGGTTTTAAGACTAATTTTGGAAGACTGTTTCTCATCAAATTCAGCTTTGTGTTTAACTGTTCTCCTAAAGCAAATATAGCATGTCAGATACCAGCTAGTGCTGTCTGTCCTGTAGTTAATACACACAGTAAGCATAAATGTAAAAAGCACACATTTGTATTTCATTCTGGTTCATTATTACTTGACCTCCTGATGCCAAGACCCTAGAAATTCTGTAAAACAATAGACTGAGTGGATTATTTTTCCTGTTGAATGCAACTGTTGAGCTGGTTTAGGTTTTCTACATATTAATATTTCAAATATCTTGATTAGCGGGGGTATGTGGCTGTTTATAATAGCCATGTATGCTAGCCATTTTCCCTTCTAAAATTGGATTCGCAAATGATTTCTCTCTAACCTAGAAGTGTCAGCTGTTTTTTTGAGAGTCAGTTCTAGGATATGTGCAAGTGACGCTGTAGTTATGTCCAAGGCTCAAATATCATAAGTTTACCAAGTGGAAAGTCCTAACGAAAAGAGAATGACCTTGTCAAAAGAGTAGTCATAAATGGCTGAGCTATGAAAACTGAAGGGTAAGAGTCAATAACAACACATCTCAAATATGTGATTGGAGCAAGGGAAAATGATGTTGTTCTGATGCTCACTGGATTCTGTTCTCAGGGGTCTTGTATGCGAGTCTGGACATGCAGAACAACTCTTTCCTGAGGAGCTGTTGTACTTGACCTGGGCTGCTAAAAGAATAAGGAAAAGTAAACGTGCAGCCACTTCTTGGTTCTGTCTCACCTGAATTCAGGAATTACTGTTCAGATGTGTGTGACAGATTATATGGCTGCTTTTAGTGTGAGGCTTGTTCGGAATATGTTGCTCATTCAGACTGCTGTTCGGTGCTAACGACTTTCAGAATAAAGCACCTGATACTACTTCTTTTTTTTTTTTAAGAAATACCTGCAGCTTGTAACTATTTCTTGATGGCCTGCTTTGATACATTTTTGTATGGGTTCAGCTTCGCTGGAAGGAATGCTAGGAGAGCCTCCCTGAGCCTGCAGAGACCTTTCTCTAGTGGCCAGTGTCTTGAAAGAAAAAGAACCATTCTTCTCAAAGGCTTATGATGGACTGCCATACTGATCAAGAAACTAAGATGTTCTTCCTGCATTTAATCTTCTAGATGTACTACTTTGAGACTTCCCTTGAATCTCTGTTCCTGACTTTTTCTTTTTATCTGGAGAGCGCCGCAATGCTTTTGGCACTGTTTCACACTGAGGACTTTGGTGATTATCACTGTGCTGGCCACGCAGAATCTGGCACTGGAGCAGATCACGATAAACAAAGTTTTTTAGTTGTCTCTGAGAGCAGAGAAACTTGGAGCCAGAGTAAGGGTACAATCCAAAAAATTCCTTTCCTAATTTGAGACACTAACATCTCTGGCCCCAAAGAAAAAACCCTTGCACCGTTACTAGTGAAAGGTAGCTGTGTTTCTTCTTGTGCTTCTTCCTGTAGGGTGAAAAAGGGCAGTGATAATCAAGCCAAGGATTTTCAGAGCGAGCTATAGCTTTTCAGAGAAGCCATGATGGTGTACTACGTTTTTGGTTTGTGGGTGGGTGTTTGGTTTTTTTTTTTTCCCCGTACTTGCTTTTTTTGATGCTTCCACAATCTTTAATCGTATTAGCTTGGATGGTGTGAAACCTTAATGCAGTAAACTACCTTTTGCAAAGGCAAGGATCTCAACTTCTAGGGAAGGCTACAAGGCAAGCTCATGCAGCTTAACTTGTAGAAAGGTAAGAAATTACAAGTGCATTCAGATTTTACTGAGATACAAACATTCAGCCTCCCAAGTCTATATGCATCAGTCTCTAATACAATTAAGAAATGAGATACAGATTTTCCAGGAATAGAACGTACTTGCTAATATATTCTGAAAGTTGACTCTGGATATAAGGGCCGTGGCACCTGACATTGGTATGAGATTTCTGTTGTACCGTTAATTGCTTCAATAGCAGCCTAGTCATTCAATGACCATAGAGAACGTGTTCTCCTTACAAGCAAATGTTTTTCCTCCTTTGGTCTTGAAATCTTGTGTAGCCCTATCTCAGGGAAAACCCACGGTGTTTTCTTGTGAGGTGGAGTGAATGTTCCTGTAGTCACCTCAGCTTTTTTGTTAGCACCAGCCCTCTAAAATCCCCTTCTGCAAGACAGGGTCTGTAGACATAATGCACGATATCTCTTCTATCTCTAACACAATGGTTGAGCACAGCGGACCTTGTTTAGAAGTGACTCATTCTTCTGTAAAACAAACTATGCAAACAGCCTACAACTCAAGGTAATATGTCTAACTTGCAAGGTTTAATGTTGCTATTTCACAGTTCAGGTGCAGTGTGGGAAGGCCAGGAGAAGACCTCGCCGTGATGCAAGGTGCCATTTAGCTGGTGGGGCTAACTGCAGCCTCTTAAATGTTAAAACGAAGTTCTTGTGTACTGACTTCCCTTGTTGGAGAAATTCTGTAATACGTCTCTACAGGATTTTCTTGTAAATTAAAAGTTTTGGAATGCATTGAATTAGTTCTTAGAGTCATGGCTCTGAGCTGTGATTGCTGTTTTTTCTTTCCAAGGAACTGATTTAGGCTTTTCTCAAATTCCTGTGATATGACCAGATTTGTAAAGATGATCAGATGCTTGTGTGCTGGCTGTGTGAATGTCTTTCTAGAGACTTACCTCTGATTCCTGGTTGTTGTATGTTTGTTCATCACCAGAAAAAGTGAAGATTTTTTTCACACTTCATTGTGATACTGACCTCTCTGGGACGCTTGCCTTTGCTGAGGAGGTATGTGCTTTCTCTGAACCTGCTTGGGCTGCACGTGATGATTGTGTATGCCTACTGATGCTGGTTGGAGGATATGCTCTGTGCTTCTGCCATCCTTCCTGTTACAGCAGAACTCCTATAAAGTCTTTTCTGTGGCTTTTTGGTCCATCATGGAGAGTCTTCCCTATGCCTTAGATACTAGAGTTTTGGATAGTCTGTTTTAATCCATGGCAGCCTGCTTTCTCTATTTTATACCTATACACTAAATTAGCTTCTGATGGGTTTTGTTGATCAAAATTGGGGAATATTTCCCGCCAGTTCAGCATAATTTCCTGATGTACTTCTGCAAAGAGCTGTGAAACTTCACGATATGTGTATCTGTTGCCTGGCTAACTGCTGTGAACCAGCTTCAGGATTTCTAATGAAGTTACGGAGGGAGAACTTTTCTTGATTTAAGTTAAACATGGAAGCCTTTATACTTGCACTGTCTCTTCTGTATGGAGCATTTCTTTCTCTTTCTTGTGTTTAGCAGGTGCTGGGTAAATAACTGCTTATGCTTGTAATTGCTCAGTCAAGTTATAGTTGGAAGAGCGTCTTTATAAAAGTGCTGGTCAGCTCTAGGGATAGGAAATAAAATTTAAAAGATGTAGAAGGAATCCAGTGTTCGTAGCACTCAAACTCAGTAGTATGTATTAATGGTTCTTTTCCCCTTCCTTTTATGTTTCTGAAAGTGTGGAACCTCATAATATATTAGACCAGTACCGTATGCAAGAACTGCTGTACTGGATCAGAATGAAATTATCTACCCCCGTATCTTGCTGTGATGTGCTAACAGCACATGCTCTAGGGAAGACTGTAAGATCAGCGTGAACATACTGACACTTCCTAGGATGCTCTCTGATAGCAGTCCCTAAGTCTGTGGACTCCTCCAGCCCAGGAAGTGTCTAGCCCAACCACTTCCTTGGCAGTATATTTTCTGCTTACTCACTTTACACTGCATCTTCCACCCTGGTCAGGTTGTCTGATTATTTTTAAACCATTTAAATGCTGTTATCTGCAACCTTTGATAGCAAGGAGTTTCACAGTTTAACCAGGCACAGTGGTGTTTTTATATATATATGTGTGTGTATATATAAATATCAAATCTAAGTGATATAAAGGTGAATATGTACATATTCTCTGGTCTCTTCCATTCTACTTGTGTACTCACAGTACCCTTTCTCCAGTGGGTCCATTTTGTTCCTTATGATACATTTGGTAATTCTTGTTACTCCTTCTGGACTTGCTGGTTCTTTCTGCATGTGGGGAGAGGAAAGCAGAGTTATTCTGAGTACAGGGTACAGGTGCACTGTAGGCTTCTGCAGGGACATTGGTGCTTTTTTCCTAATAATTCCTTGTATGTAGCTTGGCTTTTGGCTGTGATTACTGAGCTGATGTTACAGGAGATACCTATGACAGCTCAGAGAGCTTGTTCCTTAAAACTGCTAGATAGATTGGTGCATCATTGTGCTCATTTAAGAGTAGTTTTTCCTTGGTTGCATAATTTGACATTTAGCAACAATTTATTTCATACTATTTTATCATTCTTCAATCTCATAAGATCCTTCAGGCTTCTGTGCTGGTCTTTAAATGGTAAGCTTTTTGGTGTAGTAACTGTTGCCCACTTCCTCACTTTCTTTTTCAGATCACTAATAAATAGAATGGCTTATGTCTGTGATATCAGAGAATCACGTGGAGCTCCCATGGTTGGCTTCCACTATTCCTTCTTTTGTTTCCAAGTTTTTAAAATCCTTAATCCATAAGAGGGCAGACACTTCTGATGGCAGCTTAGTTTCTTTAGAGAGCTCAGCAAAACCCTATTGAAAGCCTTTTTGAAAGTTAAGGAGAAAACAAAATTGTTCTGGTCCACATGATCTGTAACTTTCCTCAAAGAAAATTTTATGGGGTGTGAGTTGTCTCTCCATGAGCAGTTGGATATTTTTTCACTTTTTGTTTTCACTGCTTGCTAGCTGTAGCTTTAACTAGCATGGTCATTGGACTTGATTACAGACTAAATCTTAAAAGCTGCAAGCTTTGCGGTATTTGTTCACACCTGGAGAATCTGATGTGTTTCTGTTTATGAATGGATGATTCTTTGGATGGTTCATGCCTGGCTGGAAGCTGAAATAATGTGTAGCACTGAAAGTACCAGTGTGCCTCTGATTCTCTAAAACCAATGGGAGGAGAGGCAAAGAAATTCATCTACTTATTTTCTCTGAAATATCTTCACACTTTTCTAAGCACAGCGTTTCCTTTCAGTAAATGACAAGTATGCAAAGTCCTTTCTATAACATTTTTACTACCAATTCCTGTCCTTAAAAATCTGCTACTGCAGCTACCTGTTAAAAAGCATCTGTGTAAACTCATTATCACGAGTTTTGAAGTACAGGCTCAGCGGGTAAGAACTGTGCTCCTCCCCAGCTGCCCGATGAACGTGTATGACTGACCAGACTCTGCGAAAGTAAACCTGCAAATAACTTCTAAACTAAACTTGTAGAGAGAAACCCAGTTATTATTAAGCAAAATGGCTTTAAAAATATAAACTAGAATTTATAACTCTCTTGCATAAAATGTTTGTGAAGAGATTGATCCTTTACCCCACTGAAATTTGATCCAAAATGGTCTGATCAAGCATTAATTACATTTGATTATATAAATATGCATTCCTCAGTTGTAGCAAATAGAGCTTGTATTGAAAAAAAGTTTACGTAAAGAATGAATGTGGAGGTATTGAGGGGAAAACATTTTTGCCAATTTTTCAGGCCATGTATATTAACACATTTGGGCTTTTACAATTATATTCTAATAAATGGAGGCAAGAAATCCCGGCTCTAGACTACTGCTTAATATATTCATGATTTTTTATATATTTAATGACTGGGAATGGCAATTCACATGTCAGCTTTCTGTGACTGGTTGCTGGTTGTCACTGTCTTTCCCAAACTGCACGTTTTCCTTGAAAATTCAAAATGCAACTTCATTAACTTTGGCTTGATGCTCCTAAAGAGAAAATTCTGGCTTTGTTCTTCCAGTGCTGAGTCAGGAACACTTCGAACTAGGGGATCTGGTTATTTGTTTCCCCCCCTCCCTCCCCCATGACCCCACCAAGCCCTGTTTCAAGAAATGACTGGACAAAATGTAATGGCTTATTTTTACATCAGACCTGAATTTGAAAATTCGTGTTGTCATGTATTGCAGTTGTCTGCATTATGTCTGCTGTGTAGAAGTGAGCTCTAGACCAAAGCATATTCCAAAAAGTTACGTACTTGAATAGAAATTGCTGCTGAGTTACCGGATTTAAAAAAAACAAACAACAAACTATTCATATTGGTTTGACCGTGTATAACCAGAGTTATTAAAAGGCAAGGTACTTGATTCAGGCTTGGAAATACTTTAAATGGCATAGTGCAAAAAAGCTGATAGAGTAAACCACAAACTCTGTCAGAAGCTGTTTTACTGCTCTAGCAGTTTTCTGTGCACTCCCCACTATACAGAGGAATGGCAGCAACTGTGCTATTGCACGTACACGGTATCAGAGTCCATAAATATAAAGTAATTTAATATTTTTAAAATTTAACTTTTGCTGTCTGTGTTCCATTCCTGACCTTTTCAAGAAGGGCTTGTGTGGTGAGTAGCATTTGGGTTTTGATCATGTCATTGCTTCTTTCTTACTCTCCTGCTGTAGTCTTCAGTTAGAACTAAGAGGTCTGGTTAGTAGCCACCTGGTGTGGAAACCTCTGCCTTGAGAAGAGAATGGTAAAGTGTGGTTCCTGCTAGCTTTCCAGGGGAGGAGCTTCAGCTCTGGAGGAGAGTTATCTCTGGAGTTCTCTCCATCATTTTCTGACTCTTTTTAAAGAATATAGATTTTCTTATATGTACATTGGGCTGCTTTTCCCTTACTTTTTTTTTGTTTTTTTCTTTTGAGGTCTATAGAAACTTTCAGGAGCGAGGCATGCTTCCTGCTGATACTGAATCTGTACCATTCAGACTATTCTGGTTATCACAGTTCTTATTTAAGTAAACTCCTGTGAAGGCTTCATTGCTTCACGACATCCAATAGGACACTTTGAATTGTCAGGAATAAAGCTACAGCCTAGAGAATCAGAAGATTTGGGACCAATACTGTTTAATATCTTCATCAGTGACATAGCCAGTGGGATCAAGTGCACCCTCAGCAAGTTTGCAGACAACACGAAGCTGAGTGGTGTGGTTGTCATACGTGAGGGATGGGATGTCATCCAGAGGGACCTAAACAGGCTCAAGAAGCGGGTGCATGTGAACCTCATGAGTTTAACAAGGCCAAGTACAAGGTTCTGCACCTGGGTCTAGGCACCCCCTGCTATCAGCATAGGCTAGGAGATGAAGGGATTAAGAGCAGCCTTGCTGAGAACGACTTTGGGGTACTGGTAGATGAAAAGCTGGACATGAGCTGGCAATGTGCACTTGCAGCCCAGAAGGCCAACCATATCCTGGGCTGCATCAAAAGAAGCATGGCCAGCAGGTTGAGGGAGGTGATTCTGCCCCTCTACTCAGCTCTGGTGGGAGCCCATCTGGAGTACTGTGTCCAGCTCTGGAGTCCTCAAACAAGAAGGACATGAACCTGTTGGAGCAGGTCCAGAGGAGGGCCACAAAGATGATCAGAGGGATGGAACACCTCTCCTACAAAGAAAGGTCAAGGGAGTTGGGGTTGTTCAGCCTGGAGAAGAGAAGGCTCTGGGGAGACGTTATTGCAACCTTCCAGTACTTAAAGGGGGCTTCTAAGAAAGATCCCCATCTCCCCAAACTTTTTAGCAGGGCCTGTTGCAATAGGACAAGGGACAATGGCTTTACACTAAAAGAAGTTAGATTTAAACTAGATAATAAGGAAGAAAGTTTTTACAATGAGGGTGGTGAAACACTGGCCCAGGTTGCCCAGAGAGGTGGTAGATGCCCCATCCCTGGAAACATTCAGCGTCAGGTTGGATGGGGCTCTGAGCAACCTGATCTAGTTGAACATGTCCCTGCTCATTGCACGGGGGGTGGACTAGATGACCCTTAAAGGTCTCTTCCAACCCAAGCTATTCTATTATTTGAAGATGATTGAGATCTTTGTAAAGCATCTACGTAATTCCAGAGTGAAATGAAGATCAGGAATTACAGTGGTAATGTTTTTTCATAAGTTAATGTTAAAGTACAAGCTGTTACTAGAACAGAGGGGAGGCATTGACATAACTGCTTTGCAGTTTCTGACCAGGGAGGTGACTAAGAAATAGTTTGTGTTTTACTTAAGAGTGAGCAGGCGTGTTCAGTCTAGTGCTGTATGTGGCTGCTGGTTTGTTACTCAATGTGTCATACAGCATATGTCATGCTAGTCCTGTAATCTCTGGCATCAGCTACCAGTGAGTTTCAAGATAGAGTTGTGGGCACTGAGGAGTGCATGGACTTTGACAAAGAGTTTTCATTCTTCTGAGCTCAACGCTTTGCATTATTATTTGATTAGCAGAAGCACTCAAGCTGGAATCGCTGCTCATCCAGGACCCTGTAGATGAGCTGTATAAGGCTTTCTCTGTGCAGATTTCTCAGTCTTAGACTTGTTTTGGTGCTTTTCTCCCCTTCATCCCAACTAGAAAGTCTTTATTCTTTCATGCATTATGGAAAAACATGGGAAACCTCATACTGTTGTTGCTAAGAAGACAATAATTAGGCTGATATTATGTTCATGTTTGTGGTTTAAAATGACTTGAAAAGCGCATAATGGGTCTGTCCTTCTGTAATACTTAAAGGTCAAGTTATCCTTTTGTTCTCTTGAAAATGTTGAACAACTGCAGGAGCTGAAGCTTAGAATAAATATACCTTAATTGAGAAGGTGGGGAGAAAACAAATCAACATTAAGTAATTTATCATCCATTTTCTGAAGGCTGTTTTAAACAAATTTTAAACAGCTACATGAAGAGATTTGATGAAAATTATTTGAAGTGTGTTTTCTCTCAGATTTTCTGGTGTCTTAGTTTATACTTTCCTAACTTTGAGGATGCTACTGAATGGAACTGAGGGGTTCTTGCTAACACTGGCTGGATCTCCCGTTCCCTAGATCTGAAGTGTATTCAGTTGTGTTATTAAGCTTCAGAGTGAATAATTCTTGGTCTCACTCATGTCTTGGTAACGCTGAAAAAGGGTTACCTACCTAGTACACTCACTTAGAGTCTTTCTGTTCAAGTAAAGCATCTCAAGCAGTCTCTGGAATGAAGAACAATGTTCAAGGGGGCTCTCAGCTGGAGGCAAGGCAGGTGGGGTGCTCAGTCCCCCCTGCTTATGCATAAACAGAAAATTTACTACTTGCCGAGTGTGTTATGTGCAGGTTTTTTTTAATAGTACTGATATGTGGCTGATATACTTCTGTGTTTTGTTGACACAATATTGCTGTGACATCTCAGCAATTCCTAAGGAGGAGTTAAGGAATTTGGAAGTTTCTTAAGATACTTAGCAGGTAGAGACAAGAAGCCACAACCTGTGATCATCCAGTCGTCCATTTTATACCTAGTTTTTCTGCAAGTAATTTCCAGAATTCTTATGTTTTAAAGGAATATGTGTGTCTCTTTATAATGCATGGTGCTACAAATAAGAATGCATATGTCTTCAGTGCAGTCAACTTTTATCCCCCTTTTCTGTGCCACTTCTTCCCCAGCATTCACTTTTAGTATTATTCCCAAAATAATTTCAGAAGTGTGTGTATGTGTTAACTACTGGGTACTGTTTCTCTAAGAGCAAAAGATAGTGCTGTATTATTTTTAACTATTAGAGTAACTTTCCTTTTAAAAAAAAAAAATCCAAAGAGAAAATTTCATGCGTAGTGTGCATTAGCTCAAATGGTGTTTTCCTTAGTTATGCTTTCCATGGAAGATATGGTTTCTGTAACTGCTTCTTCAGGGACAAATAACAGATAATCCTTTTGCTATGGAAGAAGATTTTTATCTAATAGATGATAAAAATCTTGATGATGATAAAAACTGTTTGCAGGAGGTTTAGCTGAATATTCACTTTCCTTCATTTGAATAACATAAAAATCCCGGAATTAATAAGAAAACTGGTTACAAAGTTTTTGCACTGTTGTAATTACTGAGTACATCTGGACAGGCAGGCTGGGACTTCTAAAGATGCTGCAGTGGACTTGTAGTGCTGCATGATGAAAATGCAAATGAGAGGGTTTTTTAATGTAAAAGCTGAGCTGTCCTTCAATGCAAGTTTGTTTTTTTAAAAAACCCTGCATATGCTTCTTTTTGAGCATACTGCATTGATGGTGCTCTGTGCTAGATTGTATTTATGACTCTCGGTATCCTTTCGGATCAGACGAGTTGTAACATTAAGTGTATGTGAACTAATGCAGCTGGAGCAGCAGGTCAAAAATAAGTCCTTCTGGTAAATTATCCAGAAGACAATGGCTGCTGGCAGGATGTTGCAAACTGGGGTATATTCAAATACAGTCTTGCAACCTCAACTGGGGTGACTTTTTTTTCTGTGTGAGAATTTCTGGGTCGTCTGTCTTTAAAGGCTGTGGAGCTCTTCAGAGCTGAGCTTTTCTTTATAATTGGATCTGGGAATACCGGCCATTATTAAGTATGCAATCTAATGCAGGCTAGCACAAGAAGTTTTCATTACAGAATGGCATGTTCTTACCTCTCTTTTTCAGTGGCAGAAAGACTGATAAAAACTCCAGTAGCTGGAAGCCTGGAGCAAATGCTGGTTTTCTTGTCTTTTGGATGAAGACATCCTAGCAAAATGTGAATAGGCTGAATGCCACTGGGGAGACTGATGGAAAGTGGGAGACAGAGAGGGCTGCCTAGGAGACAGGCAGAGAGCTGGGCTGCTTCACCAGAGAGGGAGGAGAACAGTCTGAACTGCTGAGCAAAGGGAAAGGGTAGCACTGATGTGGTGACTTGAGCAGCATGTTTGTTTGGTGGTTTTTTTGGTTGGTTTTTTTTTAAGTTTTAAATTGGTCTGTAGATAATGTCCCTTAAAATAAGTTTGTTTGCTTAACACACACTGCCTCCCCCACCAAATCAGTTTGACAGTTGTTCAGGTGTTGTAAGTCTTCTACTTAGTGATCTTTGTCACGTAAATTAGCATACAATCAACACACAATGATTAATGCTAGTATTGAGTTCAAGCATTAATTATACTAGTAAAGTTCACTAGCTACAGAACTGAAATCTGTTTACCTGCTGTACCAACTTTTCTTAAAGGCACAGTCAGGCCTTGTCACTTTAATTTACTAGTTCAATGATGTGTTCACTTTCACTGAAGTGAGATTCTCTTAATTCTCTTAAGGTGAAAAATTCTCTTAAGGTGAAAAAGCTTTTCTTTTTTTACCCTCAAGAAAGGAAAATGAGGATATGCTATACTAGTTCTGAAATCTGAAGGATTTGGAGATATAACCTACTGTTAACATTGCTGCTTTTAATTGATTTCAGGTTTTGGGAACATACTGTCTTAGATTACAAGCACATCTAAGTGTTTGATATGATTTGTATGCTTTGCTAGTTTAAAAATTCCATGAAGATTTTTTTTAAAGAAGTTATTAAATGCAGCAGTGATATTGGATTAAGAAACAAACCCTGAAAAATCAGAGGATCACATTACATACTGAAACAGTAACAGCTTAAGTGTGGGTAATGCAGCCTTTTTGCTGAGTTTTAAAAAAAAAAAAGCTTTGTAGATCAACATATATAGTAGTTATCAGTAGGAAAAAAAATCTACTTTGTAGTTGAAAAGTTAAAATGAATTTAAATCAAGGTGAGGGTTAAATTGCAGTTTGTTTTAAAATTGGTGATTTTAAGTCATAACATGATGAGCAAAAAACAGCAGAAGGATAAGAAATTCATGCGTAAGTGAACTGCTTCAGTTGCACAAAGCCACGGTTCAAGGGGCTGCAACACAAGGCAAGTTGAAGCTTTAAAGCTGTTCTAGCCATTATCCCCAGATTTACTCAGGATAGCACCAGTGAAACATCTGTGTCTAGGGTTTTTGATCTGTAGGGGTAAAAGCACTAGAAAAATTGGTTGTTGGAAACTTCTATGAAACAGAGGGAAGTGCAGGTCAGTGAGGTCGAGCTGCCATCGCTCACCTGGTCTCTGTGCCTTGCTGTATGGAGTTTGAGTGGCTGAACAGTGTTAACCTGTTGCGATAACAAAAAAACTGTCTGTTGGGGTACTCTGCACTGGTGCTGGATACTCTATTATGTTAGTGACTACCTTTGCAATTAAATATTGTCATACCACAAACAAATTACTGCATGATATGCATTAACAGATCTTTTAATCTCTAAATCACCTGTCTTTTACAAAACACTTTGTTTTTTCCAAAGTACTGTTCCAACTGTCTGATAGTGCTTCTATGCTACAATGTGTCTTCTACATTGAAATGAATATGCTAGTCCTCAAATGCAGAGAAAGCTGGTATATTAGGATGTGGAAAGAATAGGAGTTTTCCAATGCTAGTAGTGCTTTACAGGTTTACAAGGAGGACAAGTGTGTGTGAGTGTGTATATCACCTTACTAAGGACAAAGTAGAACACCACGTTATGGAAAAATTGAACTACGGCACTCTGATGTGTAGGTACCCCGACTGCAGAATGAGTGTTTTGTGCTAGGGTGCTGCGTGAGCAGAATAAAGACTCTCCATTCCCCAAATAGCCTGTTTAATAGCTGCCTGGGGTTGCTGCATGATTGGCAAGCTGATCTATCTAGATCCTCTTTCTGACAGTGACTGGTAGCAGATGCTCTGAAGAAAAAGTACAAGAAATGGAATAGTACCTTTTTTCCCAGTAATAAGAGATTTAGGGAATTCAGGATAGTCCAGATAGAACATATTTCATGTTTAACAGGAGCTGATGGATCTAGTTTTTTGATAGATTTTTTTTTTTCACAGTATGTTTATGATCTCTGTAACATTCTTTGACAACAATATGTGATATATAGTTTGCTTTATACAAATCTGTATAGGTATGGCTATTTGGTTTCACCTGTTGCTTGAGCATCTCCTGCTTGTGTCTTCAGGAGCTGGAAATATTCATGCTGGAACATACATATCAATATTAGATGGTCACTGTCTGTGACGTAGGCTTTTAAAATATTTAAACTAATAATTGTGTAGCCCATTTCTAATTCCTTATCCAAGTGCTTTTGGCATATCGTGTATATATATAGTGGTGCTGTAGGTACAAAAATGAAGTTGGAACATGCAGAGAAAGAAGGAATACTGGTATTCAAGTTTTAACGTGAATGAATGCAGGAAATTAATATTGCTCTGTAATTGTCTAAATTATACTTTTAAATTCATTGAATGAGTTAACATAGATGCTAGGATGGTGGTGTTGTCTTGGATAATTGTGTCCAAAACTTTATGTGCATGTGGATGAATCTGTCAGAATCTTACTTGGCTTATTTTCTTTCTAAATAAAGTTTAATACTTTGATTCTGTTCATGATTTGTAGGAAAGTAATTTATTTGAATAAATAATCTCTTACTTGGCATTCATGTGTCACTGACAGTATGTAGCCCTTTATGCATAAGCTCTGAGTCCTATAACAGTAAGTCTACAGTGACCAATTCTTGGTTCAGTTTAAATGAGAGAAAAGCATTTTTTGTGGTACAGAACTTTTTTTTTTGCCACATAACTGTCTTGAAATAGTTTGTGTTCACACTGGGTTTATAAAGAATGATTAGTTCCCCTGTCATTTAGCAGGCGGCATCTGACTCTTCTATTTTTGTTATTAGGGTGCCTTGAGGCTTTAGGTTGAAACTTATCTAGTGAATTCTTTGGCTAATTTTTGCACTGTTGCTGACTATGCTGCTTGAGCAGTTGCTACCCCTACTGCGCTGGTGCAAGCTTCTGCATGGCAGCGTGATGAACTGGATGGAGTATTGATTGAAGTAAAATATGACCCAGCAAAAATAGTTACATTTTGGTCTTGTTGGTTCAAGTGACAGTGAAACCACTTACACTGGCAGAATTCAAAGTCTGAAACCACCACAGAGCTCCTTGAGCACCTGCAGGGAGTCTTAAAGGAGAGGATTCTCTGGAGACTTCAGTTTTTACCTCTTTGAGCTAAATAACTTGGGGATAATCCTAGTCAGTATAACGCTGTGTTTAGAAATACCAAGATGACTACCTGATCCCTGGTCATACTTTCAAAATATACAGGACTTCATCTGCTTTTTACTTTTCTCGTGTGTTGCTTGTACCATGATCAAAGTGTTGCTGCAAGACCACAGCATGGATAAAAAACATTATTCCAGTGAGAAGACATGAGAGAAAATGGACTGTGCAGTCACTGGGCATGATTGTGGAATTAGTAGTACAGTTTGCTTTAAATGTTCAGCACAGTTGGGGAAAAAGAAGTAGGAAGTGAACTTTCCCTCTGTCTCAAATGAAAATTAACTTGGATGAATTCAAGAGACTGCTTGCTTGCCACTGAGGTGTCTTTGTTCTCAGTCAGTAACAGCGCCATAAAACTTAGAAAAGCGTAGCCTGTTTTCAGCACTGCTGCCGTCTCCTATATCAGTGTTGCTAACAAGGTGATTGTCAAATACCACTGTATTTTGATGTGAGTGAAGGGCTGGTGGGAGAAAGGGGTCACTCTCCTTGTGTAGTGCTCCAAAAAATGACAGGCAAGTAGAGGGTAGCATGTCAAAGAGGTGGCCTGGGGAAGTGCCCCAGATTTCTTCTGAATTGTGTGGATGACTTAATTAAGACACAGGAATAGACAGATGTTTTAATGACTAAACCATCCGTCCATGATTTGGGGCATGCATATGTAACTTTCTCCCATATGGTTTCTCTGTGGGGCCCTGAGCTACTAACTTGCTGATCTCCCTCAGTTCTGCGTCCTAAAAAAAGTAAAAATGGGCTTTTCTCTGCAGCCTGCCTATGAAAGATTTTGATGTAAACCTTCCAGCGGTCACCGCAATGCGATGAAGTGATAGCCTTTCTTACGTTCAGAGGCTGAAGGAGATCAAGGATGCTTTCCTTTCAGCAGAGTCACTAGCAGGAGGAGGTAGTCCAGGCGTGGGCCTCGGGGCTGTGCCCCCGTGCTGGCAGGGAGGAGAGCGCTGTGCTGACACAACTGCTGCTGCTCCCCTGCTTCAAGGAAGGGATAACCTATTATAGCTGCTGCTTGCCTCTGCCTCCAGCCCGTATGTGGGACCACTGCAGGGGTGAGGTGTGGAAATGGAACTGATGCTTTGTCAGGGTGGGAATGGGGATTTCGAGGGGGCTGCCTTCCCCATGGCATTAAGCAGTGCTTTTTTGAGACTTCTTGGGGCTGATGAGTTTCAAAAGATACAAGGCCATGGAAAAAAAAAAAAGGAGTTTGTGTTTGCATAAGTTTAATGAGCCCTTACTAAAGGTTCAGTGCATAGACTCCGACCTGTTTCACTTCAAGTGTCAGGTATGTTTGAACTTTAAGTGAAACATTAGCTAACACATGTCTGGATTTTTTCCTTCAAGAGGCCCGAAGTCTCCAAATATTTTCTGGGATGCAAGTCCTTTACTCAGGTTTTTCATGACTAGATTTTGACAACTTTTGGCTGCAACACTCTTAGTGTCTTAAAGCAAGTAGCAAGGCTGGATTTAGCCCGTTGTGTGTCTCTGTCCCCTGGACTTAGCTGCCCTATTGGGGGAGGACTTAAAGTTTAAGGGACACGTTTACTAAAATGAATGGCTAGCAAGTGGAGATGTTCTGGTGTCTACTATGGGGAGATGAGGGGGAGTGTGTGTCAAGTCTCAAATTGGTGCGCTTAAGGAAGAAAGGACAACAAGGTAGTTGTTTTTCCCCTGCCTCCTTTTTTTTATGACCCCTTTTAAAATTGAATAGGGAGAGTAAACTGCTGGAAGGTAAACTTGCTCACCTGAAGTGAGAAAGGGAAAGGCAACATCTGTGTCCTAAATGGACTGAAATCACTAGCTATATTAGAAGTAAAATTGTGTTTAGGTGAGTACCCTCAAATAGGAGGATCTCTTTTTCCTGACTGCAAAATTTGGAGAATTTCATCAAGAGAAACAATTGTACAGTGAAGCTGATTAGACACAGCTGTCAAATCCACTAAGTAAGCACTTTTAAAAGTGAATGAAAAATTATCTTTTTTCATTTTGCATATGTGTCTGGAAAAGAAAGGAACTTATTAGTTGGTGTGGTGGAACAGATAAGATACACAAGTATGTATTTCTGTGTTTTGGTTATTACCTATTACAAATTCACTAAATCTAAAAGATGCTGCTGGACACTGTCCACCTCCGCTCCATCCCTGTGTGCATGAATGGCTTGGCAGAGTCTCCTGTAAACAGGATGTGGAGCTGTCAGAGCCCTGTTTGACTGCAGTTGTCGGTGTTTTGGAAAGTGTATGGACAAATTCTAGCTGCCTGTATCACGTGTGTACATGTGCGCAACCTTCCTCCTTTTCTTATCATGAGATGCTATTAATTTACTCTCTTTGAACTTGATCCTAAAGACCAAATACGCTGAATTAAATACAGCATGTATAACTGCCTTTTTGTTTTTTGCCATCTCTGTGTTACTTTTCCTGTGACGTTAATCTTGAATTGTTTGGAATAGCTGTAGAGCTGACTAGTTACTCTGTGTTTCTTGGTAGCACTATGTGAACAATGCATTAATGATGCCTTACTATGCATGTTATTCCGGTTTTGAAAAATCGAGCATTGTTCCGATGCAGAGTTGAGACACCGACCCTGGTATATAAAGCCTCCTGAAATGGAGACACACTTGAATGGAGAATCTCAAAATGGGATGCTTGAATGGTCTTTTCCCAAGTAAATAAATATTGCCTCTTACTTAGTTCCAAGAAACATGGTACACAGCTGCTCTTTACTTGTTGTCATAAAATAACGGGCCATTTGCTGACTGAAGCAAGCTATTGGCATTATTGCTAGCAGCTGCTGAACTCTTAGTGTTAACTTAAACAGCTCATAAATGTTAATCATGTGGCAGTTTTGTTAGAGCTTGCCTGCGTATCCCAGAGGCACTAGCTAATATGTCACACTTTTTTCACATGAACTGATGACATTTCTTAACGGAGATTCCAAATAGTAACTTCATAATTCAGTAGTTTTACTGTGGTAGCTGAAGTTTCTTCAAAACTGCACTTCTAACTACAGCTTCACTGATACTAATATAGCTTTATTTGGACGTGTTTCAGTAGGCTCAAAGCTGCTGAGCATGCGGTGGAATGAGTACACAGTCGAAGGGAATACGCTGTCTGCTTACTGACCTGTTGTTTGGAGATCTGTGGCAAAGTCAAATCCAAATCTAAACTGAACAAAATCTGTTCAATTTATCCCCTGCTTCAGTTTAAAGTCACTTTTGTATTGTAATGGTTTTGCTGCTATACAAGTGTGAAAAGCTTACAGGAAATGTAAGAGTTGCTGTAGAAATCTGTGTAAAGTTATCTGCATAATAAGCAATTAAATAATGTGCTGTGGCCTTTTAACAGTCCCTCCCACTCTTCAGCCAGTGGGAATGTGTTCTTAAAAACAAAACAAAGCTTCCAAACAAACTAATCCTTTCCTTCCTTCAGGTCAGATTCTGCTAGTATTCTCTGTAGAAAACACTGGTAAGGTCCCAAACCTGGTTTTGAGCCTGGCAAAATAATTGTAAATATAACACTAATGAAAGCATAGATAAAGGAGTAAAAGCTGCCGTATTATTGTAGGAGTTTAATTTTTAATTTTAATCATTGTGAAGGTTAGAAAGAGAACAGTGTTGTTTCTAGTGCATGCCATATAGAGAAATTATGCTTACCGCATCTAAAATCTGTTTTCTCATCCTTACTTTTATGTGAGCATACAGTGAAAGTTTTTATCTCTAGGGCAGTGGTATATGTTTACCAGAACTGCACTTTGTGCCCAGAGGCTATACTCCCTACCAAACTAGTCGAAATGGCAGATAGTCTAGGCTTCTGGTATCAGCCTGTGGACACAGGTTAACCTAACTACAACATGACGGTTCCTGTACAAAGCTGTATGCTCTCTGCTGTGTATTTGGGTGGTGCTTTGCTTGTGTGCGTGTGTGTGCATGCCGTTCCTCTTCGGGGTTCTCTCCTGGTTGCTTGCAGAAGAATTTCTGTCCCTGAATGGATGTGCAGGACAGGGACACGTATTGCGGACTGATGTTAAATGGATCCTATCTGGTAAGGTGGGGTGTCCCAACTTGAGCTGGGATCTCTTGAGCTTTACAAGATAGACTTCATTCAAGGAAGTATGATTTAGAGTGTGGAAGATCATAAACAGGACTGTTTTTTTGTGGTTGTTAAAGTATCAAACCAAAGATACGTAAGGCTAACACTACAACATATAGAAATCTGTGAGCAAGGGTTTGATCTCAAAACGTTCAGTCATCTTATTTCCAAGGACAGGAGTAAATGTCAGTGTTCAAGTAGGTGGATGTAAGAATTTGTTTCTGGACTTGTTCCTAAAAGCCCAGAGAAAGATTGGGTAGTATATGATTTAGTAGTTTTTGGTTAGAAATTACACAGAAAACTCTCTAGCAAAGTGGAGGGGACTCCAGATTGTGTGTGTGTGGTTAAACTATAATTGCATGACTGATGTTTTGGGAAAGGCAATTGTAAAAAGCTTATTTGTAAAGAAGCGGTGTATTTCCTTACAGATAGGACGACCATCCAACTGTTAGTTCTGGTCACATCTTCTTCAGTGTTTTTTTGTGGGTTTCTAGTGGTTTTTGTCACTAGTCAGGTTTTTTTTGTTGTTTCTTTGTTTTCTTTCTCCTAAAGGTCCACCCAAAAATTCTACTGTTGCCCTTTAATTCTGTCCCATCTACGTGCATGTCTCATGCAGCAGATCAAGACAGCTTGCCGAGATTCGATACAACTTCAAATATCCAGAGTGGTACTTAAGTGAAAAAAGAAAGTAGGGGAAACGCCAAACTGATAGAATATCTCAGTGACAGCTCTATGTGCCTTGTTTTGAGTCTGAGAGTAACTTTCTTATGCTGCATTCCTAAACTGACAGAATAGAAGCATACTCAAATGACTGAGTTCAAGAAATGAGTTAAGAAAACGGTGACCCGAATTTTGGTTCTCTACAAAATTCTGATCCAGAAATATCTTATTATGGCTGCTCTCTAAGTTGAAACTAGGGTTTTTCTTGACCACGTGCACATATTTGGACTTTGGTGTGAATTGGATGATGATGAAAAGCATAAATGACTTGATAAGTTATCTGACACATGTAGAAAGCTGTGTACCTGACAAATCTTGGCTAATGCAGTGGTCCTAAGGCTGATCTCTGAGATCAATCTCTGGACCAAAAATGAGATGGACAAGGAAAGAAATCCTCCTGAGTAAGAAGCTTTCCTTGTTTTTATTTGATAATTTTGCAACCCTACTGAAAAGTCTGAATGGATGACCTAAACATTCTTCCGAATCCCTGATTTTTCAGAGTCTCTGAGCAAAGGAATAAATTGATCTTAAACATGAAGTCCTGCATTCAAGGTTTTGAGTTCAGATTTGTAGGAAACTTCAAGAAAGCGGTAGTTAAAGGAGCTGGCAGAACTTAGAAGCAAAGTATGGTGTATACTGTTAAGCATTTCTTTGCAGCTGTACAGTTTGAAACCCAAATAGGCTAGTAAACTGCCAAAGAAGCGCTTGCCTGTCCTGGTAGGGAGGCACATGACCAGCACCATCTTTCGTATTACTTGTGTGACTCGTAAGTAGGAAGAGACACTTGAGTTTATTAGGGAGTAACTTGTGTGTTAGTAGATAATGTGTGGGGAGAAGGAAAGCAGTGAAGAACTGAAATATTAAAAGGTGCAAAAGAAAAGTTGTCAGAAGTACTAATCACTTTTTTTGTTTTTCTCTTGCAGACCTTCAAGTGCTGACCTTCTTGGTCTATTAAGTTATTATAAACTTTTGCTGCTCTGCGAACACAAAGATGTCTCGCAGCCCTGATGCTAAGGAAGACCCTGTGGAATGTCCCCTTTGCATGGAGCCTCTGGAAATTGATGACATCAACTTCTTCCCTTGCACCTGTGGCTACCAAATCTGTCGTTTCTGTTGGCATCGTATTCGTACTGATGAGAATGGACTTTGTCCTGCTTGCAGAAAGGTAAATATCCTGGAACAGCAGCTTGTCTTGCACATATCACAAGGCTCTTGCATTGTGTTGGTACCAAAGACATCCTTTTCCTTCGGGGAAACATTCATCTAGTCGTGGCCTAGATCAAGGGTGAGGTGTTGGATCTTTCAGATTCTATCTGCATAGGTGTTGAAGCTGTTGTACAATGGCTCATCTTGGTTTGTTAAATTCAGAACTGGATTAATAGGGGAAGCTGTGGATCAGAACCAAGGCATGCTCATGCTGGGAGAACTGCCAAAAAAAAAATCCTTTGAGTTGGGGTGCTCGTGCACTGACAGAGTCTTTTCAGGAAGGACAGTGAGGATTCCAGCATCAGAGGTTTGCTGAGGTCCAAGGTTCAGCTAAACTAGCAGAGCTGTATGAAGCAAGCTTATAAAGCACCTGCTTGTTTTGTTTGTGGCACTGGAGTTTTTAATCCGTATTTTTCTGGACACTAAACATGTAAAACCTTTAGAAAATACATCCAATGGTGTTAAACTTTAAAGCATTTCAAAATCTAGGCTAAGTCTATTTGTCTAGTGTTCTGATCTTGTTGCCAGATGCTTAAAGGTAGTATTTTGAGAGTCACACTTAATTTCTCCATGTCTCTTAATTGATGTCTGGCTGATACTCTGGTTGGCCACAACTATTAACTTCAGCTTCACTAAACTGTCTGCCTTTTCCTTTGAATTATTTTCTTCCTCCCTTTAGTGTTTTGCTTAACCTCATTATTTCTTTATCTTCAGTGTTTAATAAAATTCTTTCTCAATATCTTCTCTTTAACTCTGACTTCCCTTGATTGTAACTTTCTTGCCTGGCCTTCCTCTTTTTGTAATCACAGCTACTTATGTCCTCTCTTTCTTCTGCTATTTTAATTGTGATCCTATCCTCCATTTATGCCTTTGGCTTCCTGTCTCATATTACAGCTCCACTTTCAGACCTCAAGTAATCCTACTTGGTCTCACTATCTTTATTCACTACCACAGCTTTCTGTAAGCACTTCCAGTCGTATTTTCTTGCTGCTCTTTTGGGCTTCGGTTACACTAGAACTTTCACTGCTAACCTGTGTTTGGACGCCTTTGCAAGCCTGAAGGCTATCCCACAGCAATGTACGTTTGTTAACAAATAGCACAAATTTGCTGTGATACTTGAGCTGTATGTTCTACAAGGAAGATCCACCTGTCATCAGTCAAATCAGTCTCCACATGTGATACCTGCTGTAGATGACACACGCTCTACAGTAATTTTCATAGCACAAGCAAATTTCCGTTCTTCCGGTACAACATGAGATTTCTGGGATTTCCTTCTCTGTTCCTTCATTTACCTGGATTTATTACAGTACTTTTTGCCAACAATTATTTGATTCATCTCTGCCTGTTCATTATTGGAAGTTTGTGGAATATATGTGAAAAAAAATCACAGAAGCAGAATGCTATTCACTGCCTCTGGGTATCTGAATTCTTTGAAATATGGATACTGCCACAGCTGGACCGTTTAATGTGGAATAATCTGGCATTTGATTGGATGTGCAAATATTTTGCTGAATTGGATACAGTATGCTCGGCGAAAAGATAGAATGAGTGCTACAATTGGAATGAAGTACACTGACCGTTACAGGAGAGGAAGGAGACATCTTTCACAATGGATGAGGATTATGTTCTTGATACTTCCTCCATCTATGGACTACAAGGCATTCTTGAGTAGAGTTGCAGCTTGTTGCTGGATTGTAGGACATTTGCATGGAGGAGGCTGAGGAGTGCGCTCTTTCGTGGCATAGACAAAGACATGGTGGTGCAGAGACCTCATCAGGATCTTGGGAATAAATCATTTCGAGCTATGCAGTTGATAGCAGCATCAAATAAGTCTGAAGAAGCCACCTTTTGAAATGCGCTGGACCTTCTGAACCAGGTATGTGTTTTTGTGTGCAGTGTGTCTAAATAGTTCCCATCTGTGTGTAGTAAGGTTTCTGGGGAAAAGATCTAAGTAGTTTTCTAATTCATAACTGCTATGAAGTGTATTGGTTGTGACAACTTAAAATGCTGAAGTGCAGAAAATGGCAAAGCAACAAAATTTTTACAGGGAAGTCTATAGTAGGTACTATGGTTTCAGCGGGTACGTCATGTTTATAATGTGTATACTAGTGCAGGATACTTACTGCAAAGTGGACTGTGAATAAACATATATTAAAACAAGGCTGAGTACATTATGCACAATTACATAATAGAAAACTGCTATTTGTGCCAATGGTATTGAATGCAATGCGAGTTCTCCAGTGGTTTGATCGCTACTCTGTGGAGAAGAGCAATGAAGAAGTACCCTGTCTAGGGATTTTGGTTGAAAGGTTTGGAAATTTTGGAAAAGCCTGTGATAAAAATGTTTGGCTAAACACTATAGTGGTGCCTATGCCATTAGTTTGATAGATCTTAACTGCGCATTGCATATATGCCATTATTTTCCTAAGCTTCTCTAATTTACTTCTAACTGAAAAGATGTTGGCTTGCAGTTTTTCTACCAAAGAGAAAATACTTTTCACACTTGAACTGTTATATAGCTTAACATTTGCATGTGCAGAATATGTGCACGTGGTTGCAAGTCAATTGAGTTAGTGTCTTAAGTTTCCTTCTGTTAGTAACAGTAGTAGACAAACATTTTTGTTTTGGTTTGTGAAAGTATGAATTTAACTTGAATGCGGGTTGGAAACAAGTACTTGTTACTCTTAATGCGTTAAAAGCTTTCTAAACTTTGTCTGAATCTTCTGAAATAGACTCGGAAATTGTTTCTGTTTAATTCATTAACTACAAAAAGTACTTCCTTAAAAAATAGAACTGACCTGCTTTGAGTTCCTGATGCCCTTCAGAATTGTAGGTGTAGTCAATTGTAAGATGCTAAGCAAGCCTTCCTGTTTTTTCCAGTCAATTGATTTCTTAACTGTGAGTGAAATAGCTGCTAACTAGTCAAATTAAAATGAAAATATGCTGTCCTTAAAAGAGACTTCTGTAGCTGGGTTACAGGTCATCAGTGTCGCTGGTTCTGGTTTTAAAGCCAGTGATTTTTATCTTTGCAGTGATTTTTCTTTTTTCTTTTCTCTGAAATTTAGTGGCCTAGGTACTGTTTGCCATACGAATAATATGTGCCATTTCAGTCACTTGTGTTGCTCTAATAGAGCAACTCAAACCTAAGTGTCAGTTGTTGCAATTCTTAAATCCAACAATAAAAAAGCCTAGCTCCTTCACATTTCTTAATTGCTTTGCCCTTCCACCAAATAATACAACTTGATACGCAGCTTTTCCTGTGATGCGGCTTTGCCGTGTTCTCCAGTTCCTTGGCTTAGTGAGCTTTATCACTCCTGGCACCTGGTGTTAGAGATGGAGAGAAATAGTAAACCACTACATTTTATGACCAAGAAACTAACGTGTTTTAAGCATGTTTTCGTCCATGTTTCTCATACTCTTGCTTCTGTGTAAAAGAAACACTTGGTCTTAATGCCCAGTCTCCAAATGTCAGTTCCTTTCTCTGGTGCTTTTAATCCCACAACTAAGTAGTTTGGTGCAACAATTGATGCTTAGAAATATATACGAAATTGCTATTTTTTTATTTGTGATATAAGCAGTATGGTGTATACTATGCATAAATCTTATTGACTTTCTCTTTATTTCTCATTTCAGAACCTTTTCAGTAGCAAGGCAACAACTGGGAAATGTTGGTACATCCATTGTGCGGAAGGAATGTGACCCATCTGGGAATGACAAAAGCGAAGTGCTTGATAAATCCCAGCTGAGCTTTCAACAATTGGGAAAATGTGGGGAGAAAAGTCTAAAAGAAAACAAAACTTAAATGACAAGACAAACTTAGCCAGGAAGACTGAGAATTCATCAAGGGCCATCTCTGGTTAAAGAAATGAGACAACAGAAGACATTCGAACTTTTGATGAAGGTCTTGTAGGACTACCAGCAACTTGCACTTAGTGTAAACAAAATCTGGTCACTTGCCATGTTGGCACATCTTGTTCAGGTGGCTTCCGTGGTTTTTGCTGAAGAGGATTCGTATAACTTAAGTGGAGGGTGTCAGTTAAACTTAGTGAATCGGTGAGGTTGACATCTCTCAATGTCTTGCATCTGAAAATACATAAATATTGATAACACTTGATGTAGCTACTTTGCTTGGATCTGAAATCCTCTACCAGCTAAGGAATCAGTGATAGTAGGTTAAACAAGTATCTTAGGCTTCTTGTGTTTTTTTTAAAAAAAAAAAAAAAAAAAAGCTGGGGAGAGTGTAATGTCAGTAACATTGCCACTTTAGCTGTTGCAAAACTTGAGAGCTTCTGGTACCTTTGGTACTACACCTATTTTATAGGGTTGGACAGAGAGTAAACAACAGATGAAATGGTACTGTGACATCCACCAGCAGTCAATCCACCTTGCTTGGCTTTGAGTCATGTTCCACCAGCCTTCCCTGCATGTGTTCTGTTTGTAATTGAGCTATCATTTGAGTTCATGAACTTCAACACTGTGGGAAGCAATCACTCTGAAGATGAAATCATTTGCTGTCCTATTTGTAGACTGACTTTGTCCTTAATTGAAAGGAACAGCATTTCTAATACTTAATATCTTTTAGAATTAGCTTCTGAAATGTTGGTACTGTGCTTAGTTGCCTTCATCCCTCCTTAAAGGCCCAATGTGCCACACATTGTATATAGATAGAAAAACCATCTATCACTACTTAGGATTGCGTTTCTGATTTATTCTTGGGATTCAAGAGGTGCACGCAGATACATTTACAGGTCCTGCAAGTCAGGTTATCCAACTACTCATATTCCTTAGAAGCATTAAACATGTCATGAGAGTGATAAACACACATTTCCTACATAATGCAGCTCTACAGCATCTAGCAAGAACTTTAGATCATTCTGTTGCTCAAACAAGTGCTGTTATCTGTGGTGGCAAATCAAGCATTGCCACTTCTTATTGATTGAAATCCTTATTTAGGTAGTCTTGTACTTTCTGCTGAGATGAAGACATTTCACTTCCCTGATTCTGAAGTTGCTGTTTAGTTGTGTGCCTCCCAGCAGTTCTTGAGCTCTCCTGTACCAAATACAAACTCCTAGTTTTACTATGGATGAATAAAAGTTCTGCTCAAAGTTATGTTTGAGCTACCCAGAATGTTTCCTGACTAATGTTCGGGACCTCTGGTAGCAAATAGCTTTACAGAAAAGGAACATACTGTCTGACTTGCTTCTTATTTGAGAATATGCTCTGAATGTGGCTATATTTGGCAAGAAAGAAGCTGATCAACTTTAGCACTGTTTACTGTAGTTTTCTTGGACCTTCAGGAGCCTTGCTGAACCTACTGAATTAATTGCTGTGCTCTGGTACTGTGCAAGAATACTTGCAAGCCTTGCCTTGCATAGTATGGGATATGGAGAAGGAATTAATCTGTGAAAGGATGGATTGTGGGTATGATACCACATCACTTGATGTAGGGCAAGCCATTTTATTTTTGGAACTATATCTACCTTATACTGGTGCGCTTGTTTCCTTCCCATTCCTATCTGAACTCAGCTTGCCTGTGATGATGGAATTAACTCTCTCTTTGCCGAGCAGTCTTTCTCTTCCCTAAAACAAAACAATATCTGTTCTTTATTCTACATGAGTGACTAACACAGACTTTGAGAAGCTCTTTAAGTGAAATGCCTTGCAGAATTATTCTGCATCTCTGAAGTCCTCATGTGTGCATGTGTTAGCTCAAGATAATCATTGGCTATAGCTAATCTCAAATGACCTTACTAAGAGGTCATTGCTATTCATCAAGTACATTGTGAAATCTGTGTAAGGTATTCGGTGTTACTTGTGAATAACATAACTTCTTAAGAAATGGTACGGTTTTAACTGTTTTTCAAGGGTAACATGAGTGCTTATTGTGTTTTCATGTTAAGGACTCGGTTGTGTAACTTGGGCTACTGCTGAAGTATCTTACAAGTTTAAATTTCTTTGATACTAAAAACATGCTCCAGAGGACTTGGTGTTTAACTGTGAGATGCCATCTGCTGAAGTCAACTTCAGTGTATTTTCAGAAGATGTCTCAAGTATAGCATAATAATGCTGAACTTTAAACTCTTTAAACTGTAAAATGGGTATTGTTTTGTTTGGGGATGTACTCAGAAGACTATCGGGTCTGAGCACTTGGTGGCTCTTTCAGTAGCATCATGCAAGTATGAGGAAAATATGCTTTTAACCTAAACCTTTTTTTCATCTGCTGCTGTAGATTTTTCTCAGGTCATTTAGTACAACAACTAGTTTGATATTCTATCGTTAACAGAGGACAGTCAGGAAAAAGTTAAATTCATTTGTGTTGGACTTGCACACTGAAACCTTTGGTTATGGTAGTACAAAGAACTTAGTTCAACATATTGGTGAGCTTAACTTCTTTATCTTAAGTCTTTACCTTAACGCACATCTCCTGTACACTTCTTACTTTTTACTTAATCTCAGTGTTTAGAAACATTTCTTTTTGTTTGAGATATATTTTTATATACTTGTTTCTGTGCTTAGCATTGCTTTGTATATGAAATGCGAAATCTAACTCTTCAGTCTGAGAAAAGTGGAACAGGTGAGGAATATGGGACTGCTTTGAGGAGTAATCTGGGGCAAAGGACAGTGCACTGTAGTCTGCAAGACCAGGCTAAAATAGCCTTTATAGCAATGCTCTGCATAAATAGAGCAATGTTTCTAGGTAACTCTGAGGACACTTGTACTTCTGCTAGATACTTTTGAGATTAAAATCTACAGGGTTATGTCTGTATTTGAGGAGTTATCTGTAAATGATAATCTTGAGATTAAAAAAGCACCTTTGTCCAGGGAAGACAAAGCCCAAGTTTCAAACTGGTACACAAGCATGGCAAGAATACTATTAAATCAGTATGCTGTAACTGTATTGAAATCTGTCTTTTAGTAGAAGTTAATCATGTAAAGATTGAGCCGGGTAATGGTGTTACTGTCTTGAACTTGGTGTGCCACTGAATTTGTGTTTTGATTTCTTATCCTGTAGTCTTTACTTCATTTGTTAATACATTTAAGTATCCAAATCTGTATCGGACAACTAAATAGCAGGTGAAGATAAAGGGCATGCTTTCACCCTGCTTACTATGCTATGTTAGCGAAATCTTAACAGGATGTGTTGGCTGTCGTGTTGCAGCTGCTTGTAGTGTTACCAAACTGACTATGCAGCTGGGTTAGAACGTGGCTATTGCCCAAATCAGTATTAAGCCTATAAATAGGAGAATTCCATGAAAATATGCAAGATCTTAATCTTTCCCAAAGGACTGAATATGCTACTTCTATAATGTGGCTCACCATAATGATCAGAACAGTAGAGCAAAAGAAATAAATTTGTGTGTTTTAAAACATTGGGATTAATGATTTTCAAATGTGTTCTTTCTTATGTGGGTTGGTTTTAATGATATTTGTTATATTTAGCCATATCCAGAAGATCCAGCAGTGTACAAACCACTCTCCCAGGAAGAGCTGCAAAGGATAAAAAATGAAAAGAAACAGAAACAAAATGAGAGGAAACAGAAGATATCAGAGAATCGCAAGCATTTGGCTAGTGTACGGGTTGTACAGAAGAATCTTGTCTTCGTGGTAGGGCTATCTCAGCGCCTAGCAGATCCAGAGGTGAGCAGTTCACACTTGCAGATCTTGCTCTTAACCTGCTGTCAAGGAACCATTGGAATACCCTTATGCCCACCTTGTCTGTCTCCCTGATAGGTACAAAATGAAGCAGCATTGAAAAGGTTTGCTGCTGCTGAGGCCTCCTCTTCTTAAGGGAACCTACTCAGCTTCATCCTCCAAAATAATGTCAATAAGTGTTTGTCTTTGCTTTTGGGAGTAGGGAAAGAAGAAAAAAGCCAACACTTGAAGTGTAACTAGGAAGAAGCGTGAGGGGGCGGGGGGGAAATCAGTAAGAGGAAGACCCATGAAAGAGTTGACTTGCTACTCTGCATCCTCAGCAAGAAGCCTTTTTTTTAAAAAAAAAGATTCTGTTTAAAACATTTTATTTGCTTCCATCATCAGTCAGCTGCAGTTGGCTAATGAAACTAGTGCTAATGAGTAAAAGTACCTTGAATTAGACTACGGAGGGAGTGTACTACTGGATAAGATAGATGTCTTCAAAACGACTGTCCCAAGTTAAGTTCACCTGATTGGACTAAATTGTCTGTAAAAATCTCGAACAGAAGTGGCTCTGTCTGAGGACTTAGAGTATGGGCTGCATTTTGGTAGACTGGGAAAGAACAAACATAAAAAGCTGCTTTTAGTGGAGGGGGAAAAAGGGACAATATGAAGGGCAAGGAAAAATCAAAGTTGAACTGATCTGGTGTATAACGCTTCAGTTTAGCAACAAATATTTACAACTGTCAGCACTGACTTGGTGCCATTTATTACTGAAAAATGTATTTGGTTTCTTTGACCAGATGGAGGGTTTGTGCGTAAGAGGAAATAATAGTATGCACAGTTTGGAGGATTTTTAACCTCAGATAATTCCACACTGAATACTTGAAGTAATCAGAAGTGGGTTTACTGGTGTAGTAGGGAGGTAGGGATATTGTACTAGGCTTGGTGGTGGCAGTGTTCTCACTGACACACCTGAAGATAATGTGTGCTTACTGAATATTGCATATAGCATCAAGATGATTTGACTTCCAAGAAACCTAGCGTGAGAGAGAGACATGGGCTAAAAAAAAGTATGCTATATATTCAATTTAAGTTTTCCACTTAAGTAGGCAAAAAACTCATGCACAAATAAAGATGATTTGGAAGGGGATACTGGCTGTTATTTGCTGTTTCTGGAAATAGATATGTGGATCATAATGGAGTACAGGTGGATCCACTTCTGTTGACATGCTCTTGTGAAAATTGTGAAGGCCGTGCTCCCGTATCTTATCAGGAGTATAATCTGCAAGACGCTTGAAGAAACTCTTCCACTTTACTCAGGATTGTCAGTCTCCTCTGGAATGATGCCTGAGGGTGGATGTAGGATCTTTCAAGAGGGTGTAGATCAAGTGAAGAGCAGTCAGAAGAGACCAGTGAGTGACTGGTTGTCGATACAACGTGCCCTGTAGTTCTGCAGAATGTTCCAAATGAAGACATTTATGGTCCCTTGAGAAGAGAGAGCAGGTGGTTATGTAAAGTTCTTGGATCAGTACAGTTTAACTGTACTGTCCAGTGTTAATACGGAGACAGGGCTGGGGAAACAAATCTTCCTTTTTAACCTCTCAGGTTATTGTCTAGAATTAGAAATACCCTTAGCTTATCTAGCTTCAGTCTGAGTAGTCAGTACTTCTGCATCTCCTTCCATCACGGGGATAGGAAAAGAAAGGCTTTTGCTACCAAATGTGTCAGATATACTGCCAATTCCATTGGCACACAGGTAACTGTTATTCAACAGAGTTGCTTAATATGCTAGAGATGTTCCTGCTTTGCACAGGATCCCTAAATGGTGTGTTATTACCAACTGATGCAGGGAAGGGCAAGACAGGAGTATTTATTTTTTTTTCTTCGGGGATGTGACTTCAGTCATTCATTTCAGCATGATGTTGATTCTGAAACGTTTTTTCTTGCCCCTGTGAATTGTCATATATTGTCGTCTTGTACTTAGTCTGGCCTTCTGAAAACATGAGGCTATCTCAAGCTGATTGGTTTACTCTTTCTCTTTGGAGTGGGGCAAGTGAGTCAGGATTCAGCATTTTGTTCTCAGCAGTTAATATATCTGAATGCAAGTTTAAGGTGGTTATTTATTTTAAAACAGGAATGACTGTGACTTATTTTTTTTCTCAAATTATAAAATAGATATATACAGGAATATTTCATGCTGAATGGGCTGTATCTTGCCAGGGTAAGGTTTGGGTAACCTGAGTACCGAAAGAAATTCTAAAAATGCAACATAAGATGTGGAATATCCCTCTTAGGTTCTTTACTGCAGTGGCAACATACTCTGTATTGCAAGTAACCCATGTTTTATGTTGGAAAACAAATATACATCTACATGCTCTCCTCCTCTTTGTAGAAGAGACCCGTATTTTATTATTTGAAACTATAGTTGCACAGTCACACAGAAGAATAAGTACAGCCCTGTATGAATTAACTTTCCAGTATACCACTTTAACTTTGTTTTCTTGTAGGTTTTGAAACGACCAGAATATTTTGGGAAGTTTGGTAAAATACATAAAGTTGTCATTAATAACAGCACATCATATGCAGGCTCACAGGTATGTCAGAGGCCTTTGTGATTATTTTATTCCTTTAGAGAAAATGCATGCGTCCAGACTGAATCTGGGGCTCCGTATTTCTGATTAAGCAATAGGTTAAAGAAGTAAAAAGAAAAAAAATACTGCACTGCAAAAATCAAATCACTCTTAAGTTACTGAAGCATTGCCCAACCAGACTCAAAGTTGGATGCAAGATGCAGTGTAGAAAGATTAAAAACTGAGAGACAGGATGAGAACCTTCAAAGAAGCAGCAATGTGGCATTTATTCACTAATCTGCATTTCAGGGGTAAAATACTTTTAAGTATTTTTAGAACTTTCAAGCAATATTTTGATGCATTTCTTCTTTTCCCCATTCTTTATGTATCACATCTAAATTTTCATGAATTCTACCATTTTTGCCAGTTTTCCTGTTAAAAAACCTCTAGCTGTGAATATACCAGTTTATGAAGTGAGCTGCTAAAAAAGCAACTTAATGTTCAGATCTGTCTGGGGGAGTCAAAAAAAAAAAAAGGTATGTTTTCTTTCTAGGGTCCAAGTGCCAGTGCATATGTAACCTACATCCGGTCAGAAGATGCTCTCAGAGCCATTCAGTGCGTCAATAATGTGGTGGTAGACGGCAGAACACTTAAGGTGGTAATATTCTTACCTTCTTATGTATATGTGCTAGTGCTCTAGTACCAGTGTATAGTATAAAACTTTATTTCTGTGGATATGCTTGTGTTGATGAACAAAAATGTCTAGTTTATTGGGTTTTGACCTATTTTCCTAGTATGAACCACGACATGGAAGTTCACTGAGCTTCCAGCAGGCAATGTTTTAGGGGGTTAGTGGGTAACTTCTTGAAACAAAAGTTTGAGACAAAGAAAGAGATGTACCACCACCCCCTTTCCACAGTGGCTTTTTTGCTGTATAGCTTAACAGCACAGTGTGAAAAACTGATTACTTGCTTTTACAGAGCATTTCTGTAATCAAAACACCACACAAAAAGCTGCCTGGGAAATGCAAGTTTTCTCCTTTTGGTATCTGTGTAAACAGGTATTCAGGCTGACTTGGCCAAATTGGTGGCTACAGAAAATCATATAGTTAATAGTCACTTTCTGACCTCGCTACAAAAGATTAACCAGTCTCATGTAATACAAACTCATAACTACTTATTTGGCTTCTTATGATTATGAATGCAAATATTTACTGAGACTATTATTTTGGTGTTTATTTAGATTGGATAAAAATAGAAATACATCCTAATTATCTAATCCTGAAGTATATAGACTTCTTACAAATGGATTTCCCAGTCCATTTGCATTAAAAAATACATTATCATGGAACTCCAAATATGGGGAAGCAATTATTTTTTTTTCTGCAAATACAGCTTTTTTCTTATACTGTAAAAGGCATTCTTAACCTCCAGTACTTAAGTAATGATATTTTTTTTCAGGCATCATTAGGTACAACAAAATATTGCAGTTATTTTCTAAAAAATATGCAGTGTCCAAAACCAGACTGCATGTATCTACATGAGCTAGGAGATGAAGCAGCCAGTTTCACGAAAGAGGAAATGCAGGTAAGTGTAATGAATGGGAAACACATGAAAGTGGCATGTATGTATTTTATTGTATGTAATTTAATCTAATGTGTATAATGTAGCTTTCTACTGAATGTTATGGCAGAGATGAATTTTGAAATCCAAAAGGTGATTAACCAGTTGGATATTGACAGTGAACAGTTAGTTAAGTTTTGTTTTCATTGCATGCTGCTTTTAAAGGCTGAAAAGTCCACTGAGTGTTCATGAGTCAAAAAGATAATAAACTCTTAGCCAAGAATTCAAATAACCTTGAGTTAGCTACTTGCCCTTTGTTCATACCAAGGCAAGGTAACATATGTTAATTTAAATCTCTGTGAAAGAAGTTAGTGCAGATCTGGGTCTTCCTGTAGGTTTTGTGCGTGTGGCCAGTTATCATGGCTTAACTATTGTACTGTGATTTGACCATGCTATCTGAATTCAGATATCCCATTCAGCCTGTGAAGAGTATAGAAACTGTTTGGAAATAAAGCATTGAGGCTAACTGTAATAGAGCATAATTACTGATGCAGGGTTTTTTTGGCTATTTCAACATCAAAATGCTTATTATCTAGGGTATGGAAGCAAGTAAAGGGATAGCTTTACTTTCTTAAAGGTGGTGCATTCTGTGGCCTTTTGGGTCTGGCTGGGTCTGTCCATCTCCATGAGATATCGTAAAGCTTTTAAACTAAACCTCAAGTATGCCAGCCTTGCATCCATGCTTTTGATGTTGTCTGTCCATGAAGCAGGTGGTTCCCACCCCTGATGCTATCACAAATGTTGTACAAGTGGATTTTATTTCATAGAACCATAAACTCATGTAGGTTGGAAAAGACTCTTAAGAGTCCAACCATAAAGCTAACACTGCCAAGTCCACCCCAAAGCCATGTCATGT
Organism: Himantopus leucocephalus; assembly: GCA_003993805.1. Classification (NCBI taxonomy): domain Eukaryota; kingdom Metazoa; phylum Chordata; class Aves; order Charadriiformes; family Recurvirostridae; genus Himantopus; species Himantopus leucocephalus. The sequence goes on from RSEF01000001.1 coordinate 58,456,012, forward strand.
GTTAGACTGATGTAAGCCAGAGAATAAGGAAGAATGTCCATGTGTATTACATGTTTTTTCCACAAACCAGCAGTTACTTCTGAGTATTTCAGCTACGCTTTCATAAATTAAAAATATACCCTGCTGGTTCAGGCGAACAATCCCTCTAGTATATATTTTGGTGCAAGTAATGGCAACAGGAGGTGAACTTCAAGGAGAAGTTGCAAACCAGGCCACCTTCCCTGTTCATTTCCCTGTATTTCTCCCGCCACCTACATCTGTTACGTTATACATATTCGAGGGTATGTTCCTGTCCAGGCTTTTTAGGGTTTTTTTATAGATCTGTCAGCCATGAATTTATTTAATCTATTTTGAACCTGCTGATACTGTCAACCCTATAGTCTTTTGTGGCACCAAGCCCCAGAAGTTCACCAGCTGTTTTGTAAAGTGCTTTCTTTTGCCTGTGTTAAACTGATATCCAGCTAATTTTATCAAGTGTCCCCTAATCCTAGCATTGTAGTACTTGCTGAAAGCAAAACCTTTACTCACCTTATCCATTGCCTTTGTGATGTTGTAAAACTTGATCTTACCTCTCTCAACCTTCTCTCCAAATCACACAGTTTCTGGGCTCTTAAACTTCTTTGTAAAGCAGTTCCTCCCTTTCTGTGATAATTGATGTTGCCCTTCTCTGTACCTCTCAAGCTGTGTCCTCCGTGAGATGGAGAGGTCACACATCATACTCGTGATGTGGGGCAAGCAAAGTTTAATATAGCAGTCCTCAATGTTTTGTGTGTAGTGTGGTGGTGGGTGTTTGGGTTTGGGTTTTTTTTGTTTTCTGTTTTGTTTTTTTTTTTTTAATGTGCCCTTCCTAATGATGCCCAGCACATTTTTTGTGTTTGGTTGCCAGGGCATAATCAACTAACAATTTCAGAGATCTGTTGGCAGTAGCCTCAGTATCTCCTCTCTGAGCTGTAACAGCCAGCTCACAGATCAGTAGAGCGTTAGCATGGTTTAGGCTACTTTTCCCTTGGTGTGTTACCTGACGTGTCTCTGGTAAAGCTTGTTTGCCAAGTTCTTTGGGGTTCTTTTTGGAGTTCCTCATTATCAGCATGGCAGTTTACTACCCAAAGAGCTTGGTACTTTCAACAAAGAACTTCACTCCTTTCTCATGTGTGCCAACGGTGTTGCACAAATCTGATGCCAGTCATCAGTCCTTATCGCTTGCTTCTGCATCCTAGGAGAGCGACCAGTAAGTCTTACCTTTGCCTTTCTATCTTTAAACCAGCTTCAATCCACACAAGAGCCTTTCCTCTACGCCAGGGCAGCTTCGTAAATAACTTCTGGTCTGAAACCTTATCGAAGGCTTTTTTGAAAACTTTGTGGATCCTTTTTATTTATGCTTATTGACACTATCATTAAATTCCATCATGTTAGTGAACTAAGATTCCTCTTTACAGAAGATGTTCAGATTCATTCCTAGCAGATTGTGTTTATCCATGAACTTTTTTTTTTTAGATAGACTTTAATCTCAGGAGGGATGGAGGTTGCACTTAGCAGTCTGTAGTTCACAGGATCTTTTCAACAGCCCTTTTTGTAGAAGGCAGTGGCAATCTGTCAGTCCTCTGGCCTAACTGTCAGTTAAAATTGATAGGCTACATACTTTGGCCAGGAATTCAATTTTACATTAATTTCTTCAGGAGTCTTGAGTGGGTTATATTTGATCTTGGTGACTTAAGTGAATCTTCCTTTCTTGTTCATGGTTACATTCCTTTAACTTTCTTCTTGATTTCATATTGCTTTCTTGGAAATCATTGGAAATTACACAAGTACTGAAAAGTGCATTGTGCTTTCAGCGCACCAGCTTTCTGGAGTTTGGGTTAGTGTCAATGAATTTACAAGTCCATTTAATGAGATTGAATGTTCATTGTCAGACTTTGATTCTCTACTTAAATAAAAAAGTCAATGGATGAACTTACATTCTAGGTTCAATAATTGTTAATAGGGCCAAACATTGTGACAAACTGAAAAGAACTGGTAGAACTCCAGGAAGTCTCTGAAAGTGAAGTTGGGAATTTAGGTAAGGTAGGTTAGAGATGCTAAGTTTGGCCTCTGGATTGCTTGTTACAAATAAAGCACGATTGCTGCAAGCTCCTATATAGGATTTTAATCCTGTTTCTTTCTTACATTTGTGTGACAGGTAAGTGAGGTTAGGACTGGCCTGATGTTCCTGGCCACAACAGTCTTTTGCCACTGAAGTCTTAAGCAAGATGAGATATCCAGGGAGGTTTCTTTGTGCTCAGCTGCTTGATGTTTGGCAGTGCAGATCTGCGCATCTGAGCTAGTTGCTTATATTCTATTCATAGTCAGTGATGAAGGAAGCATTTCCAGCATGCAGTATATCTCATAAAGTTTACATTTAGGTGGACCACGCTTATGAACCACACTCCTAGAACCACATTTTTTTTCTACTGTAGGTAGAAGCGTGGGTGTAGACGCTGACAAAGTTGGGTAAGGTGATGCATATACCCAATGTTTCAGTGTCCTTTTTTGAGGGTTGTGTAGGTTGACTACATAGAGAAAGACACATTCAGAATCAGCCAGTAATGGTGAACTGAAGAATTAAGTAGCAAAAAAACTGGAGATACTTAGTGTTTGACTGACTTGGAGTATTCAAATGGGATATGCAATTGCCCTTCTAAAGGAGCCCATAAGGGAATTTAGTTTCTCAGCAGTACTGTTTTTTGAATTTTGTCAAATATTCCTGCTTAATTTTTTTTTTTAAACAAGTAATAGTTTTCTTCTAGGTTGTAATATTTTTCTAGGAGGATGTCCACATTGCCTGTGCATCAATTCCATTCCTGTTCCAACAAAACGTTTATAAAGGGAATGAATTAAGTAATGTACAAATGCTAATTTTTAGGTGTACAAATAGTGTGAGAGCCTCTAAATCAATACTGGAGATGTGATAGATAATAACATGCGTGTTCCAGACTTAAGATTCAGAAGGCCTGACCATAAGTCTTGGCACTTGTTTCCTTTGCGAAAGGACATCTCTAAGTGTCTGGAAACTCTAAATAAAAGCTGTTGATAACTTCAAATTCACTGTTCTATTTTGCATCTTGATTCAACTCATTACAATACTTCACCTGCACATAGTAATTCTTAGGTTGGAGTGGTGTAACAACCTACAAAAAATGTGAATGCTCATCTTGAATTTGTTTCGGATGCCACTTTAAATGTTGTGGGGGGTGGATCTTGCTGCTTTTGTTTTAAATGTTTGGCCACAGAGTGTTATGTATAAGCTAGGCTGCAAAATACTGTCTTCCTTCACTCACCAGATTCAATATTCTGGAGTTGGATTGGGCCTTCTCAATTTCTGAAAGCAAGAAATTGTTCTCAATTAATTCAATTAGTTAAAAGCATATTTCAATTTCTCAGTTATTAAAAAGAATGATTTATCAGTTATTGCTCAGAATATACTCGTTGTCACGTGATAGTTAATGCTCAGACCACCTCAGCTCTTTTTATTAAGCTGATACAAAATTACTTCCATTTTGCAGCTTTTGGTTTAAAAGAGAGACTCCTCACTCCTTCCCATCTTCTGAAGAGCTCAATATGGTTGATATATCAAATGCAGACTGCCTTGGAAATTTAGCTGTTTGTGATTTATTTAGGTATATTGTGAAGCTCTTGATTAGAACTGAAGAGCCAAGTTCTAATAAGGCTATATTTTTCTGCTTTAGAAGTCTCAAAAAAATTATAAATTGGTAAATGCATCCAAGTGATTTCTAGACAAGCTTTTGATTTGTTGAGATCACCTCTGTGCTGCGATTGAGAAGCACTGTTTTGAGTTTCAGTCAGGAGTGACCTGTTAAGTTGTTAAAGCTCAATTACTAGGCTTTGAGACATGCATATGTACACTTATATATAAAAAATAATTTTATGCAAAAATATTTTCTAAAAATATTTAAATATATAAATATACATAAATATTTAATACTAAAATATTTTTGTATCTATAAAAATATATGTTAAACCAGTATTCGTTCATTGTGAGCTTCTTTCCTTAGGCGGGTAAGCACCAAGAATATGAACAGAAACTACTGCAAGAATTATACAAGCTAAACCCCAACTTTCTCCAATTATCTACGGGTACAGTTGACAAGAACAAGAACAAAGTGACAACACTGCAGAGGTATGATGCGTAAGTACTGATGCTGGACTGCCTGGCTATACTTTCTCTCTGGCTATTCCCAAAGAAAACTTCCTTATTCCTATTGCATCCCCTAAGTTGCCCACTCTTTTTAGTGGCTATTACATGATAAACTCTGATAGTGGTTTTCTCCATGCAGAGATGTATGCACTGCTTTGTTCTAATACAAAGTGAGTGTGACTCTTACTTAGTAAAGAAACGGGTTTTTGCTGTGTGCATTTGGATCGCTTGTTCAGAACGAGGTATTTTTGTTCTAGAAGACCTTGTATTTTACATTTGATTAACACATAATATTTATTAAAGACCAGATGTCAGCTTTCTTGGTATTGTGTCATGATGAATGCAGTCTGTACTCTCACAACTGAGACGCCTTATAGTCTTGTTATGTTTTTTTTATTGTTTTTTATGTCATGATTTATAGTGCAGTCCTTACATTAGGTGTAAGGGCCTTGGAAATTGAAAGTAAAATCAATTTCTTTTGTGTGAGTAAGAATTTGTAAGATGCAAATAAAGATATCTTGTTTTTCATCTAATAAACATATATATTTTTCACTGTGTTGTAATTGCAGATATCACTTTTTACTTGTTAAAATAACAAACTACTTAAACAGAATATTCAGTAAGTTATGAAAAGATTTCTGTCCACATGAGTACGGAGTCATGCAAAGATAAAGGGAAGCCTAAAGTCATCAGTCCTTATGTGAATTATCCACTCAAATGTCATTTAAGATAAAGAAATACAAACTTTTAACGACTTCTTCCTTTTTGTAGGATTTTCATAATGAGACGGGCAGAACGTAAAAGGAATGTAAAAGTTAGATTACAGTTTGTACACACCTTGGCCTTGTAATCAAGGTTTGTGTTGTGTGCTAGTTTATCCGCTACTGAATTTTTCAGACAATAATTTGACACTGCAGCATCACTGCACAACAGTTTAAGCAAGAAAGTGGGTACTGTGTCTAAAATATTGCCAATGGAGCTTGAATAAGCAGAACATAATTCTGAGAAATGGTATCCCAGCTAGTGTACTGGGATTATTTGCTTTAACTTCTGGATGAAGTGTCATACGCGCTTTGACTGCAAGCGGTCAGGACCTCCAGTTGTATCTTTCTTAAGGACTGTGCTACTTCTTATTTCTTGGGCACTGGTTCAACATTGACTTGGAAGGTAGCATGCAGTGAGTAAAGGAAATACACTACTGCCTGCATTTGGGTATTGATTATTTTATGTTCAAAGTCTGAACTAATCTTAATTTGAAACCTAATTAGATCCCAGAAAAACAAATTATACCAGTGAGGGAAGAATGCTCTGTCTGAAATTGCAGCAAACTTTTAAGCCTTCAGAAAGCAATTATGAATTGGCACTTGGCCAGTCTGTGGTGCTAATATTTTGGCACTTGTGGAAAAAATGGCGTGTTACTCTAAAGGCAACAAGTGGTCTGGAGTTAATTTCACTTGTCAGCTGAACAGCACCATCACAACACAGACTCTGTTCTTTGCTAATGCTAGGCACCACCTTTTGGGTTGCAAAGTGAATTTCATCTTGCAGCTGGGATTTTAAAATGTTTCTTCCAGTCCTGTCTCTTCAGTACAAAATGTAGTTTGTGAGCTGGTGAATGCGCGTTGTTCTCCTTCACAGTTTTCTACCCAGTCGGGTTCCCTTTTTTGTCTGATCCATTGATACAATATTAGTTTCTGGCAGTTTGTTAGAGCTTCTGACAATTTTGTGGTTGCTCTTGTGTTTCTGGGGTGCAAGGATTTCTGTTTCACTCTGGAATTGAACAGAAGTTGAGTTCTAAATAGTAAATGTTTAATTATAAATACCCGGTAGTAGAAAACAGTTTCTTAAACTGTGCATAAATGCTTTTGCACAACTGTACTCTAATTTGAAAGGTCCTACTCACACACCTTTATTCTTGCTGCTGAAGGCAAATGTTAAAATCCCCCAGTGCCGTTTTGTGTATGTGGGTACTTGTCTCTTGGTATGTCTCTTGACAGGCATGGTGACTGCGTTCTTTTACAGTTTAGAGGTATACTCCACATTTAAAAGACCTCAAGCTCTTTTTCTCTTTTTTCTTTTTTTTTTTTCCTAAAGAACCAAAATGAATGCTTTCTTACACTAGAAGTGGAAACACTTATTAAGCACTTGCTGGTTTCTTAAAGAACAGCCCTTTAGAAGCATGCAGCCTTGAACTTAACCAAAACAAAAAAAACCACATGCACAAATACCCACCCCAAAACATAAACCAGATTTTTTTATTTCTCTGTGGATGCAAAACAGACTTTTAACTGTGATATTTTAAAGTTAGTTTTAATATAGAGATGACTTTGCACTGCAGCAGACATAAACTTTGATTTTTAAAATAAATCTCTTAATGGATTGCAAGTCTTGTGTGTCATTTTTGTCAGGGTGAGAATATTAAATGACTAACATTGTGCTTGTGATGACATCATTCCGTGATGTTCAATATCTGATCAATTTGCTATCTCTAACTTACTTCAAATGTGTACAAAGCAAAGATGAGATCTGTAATTCAGATCAAGGCTCTCATCTGTGTACACGTTGTATAGGTATATGGGAAAAGATGGAAGTAGAATAGCAAATCTTACAATTCTAACTGAGATTTGAGGGTAGCTAGTAATACCAATTTTATCTGAATAGCAGCGTTGCTATAAGCAGCTATGGGAATTTCCAGATTCTGACTGTGACCTTACTAAATTGACCTAGAGATGTAGTCTAAATGTTGGACCGTGTAATAAGAACATATGAATGAAGGGAGGCATCGGGAGGAACGTGTGTATTTAAAAAAATTTTTTTGAAAGCTTATTCCTTATGAAGACAGCACTTGGACACTAAAAACAGCATCCTAATTGAAGCGAATGAAAAGCTAAAGTCAATATAAGAGAAGTGGAGAGCACCGAGGCAAATATTTTACAGTAAGATTGTAGGGTTAGTGGATGACACTGTATTTCAGTGCATTTGGTTATAGATGATATTCCAGCTCACTTCAATTTGTAGAAAATGTAACTATTTTCAGCAAAAACTTGGGCTTTGAATCATCTCTTGAACTTCTTTCAGATCTAATGTGCACTCTGAAATGAAAGCTAATGTTACTTTAATAAAGGGGAAGTCATCATGGCTTTAAACTAGAAATGAAGGAAGCACTAACTTGAATGAACAGTGTGTTGGTCTGATTGGTCTCATGATCTGTTAGTAAAGCTGTGGACTCTTGTAGTAGGTGTAAAATACAAACTTCATCTGTTGGGGCTGGGCTTGATAGGGCCTGGAATATAAAGCGTTTATCCCTTTTTTTAAAAAAGAGATTTAGTTCATGATTTACAGAACTGACAAATGCTTACGGGATAAAGCAAACAATTCTAAAGGAGGTGCGTGTAGGTCTGGATACTTGAAGCTGTCGATAGATTATTTTTTTTGTTCTTTTTTAATTATTTTTTCCTCTCCCCCAAATGGACAAGTTTGGACTTCAGCATTGGCAGAGCAGCTATCTATTCAGTGAAGAAAATGGAATCCTCCCCCAGTTTTCTCTCTCCCCTTCCTACCCCACTAATTCTTTTTTGAAGTCAACACCACTTAAATATCTGAGAAATAATATCCAGATAAATCTATTCTTATGGATTGTCTGGCACAAGGATTTATTTCCCCAGTGTTTACAATTTTTAAAAACACTTTCTTCATAACTTGAACTCTTTTTTTTTTTTTTTTTTTTACTCTTGCCTTTTTCCAGACCCAACAGTAATAACAAAGATGCCTGGCCATCATTACAGAGTTCAAGTAAATCAGCCAACGGTTTAACAATGGAACACAGGAAAACGCCTCCTATATTAGAAAATGGCACAGACCCAGAACACATGACTCCAGATGGTGCAGACTCAGATTTCGGGTAATTGTGCTGCCTTTTATACTTCAGATAGCTTGCTTTCTCTCTCACTGATTGGTGTGGAGGGAGTGATTCTCCAGTCTCTCTCTCTGGTTGGAGAGCTGGATTCAAATCCTGATCAGGTCACAAAAAGCTGGGCTTAGGCTAGCCCATGTCAAAAAGACTGATTGGCAGATTGTGCAGGAGAACCCTAACATAAAGTCAGTCAGTGATGGTACAGGTAAGGGCTGAGGGGAACTGAATAACTGGGGGATGAACAGCTATATAGCTGCATGGTCCCAGCCAGAGCTGAGCCCTTCATTTCTATACAGAAGCTTCCACAAAAAGAACACGCTAGTTTCTATACATCAGGAGGCATGTCACTTGGAAAAGCTTCAACAGAAGGAAGCTAAATGTTAGGGCTGAATATCTGTCATTTCTTTACAGTGGTGTGTTCCAGAAACACAGCTGCAGAGGTAAGGGTGCCCTGATTACCACTCTGTAACAGGAACAACAGGGCAGCAGATTCAGCTGAGGCTTCTTTGTGCAGAGGAAGTAATTAATCTGCTTACAGTAACTTCCTTATTGCTAACCAATATTTTTTCCTCTTTTGGTGCCCTCCTTGAACAAAACTGGTGTCGTCTTCCACCATAAGCATCACTAGCAGTTCCGATGGTAGTCTGTAGCCATGCTGTTTCGTTTTTTTATGGACTCTTTAGGTAATATTGGTTGGGATCATTCAGAGTTCGGATGGGAAAATAACAAGGTAAACCCCAGTATTTCAAGAAGTGGTGTTGCTGATTAGGTAGTTGATCTTCGTTTTAAATCAATATTGAACTGATGCAAGAACATTGAGGGCTGTTGAAAGTGGTATCTTCTTGTTAGGCTTAATGGGAGTCCCACCGAGGTGTGATCAGAGATCCTATGGTTGCGTCGCAGTAGTGACATACAGCTTCCTTCTTTTCTGAAAAGAATATATAGAATCAGAATGGTTTGGGTTGGAAGGGACCTTAAAGATCACCTAGTTCTGACCCACCTGCCATGGGCAGGGACACCTTCCACTAGACCAGGTTACTCAAAGCCCCCTCCAAGCTGGCCTTGAACACTTCCAGGAATGGGGCCTCCACAGTCTCTCTGGACAACCTGTTCCAGTGTCTCACCACCCTCTCAGTACTTTACACCTTGTTACAGTAGGTAAAAATATTGTAGCCAATACATAATTAGTCTTGTTCATTCCTGAGGGCTGGAAGCCTGTCTTATACTTGAACCTAAAGGAGCCTTTAATTGTAATAAACATTTTCAGGAGTTAAATTCTTGTTAAAAGTTGTCTTACGCATAGTTTTTTAAACTGCAGCGTTGTGACTTTCTCTCAGCAGCTTGGGAAAATAGCTTGGCTGGAGCTCTACAATCAGAATGATTGGGTAGTGAAGAGTCTACAGCAAACTTCTGTGCTATAGGTATTCAGAAATTAGTAACCTGAGGCAGTTTGTTCCAAATGGAAGAACTTTATTCACACTGTTTGACCACTGAGTAGGAAATATTTATAAATCTTCACTGGAGTAGTATTTGTTTGCGAGTATATTCCTCTGACTTTTCTTTTATAGTCATGAATAGTTCAGCTTCAGGTATCTTTTTGTGATACCGACTCAGTGTTCCTTTGCACAGAAATTGTTTTTATTGACAGATTACTCTTATACAGTTTCTTTAGAACGGAGAAAAATTAATTCTGCTGGGTTTCTACTCAGTTATTCTGGGGTGGAGAGAACAAATATGGTGGGGGATGTAATCCTATGAATTTTTGACCTTGATATGTGGCTCTATGCAGTATTTAAACTTTGCAGCAGCAAGGGGCGTTTGAAAACAAGGTGTAACTAGAATCTGAAGTCTGCACCCAGTTAAAATAATTACTAAATATATTTTTCTTGTGCTAACACATCATGCCTGTAATTTGACTGGTATCACATTCTGGCCTCTTAATGGACCTGAAATTCATGTTCTTACTTCTGGTCCTTGTTTGTAGGACCAGTATTTTGGGCTGTGCAGCCTGATGCTTGTGCATCTTCTCCTACGGGTCAATAAAAATTAAAGTACCTTGAAGTAGTAAAGCAAAGATTTTAATCTGAACGTGAACTAATACTGTTTCATTGATGTGGTATTTAGGATAATTAAGGCAACTCAAAGATGCCTGTCAGAATCTTGAATCCTGAGATGTGCCATTTCAGCAAAGTCATGTTAATTCCCAATGAATAGCTTTCTGAGGTGGTTTTCTGCTGTATCTTATCTTTTATTCTCTTTGTTGGCAGTTTTTTATGCTCTGTCTTTTCCTACATTTTTCCCCTTCTGTCACCTCAAAACTCAGTTTTCTTACCTTGGAACTAATTTCTGCTAGTTAAAGCTTGAAGGCCTGGTGGGAAGCTTAACTTGCCACCAGGACTAAATAGTTAATCTCATCTTTTATCTCTCCCCAGATTTATTTAGGACTTGTATGGGAACTGACAACTTAAGTATTTGGAAAACAAATCTGTTCCCAAGTTTCTCTCCAGTAGTAGCATAGATGGAACTGACTACTACGGAATACTGCCATAGCACGAGAGTTCTGGCTTTTGGAATGGCATAGAGTTACTATGAACATGTTTAAAACTTTCCTTTGTTCCTTAACAGGGCAGTCAACAAGCAGAGTGGAGAGTGGTGGGAAGAAGTATTACAATATATGGCAAATGATTGGAATGCTTATGACTTAAAGTCTCATAAATAATAAGTGGACTTCTTTCCTCCTTAATTCCTCCTAATTAATTTCACTTTGTCTTTATTTCAAGGCATTTCTACCAGTATGAAAGCAAATGTTGAATTTCACATTAAATACTTGAGTGTCTGATTGTCTCTTTTCCCCTCCCACTTTTGCAGCCCTATCGACAAACCTTCAGATTCCCTCAGTATAGGAAATGGTGACAGCTCCCAGCAGGTAAGACATAAATATAAATGCTGAGAAATGCTGTGAAAGTAAGAGTTGAGTTTGAGGGCACAGTGCAACTTGTAGTTGGAGAAGCAAGTACTTTCTGAAGTGTATCATAATTTTAAACAGAACTAAACAATGCTACTTCTAAGTTGATTTTTGTTTGACCTTGTACTGAGCTTTATATTAACTAACCTAATTGCAGCTGAAAGTTTTGAGGAAATTTTTCAACTGTATTAGGGAAGAATACTTTATATATAAACACTCATGTCCTAATTGTTTCTCATCCTCTCTTGCCTGTAGATAACAAACAGTGACACACCTTCACCACCGCCTGGTTTAACAAAGCCCAATCCAGTTATACCCATCAGTTCATCTAATCACAGTACACGGTCTCCTTTTGAAGGGGCTGTAACAGAATCACAGTCGCTCTTCTCTGACAACTTTCGGCACCCTAACCCCATCCCTAGTGGGCTTCCTCCATTCCCCAGCTCTCCACAGACTTCAAATGACTGGCCCACAGCGCCAGAACCACAGAGCCTCTTCACATCAGGTACGTACACATCTTACATGGCTCGGTATTGCTTGCTTTTGCAACTGATGTCTGAAACGGTGTAGAACCAAAACTCTAGGACTTGCTCCATGCTATTTTTTTCCCCCTTCATGAATGATTAAATTTGTCACTTAACTACAAATGAATTGCACTGACGTAAGTTTTTCTTCTAAAAGAAACTTTACAGAGTTTTCCAGCTGCATGGCTAAATTATCAGAGTGCTTATTTTAGTTTTTCTTAGCCATGTGCCTGTCTAAATAATAGAATGTGACATGTATGCTTAATATTTAATGTGACAGGTTTTTATTGAGAATGGGGAAAATACATGGTATCAGTATAGATTGGTGTAGTAATCTGTTAACTAACATCAGAAGCTGTGCAGTGGAATTCAGAATTTTCTTTAGTATCCTGCATAGTTATCTGAAGGTGCCTAATATGTCTTTTTTCTGAAGTGAGATTCTTTACGTTCAGAAAAGATAAAAATATGGTTAATTGCATCAACTGAAAGATACCTGTATTTTCCAGGTACTTTCCTATGACATACCACTTCATATGAAGGAAATATCATTTTAGGTGTATTTATACAGTCTTGGGAATGGTTAACAGTATTTAAGAGCTCACAAATCTGAGGGCATTGTTAGAAAAATAAATGAAACAATATCACTAATAAATAGAATGTAAATGATAGTTTAGGATACAGTTGGTTTACTTAGTGATTAGTTGTCTTTTGATGTTTATCCGACTTCTGGATTTCATAATCCTGTTTGTAAACAATATTTATTACCAAGGAAATTACCTGCTGCTGAGGTACTATAAGCACCAATTTTGTGAGGATTGAGTAGCAGTAAGAGACAATATCCAGGTAGTAGAGGTCTTGTTTGTTTCATAATTAATATAAAATGTATGGTTGCTATTTAAATAAGAATAGAAAGGACAAGTTTTTGTCTGTCTAGCAACTCTTTTTATCTACCATCGTTGATTTTAGAGTGAAAACAGAAGTGTAGATTTCTTTTCTGAGAGGATACTGAGCTTAACTACTTGAAGCAGCAGACCAGGTTCCCTACCACCAGAGGGAGTTGATGTTGTGAGTGATACTACCTTGTACTCATCAGCTTGCACTACCACAGTTTTGAGGAAAAATACTGTGAAACTAGACGCCGCATTCCCGGAACCTGAATAAGAAACTTAAGCAGTACAATGAAGTGAAATAATAATTGAAAATGCAGGGAAACTCTGATAACCCTTCTTTTGCAACACTGCCTCAAAATATTTAACAATCTCTTGTAATGCATTTCCATATTTCCTTTTGTTTTATCAAGTTGTCTACTCAAGAATTTGGCTTGTTTTCTTCATAATGGAAGACAGTGGGGTTTTTTAGTTTTTTTGTTTGTTTAACCATTGCTCAGAGGTTCAGGAACAGAGCAATTCTGCAGTAAAAATACTATTTGCTAGTTCTACCACTTCACGTTAAGTAGAAATCTATGACAGTTTGATCTGAAAATGGCATTCTAAGCTGATGAATAAGGTGTCTTTGGGGAATGTATAAAGAAGTATTACATGAAAGGTAAATGACAACATAGATTCAGGTGCACCGAGGCTGAAATTTTTGTATGGATAAATACTAATTCTTGTTCTAAATCCTGTTCCTCTCCGACAGAAACTATACCAGTATCCTCCTCCACAGACTGGCAAGCGGCTTTTGGGTTTGGTTCCTCCAAACAGCAAGAGGACGACTTAGGGTTTGACCCCTTTGACATCACCCGCAAAGCCTTAGCAGACCTGATTGAGAAGGAACTGTCAGTCCAAGACCAACCTTCCCTCTCACCCACGTCTCTTCAGAACCCTACCCCACACACTACAACTGCCAAAGGGCCAGGCTCTGGATTCCTGCATCCTGCTGCACCCACAAATGCCAACTCTCTCAGTAGCACCTTTCCAGTCATGCCACAGAGGTTCCCACAGTTTCAACAGCATCGAGCAGTTTACAACTCCTTCAGTTTTCCAGGCCAAGCAGCTCGCTATCCTTGGATGGCCTTCCCACGCAATAGCATCATGCACTTGAACCACACAGCAAATCCCACCTCAAATAGTAATTTCTTGGACTTGAGTCTCCCACCACAACACAGCACAGGTCTGGGAGGGATCCCTATATCAGGTAGGTGAATCGGGACAGCGGTGAATATGACTTAATTCATGCTTTCAGCTTCTCTGAGCCAGGACAGGAAAAGGGAATAGCCGGCTACAAGTGGTAGGGTGGTATCTCTTGACTGTCATGCTAGGTTTATGAGCAGAGGGAGGAATAATTGTTTTAAATAGGCCCTTTCTATTTAAAAAAAAAAAGTATCTGGATGTTTAGCCTTGTAATATTGAGCTTTATAAGGAAGGTGGAGTATTCTGTGCCCGCTTAATTTTATGCCAAAGCAGATCGGTATTTTGGTTCTTCAGTCTTGCCAGACTGGCTTTCCTTAGGAGTAGGCTCTGGAAGTGCATTGCAACTTCCACGTTGACATGCAGGTGCTGACCAGAGTTCTTGAAATTGTGCAAAGAATTGTAATGATTGTAATTTGTGCCAGATGTCTTGGCTTGGTTGTTCCCTCTTGTGCATAACCAAATGGCTGCACAATAAAATATTCAGTGCTGTTCATTTCTGTACTTCAGATGGCCTTAATATTATGCTAATCTTTCACTGAATGGGTGCTTGCAATGTGTGTAAGAGGATTCATCCTGATTGTGAGGGTGGTGGTGCTGGAGGAAAATAAGTGTATAGTGAGGCCAGTTCAGGCTGCCCTGAATGGATTGATAGGCTCTTGCAGCAAAGATTACAACTTAAGGAGCTAATTTTAACAATACTTGTCTTGATTAAAAATTCACTTCTGGACTTTGAAGTTCTTCCATGCTTCTGATTTAGCTTGGCCCAAACAGGTTCTCTTTTCCTAATAGGAAAGAGTTGTATTAAGTGTATAATGAGCTGCAGGCAGAAAGTCTCCGTAAGCTCTTTGTAGCCTTGAGATGGAGAAAACAGCTTCTTGAGATGTTGCCAGTGTTACTTTCTTTTTCATGAGTTTTAAGAAGTACTAGCTATACTATAAGAAAGTGACCTAGAAAAAGTCACTGTGTGTTTTTGATGCTCTAGTACAAGAGCTAATTTTGGCTGTTACTTCCCTGTACTTTGTCCTCTTTGAAGGCTTGTTGAAGCTACAGTACTGCTGTAGGGTCCTTAGGCTGATTCATAGTATAAACACTTGGTCCAGACTACAAATGCAAGTAGTTCAAAACTCTTTATACTGGTAGTGGTAAAGTTTTTAGACTAAAATGACTGATATTGGTTACACTGAAGTGTTAAAAAAAAATTATTTTTGATGTGGAGTGAAAAATGCAGCATCTGTAGCACTGCAAATTGTGGCACACTTTCCCCTAAACTGCACAGAATGTCCAGGAACATTGCAAGACATTAAGTTTTGATTTCACAACTCAGTTCTAAAAATTACTAGTTCAAGGGGCCAGTAAGAAAACCATCTTCTGGACTAGGGGGACCAGAAGAAATCTTTAGGGTAGAAAAAGATCCGTTTGTAGTACAGGTTGAGTCTAGGTTTGCTAAAGTATTCTTTAAATTGCATTACTTTAAATGCCTTTGGCAGTTTGAAAATGGATCTCTGTGTTTGTAGAAGACTCAGATCCTTGATATGACTACTGAAGAGGAGCCAGTTGTGTGGTGTTGGTTGATGCACAGCCCATGCCATGTACTTCCTCTATATGTTTTAAGGCAATTGACTTGATATTTAAGTATATCTTTTTTTGTATGCAACTGCTAGAACCAATTAATCTCAAAATATTTTTGGCAGATACAGTGCTAAAACCAGAAAATAAACATCTGCTGTAGTCTCTGTGGAAAGTTCTTTGAGTTGGTCTTAATCTCTTGTTTTAGAAAACATTGTTAGTTAGTTGCCTGGCTGACAATTAAATAGCAGCCGTTGCTGCAGTGCAAACACTTCTCAGCTGATCTACATGTCAGCTTTGATATATCTTTAAAAAAAGAATCATTTGGCCAAACAGATTACTCATTTTTCTTTCCCTGTTGTCAGAAATCAGCTGAAGTCTCAGATAGTTCTGGTTTTGTTTGCTGGGTTATGGACTTGTATTATATGTACGGTATCTAGTGCCTAGGGTTTTCTTCAGTGATCTGACTGCTTCAGAAGTACAAATAATTTGAAAGTCGGTAGATGGCCTCATACCTCTTTGTGTGCTGACTTAATAGTTTCCAATTTATTGATTATTCTGTCTTTTCAAATCTGTATCTAGCATACAGGGGTCTCAACGAATTCCTTTTATATTCTTTTTGAAAAAATAATTTCTGTTCTTTATGCTTGCTGTTAATCTGTCTATAGCAGGTATACAATTACAGACTTTTCCTAGTTTCCTCATTTGGTTACAGATACAGCTGGGATGGTGGTGTACAAGTACAGAGAAATCACGTTGATGGGACTTTATTACAGTGCTTTATAATAGACTCTAGCTGGCCTACTAGAAGGGCGCTGCATATCATAGTAGCCATTTGGTGGTATGGAGAGATTAGCTGTAGTATACCTGAAGATCCTTTTTGTTAGCTCTTTTATTAGTCTGTATTAGGGTGTTTTCGAAAATGTCATCAAGTCAGCTGTTTCAGATGTAACAGCAAGAGAAACCTAGTGCAGGTGAAACTTCACATTCTGTCTTCTAGCAGAGACCCTCAACTGCTGTTGAAGTTGCGTGTTTCCTAAGGTCTTTGATAACAAATTTTACAAGACTATAAATTTTTAAAGCAGATAATACTAGACCAGTCATTAAAAAAAAATTCATTTATTCTGTGCATTTACCTGCTCTATTTAATCAAGCCTTTTCAACTTTTCTATTTCATTTATGTGAAAACAAGCAGATCAAAAAACTTTTATAACTTCGTATGAAGCTAGTATACTATGTTTCTAGGCTTTCTAAATCCAATTTTAGTTGATTTCACTCAGTGTATTTGTGGTTTGGAAGCTTGTATGAAAAAAAATATCTTAAACTGCTGCTGCTTCTGCTTTAGGTAGGTATTAGTATTCACATGAATTTGAAATGCTCATGTGTGACGTGTTAAATGTAATGTTCTGAGGCTACTTTTAGTTTAGTTGAGAATCAGAGCTGTGCCGTATTCATAACCCCCACAGGTCCAGGTAGGGTTGATTTGGGATGTGCTCTAGATTTAAATGGAGGGACACAGGCACTACCTACTCTCTTTTTAAGCTCTCATTTAAAAATAATTTCTATATGGTATTTGGTAGCCTATTTCTCAGAGGAAGTAGTATTTATTAAACTCATTCTGCCGTTGCCAGTGAAATGACACATGATTGACTTCAATTTTATTATGCATATACTTGAAATGTGTCATATTCATCAGGCTTATATTTGTCCCCAACCCATACTTAAATGAACTTTTTGATTGACTGATTCCCAAACTAGCATTTTTCTCAAACTGTAGCAGATGTTACATGTTCTCATTGTAAGGGACAATTTAGGCTTGTGGTGTGGGATGGATTAGATTATTTACTGTGTAATTATAACTGTGTAGCTGTGCTTCAGGAGGAAAGTTCAGTGACTTCTTATTCACGGACAGCATGATTGTTGCTAAAAGCAATCTTACGGTAGATTGTGTGCAAGCTATCCTAAGAATATATGACAGCGGCTATCCTTTATTCTGCAGACAATGCCAAAAGAAATATCCACTGACAGTAACGTGGGTGGGTGCCTTTATTTTTATGTTACTGTAGGATAACAGGAAACTCTTTGTAATTTGATAGCTAATACGCTATCGTCTTTCCTACCCTACTGCCCAGTGGTGTGTTCTAAAATAATAGGCACAGTGTTGAATCGTAAAGTAGGTCTCAAAGATGCTTATAAAATGAGATGCATGCATATTAATAATGGGAAAATAGAAATACATGGTTTTATTTCTTGAGTTTACTGGGTGGTTGGTAGTCATTGATTTTATTACATAGAAAAAGTATAAGAACAAATTTGCCCAGTTAAAAGTACGAGGAAAAAGTTGTAAATGGTTAGTCCACCCTTCCTGTCAGCTCTGTGCAAGATGAAGTACTTAACATTTTCAAACTCTGGCCGTTATTTCACTTATTAATTTCATAATTATCCTGAACATAATTGCAAATGAGAAAAAACTTAATTGTAAGAACTTATCAATTCAATAATAATGAGATAGTTTGAACTCTTCCAAAAATAATGCTACAGAATATTGTGTGTATATTCTTCCCATGTAAAAGTTGAAAGGGACCCACAAGGTTCATAGAGTCTAACTGCTGACTCTGCACAGGGCAGCCTAAAAATTAAACCATACATCTCGGAGCATTGTCCAAATGCTTCGTGAACACAGACAGGTAATTTATGTATATCATGCGTATATGAGAAATCTAAGAGGAAATAGCCAAATGGACACAGAGATGGATAGGAAGCATGAATAATTAAACCCTGGTTAGGGTAGGGGAAGAAAAAAGTTTTACCCGTTGTCCTTGAAGATAACCACTGTAAAATCCATCAAGTTATTTTAGTGGTGAAGCCCACTGATGTGGAGGTTGCAGTAGACATCTGTGAACTGTTCCTGAAACTTCAAAACAGGGAGCTTGAATGTCATAAGTCTTTGTAGTTTAATATAATTGACAAATCAAAATTTTGTTCTCCCAAGACCTTTTTGTTTTGATGTTGTGGCTTATATCTCTTGAATATGCACAGCCTAATTGATGAAATTATGTATATTTAAAGATGAGATTGAAACAATAAATAGGTAGACAGTTCTATTAAGTTTGGGTGCCATGCAGCAGTCTTTGTGGTGGTGGTGTTGCATTCTTTATCGAGACACTGATTAGCGTGGACATTTTTGAGCCTTGCCTGTGTATGTTACTGTGAAGCAATAGCTGGTAGCAGAGAGGGCAAAGCAATTAAGGTTGTATTAAGAAGGTCCAGCTTCTTCCCACTTATTTTAAGTCCTGAGCTCTTCCATATCTGAACCACTTAGGGTGTTGCATCTTCTCCCACTTTAAATTTTCTGGCCTCTGTGCCCCAAGCTATTGAACTTGTCTTGAACATCAAATCCTTTCCTGCCTAATGCTACCTTTTGGACAGGATTTTAGTACAGCAAAAGAAGATCCTTGTATGTTGGCTATGATCATGTTGTTTAAAAGACTCTATTTAGACTACGGAGAAGAGTGTGATACCAGAATTAACATTGACATGCTCTGCCTTTAATACTGAGTCCTGTCTGACTTCATATTTTCTCAAAACATAAACTCGTTTCCATTTGGGGCACACATTTCTTACTGACCTTTGTCCTTTTGACTTTGTCTTCTCTCTCTGGGTTGATTCTTAACAGTTGATTCTGTTTCCTGAACAAAGGAAATATGGCTTGTTTTACACAGTCATGGAACAAAAAAAAAATAGAATTTGCAGCATAGCAGGTGATACTTTTCTGTGGTCTCAGGATAATAATTTGGTATGGAGTTTGGGGGGGGGGGNGGGGGGGGGGGGGTGGGCGCCTTTTTAAAAGAGGCTCTGGCCTGTGTAGTATGGCTGTTGAATTCAGCATGTTGTAAAACTTAAAATTCTCTAAATGCTGTGTAAAAAATGCATTTAATCCCATACCTTAGCAAAAGGCAATGTGACTTAAACGGTGCTGCCTCACATCACTATATTTTGGATGCAGTGGTTGAAAGAGCATTTTCTACGCTTTTTCTCTTGACCTGACAATATGTGAAAGGTTTAATGCCAGTGTTAAGTATTGATGGCCTTACTTTCAACAATAAGAGATGCAGTAGTCCATTAATTTTCTGTCCTAATCCTTTAAAGAAGACCACTTGCTCACTTGATGGTCTTCCTTGACACTTGGCTTTCCAACAGCAGCAGGGCAGAAAGTATGGCAGCTGAAGGTCATCTTTTCTGTGCCCCTGGTTAGATCTATGGCTGCCTGTATCTGAAGTCTTTCTCAGATTAGGTAGAAATATTGAAAATAGGAAATCTGGTGAAAATCTTGGTTGATGCTACTATTAGTTGTAGGTGCCACGTGTGGCACCTCCCAAAGGCCTGTATCTTTCCACAGTGCAGAGCAGCTCCTCTCAGAAGTTGATGTGTTACCCTGATATCAAGGTCACTCCTCATTTGAAAATAAAGGCCTGAACACTGCTTTGAAATTATAAAATGAAAAGTACTGTTTGTAAATGACCCTCAGCTGTTTCCAGCGTTGCTTTTAATGACCCTTGCATAGACCCTGTGTGTCCTGTTTTCCTCAACAAACATGACTGTTCTTAGTGCAGCCTCTGCCACTGAGTATTTTGTTCTTCTCGTCAGTCCTTGTGCCTACTGCTTCCCACTTCTTTCCGTGGAGGTTCTCGGGCTTCCGCCCATTTTCTTTAGGAGGTGCTTTGTGTCTGTGTGTATCCCCCACCTCCAAAATTGGTTCTCCTTTTATTTCCTGTCATAACTAATTTTCTGTTTGACTGGTGAAGAGGTGAAGTGTTCAGCACAACATGGGACAAATTCAATTTGAAAGTAAACTTTTGTCTTGCTTGCTTCCATTGCTCTGGAGTTGGTTTTGGGTTTGTTTTTTTTTAATGCACCCAGGTTGGTGCTGCTAGGTTTAAAATAAAGGAAATGGAAGTGGGATTTTAGATTGATTTCCAAAAAATTAAATTGGTGTCAAGACTGAAGTCACATTGTTTGAAATCCGCTATGGATATTCCTTGTCCTACCTCTGGTGTCTTGTCCCTTAACTCCCATACACTTTCTACATTTACTACTAAGGTCTGCCTTCCTTAGTGTAATCTTGTCACGATCTCTGAGAGAACTTCATCCACAGCACCTGTCCTTTATGTCCTGCCACTTCTCCATCTGTTCCAAAATCTCATCTCACGCACCCATCCTTCCCTCCCAGTGCGTTTTCAGTGCTAATGTTGCAACTGTTTCTAAAACCCTGTGGAATTTTTTCTTATGATTGTATAGGAGATACTGTTCCAAATAAAGCTCGATATATAAATATCTGTGCCCTCATCTCTGGGAGCTTGGTTTTAAGCTCTTACGAATTTCTTGAAATCCTTGATTGTAAGATTATTAGGGAAGGCAGTGAAAGACAGGCATCATGCTTTTTTTGAGTAGTAAGATGCCTATTTTTAAATGTGTCATTTTATTTTGGAAGAAGAAAATGTGACAAAAAATATAAAGAAAAAAGTGTAAAAAAAAAAAAATCCTCTAACTTCTTTTGGCTGCAATGCATCAGAGGAATGACTAATCACATTAACACTGCTAGACTTGAAATAAATGCGGTGTTGGCTGAAATAGGTGGCCTAAGTGGCTGACCAAATTTGCATTCTGGACCATCAGTCCTGACGGCTTTTTGGGTAACTCTTCCCCAGAAACAAGGGGAAACAAGCACAGTAAGTACTTCATGTCCAATTTCCAGACTGTTTGTGTCTGTAGTAGTGTCACCAAATGAGCTTCAGCTGCACTAAATGTTGGGCATTTGCCTGCGTTTTAGGGATGGAAGGCTGCGTTTCTTGCTTATAGAACAAGAACTTCTCCCTTCCTCTTTAGAGCTGGTTCGCCAAAAGTTAGAAAGGCTGTTTCCTTTCATAGGTAACACATAAGATCTTGGGATGTCTCTGCACTAGCATAAGAGGCAGTTCCATTGGCTGGTGTAGCATCTGTCTCCCTCTTCCAGCACAGATACTTAGCCTCGGCGTGCTGTGTTCTCTTGGATGCTTTTCTAAAATACAAACTGGCACTTCAAAATGCGAAGTAAACCACTAGGATGAGCTAAAAGATGTAACTAACTTAGTGATGTTAAAAAAAAAAAACAAAAAAAAACAAAAAAAAAAAACAAAAAAAAACACAACTGGCATTTTCCCTTTAAAGACTGGAAATTAGTACACTTGGCAGTGCCACCTGTTAGTAGCAGTGTCTAACAAGAGGCTGTGCCTTGAGCATGGATCTGAAACTTCAGAGTCAAGTCCATCTTGCAAAATGTCAATTATGACTGATGAATTATAGCAAAAAGCACAGAGAGTTTGTAGGCTCTATGCAGAAACACATTTTGAAATGCAGCAACTTGAAGAACCATTGAGAAAGGGCAAACATAATCTGTTTTAAAGTTGTATTGGGGAAGGAGCGTAAATGAAATATCCTAAAGGGATAACAGCAACTGAAAGAGCAGGTTTACAAAAAGTGTTTCTCCTCCCAGCGATCCCAAATCCAATCTGGGGGGGAATATCTGATCTTTTCCATCTTTTGCCATCTCTTGGTTCCTTCTACATCACAGCCTCATTTGAACTTCAGCTTGTTCCCAAAGGAATTTTTTTAAAAAAAAAACAAACCCAAAACATGTATTTTTAAAAGTGCGTCACCTCTATTGGAAGACAACATTTAGTAATCAGAATGAATTTCATGTCATGGAAGGTTTGTTTTTCTTCTCAGCTTTCTTGCAGTTTATCTCATCTTCTCACAGAATGACTGAAGTATCTACAAATATAAATCAGCCTTAATTGCTTGTTACAGATGTGGAAAAATTAAAAATGAGTTTATCATTTCTTAGAATATGCATTTACTGTGCTAATGCTGGTGTCTCAGCCTTGCTCAGAGGATTGGTTGGGTACTCCTGGAATCCAGAACCTTCATAACTAGATATGCTCTTGCTAATTATTGATACAGCTTTGAAGATCTGATTTTTCTTTGCCAGTTCTAGCTATTGCATTGGCCTTGGGGCAAATTCCATGGCTTGCTTTTATTTATGCATATATCTATGCACATACCCACAAGTACACTTGTACACACAGGATTTTCATTTGAGGTCAAAGATGTTGGGTTTATTTTTAATCACAGATAGGGTAACCTGGTGAGATTGAACCCTGATGCAGGATCTAAGAGTAAGCAGCAGGTATACTTCAGTTAAAATGAACTTTGTTTTCTCAGGTGAATGTCTCTCTGAGCTTTTTAATCAAGCTCTTCTGTATGTAGGATTCAGGTATCTGTTTCCTTTGTTTCTGTATCTTAAGTCTTTGTGTGCTCAGTTTACATTTACGTTAATATTTAAGATTATTAGTAGCGAGAACTGGCTATTTTCTTAGGGGCTCCTTTTTTTGGATGGGAAGCATCTTGTTAGCTCACATGAAAAAGAGGTTATCTATTGACTAAGGTGGAAGCATTACAGAATATATTGTCTTTTTTGTATGCAGGACAGTGTGCCCCAACTTGATTGAAGTCCTGTGGTTGACCACTACAAGTTTTTAGCAATAAACAATTAAAAAGTCAGTAATAAAAATGGTGGGATACTGTGGAAATATCTGATGTGAATTCAAGCATGTTTTTCAAAGCAAGTTAGAATCTCAATTTGAAATTTACTTATAGCTTAAAATTGGGTGGCTGGCTGCTGTAATTATATATTAGATTTTGTCTCTTGAGCCATGGTAAGTATAAGTCAATCACAAGAACTCTTCAGAATACTTAATGTAAAATTGCTTTTCTCAAACCTAATAAAATTCTGACACTGTACATACAAGCAAATATGAATCTTCCTATTGAATATCTAAGATGAGCTGTCCCCTCACTGATGTTGTAGAAGAGATTTGCCCTGAAAATAAATTAAATTTTCTGACTCTTAAGACTTATTTAGTCACAGAAAGCTTAAAAGTTGTACTGTCGTATCTTCATCGAAAAGGAAAATTATTTAGAAAAACTTACTTTCCCCTTTGAAGTGTATAGTTTGGAATGTAATATATTCCTCTTCTACTTGGTGGTTTGGCTCACTGGCATGTTAAGCTGCATGTGATATATTTTAAATTGAAAAATAGTGCTTTTTTGATTTACTTGGCTATCTTTTAAATTGGATACATGTAGAATTAATATAACCATGGAAATCAATATGGAATCAAGATAAAAGCTGCTTTACTTGCATTATTTTAAAGCTGAGGGCAGCCTGGTGTGTCTTGACTACCAAAGCCAATTTTGTTGATGTGTGTATGTATGTACGCTTCTTTGTTTCCCCAGCTCTTAGAGCTCATGACCATAAGACTTTCATTGGAAATCCGCACTCTAGAATGACACTTACAAAGCTGTTTTCGTGGATTGTCAAGGTGCTTCGTGTGTGTAGAGAATGTCAGTGAGGCTTTTAAATGTTCCCTTCAGGCAGCTTTATCTTCTAGTGCTCCTTTCATTTGATATCTCCCTAAAGTGAAGTGACTACTCGTATTCCTGATGGGCAGTGCTGCTGTTTAAATGTGGACAGATTCAATCTTCTTTAATCTGCCAGTGATGTTCTCAGGCCTATGTGAATCGGTAAAACTTCATCGTTTGGTTTCAGCATTGTGGGTTTCCTAGAAGTCATAGATACACAGAATCAGTGAAGTCTAAGAGTGAAATCCTTCAGACCGTAGCAGTTTAAATGGGATTTTACTCATGGTTTTAAAAATTCTGTGAGCAAACAAGCTTATTAGTCATATTGAAGTGACACAGGTACAGTCTTTACCACAACTGTTTTGTTGATGGTTAAGTATATAAGCTTTGGATGAAAGGCTTTTGAGTTTATCTAATGTGATGAGCATAATTTCATTTTAGGATGTGGCAAATCCTTTCCTTCTCTCTCCCCGTGCGCCCCCCCCCCCCC
>RSEF01000001.1:58480258-58498477 GCA_003993805.1 Himantopus leucocephalus
CCCCCCCCCCCCCAAGTGAAATATTGGACAACTTTTTGCAAAATAGAAATACCAATAGTGGAAAGTCATTTTGAGATGAAAATAGAGAAGCCCGGTCACTTCTCAGAATAGGGTAACGGGTTGTTTCACGGAAAGCACAGGCTGTCAGTGGTATTTGTGAAAATGGTAGCACAAAGTGCAGGCTGGAACTAACAGGGATGTCACTGTAAAGGGTATGCTTTTCTGGTGTTCCCACTTGTTTCTAATTGAGTTGAAAGACTCCTGGTGAGGTCTTTCTGGTAGTCTTTCCTGTTCCTTTTTTTTCCTTTTTTTTTTTTTCCCCTCCTGGGTCCAACTTTGTTATTCTGGTTGTCTTGCCAAGGCTTCAAAACTAACTGCTACTGTACCAGTGTCCTTGAAGATTTCACAAGGGCCTTCTTACAAGCAGGTCATTGCAATAGCCATTCTATTACCGAATACACCTTGATAGTCTCTTTACTTCTTCTGTAGCTACCCTGTGCGGTCAGGTACGTGACATTGCTAAGAAGTTTGTTTTCTCTTGTATGATGGCTTTCCTCTGAATTTCTTTTGCTTATTTGAAGCTTTTCTGTAGTACTGTTGTGTGCCTTGGTCACACACATGGCATACTGATGGGTTCTTAAAAAAGAAATAAATAATTGCAACCTAGATTTGCAGGACTGCTTGCTTTTCAGCAGGACTGGAATATTTAGGACTTTTGGCATAAAGATATTTAATGGTTTTACAGGAGCCTGATTTCGTGCTAATTGTGTAACAGCTTGGAATATAATTTTGGCAGAGCAAAGAAATACTCTTGCTTTACACTCACTGGTCTTGTGATCTTTGCTATTAGTCATATTTAGTTAAGAATGTACTGTGTGAATTTTGATACGGATTTGACCGTAGACCTGTATCAGAATTGAGGCAATAATTTGAAATGGTCTAGTCTGTAGAACACTCATTTTAGTGGGCTTGTTTCCCACCAAGTAGACTGTAAGACATGCTATCCCGTTACCCTCAATAGAAAAGATAAAGTGCGTCAGCATCACAAATGTGGTGCAACCGAATCTGAAGTACCTTTGGGTCTACATTGTGGTGTCATTTGTCAGAATTTATGAAGTTGCAGAACAGCTTGTGTCAATGCAGCTGACACTTGTGCAAACATATTCTAAAGTATTGATTATGTACAACAGAACAGATTTTATACAGATGAATGTTCAGGCTTCTCAATCGTATTTTATTTCAAGCTAACTTTAAGTATTTTTTTATTTAAATTCGGTGGACAGGTTAAGTTTGAAGCTTTTTTCATCCCTTTGCTCAGTTTAGGACAGTTGTTGACTTTGAAAATGTTACATACAAGTGCTTTTATTTCATGTTGGCACACTGCCTCAGACACATGAAAAAGTTCAGTGCTAGGACTGTGGGATCTGTTCACCTCTGTAGACACTTTTCCACTGTATCAGATAAGATTATGAAGTGCACATCAAGGGAAGACTGGAGCTCAGGATGTGTATTTGAGCCTATTTTTCATGTGAATAGTGGTGCTTTCAGTGGTGCTTCACCAGGTTATTCTGCCCTCTCGGAGGCAAAGCCTGGGCATGAGGGGAAGAATCTCCAATTTATCTTGGTGTGTAAAATGTTTTCATTGCAGTCAACTCAGTTTTAACTTTTCTTCTATGTTTTTCCACTCTCTGTGGACATACAGCCTTAAATTGGGATGATGCTATGGAAGGAGACAGTGTTTGCACCCCTTGAGAGAAGGAAACAGTGTGTATTGGTTCCTACACCCCTAGATTATGATATCCAACTGAGAAGTCTGCGAACTAGTCAGAAAATTACTCCATTCAACCAATTCAGTTTAGAAGTAGGGAAAGCTAATAGGCAAATGCCTTTTTAAATAGATCTGTATTAACTGAGAGCTAACCTTTTCTCTTTTTTAAACTACGGTACTAGCTTCATGGTGAAGCATAAACTTAACCTTAACAAAAAACACAAACTAGCTGAGGGATGAGTAGTAATTACTTCTGAAGATACTTTCAGGTGGTAGAAGTAACTCCCGCCTTTGGGGTGCACTTGCATTTTCACTTAGGCTTTTGTTTAAAACTTGTCAGACTCCAGTGACAACATGCTGATCTAATTGTTTGGTTTGGGTATTGCTGTATGGTGCCTGGTGATTGCTCATGGACTTGGGTTGCATCAGGAGTTTTTCGAAGTGGGTGTTTTACCTATCATAGCCAGTAGCTGAGGCTTTGGAGGACAGTGCAGGGGGTGTTGTAGAGCGTTGCATTCTCTATTGATCCCATCTACTTTAACGCCTTAATGCGTTTTAATCCCCTACCACCGCCCATATTACAAGAATAATTTAATTACGGCATTTCGTTCTGGAGGCTGGGAGTCTGACAAAGCTGTGAAACTTTGGTCACGTTTGGGGTTATTTTTATACTCCGCGCATTTATTAGCCAAGCTGGAAAACCCTGTTATAGACATGTGAGTAATGACCACAGTGCTTCCTTTTTCTTTGGTGTCAAAGGGCAATGTTTCTGTCATAGCTTGCCTTTCAGCCCCACAAACCCAGCTGACTGGGAAGGACAATAAATCTTCTGGAATTCTGTTTTGTCACTTTGTACCCAGGAGCACAAGATTTTAATAAATAAACTTCCTTATTGCTAGTATATAATACAGTTTTTATAGATACTGAATCCTTTTAGGCCTTTCATCACTTGGCTTCTGTGATTCCAAGTGGATTTTGTATGGACAGTTGAGATAAAGGACATTCTTCCTCAATTTCTGCTTATTTTCTTTTGTTCTGTGTTAGAGAGGATACACAGCAATGGTGCACTATGCCTACCTCACAGATTAATGTCTCCTCACCAAACAGTGCCAGCCTCTTCTGTTCCGTGCAAATCTTGTCTCAACTGCTTGCTATCTTTCTGTACTCTTATATATGCTGTATTATGTCTTTTTTAAATGGAGACCGACATGACAAAAATACACATATTTTCTTAGCCCAAGATGGCCTAATGCCCCTACTGTATTTATTTTTCCATCCCAGTCCTTGTAAATATGACATCTTGGTGGCTTTGTCTTCATTAGACTTCCTCAATGGCATGTTGCAGGTGTGTAGCTTACTACACGTGTTTATTTTCTTGCACATGAGCTTTGAGGAGGGCATATTGGGGGTTAGTAATGTCCATGATTAAGATCATAATGAGCTTGCAGTTCCCCAGCCTACAGGTATTGCTATGAGTATGTTTGCTTATGCGTAGTCCTGGTAAGCATCTTGTGTGTGCTTTTTGCCTTATAGCAGAAGTAAACAAACAGCTGGATTTCTTTGCACAAGCTGCTGGAAGCAGCAGTGAGAAAATAAAGTGGAAACTAGTGGTGTCCCATGCAGACTCTGTTGCACAGTTATTTCTGTGATGGTGAGCTGGCTACTTTTGTTCCAAAAAAATGAATTTAGAACTTGTCTTAAATAGGTTTATGGAGGTATTAAAGGGTTGTGAGGAAATACCTATCAAGGATATTTCTGATTATTACTTTTTAAAAATTATTTTTTTGACCCTCGGGATCATGTAACCAGGTTTTTGGTTTGTTTTTTTTTTTTAAAGTTTTTCATAGGTTTGAATGAAAATGTATTGCACCAAACTCTTTAAAACTGTTTGTGTGCATTCGTATTGCAAAGAAAAAAGTGGAATCTCTGGAGGGAACAGGAAGTAGATTTGATTTACAGTAGGAGACATTAAAGTAGAAGTGAAAGCCGCTTATATGCACTGTGGCTCGATGCAAAACAGAACAAATCTACGATAAGCCTGCTTTTTTCAAGCACAGTGACCTGTACACCAGGCCCCACAGAGCACATTGCTACCCACAGCGTGGGGATACAGTCACAGAGATCTCTGAAGGCTTGCTTACTTCTGTGTGCTAAGGTGTTACTAAAAAGCTGATCTTAAGTTACTTGCTTGAGGCAGAGCTGCGCAGTTCTGTTACTGCTACTTTTTCCTCCTGAAGCATTTAAAATTTTAATCTTTAGATGTAACATGATGCATGTAGTAACGGGCAGGCTTTTGCATTTACTTCCACTACCTGATTTTTGACCTGTCTTGTCTTTGCTTATGGGAACGCTTTGGAGGTGTCTGTCTTCCCCATGGAGGTACCTCACGCTGTAACCTCTGACGAAGTGATACCCCAGCCTCAGCCAGTGAGTGGGCATAACAGCAGTTGATTATAAACCTTCTGGGGTCTGTGGTCAAATGTATTCTGCAAACTTGCCCGGGCACAGAAGATAATTTTCATTATACACTCTTAGCACCTGTGCTGTTAGCCCTGTTCAGGCTCTGTGTGCAGCACCAGCCTGGCCACAGACGTTCTAGGTGTCAGCTGCCATGCCGCTATGTGGGAACATTTATGCATGCAGGTGGATTCTTGTACTAGAATAGCTGCATTAGGTGTGCATAGGGTTAGAAATGAATGCATTGCTCCAACAGTCATCATAGACAAAGTGGATATATAGCAGACTTGCATCGTAATTTGTTTTGAAGTTCAGTTGGTGACGTGGACTGAGGTATGACTTGCTGTGATTTGTGATTGAAGCTGCTTGCTGTAATTCTGTACAGGAGCAGAATCTTATATAAAGTTTATTCTAAAAAAACTCTGGCTTGGAGAAGGAAACTTCTGCATGAAAGCACAGGATTTCAAGAACTTGCTCCCCCTCCCCCCTCTGGTTACAAAAAGGTAATTGCTTGAGACATCAGTTCTTTCTGAGCATCCAGCTTTAGAAAAATTGCCAAGGCAGGTTTTGATAGCAAGTGAGACTGCCTTCTTAACTCTCCAACATACAGAGTTGCAAGCTAGTGTTATCCTCTAATTTTCCATGAAGACTTAAATCCCTTTTGATGTTGATGAAGTAGCAGTATTATGTAAATATCTCACTGTAATGCTTCTGATTGATGTCAAGGTCCTTTCTTCAATTAGGACAGGCAGGGGCAGAGATGGTTTAAAAAAAAAAGAAGTTGTATTCTAGGTTTTTGTCAAAAAGAGCATACTGCCCGTGTCCACACTTTCTTTTCAGATACGTTTGGCCACAAGTTAATTAAGTATGACTTTCTGTATTGGCTGATAAATACTGGGATGCTCGTCTCTGGTTTGTTTTGCTTTGAGATACCTAAAGCAGGAGATGGATCACAGAACAGCCTGTTTTAGATAGAATGGTTTAATGTTTGTGTTCAGGGATCATTTGCTGTAGTGCTAATAGCCACGATACCATGTTGTCCTTTTTCAATACATGCCCTGAAACATTTAGGCAAATAGTTGAGATTTTACTGTTTTGGTGTCCAGCTAGTCAGGAATTATTCTGAAAGGTCTCTAAAGAATTTTCACTACTGTTCTTCAACTGCAAGAGGAAATTGCACTCCCTCCAACTTCATGAGAAGCTAATTACCACTTCCTTCGGAAGAACATCTGTAGGGCTGTGAATGAACGAGCTATAACCAAAAAAAAAAAACCAAAATCTTTTGTGATATTCCTCCGCCTCCCTGGTTTCTTATGTTCGGTTTCTATTGCAAAGCCCTACCTAGCCTTTCTTCATTTTAATATACTTCAAAGAAAACAACCCTTTCGAGCCTGCTGTCCGAATAAAGCAGCCGAATTGGGTTATCTAGCTTGCAACAAAGGTCTTCTCATAAAGGATCTGGTAGGTTTTTCCCCTATTAGCAATAGAGGGAGAGCCACTGTGCCCTTGATTATTTGAGTCTCTGAACTGAAAAAAAAAAAAAATGGGGAATATGAATTGGGGGAGGAGTTAAATCTTTCTCCCACTCCCGTACACTTGATTTAAAAACCTGCCAGCCCCTCTGAGTAATTCATCAATCACTTAAACATTGACCCTAGTTTTTGGTCAGGGAAAGTATTAATGCCTAGTTTAAAAAATAAAAACGAAATCCCATACCCCACCAAAGAAGGACATCTGTTTCTAACTTCAGCTTTTTATTTTTTTATCTTTCATTTTTTTTGTTGGTAAATCTCCCAGACAACAGCAGTTCTGTAGAGAGTTTAAATATGAAGGAATGGCAGGACGGGCTAAGGGCACTTCTACCGAACATTAACATCAACTTTGGTGGACTGCCCAATGCTTCTTCCCCCTCCAACGCCAACCACAGTGTACCAACGTCCAACACTGCCACCACCGACAGCCTGAATTGGGACAGCCCTGGCAGCTGGATGGACCCCGCAATCATCACAGGTAACCGTTTCTCACTCCTTCAGCTCCACTGGCAAACCATCAAATGGGTATTTGGCACAAACTGATTTACATCTGGAAAAAAGTCAGTATGCGGTGGTCTCTTCCAGCTTCCATCCACAAAACTCAAGGGTCCAGGAATTTTTGTGGAACCACTAGGTATAACAAAGTGTCACTTAGGCCTTTGCAATGCATGCCCGGGACCTTTGCAGGCAGTCAGGCGGATCAGCGCTTATCTATAGGGTCAATGTAGGTGTCCCTTCTGCTGGATGGCATGTCCGGTATGTGCGCCGCTGATCCTGAGGCACTGAAGGCATTGACTGGACTTTGTTATTTAAAAAGGGACGTACTCCACTTGTTTATAAAGCTCTCTTTTATAAGGCTGTCTGGTTGTGTTTCCCTGTTAGAGAGGCTGAAGCATGATTCAAGTAGGCAGAGTAGGAGGTGAAGCATGCAGTGTACTGGTAGTTTGGTGTGGTAAGGTCATGTCAACAGGGATGCAGTCCTTGCGCAGGATGTTTGATAGAAAAATGTGTGTTTTATGAAGAAGTGCTCTGAAGGGGAACTTTCTCTTACCTGGATTTAATGATAAGTGTTTTGCGGGCAGGGTAATTATATATAATGATGTAAAACATATTCTCTGTACAAACTAATCGTGTTTTCTCACTGTTGCTTTTTGTTGGGTTAAATTGAACCTCCTTCATGCTCAGCTTATTGCTTCTGCTCTGACTTGCCTGTATCCCTGTTTTTTTTTCTTCTCTTCATAGGTATCCCAGCCTCCACAGGAAACAGTTTAGACACCCTTCAAGATGACAATCCTCCACATTGGCTAAAATCTCTTCAGGCCCTCACAGAGGTGGACGGCCCCAGTGCAGCACCATCACAGACGCACCACAGTAACCCCTTCGGCACACAGATCCCTCTGCACAGAGCCAGTTGGAATCCCTACTCTCCTCCTTCAAACCCCACCAGCTTCCATTCCCCACCCCCAGGCTTTCAGACAGCCTTCAGACCCCCCAGTAAAACCCCCACAGATCTACTACAGAGCTCAGCGCTGGATCGTCATTAGGAAAGGAGGAGAAATAAAAAAAAAAAAGAAAAATAAAACCCAAAACGTTAGAAATGCAGGAAGTGTCCCACCCTGACTCCTCCCCATGCCCACCTACTGTTCCCTGTCATATCTTTCTTTCTGAAGAATCCAGTTCCTGATCAAACCTCCCCCCCAAATGCAATGCCATCACAGGGTCATGACCGTATCTTTTCGTTAAGTTTCTGCTGAGCCAGTGTTTGAAATACACTGTTTGAAATATTTTCTAACTGTTCTAAGGAAAAAAAAAAAGAGAGAGAGAGAGAAATCAAAATGCAGCCTCAATGCTTAAGGAGAATATTACTGTCTTATGTCTTTTGCACACGAGTATTTCTGCCTAGTGGAAGAGTGTCAATCTGCAGCAGGGGAAAAAATGCAATGCAGAATCAAATGCAGAAACATGAAAAGGGTATTTAATTTAAATGAATTTACTGAACATGTGGGGCAAGCAGTGGCCTAGCATTTATTTTGCATTCAGTGTGGCACTACACAGGGAAATTGCTATGTTGTTTTTTTTAAGGGGATTTTATTGTGTCAGTCAGTAAGAGTTTGACATGAAGTGTGTTGAAAGACAAAACACTTATAGCTATGAGTAACTGGCATGTTGCTAAAGAGTGGTTTAAAGAGGGGAGAATAAGATTTTTCTTTAATTTTGGCTTTAGGTTTAAAGTAAACTTTAATGTTTTAAAAGTATTCACAGATTTAATACCTAGCGTATACATAATATAATTATAAGCAGCTGAAACACGAGTGATATTTACTTCAGTCTTTCTGTCTCCTCTGTCAGTCTCTCTTTCTTTTTTTTTTAAAAAAAAACAAAGATTCACCTGATTTGGGCACTCTGGGATAGCACTGCATTGGGGCCACTTGATCACCATCAGGAGCAACCTCTGACCTCCTCTGCCTGCAGCTTTTACTTAACCCTGTAGTTTCTGGACGTTTGTGCAGTATTGAAAAGACAGGAAAAAAGAAACAAATAAACATGGTTATAACCTGACGCTAAAACTAAAACCAAGGAAATGTACCTCTTTCTTCAGAATTAAAACTAAAATCTTAAATAAAACAGAAAACTTGATGATGACTTCATGTTTGCTTTTTGGTTTTTTTTTTAAACTTGGATTTTGAATTACTGCATCTGGTAAAACCATATGTTGTTACACGATTTATTTTTTTCCTCTGTTCATCTAAACTGGAGTTACTTTTTCATGAAAATATTGCTTTGCGTGGTGACTTCTGCATTGAAGGGTGGAAAAAGCATACACACTTTAAAGGGATTGTTGTCTTTACTTATGGCAATAGCTGGAGGCTGTCTGTCTCTAACCTTTGGTGGTATCCTTTCAAATCCGAAGCATGAAAAACTTGTTTATATGTTCTGAATTAAATGCCGTGTCACTTGGGACAAATAGCAGGCAGTAATGTGTCTGAAGGTGTGGCGGAGAATTCTTGTTACAACTTCCTATTTCCATCAGCATCCTCACTTAAAGGGGTAAAATAATGTCACTGTGCAACAGGGGATGAAGAGCTCTTAACATACAGGAGGCTTCCAACAAGCTCTTACACTTCCAGCCAGAAATTAGTTTTGGTATTTAAAACCAGCAAGCTTGTGACTGGGGTGCTGGATTGGCGTGGCTCATGAGAGATGGCTGAGAGCCTGAAATACCTGTGCAGAAGGGTTTCTCACCTGGTGTGAGCTGTACAGGTCAGGCTGGCTGCCCTCCTAAAATGAGTTCCCCTGGCAGTGGGCGAGGAAGGGAATTCACACTGCTGAACTGTGAGCACCTAACGGGGGGAGACTGGCCTTTGTGCGGGGAATGGAAGTGAGTCCTGAATCGGTCGCTGGACAGGGGAACCAGGCATTGAATCTGCATAAAGTGACTCTAAATACCCTGATTTCTAAAACATCAATTGTTGGTGATTGTCTGCTTTTGCTCTTCTGTTATCTGTGTTGCTGTTCAGTGCTGCGTTTACTGTCCGTGTGAAGGAACTGCAGGTACTGTTTGGGAACAGGCATGGCTGCTGCAAATTAGCCGTGTGCCCTGGTTACTTGGGAGAATGTGTGCACCCTTTGATGCAAACACCTCCCAGCAAAACAAACAACACTTTCTTCACCCGGTCAGACCCTGCACAGTCCCCTGCTGTCACAGCTGGGGGTGGAGGGAGAAGCGCTGTGACCGTGGGCTGGGAGCACTCTCTCCTGTGGCAGCGTAGGCTGCTGGCACTGGGAAGCAACCCAGTGGGAACAGTCTGCTGGAGGTGCTGGTGAAGATGCGATGGGCTTTTTGGTTGGTTGGGGTTTTTCTTGGGTTTTTTTTTTTCCTTCTCCAGTTGTTAGACAGACATCTTCTGTCTTTAACCTTTCTGTTTTAGAAAGGTGCCTCTCCTGACCCTGAAAATGAGCAAGGCTCCCGAGAAGCAGCTGTGACTGCTTCCTGTGTACCACAGCAATTCCTGAAGCTGCTGCCTCCTTCAGTTCTTGAGTCGATTTGTCTCCTTGTGGCAGTTTGGGATGTGCTGGGGGAAACCTGTGCCTGTGGTCTGTTACCACTAGAAAATAGGACACTGCTCAGGACAGTGCTTATCCCCTGCAGCCGTACAATAGGTTCTGTGGTCGGCCTACTGACAAATGCTTAGCCTTAAGGAAAAGGTTTGCAACTAGAATGATTTTTCTCTTAATGGTGCTGCCCCTGCCTGCCCCCCCCCCCCCCCCCCNCCCCGCCCTCCCCCCCCCCCCCCCAGACTTCTTGTTGGATAACATTGGTGTTATAACATTAAAATATATCGGTGCTCAGGTTGATGTGTGGGGGTGCAGCTTCTGTGTCTTTTAGCCTACTTTTATCTACTGCCTGATGCAGATTCCTGCATCCCCCCCCAGTCAGGAAGCAACCTGGTGTTTCACTGCGTTCAAACATGTGGAGCTCTGTTGGTTTCTCCCAAGGTTTTTGATGTTGGTGGACCGTTCCTGCGACAAGAAACTCTGTGCAGGAGCATTTACTGAAAGGAGAGCATCCGTGTGTTTGCTTTGTCCATGTGATCATCTCAGCGCAGGGTCTGTTGTTTTATATATTGTATGGACAAGTGCAGCTCTTCCTTGCGTTAAGCCAAGGGCAGCGCATGACGAAAAGGCTGGTGACCCAGGACTGGCAACGCATTTGGTAGATGGTGCCTGACAGAGATTAAATTGGAGAGAAGAGGATGAACGGGGCTCCTCCTCTATAGCAGATATGAAGGTGTGTTGAGGGAAGGGAGGGAGTTATTAGCCATGATCGTGTTGGTACGATAATTTCTGTTGCATTTTTAAA
Source organism: Himantopus leucocephalus (assembly GCA_003993805.1). Taxonomy (NCBI): domain Eukaryota; kingdom Metazoa; phylum Chordata; class Aves; order Charadriiformes; family Recurvirostridae; genus Himantopus; species Himantopus leucocephalus. The sequence goes on from RSEF01000001.1 coordinate 58,490,877, forward strand.
AAAATTTGCAATTCAAGCATAGTAATTTGGTGGTCAGTAGTGCTGGACTGGTGATGCTAAGGGTTCCTGACTCTTCTTTTTATTTGAATATCTAATAAAGCAATGATGTTTCTCTGGAGTACAGCAGGGAGTATAATGTCGCCTTCTAGGTAAGGTGAAGAGCCGTCGTACGACTCCCTTTTCCTTTTAGAACTTCCATTTCCTACTTGCAAGTCAAGTGTGAGCAGGTATGTGCCCTTAGAAATCCAGCGTCTTGACAGGGCTCATCTAACTATACTTAAAATGCTATTGCCAACTTCCATGACAGTTTTTAATCATGGAGTTAAGCAGTTTGTATTCCAGTTCCTGAACTCATGATTTTTGTTTTCCCTGCCCTCCATCGTGGACTCTGGCCTCCAGAAAGTTTTTATTCAAGATGGTCACTTTATCATAGGCATTCAGTTTATTGAATTTTCAGGAAAACACAGTGTGTTTGGGTTTTCTTGTGTGGGGTGGCTTTTTAGTGGTGGTGGGTTTGGTTTTGTGCGTTTGGTGGGGTTTTTTGGTTGGTGAGGTTTTTCTGGTTGGTTGGTTTTTTTACAGCTCTGTAGAGATGGCCGTGCTGCTGTGGAGATTTCTTTGGCTTGAAAACCTTCTTTTTTTATGAGGGGGGCGTGCACCAGTTTCATCCCTCACCCTTGCAAGGGAGCTTAGAAAAATACACTTGAAAAAGATTGTAGAACAATTACCTGGGTGCTTCTTGTTCGTCCCTCTCCTCAGGATACGTGGCAGTTGCCTTAAGTTGAAAGGAGCTTAGATTTGGTGTTGGTCTCCAGCATATGGAAATCCACCGCGTGGCAGGTTACTGTATCGCCTGGGACTAACTCCCTCCAGGGAAAGTTGTGTGCTGGAATGAAAATTTGCTGCTCAGAACTGAGGTGTGTCAAGAGACATTGAGAGGTGGCACCGTAGCTGAAGGTTTAAGGAACTGGAGTTGTCACCAGCCCTACTTGAAGGGGTTTTAGGTACTTCTTGAGGGGAGGGAACTCTCCTCCAGTCCAGCTGGCCAGCTGCTAGTGACAGGAATTTTTAGTGCGCACGCAAAGCAAATAATGTGAAGTGCCATTTGATGTGCGGGTGTGTCTATTAAGAGTAGTTGTTGCGTTACATCTTCCAGCAGTGCGTTTCTATACGGCTGGCTATACATGTGCTTTCTACTTCACCGATGGATTATCAGGTGTTGGGGTTGAATGTGGGTGTAGTAACTGCAAGAACTTGTGTTCCTTCCTCTTCTCCCAAATCCCAGCATCTCTCTTTCCCTACTTTGAGACATTCCACTGATGGGAAGCAGCTCTTGGGTCCTTGACTATTTATGGATTTTGCTGTGAACAAAGCTTCCAAAGAGGAAAAAGGTGAAATATTGTCATAGCTTTGGGATATAGTGTAAGAAACGGTGTAGCCTCAATACGCTCTGATCTAAGTGTGAGAGCACTGCATACGAGCAAGATCTTCATCTTCCCTTCTTTCTGGGGTTTGCCTCAGCCCTAGGCTTACCGCTGCTATGTTTTTGTGGCAAAGTGAAGGCTCCTGGGATGGAAATGGTCAAATGAAGTTCTTGCCATACCAGTACAGGGAGGTAGAGCCACTTGCAGGGATGCAGAAGTCTGAGCTGCTGCAGGGTGGAGGTTTGAGGTGAGTTCAGTGGTCCTGGCAGCAACAGATCTGTTACTGGCTTCGCTGATGAAAAGCACTGGTTTAGGGTGGTGCTGACGCAGTGATACTCGGTGTGGTAAGTTGTTTAAACAGAGGTGGTGTCACTGTGGAGGAAAACAGTATAGAATAGTCCTTGTTAATCTAAAGCCGATGGGAGAGTGATCTGCCTGACCTGTGGTGTTCACGAGGAGCCCATCTGGAACACAGATGAGGTGGGGTCTTTCAGTGGGGAACAGTCATCGCACAGTTAATGTTGCTTTCTCCCGTGGAATCTTGCTAGACTACTGTTTTCTGCTTCCAATCTTCAGACTTCAAAATTTGACAAATCCCTCTCCATTTCAGAGATGCCTGGAGAGAGGGTGGGACTTGCTCAGCTCTCACCTCTTCCTACCAGTGCAGCAAATAGTCTAGAAAGCTTGTACTGGCAGATGGTGGCCATTCTTTTCATGGTCGCAAAGAGGATCTTCCTGGAGTTTCATGGCTTTAGCATTTGAATGTTAGAGGGCTCAGCATTAACCTTCCCCAGATCTTCAGAGAGGGTCTGAAATCTCCTCTGTTGGTGCTGACAGTCCTAGGAGGCTGGTACGTGGAGCTTCACTGAAGAATTTAAAGTTGTGACCAAAACTTGTTTAGCTCTTTCTAGGTAAGCATGCAGGCTGAGGTTTCCAATGTGGAGTCTGCAGCTTAAAATCCTGTTTTTTGAAAAAAACCCAAAACCAACTGAGGATGATTTCTGTCTTTGTTCAGCCCCTGAGCAGAAAGTGATTGCTTGTGAGGTTCACCTGGCACAAATTGGCTCACCTTGCAGCTATCTCCATCCATCTTCAGGTGATTTCCTCCAGTTCCAGGGCCTGTCTTTCTATTGGATATTGCATGCGTATAATTTAAATAATAAATAGGAATGTGATATGTAATGTCTTACATCTATTACAGATGTTGCATAAAACATTCCAACTAAACCTCTCGGAGCTTCTTCAGTTGTAGAGAGGCCAGGACCTTCAACAGCTGGAAACCTCGTTCCGGAGCGTGGAGAAAGCTGGGGTTTCTCTGGCCTGCAGGGGGGAAATGGTGGAGAGGGCAGCACCTCATGTGCTGCTCTGGTGAAGAAGGGTTGGGTAGATGGCAGTCCAGCAGGAACGGCTGAGTGATGTGGCGAGAATGTGTGGGGATTATAAACTTGTGAGGTTTGTTGCTTCCCATTTACAAATTACTTCAAGCTTCTATGTAGTTACCTTCTTTCTCCTTCCTCTTTTGGCAAATAAATGTCAACGGTGCTTCTTGTTGCCTTGGTGCCTTCCCGGGTGAAGCTGAGTGTGGCTCTTCACAACCTTAATACAGCTCTTTGCCATGCTGGTCCAAGGCGAGAAGGAACCGAGGCAAAGACGAAAGGGTTGGTAAGGAAACTCACGGTAGAGTTGGGCTTTCTGCCCTTCACCCATCTCGCTTCTGTTGGTTTCAGTCTCCTGCCAGCTTGAGATGAGTTTTGAGGAAGACCTGGCAGTGCTCCTCCCTGCTGGAGGAACTTGGCGAAGACTGCCAGGGTTTTGGGATCAAGTTTTTGTGGTAGAAGGCTTAAGTTTGCACACACAAAAAAGTCAGGAAAACGTTCCCTCAAGGAAACTTCTCAATTTTGTCATGTAAATCACTTTTTAAATATCAGTTGTATAAAATGCTTGTGTCAAGTCTACATTTTTCTCTGTGTGGAAAAACTACTCTGTCGTTTTTTTCTTGAAAACGCTAACTTTTTGTTATGACACTTCAAAATCAGTACCTCTCTGGACATGTTTGGCAAAAGATTTTTGTACCCAAAATGTGCGTCACTTCAGTTTGCAGTGAAAGCAGGTGTCAATCTCTGATCTTATGTAGCAAAAAATGCCACTTCTGGTTTTAAACCCTTGCTCGGATCCAGGGAATAGCAAACTGTGTCCCAAATATATATTTTTTTTTAACAAGAAATCTCCCTGGGGAGAGGGGACATTGCAGTGAGGTTTTATTTTTTCCTTAAAACGTGACAAGGCAGAGGAACAGAGAAGGAAACGGATATGAAAAGTCTTACTCTCATCCTCTTCAGTTTCCCTTCTGGGTTTTTTTTTTTTTCCCCTGATTTTGTCTCCTAACAAGACAACTCCTTCCTACATGAATTGGGCAGTGCTGTTCCCAGGGCAGACCCTGGGCTGAATCCCCGGCCATAAAATGTATTTCGGTGAGACAGAAGTGGAAGTGCAGTCCGTGAGTATGGCACCGACGTGCTCTTGAGAGCCTGAAACACCCATAGCGCTGCGTCTGAATTCACGGCTGGAATGTCTGGAGGATAAATGCCTTTTCCACAGGTGCTCCGGGCAGTCTCGCGAGCGTCTGGGAGGGAGGGGGCTGAGGAACAGCTTACCTCGAAGCAGGCTTCTTCCCCTCCCTATGTCTTCGACTCGGCTGGAAAAAGAGGGAGCAGAAAAATGTCAGGTTTGGACGTGAGCCAAGGGGAAACGCAGAGCAGGTCCTGTTTTTCCTGTTCTTTCTTAGAGTTTCAGTTGTCTTAGGCAAATGAAAGGGTTTTTCCTTCTTGTGGTGCGGTTGCTGGTAAATGGCCACGGCGGGTGTTGTCACCTTTCATAAGGGATCTGTAAAAGCTTTACCACCTGCTCCCTCCCACATAAAAAGCCAGCCCCCGAACCAGCCTTCCCATAGCTTGGTGATATGAAAAGAAGACATAGGAGGTAGAATAGGGAGAGATTCCTTTATTATTATTAGAAATAGAAAAAAAAAACCCACCCCAAAACCAGTGTCCCTAACTCTTTCCAGGGAGAAGCGGCAGTTGTTCCCAGACATCCACCAGCAGGTCTTGCCTTTGTCACAAAAATGTGCTACCTTGCATCTTTCAAGGCTTCTCCCCTTGAAACGTGCTGCAAATGTTGATGGACATGAAGTCAGCGGACTAAAACTCCGAGCCTTTGTAGCAGGGTCGTTTGAGTATTGCAGTTTGCATCCTTGAGCGCTGGATGGTGAGTGATGCTGGGGGTTCACATCCCATGTGCTCATTCCCATTCCTTGCCCCGTGCGTGCAGCAGCTCTCGGGGCTGCCAGCACCTCTTCTGGCCAAGGCTGTAATGCCTCCCGAGACGCAAGCAGCATCTCGGTGCACGTTACTCATCAAGCCCTGTGTGCCCAGACTGTGTCTGGCGTGCTATGTGTGCACAGGTCTGTCCTGCGGCACAGACGGGGGGGACACCGAGGTGTCCTGCCTGAAGCTGCTGGCCAGGCTCTGCATGCGCTGCCTGGAATGCATCCCTGTATTTCCATAAAGGCAATCCTGCACAGAAATATGGGTGTCATTGCTTTCTGAATGCAAATGATGGCACTTACGCTAGCTCTTCGGGTGCTGCTGTAGGTCCTGACACACCTGCTGTGAATTTCTAATGCAGGAGAGAAAACCCCCAAGTTTGGTGGGTTTGATGGTTTAGTTTTTGGTTTTGGGTTTTTTGGTTTTGGTTTTTTTTTTTTTCAGATGTGCTAGGTGCTTTGCATTAAAGATAAATTCGCGTTTTCCTCTTGACTGGCTATCTTTGCACACCTGTCACTGCATCTTGCAAGTCCAAGATTGTCTTAGTAGAAATGGGAGGATATGGTGAGTTCTGAATAACAACAACAACAAAAAAAACCCCATTTAAATCTCAGCCTACATTCAAGTGCGATGAATTGTAAATGCTTCCAATTATCTAATGACATAGATTCCTTGTTCCTGGTAACTGGCTGTCTTCACTTTCAGCCTTTAAAAGAGCCCTAAACAGAAAATCAGTCTTGTGTTTAAACCCTAAAAGTCTGCACACGCTCAGCCTGTAGTTTAAGCTGGAGCTGCGCAGACTTGGCTTTATGCATCTCACCAAAATGATCAATTAAGAAGCTTGTAACCCAGGAGCTCCCGTTCGACATGTGCACTTCTGGACATGGGAGGGGAAATAAAAGGATTCTATCAAAAAGCCTTTTGAGATGGAAGTGTCAATTTCTCTCCATTTGAAAACCCAGGTGCAGTAATTGGCTTTTGTGAAATTCTTTCCTGAGCTCTGCGGAGTTTCAAGGAATTGATGGTNAAAAAAAAAAAAAAAAAAAAAAGGAGGGGAAAAAAAAAAAAAAAGAGGTGGTTGAATGGCAGTTTAAATTTTCAAACCGGCCTCCTGAACTTGTTGAAGAGCTTATGTTCCTCAAAGCTTCTGTAGTAGAGGGGGAGCAGGTCCTGGGGGGGGTCGGCATGGCAGGGCATGGTGGGCACCAGTACGTTGCGGGGTGGCTGACTGGGCAGGGTGGTGATGGGTGGTGTGCCGGGCTGTAACACCAGCTGGGGCAAGACCTGTGCGTCGGGGTGCCAGCTCTGCAGGGGCAGCTTCGGCAGGTTTTCGGAGCTCCTGGTAAAGGCAAGAGGGAGAAGGGGGTAGGTAAGAGGGGGCTGCTGCCCCCATGGGAGCCCGCAGCCCACCCGGGTGGTCCTCTGGTTCACCTCCCCCTTGAAAAAGAGCGGGTGCAAGGGTTTCACTGCTGTTAGGTGGGGAGCGTGTAAGAGGGTGAGGCAGGGGATCGAATGCCCAAATCTGGCTGCTCCTGCCTCTAGGTGGTCTGGGAGGGGCTCTTGCCCCTGTGTGAGGAGCTGGGGGGGCAGTGCCGGCACGGGGGGGGCCGAGCCGTACCTTTGGAAAGCCAGGTTATTGCAGCCTGCGAATGCCCCTGGGAACACAGAGCTGGAGAGGGCCGAGAGGTGGTAATCCCGTCGGTGGTAGTGTTTCAGTCTCCCAAAAGCATTCCTCCCCCTTTGCGGGCTGGAGGGGTTGCATTTTCGTCCTCCTCTGACTTTCCTCCCGTGCTGCTGCCTGCAAGGTGGAGAGAGACGCCCATGCAGATGCTCGCTGTGCACTTTGTGGGCTGGCCGTTGTCCTTCACACATGCACATGTGGTCCCCACCCCCCCAGAAAGATTTGACGTGTTTGTATCCTAACCCAAAGTTGTCACCCAATGGTTTTGGCACCCTCCCTCTGCTCCCAGAGGAAAGCACCGAAGGTGTTTCGGCCCTGCAGAAAAGGGGTGCGTGGCGAGGCTGGACCAGCGAGACAGCGGCCAGCCCAGGGAAGAGCAGGCTGTGGGGGAGAGGTACCGCTGATGCCCGACGAGGGACTGAGCTGTTATCTCCTGCAGGGTTTTTTCGCTCCTTGTGGAGTTCTGCTAATAAGGAATTAGACTGCCGGTTAAAGCTGGATCCTAGGTAGGCTCCTGCGTGGTCCCTGTTGCTGTAATCTCCTGTCTGGGATACCATCGCTAGCAAAACCAGAGCTCCTACTGGACCGCATGCTGGGAAAACAGGGAAGCGCCGCTGCGGAGATGCTGCTCTGGTCCTGACTGGTGGTACCTCTGCTTGACCAGCACTGTGGCTCTCTCCCGGGCCTTCCCAGAGGAGGATGCTTCTCTTTTCCCCCTGCCGGGCTGTGCAGGCACAGTCACGCTGAATTTGGCCTCAGAAAAGGGATATTCTCACCGACCATCCTCTGTGTGTTGCCTGTTCCCTTATTTCTCCATCACGGGAAGGATTTTTGTCAACCAGCAAGCTAACAGCTTTGCATCTGCAGCAGGTTTCCTCGCAGGAGGCACTTCTACCATCACCAGCAGCATCCCTGCCACCAGGACCCCTTGTGAAGTCCCTCTTCCTCACCAGGGCCAAACGTACCTTCAGTACGGAGCAGCGGTTTAACCTTTTTTTTTTTTTTNCCTTTTTTTTTTTTTTTTTCTTATGCGGGTGGTCTCAGGGTGCGTGAAACCTTCAGGGGGTCCCAAGGCGCCGTGTCCCGAGTGGGTGCAACCCACGCGGCTGCGCGCCTCAGCAGATGGCAGCAGCGACTCTCCTTCAGCTCCAGCATCCCCGGCTGCTCCTTAGC
>RSEF01000001.1:58498907-58589220 GCA_003993805.1 Himantopus leucocephalus
AGCACTGAATTAAAAAAAAAAAATAAAGAAAAAAAGAAAGAAATGATGGTAACTTGGGGTTTTGGGGGGTTTGTGGGTGTTTTGGGGTGTTTTGGGTTGGCTTTTGTTTTTTTTTTTTAACCTGAACGTGTATTTTTGCTTAACTGTTCCTTCGGAAAGAAAAAAGGGGGGGGAAAGTTAAAAAAGGGGAAAAAAAATTAAAAGAGGGAAAAAAATTAAAAAGGAAAAAAAGGAGAGAAAAAGGGGAAAGAGGGAAAAGGGAAAAAGAAGAAAAAGGGAAAAAAGAGGAAAAGGGAAAAAGGAAAAAAGAGGAAAAAATGAAAAGGAAAAAGGAGGAGAAATGGGAAAAAGGGGGAAAAGTTAGGGAAAAAAGTTAAGTTAAAATGGATTATGGAAGCACGAGTATTTGAAAGAAAAAATGGGCTTGTGAAATGTAAAAAAAGAAATAATTAAAAATTAATTGGAAACTTTGATGGATATAATCATAGAATAGTTTGGGTTGGGAGGGACCTTTACAGATCGTCTAGTCCAACCCCCCTTGCAATGAGCAGGGACATCTTCAACTAGACCAGGTTGCTCAGAGCCCCATCCAACCTGACCTTGAATGTTTCCAGGGATGGGGCATCTACAGCCTCTCTGGGCAGCCTGGGCCAGTGTTCCACCACCCTCATTGTAAAAATTAGCCACTTCCTTCAGAATTTTCTTGTATAGGTATACGGTCCATCCAAGTCTGCCCTAAGATGGATGTCCAGAAGGAACAGATGACTTACATCCTGATCAAACCAGAAAGGGAGCCTAAAAGATGTTTGCATTGTAAATGTGTAATGTTAGGGATGTGGCTCCCATCCCAAGGGAAAAATAATATGAAAGAATTTGCTAACATCTGCAAAAATGGTATGTTTAGGTTTTCAAAGTAAAAAAAATACACAGATTCAAAAACCCCAACCTTATGACACTTGCAAAATAACCAGACTAAGACTGCTGAAAGTACAGAGATTTGCTTTTTGTTTCAAAGAGAACAAGTGCATGGGGATTTTTATCTTAAAACTGTCTTAAAACCTCTTTATTTTGGGGAACCCAAGGTGTGCTTTAAAGTTTGGAGGTTTTTTTTTTCGGTTCACCCCAGTTGCTTCTGCATTAAGCAGTGCACAAACTGCAGCCTCCATTTAGGGCTGAAAAAACAAGGTTTGCTAATGAGCTTTATGAATGTTTTGTTCCAGGAGTACCTGTAACCTATTGCAACAAAGTTCACGGCTATTATTTTGCTGTGTTTACTTTTATGAACCAAAGACAGTCGCTGACTGTGAATCATCAGGTTTTACAGCTCTGAACTGAGGTGAGTTCCTTTATTTTTGTTTTCATTTTCAAAGGGCAGGCTGCCTGGGGTGCTGCTGAGCTGAAGCACCTACAGGGATGTCCTGTGGTTGAAGAACTTTGGTTTCCAGTTTGACCTTTGTGAGATGCTACCTTTTAAAAATGGATTTGCTTATCTTGAGCAAGTGAAAGAGAAGTGGCAAAAGCAAATGTGGCAGACCTTTTCCATTCCAAACTTTTTTTTTAGCCGGCTATTGCACCACAGGTTTGCCCATAAACTGCTTCTGGAAGGGCCTCTGGACTTTAATTCTAAGTGTCCGGCATAAGCAATATAATTCACGTGTAAGCTGTATAGTAATTACAACTTTTGTGGTTTTGCTTGCCACTGCAAAAAATATATAACTTTCTGGAGGGCAATTTTCCTGAAATTATTTTATGCACGCACACAATACGCAGAGACAAAGCTTTTAAAGCGATAAACTTTGTTCCTTCGATGTTCTGGCATTCGTTCCCGATGAGCTCGTGCCACAGAAAATGTGGGGGCCATTGGCAAACTGGCACATGCTCCGCATGGGCTTTCACAAACAGCACACGTGGGGTTATTACAGAGTTCAGCTTTCTTCCTGCTGAAAGCTTTTGGCTGTGCCCTGCAGTTGGGTGCCAGGTTTTATGGAAGTTTGTGACTTCTGTACCAGTTACTGGGAGCGAGATAAGGCCTGGTTATCTGCTGAGCCGACGCTAGGTGGATTCACCCCTTTGGCAACACCCCCCCACCCACTTTATGCAGCTTATGAAACGCTGTTGCAGGGACCCCGCGGAAGCGTGGCATTTCACCCGTGCTGACGACCACCAGCTGGGTCAAGCTGGACCTCCGCTGTCCTCTCTCGGGGTGGCTGGGACACCCCACCTCCTCCTCCTGCCCTGGCCGGCTTGGCCAGAGTGAGGAAACCCCCACGCAAGGGCTGGTGGCTGCGCCTCCCCTCCCGAGTTAGCAATGGGGTGGCCATCACCTGCACCCCATTGAGACCCTATAAGTGGGCACAGGGGCTGGGTCACCCCGGCGGGCTCCTTACCCTGGCAGTGGGGCGGGGGGTGGCTCCAGGACGAAGCGCTCTCCTGGCGGAGGCAGGAGAGCCTCTCGCTTCCCACCAGCTCGTACCCCTCCTGGCACCAGTACACCAGGACCGACCCCAAGGAGACGCCCGAGCCTCTGTCCACGTAGTAGTATCCGTAGCGCGGTGGGGAGAGAGCCGTGCATGGCGCTGGGGGAGAAGGGGAGACATTAAGTGGAGGTGGGGACAAAGTCCCGGCTGGTGATGCTTTTGAAAAGGCTGCCTGGCCCCGGTGTCACTCCTGTCAGTCCTGCAAGTCTCTGAAATTTCTTTTGTGTAATCCTAAAGGAGAGATGGAGCGAAGTCTAGTGGCTTTATCTGGAAGATAAGTCTTTGCAAGCTCCACAATGTCAGCAGCTACTGAACAGAAGAAGTGGGACTGGAAAGGTACAGGATGGGGACAGTATGCAGAGAACAACCCTTTGGAGGGAAAGGAAGAGGACAGGCATTTTTGAATACCCCAATATTCTGGGAGAATATTGTTGGCTGGAACTCAAAGCAATAAAAATACTGCTCTATGCTATAGAGAGATACTTTTTCCATCCCAGCCTTTAATTTTTTTCCTAATTTGTTACCCACAACTATTCAGGGCTATTCAGTTATCCTGCTTAGATCATCCTTTCTGCATTGCACCCTTTGCATCTTTTGTGCTGTCCTTGTTCCAGCTTGCTAGTACCTGACGAGAGCCGGGAGTGAGGCAGGCTCCAAAAGGGATGCCAGTCTGACTGTGTGCGTGCAAAAAAAAACCCTGGATATACTAACACAAGGCCAAGAAAATGTGGATGAGTAGAGTCTTGTGTAACAGGTATCCCAGCTACCAATACCCTGAATTAAAGGAAAATAGTCTGATCAACTCTAGTTAAGCCAAGCATAAAACCTGCAGGCAGAAATGTGCTCTGTCTAGCTCAGGGGGAACTTTTGAGGGGAATTCCCAGTGCAACAGCAGAGCTAACGCGAGAGAGAGGTTTGGTTTGCCTCTCCTCCAGAGGGGCTGACAAGAAACAAATCAGGTTGAGTAAGATCAGACTTTCTCCAGGTCTCATGTCTATATGAGTAAATTCAGCGGTGCCGGGAGGGCTGCCCGGATGCCTGGACTGGATCTGTCATATGGTTAAATTGTCCGGCACTGGCTAGCACCTTCCCCAACAATTCCTCGCTGTGATTTGGAGATAAGGTGGTCTAGGGACTGTTCCCAACGGGCATTTTGGAAACAACATATAGCTCATAAAGGTTTGGGAAAGCGAAGGGTTCAATAGTACGGCATGGGCTGCTCTGCACCGCTGCCCGCACACGGAGGTGGGCAGGCTGCCTGCACCAGGCGGGTGGTCACCCCACGGCAGCCCTGACACCATGTCCCACTTGCTGGGGAACGGCGCGTGCTCTGCTCTAGAAAGTGGATTAAAAAAAATTAAATAATCACCCTCAGCATTTGGAGATTATTTGTGCTTTTTAAAAATCTCCATCCTCATTTCTTCCCAAGGGTCCAAGCTCAGCCCTTAGGGCTAGGGATGTGTTCAGTGAGCCCGTCCCCTGGCCAGGGAGCTGGCCCATCGTGATACGCACAGAGCTTAACATGGAGAAGAACTTTACTCTTAAAGGAAGACAGTCAAGTGTTAAATTTCTTCCCTGTGCCTCAGAATTTGCCTGTGATATGACACACCCCCCCCAGATCATAGAAGCTGCTGTGGCCGTGAGGACCACACAAAGCCCTGCAGCGCCTACGCGTGCCCTAGGTGTGCCTCTGCGCTCGCCGGGGGAAGCGCCATCATGCCATCATCCACGCGTCCCCTTGCCCTTCACCCTGTGCGCCCGCACGGTGGGGCCCCGAGCAGCCCCGCAGAGGGGGAAGCGGGCGATCGCTCGCTCCAGTACCTGAGATGTTGCTGTGCGTGTAGGTCCCGTTGTCAACATCTCTGGGCAGCCCCTTTCTGACGTGTCCTGCCCCGGGCCCAGCAGCATCACTCCAGGCAAAGCTCAGGCAGCTCCAGGGCAGCAGGCAAAGGGTGATGCATTTCCCAAACCTTTGTCCCGTCATGGTTTGGGGAAACACAGCATCGTCAGGTGCCTGGCTGTCCCGAGCGCCTGCCGTTTCCCTTTTGCTTCTGAGCAGGGCTCAGCTGGGCTCTTAGGGCGTTAAGCCTTGAGCAGCAAAGCTAGCGGCCGCTCTCCCCCTGGGGCTTGCCTCTCCTCCGTGTCGGCACAAGCCCCTGGCTCCTACCACTGCCAGCCCTGCTCTGGCCGCTCGGCTGAGCGGCTCCAAAGCCCCGCAAAGAAACCAGGAGTGGGAAAGGGAGGGAGAAGCAGCGAGCGCTCGGCATCCATCTTTTACAGCTCCCTCCTGCAGGGACTGGATGTCACCATCTCTCCGGGTGCTGGTGCTGCACATCAGGCACCCTCCTCCTCCTCTTCCTCCTCCTCCTGCCGAAATCCACGCTCGAGCTCGCTGCTGAGACTCCTGAGCTGCAGACCCTCGCGTGCTCATCTCGTCCCTCCTGCCAGAGCCCAGGGCTGATTTTCTGCAAACAGCAGCGGAGCGGGATATGTGCTGTGGGAATCAGAAGGGTTTTGTAGCAGCATCTCCGCCAGCTTTGCCACTGCAGGAGCCAGAGAGAAATCTGTTTTCCCTTTTCCTTGGGGTTCCCTCTGCGCAGCGTCTCTCTGCCTGTCGCTTCAGGCCCTGACGTTTTGTGATGTTTTGTAGCTGGAGGGGCTGCAGTACCTCTTGTCTCCTGGGATGTAGGTTGCTCCTACCTGCCTGGCCCCTTGTGCACACCCAGGAGGAGGTGAGGTGTCCTGTGTTGTCCCAGCACTCAAGACTGTGAGGCTTTGGCTCAGGCAATGCCTCTGTGCCGAGGCTTTCCCCAGCAGCCAGTACACCAGCTGTGCGGCCAGTGGCGCTTTGCAGGGTTTTTTTGGATCATCCCCTGCTGTGGCTGTCGTCTTCCCTCCTTGTACCCCCTGGAGCTCCCCTCATCCCGTGGGTCTCTTTTAGCCCTCCTGTCCTGCATCCTTGCCTGTCCTGGGGCAACGGGGGACTTCATGTATGAAAGTGAAAGCCCAGGCCACTATTCATTAATAGCGTTGGCACAAATACAGTGGCCTCAGCACTGGGGTGCGAGGACATTTGCAAGCGCTCAAAACTTGGCAGGGAGATGCTCTGGCTCTGTGGGTCGGGTTTTGTTCGCCCCTCTTTTATATCTGTGGCTCGCAGCTGCAGCCAACGTGCTTGGCTGGGCATGGCTGCCTGGGTGGACCTGTGGGACCAAAATGTTGCCTTGGATGTGTGGGCAGCTCCTGTTTGTAAAACCAAACCGTGGTCTTACGGTCTTTGTGTGATTTACTGCAGTGCGTAAAGGGGAAATAAAGATGTCAGATGGAATCAAACCCCTATCCCATCCTATCCCATCCCATCCTGGGGGTGCAGCCAAGGGGGTCTGTAGTAAGGAGGGGAGCTGCGGAGCCAGGCGATGGCTAGACCTTGCTTGCGGTCCCTCCCCAGCACTGGGACCCCCTCTCGCTCACACCCAGGGCGGCTCAGCAGTGCTCTGTCCCTCCTTGCACTTGCAGAGGGGTGTCTTGTCACTTCTGTGGGCCTTTGGACCTGGAAACGTCTTAATCCTGCCCTGTTTGTCTGTCCATCTGTCTCTCAGGCACTCCCTTTTGGTTTTGGCTGTGCTGGTACCTCTCTGGGCTTCTCTCCAGGGGATTTACTTGCTTTCTCAGAAAAACCTGTTTCAGCCTCCCATGACTCATAATGATCTTGCTCAAAAACTGCTTTAATTTCTTCTCTTTCCTGCTTAATCCTTCTTAAACTGTGAGCTTTCCTCAGCTCCCCTTGGAGAGAGGACCGAGGAGGGGGGGGGGTCCTCCCCGGCTCGGTGAATATTGCTGCTTTCTTGTTTTGGTTTTGGTTTTTTGGGGTTTTTTTTTTGTTGTTTTTTTTTTTCCCCCCCTTTCCCCTTCTGACTGCAGGGATTTGGCTGTTTGTGCAATGAAGGTAAGCTTTGAGGCAGGCTGGGCAGGGTGAGAGCGTAACGCTGACAGCAAGAGGAGTCGGCCTCGGGGCATACCCCTGGGTGCAAACACCGTCATCTCCCGGCAGCTGGGAGCTGGGGATGCACCCATCTGGTTGGAGGGGACCGACCCTGAACCGGCCCCTCCACCAAACCTGAGCAACAGTGCTGCCTGTGCCTTCTCCTGCTGTGGCTTACGAGCTGGCCCCACCGCCACCAACGGCTGGGGGACGGCGGAAAGACCCAAGGGCGGTGCCCTCTGCCCCCTCCCGGCTGCCAGATGTGTCCCACTGCTAAACAGCTGGGTGCCGAGCACGTGCCACAAGTGTGGCCTTCAGCGTGAGGCCGGCGGCGGTAAGTCTTGTCACATGTGCCGGGGAATGAATGGGCTCAGCAAAAGCCCAGGGACACAATAACCACGCTTGAGCTCATGCTCAAAATGCCCAGTAGATGACATGGATTATTCCTCTGCTAATGCTCTTAAGAGCTATTCCAGGGCCTGATGGAGATAAAGGGGCTTATTATTGCAAAATCAATATCCTGCTTGTGGGAGGGGATGGATTTCAATGCCGTTCCCTGCACCCTGATTTCTGGTGGCCACTGCCTGCGCAGAGCCGGGGAGCCAGGCACTGGGCTGTGCAGGCAGAGACAGGGGATGACCCTGGGCTCAGGCGAGGAGCGTGTCCGTGCCCCAGCTCGGCGAGTCCTTTCCTTGCGGGGAAAGCAAGAAGGAAGGGCGAGCTAGCAGGGGAGCCAGAGGGGCTGAGGGGCTGCAGCTCTCCCAGCCCCAGGATCTTGGTTGGGTGCTCCCACCTTCCCAGTGGACAACCTGTGGGTGATCTCCTTCAAGGTCTGCTCCTCAACCACAGCAGTCTGCAAGGCAAAGCTCAGCTGATGGCTTTCAGAGCTGGCTCAAAGGTCTCTCACACCTGCACCCAGATGTCCCTGCTGGCTGATGGGCATCTACTCAGAGATAAAGCTTTGCTGAGCCACGGTTAGAATTCGCCCTACTTTCTCCTGTGCCTCTTTGAACCTTTTAAATACCCCCTTCTCAAAAGCGCCCCTCTCACTTTCCCACCTGCATGAGCGTTGCCCTGTCCTGGACAATTTTCTCCTCCATCCCCTGCTCCCCAGCTTGGATCAGCTGCTGGGTCTCTCCTATCTCCTGTCCCACGGCCTCACCAGTATGCCCTCAGCCCTGGGGATGGCAACATGGCTGCCCTCCACCTTGTCCCACCTTTGTGTCTTGCCTCCCCTGGTGTCAGTGCGCCCGGCCAGAGAAAGCAGCATCCCTCTTCCCATGGCACAGGCAGCCAAGCAGAGGTGTGTTGGCATCAACACAGCACCATGACACTTAGGAGATCCCTCCTTTAATCTCCTGTAGGTGTTTTTTCCACCCTGGCATGGCCCACACCTTCATACCATCCTCCCGATTTTGGCACAGGCCCCGTCAGCTCTGCTATTCGTTATTGTGCTGCTTTGATGCCAAAAAGCACCAGCCCTGGAGAAGGACAAGTGCTTTTCTTCTTCCTCATGACACGAGGATGTCTGGAGGAGGGCTGGGCATGGTGGGCAGGTGCAGACCTGCATGGAGAAGCACTCATCCCATGGGACTGACAAGCTCCCCTGACAGCGGTGGGATCCAGGACCCGCACGCAGGGCAGGGCTGTGGTGTGGCTGGATAAACAGTGACAGGAGGAAAGAAGAAGGGACTGGGTCAGGGGAGACTTGCTGGGAGAGCTGGGCGACTGCAGAGGTCCTGCGAGAAAAGAGCTGGGGAAGCTTATGCATTGCACCCACCTCGGTGGGTGTTGCTGTCTGACTGCAGCTCGCGCAGTTTCCCTGGGACACTTGCTTTTGCTTACATGGGAAACTGGTGACAGGAATGTAGATGTGTGCCTCGGTGCCTCAGTGGTCTTTATATCTCAGGTTCTTTGGATGAGAAAAGGCAACTGAGACACGTGGGAGGGGGAAAGGCAAGTGCATTGTTGGCACGTCAGAGTTTCCCAGAATGGCAAAATTGTTTTCTGCCCAGCTTTTCTGAGAAAAGGGATTGTTGTTGTTTCTTATTCTTCTTATTCTTATTCTTATTCTTATTCTTATTCTTTTCTTCTCATCCTATTCACTTAATACCCTTGGCATGGGCACTTTCACATGCTAGATGACACAGGCGTTGTTATGCACCTTTGCCTTTGTGTTGTTACACAAGTTTATACCACCAAAGAGAAGAAGAAACCCTGATTACTGGATGGTTAGGTCTCATTTGAAAACAAGGTTATGGCAGAACTGAGGAGTCATTGCACAGGTGCTGGGCTGAAATTAAGAGGTGGAGGACTTTTTTGATGTGAGGCCTCATAAAAGTCTACTGGGAAGACAGACTAGCCCCAGAAGAATATCATGCTGTGGCTTGGCAAAAGAATTCACAATGAGAGAGACAGTGAGGCACAGAGTGGCTAATTCATGGAGTGGAGTAGGGTTAATGGAGGATATCACAGAATCTCCTAGATTGGAAAAGACCTGTAAGATCTTCTGGTCCAATCATTAACCTAATACTGACAAGCCCACCACTAAACCATGTCCCTGAGCACTATATCTACACGGCCCTTAAATACCTCCAGGGATGGGGACTCCACCACTACCCTGGGTAACGCATTCCAATGCCTGATGACCCTTTCAGTAAAGAAATTCTTCCTAATATCCAATCTAAACTTCCCATGGTGCAACTTGAAGCCATTTCCTCTTGTTCTATCACCTGTTACTTGACAGAACAGGTCAACTCCCACCTCTCTGCAACCTCCTTTCAGGTAGTTGTAGAGAGCGATAAGGTCTCCCCTGAGCCTCCTTTTCTCCAGGCTAAACAACCAGAATGGACAGATTTAGATGGCTGCTCAGAGAACTGCGCTGTATCCATCAAGAAATACAAGCAGTAACTTCAAAAAAGGAATGGAAAAATCCAATGCCCCTTTTCTTAGAGCCTTGCAGTGGTGCATCCTCACTGGTATTGCTTAATGGACACTGCCAATATATACCACGAAACAGTAAATTTGCAATGAACTGCAACCATACAGTGCACTGGATAAGAAGAGATGAGAGAGTCTGTACAACAGGTGGGGTTTGGGCTGTTCCCTCTGCTGTGGGGATTGGTAAAGTCAAGGGCAAAAGTGTCCAGGGTAGTTTGACCAGGGAAAGAGTTCTTGTTTAGAGCTTGCAGAAAAAAACGGCCTCATGCCAAGACCAGTGGGGCTGGAAATGCAGTAAAAATACGGGGAGATCCCTGTATAATGGGAGTTCAGAGAGGAGATCTGGCAAAGCCGTGAGCATCTGGTGATTTTGATGTCTTAAGATTTGGCTGTCCAGCAGCTCATAGCTTCACTGATGGTGTTTAGGGCAAAGTTGTCTCACCTTGTAATGCAGTCCTGGTCTGAAAAGAAGATCTGAGAATACCAAAGCTCTACAGGAGAAATAGGGACCAGAGTTTATTTCTGTTACACTGCTTCCTGTGTGGAAACCAGGCGATGTTCCCTATGGGTGGTCACTATGTAGGCAATAGGATGCCCCTCTCTGCAGGAGCTCTCTGCAGCTGGTCTGGGAAGTTCACTGCCTCGGGAAGCCATTAAATAAATTAAATAGATAGTTAATCTGAGCAGGGCTGGGGTGGGGCGGCTAGAACGGCTTGACGGAGCATTAACGCTGTTTGCTACTTATTAAGAGAAGGGTAACTCTGCTTTGGGCCATTTGATGATCCCCATTCAGCTAGGATCCTTAGGTGAATGGAGATAATCAGATGGCCTGAAGTAGTCCTTTTTCATTCTTATGTCTTTTATACCTCCCTGGTGTCATGTTCTGATGACTTGATTATTGGTTGCTGCCTTAAATAGGTTCCCAGTAAAATCCTCATTCTTTTCATGTTGTAATAGGATTATCATACAAGATGATGACGTTTGTACCTAAGCCAAATACACAGCAGTTTACATACGGAATAAGTGAAACCATCTAGAAACTGAATTTTCTAAAGATCAGCACAAAGCTCTTCAAACAGGCCCAACCCACATGGAAAACGCAAGTTGCTGTTGAATCAATAACGAAGCAACAAGTTTCAAGGCTGTGCCAGGAAAACAGGGAAATGTCTCGCCTCTCTGATACCCCCTCACATCCTTACCTACGGAGGAAGTTTTTTCTGCCATCAGTTACTCATTCACTCAGCCCAGGGAAGGGCTGCTTTCCAGTTTGGTTTGAATGCCGGTCCTCTAATCAGCTGGAGAAAAGGAGTCACTTATATAAGCCAAGGGAAAGGAAATTCTTCGGCGATACGGCTCACATGAATAGCTAGGACTGAGTGCTGGTTTGACTCCTGAAGTCCAGCTTCTGCATCTTCTCACCCTGTTTCTTTAGGGCTGTGTTGACTGGGACAAGTGGCAGTTTGGGAGGCTTTCCTCTTCTTACCGGTCTTTCTTTTTCAAGGCACTCGGTGAAGGCAAGTGGAAGGCATGACCCTCTCCTCAGACAAAGAGCTCAACGGGCTAGATAACCCCGGCTTCGTGGTGAGTCTGCTCCTCTCTGAAGGGTAATTCTTGCATAAACGGTTGGGAGCCCTGTGACAGGAGGAGAAAGGGAAAGCCGAGGGGCTCGGACTGGCTGCAAGGATGCTGGTGTGTGGTAAACGTCTGTCTCGGCTCTTTTATCGACAGGAATCCCAGGAATGATTTCCTCACCACAGCCTGCTGCTGCTGCTGCAGGCTCAGCGTACTTTCTACTCTCTGGTGCCCTTTTCACTTCTTTTCTCCCCATTATTTCTAAAATGATAGCATAGATGAATGGCAGCGCAAGTGTACCTGTACTGAGAAGCAAGCGAGCTCGTGGATCCTTGTGGCTGTGTCCCTGGGTAGAGCATTTTATGTATTAATTAGTAAAACTGCAATAGAAATTTAGCCCAGCGAAGAGTGTGTTTCTTTGTCTTCTGCATTTATTTCTAGTGGGATAAATTGGCAGGGAGCTGGGGGGAAAAGGTGTTTGAGGGTCAGCAGGGGAGAGCAGCCCGCAGGGTTACAGCAGGGTGGTAAAAGCTGTACATGATGTGTGAATTCAGGGGTGTGCAGTGCCCTGGAAATGCTGCAGGCTGTAATGGCCGCAGGGCAAGGGCCTGGGGCACGGCACCCCCCTTCCTGTCGCACGGCGGGGGTCACCTCTATTAGAAACTAAAAGAGCTGCTCGTGTTCTGACAGCAGGTGTGAGAGTGGGGTCCTGACACCGTCTTTGTACCACGGTACAGACCACCCACCTGGGAACCTTGGAGGAGACATTTAGCCTCTTGGTGTCCCGGTCTCCCATTTCTCGGATAACCCTTGGTGCGCTCGCTGCGAGGAGTGGGGGTGCTGTGCCAGATGCAGGCAGAGCCTCCAGGAGGTGCTCAGAGTGGTGCAGAGGTTTTCTTTCGCTTTTAACAGTCTCCCTTTCTAGCTGTTCTGCCATAATGCAAGATCAGGCTTGTGACCTCCTCTGGTTTGAGTCACCCCAAAGGAGGTAGAAGATAGAGGTCTTTTACCAGTGGTTCAAGCAGCTCAGTTTCTGACAACCTTCCCAATGTGCTTATTTAAGATGCTGTTGAGGGCCCTGGTGCTTTGTATGGAGACTGAGGCACACAGAGGGCGTCCTGGTCCCCTGGGTTCATGGGTTCATGGGAGCAGCCGGGCTGAGAACCACCAGCAGTGGTTCCCTGTTCCCACTCTGGGCGGCTCCTGCCTTGTCCTTCTGCCAGCATCTCAGCATCACAGACTGGCTGAGGTTGGAAGGGACCTCTGGAGGTCAACTTGTCCAACCCCCTGCTCAAGGAAGGTCACATCGAGCCAGTTGCCCAGGATTGTGTCTAGACAATTTTTTAATACCTCTAAGAATGGAGACTCCACAAGCTCCCTGAGCAACCTGTGCAGCACTTTGTCACCCTCACAGTGAAAAAGTGTTTCCTGATGCTAAGACAGGAACTCTTGTGTTTCAGTTTGAGCCCATTGCTTCTGGCCCTTTCTCATCCTGTTATCTCCACTCCATCCTTCTCCTGCTGAACCCTGCTCGCTCCCCTCCAGCTCCTGGGGAGCGTCAGGCATTCATGTGATGGTCATGCGGGGCTGTTACTGGCACAGGCTCTGCAGTGCTGGAATATGCCTCCGGGTTAACATGGGAAAAGTTGCAATGCAAGGAAAGGAACTTACTGCTGTCCTCCTAGCTTAGGATTCATCTGCCCGTGGTGTTATTCAGGAGTAGCTGTCCCCAAATAACTCCGTGCATGGGCAGTCTTAAGTACCTTGCTGTACATTTGTTAATCTGTGGCTCAGGCTCTCTTGTTCTGAAATGAAAATGTCTCCACAGGGAGTTATTCAGGAACGCCTTTTGCTGTTGAAGTTCATGCCTGAGTTCAGTTTGAATTAACTCTGACTTCACCTATCTGTTTTGAAGTATCTGTAATGCTCCCAGTCTGCCTAGGCTGGATAAATACACTGTGTTTAAAAGGTATTACATAGCACATTTTCAACAGCGTGATCTAAAATGGGACTTCGGAGACTCAGCTGTGAGAATGGAAACCTGGAGGTTTCAGGCAAATGAAGAAGTCCTTCAGGATTAATCTGCCACACCTGCAAAATATACAACTGAATGTAACATCAGTTTTGCATCCCTGTTCCCTGACCGCAGCATTAGCTGTTTGCCTTCCATCAGTACGTAGACCATAAGCGTTATTGCAGCTTTGCTGGGCATTTCGGTGTTCTCAGGTTCCAGCAGGACTTGGAGGATAGAAAAAGATAAATAGAAGTTTGGTGCTGACAAACTGGTTGAGCTTCTGCTGACAGCAGGTTTCTGTCCCTGCCTGACGGAGCAGGACATCCTGGCCCAGAAAAGCCCTCTGCTGCCGGCGTGCCGAGGACTCGCTGGCTGGAGAAGGGTCGATGAAACGCATAGTTTGGGATCTTAATTAGCTTTTCCATTTGGCTGAAAATGTTGTGGCTTCCCAGGCAGCCTCCCTCTACCACATGCGTGTGTGTGTGTACACACAGGTGGGATGTGCATGTGTGTGTGTGTGTGTGTGCATGTGTGTGCACTCACATGGCGTGTCTGTGTGCCCAGGCAATGTGTGTATGTTTGTGTGTGTGTGTGTGTGCGCACATGTGGTGTCCATGTGCCCAGGCAATGTGTGTGTATACGTGCGCGCGCTCAGGGGTCAGGGTGGGTTGGAAGGAGGAGCGGTCAACCGAAGGCATTTACTTAGCTTAAGAACTGTGGCAACTGAAGCAAAGCAATATTTTGCTTTCCTTGGCAAAACGCATCTTTGTATAAATAAACTCCGCAAGGCGTACAGCTCCCCGGGGAGCCCTGGGACTTCTGGCTGCCTGGGAGGGGATCGAACCTTCCTGCAGAGCCATTTCAGACCCCACCACCTCCCTGAGGTCCCAGGTCCCCAGGCTGTTTCCCAGTCCCTGGTGCTGTCACCACCCTGGGGCATCCCCCCAGGTGCTGTTCCCCACGGCAGGTGGCTGAGAGGGGACAGCACCCTGGTAGCTCTGTTGTCCCTGCTTTGAAATGGATGCTGGGCCTCCCCACCCACTGATGTCCCTGTGTTTCACCCCGTTCCTCCATAGGAGTGAGGTTTTCTTGTAAGACAAAGGGCAGGTGTGTTTATCGAGGCAGAACGTTTGTAGGGGTGAGTGTAAGGAGACTGGAAAGAGAAGACTTACAGAAATGAAACAGAAAACATACTTCTACTCTGTAATTAGTGGCGGCGAAGTTGTTCTGGCATATTTTATCAAAAATGCTGTTTGGGTGGGACAGCCAGGAGGGACAGAGACCAGGGCATGGTGCAGCTTTCACTGATTAACCCACTGCACACTCTTTCTTGCTTCTGGTTGCAGTTTCTCCATCCTTAGCTAGACATTAATGATACTAACACACTTTGTCCAGATGTCCCTTTGAGGCTGAGACACCCTCTCATGTTTCTTCTAGTCTAGATACACATGTGAATATCAAAATTTTCCATAGGTGTTTTTACCTCCTTTTTAATTTACCCCTTTGCTCTTCATTTTTTTATCCTGCCCCTGTTGAAAGCTACATATGAGGTGTTCCTGCAAGACACGGAGCGCAGCTGCAAGAGAGGCGGCTGCTGTGTGCCTGCGGGGCCGGGCTGTGGCTAACGAAGGATCTCTCCTGTTTGCCAGGGTGAAGATGGGAGCCACTACTGCTCCTTGCCGGATCGCACTGCCCAGGGCCCAGAGGAAGGCAGGGGTACTGGCCAAGGCAGCGGCAAGCTTGCCTACACCGTCACGGACGTGCCCCCCTGGTACCTGTGCATCCTGCTGGGCATTCAGGTGGGACGGGGGAGCAGGTGGAGGCTGGGGGTGGGTGGAAGTTTAATGGTTAATGGGGGTAAAAGATGAATTTGGGAGTGCTTCACCTTCGCTGGGCATGAATGGAGCTGTAGGGCTGGATCTCGGTGAACTCAAGTCCTTCCCACCACCTCCTGAGCACTGACTGTTATCCTTGTGCCCACAGCTACACGGTGCCCCTTGAAGTGCAAATGGGAGGGCAGAGTCACAGGGCTGGGGAATTAATAAGAACAGGTTGGGTACCGTGGCTAAAAGTAGCCAAATGTCTAAGGGCTTCTGAACTTCTGCCTTCCCACAGCAATAAAAACTAAGCAGAAGGGCCAACACTTCTTTGGCTGGTGTCGGTGCCCAGGCGTGTTAAATGACCCAGTGCCACCAGTGCCACACTGGGTATGCAGCCTCAGGGAAGAGAGACCTCAGAGTGATTAAGGTTATGTTGGACTGTGGTTGGAGGTCGGTGGGCATTTTGTACTTTGTTTCCTTAAACAGTCGTCTCAGATTTGGAGTGTATTAAACCAAGGTTTTCTAAACACATCTGCATCATAATTTTAATAAAATATGCCTCTAATGAGCACAGTGAGTTCCTGAGTGCCACCAGTTCCACCACTGCAGTCCTGTGCTCTGAGGTGAAAAATAACAACTAAGGTTAATATTTAAAGCAAAAATAAGTTTGAAAAATTATTTTATCATTTAGTAATCAACTGAAGGTCATTGCAGAAATATGTCTGTGACTCTTCTGAAAAATGCAATGCCTAATTTTTCCATTCTTTGGCATCCATTTTTTATGGTTATCTGTAATTGCACTGTGTGAGAAAAGCTACTGATAGCAAAGAATGGGTGGCTCCAATTTGCCAACTTTTTACGTTAACCTTTGTGGTGCAAATGAGATGGACTGAAACATTTGCACCCGCTTTGCCTGCTCATCTCTCCCCCTGCCTTGATATGTCCCCTCCTTCCTGGAAAAGTAACCCTGACAGCTTTGTCTGCAGGTGCTGGGGATAAACTGGTTGTGTCTGACACTGGTCTGGGGAATCCAGAGCACTGCAAAAGGTCTTTGGGCATGGAAAGCAGGAGAAGTTTGTGGGGGTGCATTGCAGTTCTTGTCAGTGCTTTGGAACTGCCCCTAACAGAGCACTGAAATTGCCAAAAAAGAGAATGGGTAATACTAGTACCGCCCACACACAAATCTGTGAGTTACTTTTAGATTTCCCTCAACAACACAGTAATAATATACAGCCAGTTCTGTGTCCTTCACCCAGTCTTTCTCTGTGGCTCCTAGCATTTCCTGACAGCCATGGGAGGTCTCGTAGCCATCCCGCTGATCCTCTCCAAAGAGCTTTGCCTCCAGCACGACCTCCTCACCCAGAGCCACCTGATCAGCACCATCTTCTTTGTCTCAGGGATTTGCACCCTGCTGCAAGTCCTCTTTGGAGTCAGGTAGGCCAAATGCAAGAAATGGGACATGTGACAAAACAGTCTGTAGATGCATTTACTACATGCTCGGCCACCAGTCTGCTGTAGAGTTTATCTATTAGTGAGGGTCACTCGCTACCTTTGGGCAATCAGGGCACATGCCAAAGCATCCTGAAATCACTGTACGCGATAACTTTGCAGGGCTACCTCGCTGTTCCGAATTTTGCATCTCCTGGTACTCGATGCACCTTTGGGCTTATAAGGAATCTGTCCTACAAAATAATAAAGCATTGAAACATGCAGTAAGCAGTAGCTGCTGGCTCCTCACCTCAGCAATCTTCCGTCTGAGACAAGACCTATCTGATCTGGGCCCAGGATGAAGGGAGCACAGAGCCTGTAGGAAGCTCTGGGGCAGGCGATAATTGGGAAAAATTGGAGCCCGTCTGCCACCACTTAGGGAGTCAGGGAGGAGATCTGCAGTATACCCCGTTAAGTGCTACCACTTCCCATGTTCAGGGATTCGTGGCACAATCTGAATGTAAGCAAGGTAAATCCTCTGTGCTGCTGAGCTGTTGAAGAGCAGGTGGTGAGGAGGTGAGTGTGGAGTTCCCATTCACTACCCAGAAAATTAAGTACTTAATCATAGAATCATAGAATGGGTAGAGCTGGAAGGGATTTTGAAGATCATCTAGTTCTAAACCCCCTGCCATGGGCAGGGACACCTTCCACTAGACCAGGTTGCTCAAAGCCCCATCCAACCTGGCCTTGAACACTTCCAGGGATGGGGCATCCACAGCTTCTCTGGGCAACCTGTTCCAGTGTCTCACCACCCTCAGAGTAAAGAATTTCCTCCTAATATCTAAACTAAATCTACCTTCTTCCAGTTTAAAACCATTACCCCATGTCCTATCACTACACTCCCTCATAAAGAGTCCCTCCCCATCTTTCCTGTAGGCCTCCTTTAGGTACTGGAAGGCCACTATAAGGTCTCCCCAGAGCCTTCTCTTCTCCAGGCTGATAATAAAAGACATGACTACAAGCACTCCCCTTGCCACAAAGACCCTGTATCTTTGCTGGCCTTGCAAAATTTCTTTTATTTCCCTTGTCATAACTCTGGGCTGCCTCTCTCTCTCCACAGGCTGTTTTTTGCCTCCAATATGGTGGGAACCCCTGTTTGCCTTTGAACCAAAGGCAAAAATCACACATTATTTGGCTTCCAAATATAAGGGACCTTGTTAAAACTCTTTTACCATCAAACCACTGGCCAAATGCCAGCTCCACAAAATGTTTTTACTACTCCTGTTTTCTTTCCCCAGTGCAACTTTTCCATCTCTGTCTTAAGATGTGGCTGTAGGCAGTCCTCTCCCTGGAAGGTGCTCCCCTTGTCCTACATTGCTACAGGATCAGTGGAGGAGGGGGGACACTCTGGCCACGAAAAACAGGGAATCTGGTTCTTCTCAGTTTGGTTAAATTCAGGCTGGGGTGCATGGCTGTGGCTGCGGCTCCTGGTTCGATTCAGGCTGGAGTCCTCCCAGGCAGCCCCCAAACGCCTCGGTGAATACCCGAGAGCTGTGACGTCCCCTGCTCACTGTTAGATGAGGGTGAAAGAGCAGTGGGGAGCCTCTCCCGTGGCTAAATAGCTAAATGAGGAACAACAGATCAAATTAAGTGGTAAGGAGTTGTTCCCGTAGGATAAGCTTGAACGGCTTTTGCTGTGCTGAGGACGCAACCGCCTTGTTGCTGGCCACAACTATAAGGCGTTGAGGACATTCCTGCTGGAAAAGTGGGACTCAGCCTGTGGTGTGGCCGGAGGCAAATCAAGCCTGAGGAGACAGTCAGAAGCAGATTTTTTTTTCTCCTGTTACTGTTTTCTGAAACCCTGTAGTAGTTGATAACCGTAAGTCACCAACAAGACAGCCAGGAAAGTGGTAAATGCAAGTTGGAGAGGATGCTTTTTGCTGGGGAGCCCTCAACGAAGCGCTCTACACTGTTCCCAGTGTCCGCATTTAAGAAAGACTGATTCAGAGGAGAAGAGCTATGGAGATGGTCTCTTAATGTGGCATGGGGAGGGAGACTGTTCATCTTACGGAGGTTGGCCCGGTTAGCCCGGCAGCTCAGAGGGGTACGGCTGCAACTAGTCTGGGAGAGAAATGGGGGGGATGAGGCGGGGAGAAACCATTTTGGCTAAAAGGCAACGTTGGCACATGAATGAATGGATGGGAACTGGCCATGGGGAATGGGGAGGTTCCCACCAAGAGTGAGTGCGGTTCAAGAGCAGCCCTCCAGAAGCAGTAGACAAGGGAAAAGCCCAGCCCCCTGCAACCTGCAGCTCAGTTGTGTTACACAGCATGAAAAAGCAATGATGGGTCCCAGATGGTCACTGGACAGACTATCCAAGAGGGTACGGAGGGGAGACACAGGTTGCTTGCCATTATGGTGACCCCCCCTTAGCAGATGCTTGGACATCGTGTAAGTGATGATCAGAGCATAACTTTTCCTTCCCTAAACCTGCAGCTTTCCCTGGAAAGAGCTCAGCATGCCCCATATGCATCGCCTCAGCACTCCAGTTTGCTCTGAGCCCACCCATACCAGCACCGGCTGTGAAATAGCTTGAGGGCAAACACAGCGGGAGCTGTAAATCTATTGTTAATTCAACAGAGGTGGCACTGGGCCTTCTCTGTTTCTTTTTGTTTGTTTTTTTGCCTTGCCCAGCAAAATCCTTTGAAGGCTGCAACATGTTTGGCTGAGTGCCGTAAATAAGTGACTCCACGGATGACTGATAGTCAAATATAACTTGCTGGAAAAGCACCGACTGCTTCAGTTGTGCGTGGCATGAGTAATTGCAGTGGTATAAATAATTGTTTTAGGTGACAGAGATGTGGTGCTGTTACAGCTATGCCATTTCTTATTTTCCAGTGCTTTCCAGAGAATGGTGGAAACGCCTCTGGTTGAGGGAAATCCATGCTGAAGCACTCACCTGGTTCACTGCCCTGCTGCTTTTCTGACCAGGCACCATAAAAGCTCCTGGTGCAAGGAGAGGGTGCTTTGGGGGCTGCTCCCAGGGGCGATTCCTAAATGGAGGAAGCCGAGGCGCCTCGGAGGTTTCCCTCAGCTTGTTCAGAGCTGCTGTGCCAGCCTGCGCCCTTGGGTAGCTTTGGGTTTTTCAAGCATGCTAGAGGAATGGCCAGAACAGCTTGCACTGCAATGGGGGCTTAATGCCTGTGGGGGCTTCTCTGTCTCCATTTCTCCCTGCGTGGAAGGAGAAGAGGCTGGCATAGCTCACAGGAGCGCTGGCTCCACTGTACAAAGCTCCGTACGAAGCCAGTGCTGAGCGCCTCTGGAGGTGCGAGCTCCTTGCTAGCCTGAGGCGTTTCCAGAGTGAGGGTTGCTCTAAGCCCGGAGACACACAGCGTGGAGGTGTTACCTAACCAAAATGGCTAAGATTCTAACTATAAGACAAAAGTTGGCGAGCCAAAGTCTTGCCCAGCCAGCGCGCTCAGCCCTGTCCATGCAGGTCTCCTTTCCAGTGCTGGTGGAAACAGAAGAGTTAATAGCTTTAAAAAACTGTACTAAAAGCCAAGTCACATTTTCCACTGCCCTCAGTCTGAGGAGGGTTGTGATATGGGGAGTAGCCAGTGCATCTCTTTGTGTTTCACTCTGAGGGTGGTGAGGCACTGGAACAGGTTGCCCAGAGAAGCTGTGGAAGCTCCTCTCCCTGGAGGTGTTTAAGGCCAGGCTGGATGGGGCTTTGAGCAACCTGGTCTAGTGGAAGGTGTCCCTGCCCCGGGCAGGGGGGTTAGAACAAGATGATCTTCAAGGTCCCTTCCAACCTAAACCATTCTATGATTCATGAGCAAGTTGTGAAGAAAATGGAGGCAGCTGAAGGCGACAGAGCAAGCAACTGAATGGATATTGGCTAGATATGGGTGTAGGTCAGTGCTGAGCTTTTCTTCAGAGTCTTGCTGTATTTCTTCCTTGGTCTTCTCCTGTCCTCCAGCTTTTTCTTTTGGTTGTTGTTTTACTATGTGCAGCTCCGTGGTCTCATCAGACCTCAAGAGGACTACTTTTTCCTTAATATGGGGTAGCAGAGTTTGACTCCAGCACCGATGAGCCTCTCTAGCAGTGTTTGAACCTGAGCTCTTCCCCCTGGGTATGTTGCTCTTGAGCACAATGGGCAGCAATGCCCACCCATGGTCAGTGATGGAGACCTGTGAGAACATTTCAAAAGATACTGCCAAAGGCCATGCGCAGACCAATTTTTAAATTTATTTCACTTTCCTTTCACTCACCCCTATGGAGTTGGATTTCTAGCATTCTTGCTCATTATCTCTGCTGTCCTTCCAGGTTGCCTATTATTCAAGGAGGCACTTTTGCATTCCTGACCCCAACCTTGGCCATGCTGTCTCTCCCCAAGTGGAAGTGCCCTGCCTGGACGCAGAACGCTACCTTGGTGAATGCTTCTTCACCAGAGTTCATCGAAGTCTGGCAGACGCGGATGAGAGAGGTATATTACATTTTTAGTGGCACCTGCTCTGTATCAGGGCTGTTTGCTTTCAGAAAAGCACCTGACCACGGCAGGGCCATCAGAGCTGGAGAATCCACCATCCCCAACGGACCTTGGCCCTCACCCTGTTGCAGCTTCCTGACCATAAAATCTCCTTTAGGAAATCAGATGCTTCACTGATGCTGAACAGGGAACATGCAGACCTCAGGTGATCTTTGGTCTGTGGAAAGTCTCCACTGGTCAAGCCAGATCCCTTCTCCATGAAGCATGGTTAGCCTTGAGGGAGGAAGGGAGGGAAGGTGTTTCCAAGGAAGGAACCCTGTCTAAGCACAGGAAACCTAGTAAAAAGAAATGCAAGGGCAGAACTTACTGTAAATATTAAAGAAAAGTGCGTTCTTAGGTAGACAAAAGAGAGGAGGAAAGGTCAGGGTTCTCACTGTCTTGTTCTACTTCTATTGCCTTATCAGAGTAAGCGGCTAAATTTGCCTCAGTTGATCCATTCATTTGGGTGCTTTGCAAAGCGCCTGGGAAACATTGCAAGCTCACGAAGGATTTACTGTGCAACACAGGCTGCCTTCCCTACTCATACATGTAAATCTATCACAAGGGCACTGTTGCTTTCTCCTTTCAGGCTGGGTGCTTCACCCCGGACCCTGTGTTTCTCTTCCCTTTGGAGCCTGGGGAGGGAAGGTGCTCAGCACCACAGAGGACCCAGCCTGGATATATCACCAAATCTGTGAAGGCAGAGAACAGCCGCACCCGGAACCCCCTGCCTGGACATGACATAAACAGCAAATGCCATTTCAGGGTGTAATTGCTGGCTACTTAGCAGTGATTGTCAAACATAGGAAAGTTCAGGGTGATAAATGCATCCCCAGAGGGAAACCGATACTCAGAAAAAACCACAGGCCGTAATGACCCACTTGCCCTACCACTGTGCTGAAGTGCCCCAAACCCTTCCCAGATAGGAGATGAGTGGAGACCATGGCCCTGCTCCCCTAGGGCAAGAGCTTTTCCCCTGCATTTTGGGATAGCAGGAAGAGAGGGTGCAGGGAAGCTGATGCATGCTTGGGCGACCTGAGAGGGTCACCCAAGAGGGAGGAGGGGGTCTGGGGAACAGAATTAGCCCTGGTGAGGACTAAATCCATCAGACAAGGGGGAAGTTGGTGTGCTGGTACTTTGGTGGTCCTTCCCCACACGTAATGCTCAGCCGGGCTTTGCTGTCGTCAGCGGGAAGCCTCTGTGCTGGTCCACCACTGGAGGCTGAGCTTGGTTCTCACATTGGTTTTGCACTGTCTTATTAAGAAAAAGCTCAACAGCTGGAGGTCTGGTCAACCTCTGCCCTCTTTCTCCATTTTTCCAGGTGCAAGGAGCTATCATTGTAGCTTCCTGCTTTCAAATCTTCGTTGGATTTTCTGGCCTGATTGGATTTCTGATGAGGTTCATCGGGCCCCTGACAATTGCCCCCACCATCACCTTGGTTGCACTACCTCTCTTTGACTCGGCCGGGGACGACGCTGGGCAGCACTGGGGCATAGCATTCATGTAAGTCTCACTTCCCCGTGGGAAAGCTGAGCGTACACAAAGTGCCTACCTCTAATATGAAACCAGGTGTCGCAGTCTGTAGCAGGGTTCCCCTGGGTTCCAGGTTTGTTGAGCACTAACACGCAGCAGGCTTGTGCAAGGCAGCAGCGTGGCATAGTGTTGATCCCACCCCCCAGGAAGTTAGAGCCCTCAGCAACAAAGCAAAACCCCCAAATGAGTTAAAAAAATCTGATTTTTGTGAAAATCCAAAGTTCATAAGTCAGTAGAGAACAAGTCTTTCCTGTGTGGCTCCTGGGGGCAGTCTCTGTCACAGTTGTCTACACACACAGTCTTACACACCCATTATTTAAGTTAAAAAGACATTCCTAAAATGACAGAGTTGAGCACTCGTGAGTGAGGTATTCCTTAAGTTAAAATAGCTGGTGCTTTATGTATTGTTTTCGCATGAGGAGGAATTGTTTTCTCCACAGAGGGCCTGAGGGGCTCTGGAAATCTCTGCACGTGTTGCTTTGCAGCACTGAGAGCTCTTTCAGGGATATTTGTGCGTGTGCCCTTGTGCATGAGTGTACGAGTGTGCTTGGTGGCAGAATTTCTTCAGTATTTCAGAATTAATTAAAAAAGTAGAAATGCCACTGCATGGTTCCCTGGCAGATGTGGTACCCTCAGATCCCTAATGCAGACCTTATCTTGGAATAACATACAACAGGAGCAGGTTGTATGCCTCTCTATAGGCTCCCGTCAGTTTGCTAGTGCTTTCAGAGCTGCCCTTGGAGACTCAGGGGCCAGGCTTGACTGCAGCCCTGGGAAGGCAGCAATGCTGTTGTGGTGACGTACTCCAGTCCACTTCTCTCTTGTTCTCATCTCTTTCCTGCACCTGCACCTCCCATACCCCAAAAGCCACCTCTCTTCTCCACCCCCAGTTCCTTGCTTAAATGGTCTCTTCCACCAGCACCCAGCAGGACCCCAAACGCTGCCTGCAAGCCAGCTTTCCTTTCACCATTGTTTTGCCCACCACATCTCTGGCTCATAGTCCTGCTCGGCAGCTCTGGTGATTTGTTCTAGCCCCTTTGCTTAGCCAGTCTGAATTTTCCCTTCAAACTGTATGTCCTTGTCTGGACTATCTCCTTTTTCTGCCTCCTTTCTCCAGCCACTGGCTCCAAACCTCAGACTCTCACTTGACCTCTTTGCCCAACTGTGCTGTCCAGGGAAGTGATGGAGTCACCATCCCTGGAGGTGTTTAAAAGATGGGTAGACGTGGTACTTAGGGACATGGTTTAAAGGTGGTTTTGGCAGTGTTAGGTCGGTGGTTGGACTTGGTGATCTTAGAGGTCCCTTCCAACCTAGACAATTCTATGATTCTATGATTAACAGGGTCCCAGTCCTCCAGCCCGTGTCCCTGCTCTCACCTTGGGTCACCCTTTTTGTCTGGTTCATTGCTGTCCCATCTTCTACCCTTGCTAATCCCAGTCCTTTGATTCCTGACTCAGACACCTTAGCCCCAACCTCAGAGCCCCATTGTGCTCTGAGCCGTCTCAGTTGTGTCCTCTTTTGCTGCCTTCTCCATGCTCCATAGGTGTCATTAGGCAAAGAGGGACAGCAGTGATGGAGAAGGTGGAAGACATGAGCCATGTGGTCTCAGCCTTGCTGTTGAGCCCCATCACATCCCAGACTCCCCATGATGGGCGATACCCACTGTTGCCTCAAGAAATCGATCTAGTGTGTGCTCACTTGCTCCCTGGTGATGGTGCATACACAGTTCATTGCTGGGCAAGGCCTGGACGTGCTCAGAAGGCTCAGAATCTTTATGGGCTGCAAATGCTAAAGCCTGAGATGTTTCTGCTGACTGCTTGGAACCTGGGATGAATGATCAGTGCTACAGACTGAGCATACCTGAGCAGATTTTTGTGAGAAAGAGCAATATCCTTTACGCCAAAGAACAAGTTCTACTAAATCTCAAATTTCTGCTCCAGGTTTTAAGCAGACCCTGCTACTGCTCAAGGCAAAATGACCTTCTCAATGCAGGCTATATACTATGTCTATTTCCTGAACATCACTCTTTGAAATAGGTTTGGGATATATTTTTCCAGAAATATTTGGCCTGAGGTGGACATTTTCCATGGAAATTTTCATCCTGAATGGGTAAAGTTAAGCAGAATTATAAGCAGCTGAAAATAGCATTTGTTAATGGAATGTGTCAGACAATCTGAATAATAAGCAGTGACACCCACCCGAGATAGATGAGGGCTCTGCAGTGATTCATAAGGCTGCCGAGCACCTTTGTTAATGCAAATGCACAAAATGTGCCCTGACGCAGTCTGTCTGGGCTCTGTAGCTTTAGAAACCACGAATGGAAACAGGTTCCTCCTCAGACTTTCTGCCTCCAGTCGTTCAGCGCTTTGAATTATGATCAATAGACAACCTTTGGCTGTATGTCGTGGTGTGTCTTTGCAGAGAGGTGAGGTTAGCGTTTCCTGTACATTGCTGGTATTCTTCCTGCCTGTGAACGTTGCACCTATAGCTCGTCACCTTTCCACACATAGAAAACTACCAGTTTTCCCTGCACGGTCGGTGCACTTCAGCTGGTGCAATCGATTTCTCACCAAATCCTATCTGGATTAATTCACTCAATGTATATAATTTAGACTTGTTATAGAAAAAAAAAAGGAGAAGCCCTTCAGAGGCCTGGTTAACATAGGAGGAAAATGTCCAAGGTCTTCTACCAGCTCAGCAATCAAGGTGGGATGCCCCATCCCTGCCTGCTCACCGCATATGGCAACCTCCAGCTTCATCTGGTTGCCCTTTCTGGGGGGAAGGCACGTGGGGAGCAGACAGGGCTTGCTATGAGCACACCCAGCTCTGCTGCCATTCACAGGAGACGTGTCCTACACGAGGGATGGGAGAGGACGTGCACCTTGTGGTTGCTTCCACCAGAACAAGCCCCGGGTGCACAGGTGAGTATCCCTGCATTGGAGGACCCCTCCGCCACGCATCCCTCGCAGTCCGGAGGGCTGTGCTCTCCCCTTCTCGGCTGGCTGGGAGAGCTCTGTAGATGTCACATGCAATCCCACAGTCCCACCATGGTTGTTTTCTTTCAAAACAGGAACTTGCACAGCTAAACCAAATCCTCTTTCTTTTCCCCCTGCCACTTAGGAGCTTTTTGCCACTTGCAGAGCAGCATAGGTGAACCTGAAATCAGGAAACCAATAAATCCTGTGTTTCCAATGTATCTGAATTACACAGAGGTTCAGGAACAGTTTCCTACAGAACCTGCCTGGACCCTGCGCATCTCTCGGGTCTTTCTTTTACTCAAGTGTCATTTTTAAGCTTCCTGCAACTGTGTCATACTCACTGATGCCCTGACCTGGTGGGTCAGTCTTGAAACAAAAGGGAGAAAAAAGACATTTGCAAATGCAGAGGAACTATTGGTAGAGTATGATGGAAAGCTTGTTCCACCTCAGGCTCGCTGGAGTGGGGAAGCACCCTCTGGTGCTGAGGGCCTGTTTTTTGGGGTTGTCTGGAGTCCTGGGTCCTTGGTCTTCAGTTAATGTGGGGACAGGTGGGCAGCTGGGCACCCACTCTGTCTCATGGTTTTGCTTTCCTTCCTCCTAGGACTATTTCTT
Organism: Himantopus leucocephalus; assembly: GCA_003993805.1. Classification (NCBI taxonomy): domain Eukaryota; kingdom Metazoa; phylum Chordata; class Aves; order Charadriiformes; family Recurvirostridae; genus Himantopus; species Himantopus leucocephalus. The sequence continues at coordinate 58,524,792 of RSEF01000001.1, forward strand.
TCATAGTTCTGTTCTCTCAGTACCTGAAAGATGTCCCTGTGCCACTGCCATCTTACCAGAGAGGAAAAAAGTGCCACTTCTCCCCGGTCTACATCTTCCAGATCTTCCCGGTACGTTGGAGTTCCCGGAGACCTGGTGATCGTGACAGAGGGACTGGTCTCACCCTCCCCGGGCTGCCTGGGCTCTTTCCACTCGTGTCCAGCCAAGTCAGTGCTTCCCAGCACAGCCCACACAGCAAGGGGGCAGAGGGGGAGAAGGTCCCTATGGCCCTGACCGTGGGGAGGGATCAAAGGAGGGAGGGCCACCAGGACCCCCTGCCATCCCTCTGCCTCCACTACACGTGCAGGGGAAAGGTTTGGGTGGGGACACACCTTGTCCCCCATAACTGTGATGGAGACCTGGCCATACCCTAACCAGACCCCACTGCTGCATGTGATGGGCAGGTGCTGCTGGGGCTGTCCCTGAGCTGGCTGCTCTGCTACATACTGACAGTGACCGATGTCCTCCCTACGGACCCCAACGCCTACGGCCACCTGGCCCGGACGGACACCCGTGGGGACGTTTTGTCCCAGGCTCCCTGGTTTCGGCTGCCTTACCCAGGTACCGCTGCCCCCTCCTTTCCCCATCCCACCTTGCTGCTCCCTGCTCCGGCTTGCACCTCCGCTTATGGCTAGCCAGGGGAGATGAAATGCCAAAAATCAGGGAAACACCCACAAGCACCCTTGCTGTTTTTCCTCCCCGCAATAGATTTCAGGGCAAACGTGCCCCACCTGAACTGAGCTCTTTACTTGCAGGCCAGTGGGGAGTGCCAACTGTCAGCCTGGCTGGGATATTCGGCGTCTTAGCCGGGGTGATTTCCTCCATGCTGGAGTCTCTGGGAGACTACTACGCCTGCGCCCGCCTGTCCGGGGCCCCTCCGCCGCCAAAGCACGCCATCAGCCGCGGGATCGGGGTGGAAGGCATCGGCTGCCTCCTGGCCGGGGCCTGGGGGACGGGGAACGGCACCACGTCGTACAGCGAGAACGTGGGGGCCCTGGGCATCACCAAGGTGAGCCTCGTCGCAGAGGGGTGGCTGCGGTGCCCTGGGCCTCCCGGAGGTTTCCCCCAGGGATATATTTACAAAAGTGTGGTGCACACGGGTACGTGCTGGACCTGGGATGTGATCTTGGCCCACCTCCTGCAAGGCACATGGGGAAAATGTGCCCTGGCACATTGGTGACTGCCTCAACGGCACTACGAATCACCTAACAGAGGTGGCCGGTGCCCGCTCTTTCACCGCTCATGGTCGGCATGTGGGACGAGTGCGTGTTGCTGTTACTCATGGCTCCTGGGTTAGGTGAGACTAAAGAGAGTGTGTTACATCTGAGCTAACCTGGAAACTTCCTGAGGACTGGCTTTATCAAAGACTCTCTGTCTGTCTCTCTGTCTGTTTATGTGTCTGTTTATCTGTATTCCAAAATATATTTATAAAGGAGAGGAGAGGAGAGGAGAGGAGAGGAGAGGAGAGGAGAGGAGAGGAGAGGAGAGGAGAGGGGCAAAAGAAAAAGAAAATATTTAATAGGGCTTCAAATTCCACAATTTTTATAACCCAAGAATGGCAATGATGTGAAAGGTAGACTATTTCTTTGGGATTATAAAATGTGATGGCAAAGTTTTATGTTTTTACCTCTCTATAAAGTTTTGTGAATCCCTTGAGTACTTTATTGCTCTTATAAGGGAAAGAAACTTCCAGAGATAAGCTTGACAATCAGATCAAAGATTTTCACTAAGCTTTACAGCCAGGGGACGGGTACATCCAGCAGCCAACTGGAAAACATTTTTAAATCATTGTCAAATAAGCAATGTCATGTCAGCAGGGCTGTGAGCCAGTAAACAAATGCAGAATTTGACTTATGGCTCCCACTTTTATAATACTGCTTATTTCACTGGATTTTATAAACCTGACTCACAATAACCATTTTTCACAAATTGAAGTGTTAGTGTTTGACCGAGGTGGCTGCTCCCAGCAGCAAGGGCTGTCTGGGTGTCTGCGTGGAGTCCAGTTGTCCAGTTTAGCCTGTCACCACATGTACCTTGTCACTATGACACCTGTGCATACTGACCATATGCCTGAGCCCGTTCTTTCCTGACACCTAGTTTGCTACATACACTGCGTGTACGGGATGTAGTACAGAAGTGTCCAGACTCATAATTATCAGATTACAGGACATGTTCTCCCCATGTACACAGAGTCCTTCAGGTGGACATGGCATCCTTGCTGATTCAGGTGAGATGTTTCCCTTAGATCCCACCTCTGCTCACCTTGTTCACACTTAAGAGAGCAGAAAATACAGTCTCATCACAGCCAACCTTAAATCAGCGTAAAGACTCTGTCTGGGATAGGTGGGGATGCTGACTGCATGAGGCAAATTTATTTTTATGTATTTACGTAGGAAACACATTTTTCCGTAACAAACGGAGACACAAGGGACTTGTTTCCTCTGCTTAAACAGAGGTGTCCAGCACCACCTGAAACATCTCTGGAGATCTCAGAAATCCACAGGGGCTGTCAGATAAGGCAAAGGAGAAGCTGCCAGAAGCTGCCAAGATGCAACATCTTACATGGCACCAGGCACCTATGTTTGTGATGCTTGATCAAGCCCAGCATGCCAGCACTGAGCTCGCATTTCCCAGAAAAGAAGAGGAGGACTTTAAGGGGAGGTAAAGACCTCAGAGTCACCATATACATGGCAGGAAACCATGAAGTTTTTTCGACCTTAAAAAAGAGAAGTGATTTTCTTGTTTTCCTGACATAATTGAAACAAACTTTAAACTAGAGGCTTTAGAAGCGTATGCTCACAGTTGTGGTATCAGTGGATTAGTTAATTTGCCTTTAAGGCCAACTCCATGTACCTGGGTAATTCGACATTTTGGCAAATTAAGAATCTGAAGCTTCATGCTAATTCTGGAAGAAATAGATCTGTTGGCTTTTATTAAATTACAGTTTTGATGGTAATGGTGTCCCAAGGTTTTAAGCCAAGGAATATAAAAAGCCCACCTGAAGGCAATGCATGATTTTATTTTGAAACTCCACACCAAATCTTTTTCATTTATCTTTCACAATCAAGTAAGACTTAAAATATTTTAAAGGGACATGTTTAAGAAATACTTAAAAAGAGACACTACTAGTTACTGGGAATGTTTTTGTTGAAAACATTTACAAAAAGCCCTTCCTGTAAATATGACATTCTTCAGATATTTAAAGGGAGGGATTAAAATATTTAATTGAATTATAAAATGTTTTCAGAGGATTACAGAGTTTTGCTGCCTAAGACACGACCGTTGTAAATCTTAGCACGATTCTTCAAGCCGTTCAAGTTTTGGTGTGGCAAGGCGTATCTTGAATTGAAAGTCTAATAATTATTGCTGCTTTTCTGTTTAGTTTCCATAGTCTGTAAATGTCTCTTTCATCTCTTTGTTTGGCAGATGCTCTTTTTCTTTTCTAACAGATCTGAACGAAAGGCATAGCTTGGTGCTTCATCCCATCTTTGTTGTAGTGCCCAAACAAGAAAAGGCCACCCTGGCTCTTCCCAGGGAAAAAAATGAGAAGAAAATCGTTTTACTGAAGCTAGATGGGAGATGAGAGATAGGAGCAGACCAAGAGACTTCCTCACTTCTTATTAGCCATTTGTTGACCATGGAAAGGATTGATCAGATCCCAGAGCTTGGGATCGAAGCAGCCAGCCTGGCCAGCTCTGCTGTCCCAAATCTTGGTCTCCAGGGAATGGAGGAATCGGTGTGGGACACGTAGTTGAAAGCCATTTTTAGATGGCAATCCAAACCCTGGTGGAAGGACTGTCCGGTGAACTGAGAGGGTGGTCGCAGTGGCAGCCTGTGGGGCTGCCAAGACGTTTCTAGTCTGGAGCAAGAGCAAAGCTGTCTGTGGGGATTACTGTGCTCTTAATTTAAGAATAAACTTTTTGTTTAACAGCAAGCTTTTAAAGTCCTGACAACAGTAGGAAAGAGGGTAACATCAGGTAAAAAGGTGTGGATCCACGATTGCTCTCAGAGTGCCTTTCATGATAAGTATTTACGAGTGTGCAAATGCTGATGCTTCCCATGCAGTGTGAGCATCCCGGTGGCTGCAACCCCCACCCGGCAGGTTGGCGCTGGAGCCTGCCATCCCTCACCTCTCTGCGCCGGTCGGTGCGTGACTGCTTCCTCTTCCTCTCCTCTTGCCCCAGGTAGGGAGTCGAATGGTGATCATTGCCGGTGCCTGCGCCATGCTCCTGAGCGGCATCTTTGGGAAAATCGGGGCGATGCTTGCCAGCATACCCACCCCCGTGATCGGAGGCATGTTCCTTGTGATGTTTGGAGTTATCACGGCAGTAGGGATTTCCAATTTGCAGGTAACAGCTGTGCGAGCGCTGTTTCATCCCCAGGGGAGGGGACTCTGGTTTCAAGTCAGGTTCTTACCAGGCTGAGGCAGACATAACCCTGCTGCAGCAAATGCAAACATTTGTGTTGGAAGTTCCTTGGGTAAAGATGAGGGCATGTACCCAGAGGGGCTAAATCGCAGAGGGCTCCCTGGTCGGGGCAGGGCTTGCTGGCACCAGGGGCAGCAGGATCACTAATGTCCCCAGCAGCACCAGGGCTGCTGCTCGGGTCCCCTCCTGCATGCAGTGTTTACATGTGAGCATGTCTCATGAACACAGCAGTAATGCACAGATTTGGGTAATTGTAAATGTAATGTATACAATTTCTCTGTGCAGTACACAGATATGAACTCCTCCAGAAACATCTTTATCTTTGGATTTTCTGTATTTGCTGGCCTCGCGGTTCCCAACTGGGCAAGCAAAAATAGTACACTGCTGCAAACAGGTAAGAAATTAAATCAGAAGCGTTTTCTATAGCATAAAACTGAAGCAAAGGCTGATCCAGAGAAATGTTGTAAAACGCAGTTTTTCCTGGTAAAACCCTGAAACCTGTGCTTTGACCGTTGCCTGTTTCTTTCTGGGAGGGCTGTTCTTGCCCTTTGCTCTGATGCACAGCTCTGGTGTGGAAATCTCTGCTCTTGATCAGTGACTGCACCTCACCAGATTCCTGTCAGGCTTAAGGATTGCAGAGCTCGTCCTTGGGACACATTCCCAGGATGGGGCCTTTGCGCAGGAGAATACTGCAGGGCTGAATCCTGATCAAGATCTCCATGAATGAGATTGCTTACATGCTCATACGCAATCAAACCTTGTGCTTCCAAAATGCAAAACGCAACTAAATTCCTTCAGGTTCACTTCATTGAAATTTCCAGTCCTCCAACAGTTACGCCTTCATTGTGTCTCGTGTGACTAATGTGTTCGTCACAAAGGCTGTAGTGTCCTCTCCTAAGGTGTACGTGGCACGCTGGGTGGGCTGTTGAAAGAGCTGGGCCCACAAATCACACACTCCATAGATGGTCTATCAGATGCTCAGTGCCGCTGGGCTTGCTCATGCCTATTACACCTCACAGAGAAACATCACCGCTCATTAACTTGTGGTAAACTCCCATGCTGCGTTTCTTTGGGAACTAAAGCGCGTGCTTTTGTAGGGAACTGCCCGGTTTTATATCGTGGAGGTGCAGAAAGTGTTTGGAGCAGAAGGCGGCTTTTTCTGGGACAGTGCCGTGGTCTGCACTGTTAAGAGGGTCTTAAGGTATTTCTGAGTCATCTCCTGCCCACCGGCAGCTAGGTCAGAGAATAATTATGCAGAATAAAACTGTAGGTCTGAAACTGGCAGCGAGACCAACCTCCCTTGCATTGCCAAATCTTAAGCTCTGCTTTGGGATTTGCAAGTCTTGTCTAAACAAGCATGCAGCTTGCACCTTCTCGGCTGGTCAAACACGCGTCTCTCTGCACCAACAGCCAAAGCTTTTTTTTTTCTGCTAGGAATCATCCAGCTGGACCAGGTGATCCAGGTGCTTCTCACCACCGGCATGTTTGTGGGCGGACTCCTGGGGTTTATCCTTGATAACACCATTCCAGGTAGGATTTGCTGAAATGAGCTAAGCTACTACTTTGTGCCTGCCCTAGGGTTTGTTTCCTAGTATTTTTTGTCTTCATGACTACTGCTGCATGGGTAGGAGTTGTGCTAGCGACCATGAAACACCATGTGACAACTCTGCCCAGAGAGGGGTGAGGAACAGGAGACATCACCGAAATGGTCTCTGGCTGGAAAACAGCAGCTTATCAAAAACGAACTCGTTTTTCAGGAACAACCCAGTCTAAGGAAAAGGTTTATTCGGGAAAAATGTCTTTTAGGCAAAATGCCAGCCTAGAGCCGTGTTGCTGGTTGAAAGGAGAGAGAAAGGCAACTATAAGAAGTGGAAGGAGCCAATGGATGCCTCCCTATGAGAGCTGCTAAAACTGAGGCTGAACTGGTGCCATAGCAGTGGAAAGCAGTAGGAAAGGCTGATGACCAAAGACAGGAGATAGCACCTGCAGCTGGCCCTCACAGACAGCAAAGAGCCTCTGATTTCCGTGGAGCCTGGGGAGGGATGGCGTAAGAATAGGAGAGGAAACCCTCTTTTCTGCTACAGAAAAAGAGCAGGAAGGCCACTCCATTAACCAGATTCTTTTACTGTCTCAGGCTTCTTGGAAAGCCAATCTCCTTTTGGTTCATTAATTTTCTTGTAGCCCTTGATCTTCAGCTCCTCTGGGCAGAATTTACAGGTGCGCTCACTCCCTTTCCCAAGAGGGACTCGGCCGCTGCAACAATTACAGGCACTTAGCAATTCCTTGGCTAGGGTAAACGCCTGTGGCTGACCAGTGATTGCTAGCTAAACCTTATTCCTCTGCTCCGCAGTATCTGGGCAGTTAACATCCAGCCTTGCTTTCCTAGCACTGTATGACCCCTGCTTTGAACAGTTCTTGGATGCCCCATGGCTTGTGAAAACCTGTCTTGGTATACTTGACTCCCACGGAAAGGAGTGGAGAAGACTGCTTATCTGGAAGCTGCTGGAGGACGGGTATTGTCTAGAAGCTCGTTCACAAATTTTTCTAAAGAGTTTTGGAGCCAGAAGGGTTTAAGTGCAAGGGATCTGTATGTCGTGTGACCCAGGAGAAGTGGGTGTGAGGCACACAAGGTAGTCCTACGCTCAAAACACCTGCTGTTTTAAACTCAACGATCTCATTTTTGCTGTTGCAGGAACACAGGAGGAGCGGGGGCTCCTGGCATGGAAGAACAGCCACAAGGGAGAGGTGGACAACTCTCAGCTCATTTCCAAGGTCTATGATCTTCCATTTGGCATAGGCACCAAATACTGCGCTGTCTCTTGGTTTCGGTATCTCCCTGCTTGCCCCAAAAGACTACCTGGCGGCAAGAGAATGGATGAACTGAAGGCTGCTGGACAGGAAAGCAGTGTTAACGCAAGTTCAGGAAGAGACTCTGAGATAGGTGCCGATACAAGGATATAAGCTGCCTGGCCTGCAGGTGAACTCATCTCAGAAGCAGAGGTCTGAAAAGCGTGTCTGCAGCCCCCATCATTTGAACATGAGCTAGCAGCTGTCAGAGGCTGGAGCAGGAGCACAATAATGTCTTTCTCTTCACAGCTCTGCCCCCTGCACCACTGGTGATGTTGAGGGAGTCATTTTTCTCCTCTTTGCTCCTCCCTGCCTGCCTCTAGGAAGAACATAATCCCTCTTTGGGGAACACCAAAGCCCAAGATATGCCTGGGAAAGATGTTCAGTTTCCTTCCTTGCGCTGAGCCTCGGGGACCCCAAGGAGCAGCTGTTTAGCTGAAGCAGAGCTCTTCTTGACCCGCATCTTGGCTGCTCAAGCGGCCACAGGAGAAGGCATCCCTGATGCGGGCCCTCTACCACTTTCCGGCATCCCTTGGGCTGAGGCTAATCCCCACCACCTTAAAGATCTGTAATGGCAACACTCAGCCCTCTGCTTGTGGTTTACCCCTCATCCTGGCCAAGGGGAAGGAGCAGGCACCTCTAGGTCATGATTCATCTCATTCCATATTCCCATAATTTTAAGTCAGTCAAATGAATGTTGTTGTAAGAGAGGCATCTAAGGTTAATGGGATGGATTGGCTTCTGAACACGCCTCTCCCACCTCAGACTGCAGGGGGAATCTAGAGACCTCACTTAGATTCTTGGCCTAACAGAAAACTCCAGCTTCACTGAAATGAATCCCACCTGGCCAGGTGCTGGGAGCAGTCTCAGGGGAACCAGCTTCCCCAGGGCACCAAATCCTGCAAAGATGAAGGAATCATCATCAAAGGTGAAGGAGAATACTCTCCCGCTCGCAATCTGATGCATCCCTGCTACTGCTATGTCCTGTGTCCCCCTCACTGTACCTGTTTGGTCTGGTGTGGTGATTGTGCGGTGACAACCACTTCTCTGGAAAATGGTTTGCAGATTCTTGCTCCTTTCCATTATCGGCAGAAACAGCCTTAACCTATATGGTCATAAATAATGTGATTGCACGTGGTGCTGGTTGCCAGTGTTGTGTAATAACATTGTTCCTGTAGCATAAGTTTGTGTTTCCTGCACTGAGATTTATACTTAGATATTTTGGGGGAAAAATAAATAAAATGTACAGTGTAATATTTCTCAGGGTGACTGCCATAGTGAGTGGTAGGTAGTATTCAAACAGCATAATTCAGTTGGAAGGGAGCTCTGGAGAACATCTTGGCCAGCTCCTGCTCAGAGCTGGTCCTGTTAGACCAGGTTGCAGAGGACTGTGACCAGTTGAGCTGTGGTTGGAGAGCCATAGCCTCTTTGAGCAGCCTGTTCCAGTGTCTGACCATCCTCATGGTGAAAAGTGTTTTCCTTCGTGTCTAACTGGAATTTCTCATGCTTCACCTTGTGTCTGTTGCCTCTTGTTCCATCACTGTTCTGCTCTGAGAAAAGGCTGACCCCCATCTTCTCTGTACCCTCCACTGAAGAGCTGAAGGCTGTGATACGAAAGCCCCTTCGCCCTCTTGTCTCAAGACTGAACAAAACCTGGGTGGTTTCAACGAAAAGCCTTTATCCCTCATGCCTATTACAGTCCTGCTCTTTAGTCCCATCCTGCAGCTGTAGCGGTACGTGGCTTGTTTTTATCGCTTAGATAAACATATCAGCGTCTTAGATCAATTGTGTGAATGTTGGGATCCTAACGGAGGAAACAATATGGTATGAATTGCTGTTACTGGCAGGTTGAGGTGCCTCCACTGAAGACTGTGGGTTTTATGTCTTTGGGAGAAAAAATGATTTGCACATTTAAGTATATCTGACACCCCGCACCATCACAGATTTTAGAGAAATGACTAGTCCCGGGCATCTCAGCTCTTATATCTTCTTCAACCTCCGGAGCCTTGACTGTGCTCCCAGGGGATCTAGCGGACAAACCCGTGGTCTTACTCATCAGACCTCTCGAGTTTACTTGTGCTGTAGCACGTGTGTGAAAGCGAGTTCTTAGCCTACATCACCTTGTTCCCGTGCCCGGTACTGAAGCTTCCAGGCTGTGGCTGCCCAGACCTGCCACACACTGGAGGAGTGGTTTAGGTGGGGACAGGATACACAGCTAATGAACGAGGTACACAAGCAACACCAATAGGGCCAAAACCTGCTGGACTACGTCGCCTTCGGATGCTCCATCTTCCATGTGAGACTTTTTCCTTCAGTGCTACAGTTGGGATCCTCACATGGAAAAAGCAAGGTGGGAAGCACGAATGGGGAATCCTCAGTAATTTTACTGGCTGTGTGTCAGCTCCGTGGAGGCTGCAGCCATGTCTTTTTGCTTCTCCTTGTAAGACATGTTGGGATGCTGGCAAGTGCCAGAGGCGTATATTTGCTTTAGACTTGTTAAAAAAAACCCCAACGTTGGTACAGATTTCCTATAAAAATGAGTCTTCAATTGGCTTTTTGTTCCCCACCCAAAGGATGGAGAACATCTGCACACCCATCCTGCTGCCGTGTCTGTGTGTCCGCATCTTGCATTTGGCTTGCAAGCTCCCTGGAGTAGAGCTGGGCATAACTTTACAGCTCCTGGCATGAGGGGGCCCGAATCCCCAGCAGAGGGATTATTCGTTATCCCGGCACATCCTACAGCCCAGGAGGCGCAGACAGCTGTGCAGGGGTATACTGGTCCAGGGCAGCTGTGTCTGCTGTTGCTAAGGCTTAGAGGCAGTTTTTCAGAAGCTGTTTTATGTCCCTATTTCAAGCTCAGGCTCCTAAATGTCCTTTAAAATTCCCCCCTTTGGTGTGTTTGTTGTATATTTAGAAAATATCCTTTTATTTGCCTCAGGGGGACATTTTCAAATTTTCAAACAAAGTATGCAGGGGTTAGGCTGCGGGGCCACCACTCCTTCCAGCTGCATGTGGCCACTTGAGGTTTGGAAACAGCTTTGGTTTTGCACAGCAGTGACACAGCTTCTGTTTATTTGCTACTTAATGAAAATAAATGAAAATCAGAGGATCCTCAAGTGTAAAACTGAACACTTGAGGGCTGTTCCGGCTTGCCTGGAGAAGAGCCAGCCACCTGTCAACTGGATTACCCTTGATGCTACTGAGTGCAGCCAGACTTAGTGACTTCAGCCAGGTGTTGGGGTCACCCCGCTTGCAGCTTTGCAGAGAGGCAGACAGCTAATTGGGAAGTCCAGGCAGATGCTCCTGCTCTTCTGGCCGAGGAGACCTGGAGATGGGTATTTGCTTGTGCCTAGGTGCGCTGGCTGTAGAACAGCTAATCAGAGGCTCATTTTCACAGCTTTCCCGCAAGAAGATGTGACCTCGGCAGTAGGTTTGCCCTACATTATGATCTCTACGTCGTAAAGTGAGGAGCTGCCACGCTGCAGCGCAGCTGGAATTAATGGTACCTGGTACCACTCCGCCCCGTTCAGCTTGGTCTGCCCAAGCCCCTGCAATGGCCGCACTTCCACTGATGCTTTCATGTTTCCCACTCCTCCCTCCCTGATGTCTTTCTGCCTCTAATTCCTTCCCACCTCCCTGCCCCAGTAGCCTGCTAGCCCACATTTTCCGGATTTTTTCATGAAAAGTTTCCGTCGCACCAACCGCCAAGCGCTGCACAAAGCGGTACCCGTGCACAGGTAGCAATAACGCGCTCAGGAATTAGGGCCGCTTCCCTGCCCAGGCAGCGCGGACCTCACACACACCAGGGCAGAACAGCTACTGTCCGTGTGGGGTGCGCTCTGCGGGAGAGGGAGCTGCCTTCCCGTGTTACGCACAGGCCTGTGCTCTTGTAAACCAGGATCGTGTGACAGGAGGAACCAAAGTAATGTGCTCTTCATCTTCTCCTTAATGCCCTAACACCTCCCACAAAGCTTGCTACCATCTGGAGGAGTTATTATTTTCACATTACCTGATCACACCTGTTGTTTCACATTGATGTTCAGGCCAGTCTTAACCTAAGACTCTGCTGGTGAAGCATGAGAAGCTCTGATATGTGATGATCAAGGGAATGCACCTAACATAGCACATGGTGTCTATTCAAAACTGTCTCCTGTGGTAGGTGGCAGGCTTAAAGTCATTTGAAAATGAAATATTCTGCTATTTAACTTCTGTCCTGTACTGTACTTCAAAAGGATGAGGATGAAAGGCTAATAACAAAATCCTTCAAATCCTTGAACATTACCTACTCCCACGGCTGTCCTACGGTACATGCCAGTATTACCAAGCTTGACCTCAGCTGATGCAGTAATTAAGATGGATGTGGTGAAAGAATCCTTGATGTAACAAAACTGACCAAATGTTGTGTTGCAAATGGAACTGGAGATGAGAGAAGGCTGTAAGGTTGTAGAAAAAGTAGCCTCAACGCTGAGAAACAATAACCTATTTCCCCGCCAAAACTCCACAATAAGAAAACACAGGCAGAACACTTAATGCAAACACTTATTACTCTAGCTATGTATGTATATCTCTTCTACTAGCTAAAGGAAAGAATGATTTGACCTTGGATCCCCTGCAAAGTCTGTACGTGTATTTCAACCAGCACATGTCCCAAAATCCATACTGCCCGGGGGGGGTGCACATCCTTGGCATTTTGGAATGAGAGGGAGAGGAGGAGGAGGGAGAGCCAGCATTGCGTATAGCCTCAAAGCAATGAGAGCCTGTACACATGCAGCGCCCCAGAAAGGCCAGGGAAAGGCAGGGCTGCACACTGCAGAACTCAGAGGGGCTCTTAAACCCAAACAGGATCTGCAATTAGGACCCCTCAGCCCCACTTCCAAACACAGCAGCCTGGCAAACATCCACCTGGGAGTGCTACCACAGCCTCAACCGCAGGGACAGAAGGTGATCTGGAGGAATTACTCTCCCCTTGTGCTTCAGTACTAGTCTCCACATGTGTTTGCTTGAATACAGCTGCACGTATCGTGCTGTCACGCACCAAGGCAGGGCCACAGCCCTCTTGGATTCAGCCTAAAAGCCTGGCTGCCGAAGACCGATGGATACCTGGGCATGCCGGCTTTAGTTTAGATTTTAAAATCAAACTTTTAGCCTTGCTGTTTGTGAGGGCTGTTAGCATGACCTCAGCATAACCACTGCCAAAACACCATTTGTCTGAGTCTGCAGAGAGCCTCTAATGAAAGCTCAGCCACATGAAGGATTTTATTCATCTTCACAGCATTTTTAATTCCGAGACACTATCTGAGCAGCACTACTCATCAAAGAATGAGATGTGGCAGAAGAGCACAGGGCTGCTCACTCTGCTTTACTCACTTTGCAAAAGTAAATAATCCAAAGTGTATTATTGTGCCTGCACATCTCGGGACAATTTGGTGGCCACAGCTGTTGTCCTCAAAAAGAGATGGAAGAGCCCCATCTCATCCTCTGTAAGGAAATCCCTCTTTCCTTGTCAGCCTGAGCTGAAAAATTGTACAGGAAAAGTAATCACTGCCAGGGTGCAGGGCACTTTGGGATTTTTGCAGGTTGCAGTTGGAGACCTGCATCCTATGAGGGTGTGCAGGCTGTCACTGGTGTGACCTCTCTGCAGCTCGGCCACAGCTTATGCTAGGCAAGGTCACCTAACTACACGTGCCTCAGTTTACTTGTGAAGCGAGCTTAAACATTAAAAAGCAATAGACAAGAATATTTCTTAAGATTTTATAAATATCTAAAACCTGGAACTTTTAAAGGTATAAATTACTAAACTGATATATCAAGAAACACTGATGAGGGAATGGAAAGCCAACAGTAACAAACCACTTTAACACAGCATCTCCACACTCTGCTCAGAGAGGTGCTTCACTGAAAGAGGTGCAGTCTCTTCAAGTTCCCGGTGTACCCGACAACGCTTGGTGAAACATTAGCAAACAGAGATAGTCTTTAGAAATCTTCATCATCGAAGGTCTCAGTGCACCTCAGCATCACAGTCTCATAGTCGAACGCGAGATCTTCTTCCTGAAAGCCCCCCCCCCCAACAAAGTCAAGCAGCATTAAAAACCACAGGAGTTGATTGTGTTTCAAATATACAGTGGGTTGGTAAAGTGCTGGCACGTATCAGCTAATGCGCCATGAGCCCCCCTTCCTCTCTGAATCAGCAACCAGCACTTGTCAAGTGCCTGAGGTGCCTGATGAAGAACGGCTCAAATTTTCAACCTTTCTAAAATCACAGGGCTCCACCCCATGTCTATTTACATCATTTAGACAGCTGTTACTGACGGTGGTAGCAAGCGGGTCACATAACAGGCTCTGAAGTTATGAGAGCTTCCTTGAGCCCTAAACTTCTACTGACCGCACACAGGCTTTGCTGCTCTTTTAGCAACAGAAGGAAATGGTCTTCCCTTTCGCCAACTTACAGAGAATAAGTGGCTTTTGAGAAATGAAAGTCTAGGAGACGAAAATGTTCATGCCTGCAGTCCATCTAGTCCACCTTCTGCATTGACGCAAGACTCTTCAGGGCAAGACTGCTTTTAAAAATAGGTGCTGTTTAAAAAATGTATAGCTTAAGGAGTACGAAATCCCACTTGCTTGTCAAGTGACTCATCTAAAATCCATAATTTTAAAAGACAGCGTGCTTTTGAAGATGTAAAGGTGCTCAGTGCTATTTAGAAAAAAAACCATACTGACTTTCACTTAGACATTGTAAAACCTTTGGACTTCAATCTAAATTAATTCTTTACTGCTTTTGCTGCTAAGCATCTCTTATGATGTGACCTTAAGACAACAGCTCTTGAAAAATGACAAGATTCCTTAACTAATCTCATGCTCAGAAATATTTCTCTATCATGTAGCTTCCATGCTCCTGTTCTCAGTTTTGGGTCACTGTCCTTTTAAGATCCCTCCTTTTCCTTGTCCACATGATTTCCTCCCTCCTTTTGTGTGAGACTTTCTCAAGCATTTCATACCAGTGGGGTGCATGCCCTCGGCAGCCTCGAGAGCCAGGGCAGCGGCTCAAGAGGAGCTGCACTCAGTGGACCTGTGACTACGAAACGGCGAACATACACAACCCGATGACAGTACTTTGTACCTGGACAATTAACCAGAAATGGCATAACATAGCACTGGCATGTGATAACCAGCAATAAAACCTGTCACCTCATCAGCTCTGCAGGTGAAAGGAAAGGAGACCATAGGCTGCCTCTCATATTTCAGTCGGGTGCACATCGCGTGCCTCGCCTGGGTACCGTACCTGCTACCCACCTCTGTGTCTTCTACAAGGTATGGGCACAGTGCACCAGGACATCACTTTACCCTTCAGATAATTTATCCCAGCACTGCCCAAACTCCTGGGCTAGTGCAGCACTGGCACAGGTACTACTACATCAAGGCAAGGGGAATGGTCTACAGGGGTTAAGTCACACCTATAAGGTAAGGAGGAAGGGCTCCCTTTCCCTGTAAAATCCAGGAGCCTCCAATGCTCTCAGTAGCCCAAATTCTGGGGTAAGGTGTGTTGCCTATACTGAGCGCTCTGCTGCTGCCTGAGTTGGTGTGTTTCAAGCTAGCTGGAACATCTCCTAGCCCTGCTCTGCAACCACTTCCTTAACTGCCTCAATCTGTTTGCTTTGAGATGGAGATGAATTTCTGCTCTCAAAACAGAAAATTCTTGTCAGTTGGTTGTTTTGGGGTTTTTTTTGCCTCTTGGCAGGACTCTCTAGATGTGCTGTACTGCAGTTATCTAAACCAAAACAGATTGTGACCTTCACATTATCAGTACTCTCTAGCCTGGGTAACTTCTGCTCAAACTCCCTTTTTATTGTCTTATCACAGACAACTCAAAGTTCCTGCATAAAAGAAGTGCACACAGTCTTTTATTTCCTTTTGGATCCACAGAGCTCATTCAACTGCCAATTTGCAGTACTTCAGCTTCTTTTGCTGTCTTCCCATCAGTCCCATTCTCCTAGTTGTATTTCAAACGTCCCTCTTTAAAGCTTGAAAGGGACACTACCTCTTCTCATACCACCTCATCTGGGAGCTGTGAGATGGACTTGGGCTTACATATAACTGCAGCACCAAGCAGAAGGACAAAATGGGACCACCTAATGCCACCAGGCATGATGTTCATGAAAGAAATTTAAAACTGGAAAATAGCGTGTCTTGCCTAAAGCTTTTCTTTCTACGTGTGCTCAGTTCACGGTTGTTTACATAAACACAGGAAGAGCTCTGCTCTTACGAAGAACATCATAGCTATTCACAGACCAAAGGGCTATGTAGATCAGTACCTGGTCTCCGATAACAGCCAGGAGATAATGTTTAGACAAAAAGTGCAAGAATTGTGCATGCAGTGTGCTCTGTTCCACAATATATGTGCCCACGTTATGGCAAACTGTGCTGTGAGGACCCCCTGAGCTGGAAATTCTATCTGGACCTTCAGATTTGGTAATTGTCAAAGGACTGATGTCCCAGCAGTTAAATCTGGTAATTTGCACATGCAAGTATTTTTTAATATGTTGTTTGTTCATTTCGTTGAGTGCTTTCTAGTTCTTCTGGTATCAGACACAATGAATAGTCATTCTGTGTATCAAGTCCAAACCATTTAGCATCAAAATTCTCTCACAGTACTCCTCAGTCTTTTTTTGCAGAAGAGTCCCTACTTTAGTAGCTCTTGTTTAATGCCTTCTGCTGTGCCTGCTTCCATTCTCTGCACCTCTTCTAGTGCCCCTGAGATGGGGGGAACCAAACGGCATGCAGCAGTCACTATGTGACAGATTCAGATAGTGGTGCAACACTAGTTTCTGCTTGGTTTTCTGTCCCAATTACCCTTCATCGCAAACGCTCTATTTCCTTCAAAGGAGCATCTGCTCAAGTAACAGAGACTGGGTAGAAGCTAGGCCATAGAAAATAGCAACAGTGGCTACCGTGGAGGTACAACTGACTCCAAGCCCAAACGAGCATGGTCTGGCTGAGGGACATCTCCCTTTCGTTCCTCCACCCAGGCGCAAGCCCTGAGCCATCTCCTTGGCAGGAGGGCAAGAAGGGGAGGAAGAACACTGCAAACACAACCACTTCTGGCTCAGTGAATCTGCAACAGTAGGCTGAGGTTAAGAGGCAGCTCAGCAGCTGTTTATCATCTCTTTCAAGCACACGAACACCCTACTCCTAAGGCCTGCCAGCAGAGGGCTCAGGGTAGGGAACCTGGCACCCAGACAAGCAGAAGGTGGCCCTGCTGAGCTCAGAATGAAGCAGCTGGGGGTTAATAGAGAACTGCGTAGCGAGCTTCGACTGCTCAGATGAGATGACTCAAGCTTTTCCACAAGGAACTTTCATGGAAACAAAAAAAACCCAATAATTCCTCATGTCAATTGCCATTCTGAATAACACTAAGCAAATAACCCCTCACACGTTGCCTCTTACAAAGGCAATCCTGCTGACCTTTTGGAATGACGCATCTGAAGTGATGAACCCCAAGTTCTTATTTCTGGACAATATGATCAGAAGCACAGAAAACAGAAATCCCTTTCTGACAATGACAGAAATACATTGCTCCTTCTATAAGGAATATTTTGGCAAAGCTTACCTGGCAAAACTGTGTATTAGCAAAGAAGAGGCTTTTTAAGAAATCAGTGATCTGCAGATAGAGTCTGTGGTGATCCTCTGGATTTTCAGAAGTGCAGCTTGCAAATGCTGAACTGAAAATGGAACAAGATAC
This sequence comes from Himantopus leucocephalus, assembly GCA_003993805.1. NCBI lineage: Eukaryota > Metazoa > Chordata > Aves > Charadriiformes > Recurvirostridae > Himantopus > Himantopus leucocephalus. The sequence continues at coordinate 58,541,841 of RSEF01000001.1, forward strand.
TGTATTTAATTTCCTGTTCCTTCATTTGTCCTCCTACTTACTTTCTCTCCTCCACATTTTACTTATAAATTAAAGAAGATTCAAATTGTTTTCAAGATGATTTTGATATTAGAGACAATAGCCAAGCAAGACAGGGAGGAGCGGAGGTGGACGTATTGACGAGATATTGTCTAACAAATGCAAGGAAGATATGTAAGAACAGAGAACAGCAATACAAGAAACTAGTATCACAACGAAGAGATCTACTGATACATGACAGCTATAGTAACACTGTTTTGGGGAAAAGTACATAGCTATTATAACAGAGAGCAACAATGGTAATTTGGTAGTGCATTTCGTTCAGAGGAACAGCTTTGACTTCTTTTGTGAAGTTTTTGAGAATGCAGTAACGTGGTCGTGAAATGACGTATTAGCTATTACTGGTAGGTTTGTACTCAGGTAACAGGTAACTTTGGCAAAAAGCTAAGATACTCTTTCTGGACCTCACCTCTATATTCTCCCTGGGATTTTACAAAGTTCTGCCATCGTGACTCTGCCCAGAATTACAAGGCACAGAGTGATAGGGAAGGAAGGGAACAGAATAAATGTTGACTACTGAAATAGTAATCTAATTTGGGACCCAAAACAGATTGCAAAGGTGACAGAAATACATTGGAGTATTAAGGAATACTTAATCTTATTTGAAAAGCAAATAGCAACTGTGACCTAATAAATGTTATTTAATGGATACATATTTGTTAAGTTTTATTATGTATTCAAGTATATTCTGATCAACAGCCAAAACAACCTTATTTCCATTCATTCTGTTGTGGAATTGCAAGGTGGAATGGTGGTGAAAGACAGAAAGATCCACCCTAAAGAACTCTCTAAAGAAGGAAAAATAAGTAGAAAACGGGATTTTAAAAAACAGATTAATACATTATTTGCAAAGAGAAACAATCCTAACTAAGTAGGAAGAATTCATAAAAGATGAGTCATAATGTGATTTTCCTCTTGAGGAAAGCAACGCTTTTCTTTCTTTGGTTTACTGCGAAAAATCAAAGGCAGTGACAGCTTTGTATCTGACATGTTCTCTTTTAGGTAACTCATCTGACCTGCAGAGGAAAGAGATGTTATTATTTAATAGGTCTTGTGTTTCTTTGATGTTACTGCTCAGGTCAACCACACTTTAGTTTGATCACCTCCTTGTGATTGAATTAGGGTACTTGAAAAAGGTAAGGGAGACAATGTTAAAAAATTATAATTTTTGTGTCATTAAATGAGAGTACAGTTTATGATTAGCTGACTTATCCAGGGAATGCCTTATGGTCCTCATAGACCTGGTAAGTGAGAGAGAGAAAAGGAAAACATTACAAATATTGTAATTTGAAAAGATGGAAAGCTGCACAGACTGGTGAAGAAAATCAGGACGACACCAGTTATCCTGAAGTGATGGGGTGCTCTTAATAAGTCAGTCTTACTAATTCTGCTGTAAATGCCTATTATTCATTTCACTTTTGCACCTTAAGAGACAGTATTATTGTGAGCACAATTGCTAGAAGCTGCTATTCCAACCATTTACTAAAAATTAGGCACAAAAAAGGAAGTTGGCTATTGCCTCACTCCACAGCAAACTTGCCGTGGAGTATTGACAGTGGGCTATTAACTCATTGTGTCCAGCAAAAGGGGTGAGTTTGTAGTTTACCTCTGGCTAGACATTCCCTGAGTCTCACTTCCGTCAAGGAAACCAGCAGCAACATCAAACGCATCTTCAAACATTACCTATCAGAGAAAACACTTCAGATACCAACATATCCACCCATCTAAAAGTTTTACCTAGGGCGTAACTTTTAATAATGAAGTCTTTAAAAGCACGATATTCTTTCTTTCCATTTAACGGGTACGTTTACAGCTAGAATAAACCAAGAAGCTTTTATGGAGACAAGAATAATAAGGAATAACTGTATTTCATGACTAGGAACACAAGGTTAGTCCATTCCCTTAGGCCTGTGCTTCAACCTCTAGGAATTAGACTTAACATTACATCCCCTAAAAAATCAATAAAAAACATTAATTGTATCAGTGCTTTAGAGACTTGACCGTGGGCTGCTGCTTATGGCTAGAGATCTTAACTGTACCAGCCAGTTTCCTCAAATCTGATTCCAGTGTGCGAGCGGGCTTACAAAGGAGTTACAAAGGATGCTCCCTGTGACAAACCGATAAGCTTATTAGTTCGCTCTGCCATAATGCAGTTCACACCTTTTTCCGTGCCAGAAAGTACTGTACATGCAACATCCCCGTGACATTTCCTAAGGAGGTCAGCAACATGAGTTGTGTCCTGAGGCTCAAAAAGAACTTGTCAATGCAATTACTTGTACGCTAAAGGTGGACACCTGTCCCTCCCTTGCAGCTAATAAAATTACACACATGTCTTTGAGCAGCTACTTGCTTAAGTAATCAGCGCTCCAGGAACAGCTTACAAAGAGTTGGCTGTTATTTAATCTCTTTTTAACAAATGCCCTGGTCTACTCAGTCACTGACTTCTTGGCTCTGCAGAGGTGCACGGCACAGGCAGTCATTAGCCCTGTACCAGTGGAACTGCTCTACAAATATTTTCTCTTTGCTACCAAGTGGTTTGATGAAAAATAAAACAACACCCAACCCAAAACACAGCAGGCCTCGGCTAACTGGGTACTTCTTCTGGATTTAGCTCATCTGTGCTCCTTGGAGAGTTTGCAGAGCACAGTAACTGCATAATTCGTGGTCTTGCTCCCTCCCCCTGCAGCAAGTTAGAGCAAATTTAACTGTTACTTAGCATAGAAACTCTACAGGTCAGTGGAGACTAGCACGACTACTACCACTGCGCTCCTATAGCTCGCTATGTGTCTTACCGAGTGAGAATTCGGTGCAGACATTTACTCAAAGACTGCTTATTGTCTTCCCTTACACATTCGAGTCATCTTGGGAAAGCTTAATTACAACTACTGTGTGTTTCCAATTAAAAGCTGCAGAGACAATTAGCAAGTGAAGGCTTGGAGTTTCAGAGGCAGATGAGGTGTGTTACTAAGCACTTACTTCCTCTGGTGTGGAGACCGAGGAACCACTGGCTTCCTCACTGTTACCTCGGCTGTCCCTCACACTACCTTCAGTGCACGCAGGCTCTTGGCAAGCAGCCTTAGGATCCATGAGGAAATCTCTCTGGCTACAGTACTGCAAGATGCTGTCTCTCCTTTCTTCAGAAAGCTCTTGCCAGAGGTGGGAAACAGCTGTGGAGACCTCAGGAAGAGGCACCTCCTCAGTACAAACAATTTCATGCTCTATCAGCAGGTCCACTGTGTGCTTATAAAAATACAGGTATCTGTAATGAAAGGAAAGGGAGCATCTCTTAAAGGAAGGCTCCGAGGCAGCCATCTACTGTAAATCAGCAGAAGACTGGGGAGTAGCTCCAATTCATAACTAGTTCATTGACTCCCCCNTTTGCCCCCCCCCCCCCCCCCAAGACTTCATACAATTACTGAAGGTTGCCCAATGCTGCTTGAAGATTTTAGCAACTCTGTTCAGCCAAGATTTCGTCTGCAAAAGGCAGGTTCCAGCCACAGCCTCAGCAGGACTGCCTCACAACAGAAGCTCCGGGCGCTGCAGGCTCTACTTGTTGCACAGGCAAACCTCATTCTGGCATTTAATAAATTTTGAGTTACTTGCCTTTGTATCCTGAGGCTTTCACGCTGTAAGTCTCTTTTTATACTTTTACTGGCGTTGCACTACACTTAAAAATCTTGGCTGAGGTCATATCCTGACGTATTAGGTAGTATACATACAGATAGAAAAAGACTACCCCAGGCCTGGATGCTCTGACTTAAATAAGCATGGGAGCTCAATTTCCTCCATTTTGCAGCTGAGGAAACACATCCCTAAGACTGACTTCTATGCAGTCTGTAGTGAAACTGGTAATGGAACATCAGTGTCGTAATTTCAACCCAGTGACTAAATTTCAGAACAAGCCCACTTCTTCTGTTAGCACTGTGTGGCACAGTGAACCAGGGATAATAATGTCTACTTTGGAAAGCAGCACTGAAGGTTATTATATGTTAATTAAATGCTTAGAGCTTCTCAGATGAAAATAACAAGATCAAAGGAGTACAAACCAAGAGTTCTATCAACAGCAGTCATTGTTACTGAGTTTGGGCTCAAAATGATTCCTTGGAAGGTGTCCCAAATGAGCACGTTTTCTGATTAACTGAACAGTATTGCATGAGAAAGTAACTCAAAAGAGTTGTCTTGTCTTTTTTTTTTTTTTTAATATTTGTTCCAGCAAACCAATATTGAAAATCTTAAGGTAATTCTGCACACAAGCATAAACATGTTTAAACTCCAGTTGCCATACTCTGGAGTATTTTCCACCATTTCGGGAGACAAAATACCAGAAGGGGAATAAGTGTTCTCATGTAAGGTATTGTGCTCACCAAGGATTCTGGATGTCCAGCTCCAAACAAAGGATCTAGAGTTTCTCAAACAGAAGAATATGAATCACCATTGGACTGCTTTGCTAAAGAAATTAAGCTTGAACCATGACTCAACTATTTCCTTCCCATCTGGAAAGAGACAACCACATTTTCCGCTGGACAGAGTACTGTGTAGTCCTACCACTGTAGCTCCTGCTGCTGGACATGGAAAAAAAACCAACTCGCTGAAGCTCATGGCATTTCTGATGCTGCCCAAATAACATGATTAGACGATCACCAAAAGGCTGTTATTTTCTTTGGTGAAGACTCCCTATTGCTTTATGCTTGTTATACAAGATCATTTTTTGAGAAGAAATAGCTATGAACCAACTGCAGTCTGACATAGGACTGTAGGATAAGTGCCAGAGTCCAGACAGTACAGGCCCTGGTCTACTTTGTCAGTGAAGAAGGGGAAAGTCAGGTGTTTACGGCTCTGCCTTTGATGAAAGAGAGCTTACCTCCCCCAGAAAATCTTGATTCAGCACATTTCCAGGTCTTGTAAATGATACCTTACTACAGCCACCTCCGAGTCTCACAGGAGTAAAAGTAGGAACAGCAACAGGAGGCTGGTGCCATCTGCTGGCACAGCTGCAGTCTCATTTTGATGAAAAACTCAATAGTCCAAGGGAATTTTATAAATAAGTACCAGTTCAAAGCAAAAGAGAAGAAGGAACTGCAGAACGTTTTGTTTATGCCAGTGACGCTGTGGAAGAGGATGCCAGCTGCAGCTGTGGACTCCCCTGCGCCGCATCTTCTTAACTCTGAATGGTTAGGGTAAAATAGACTCTGCTTGATGGTACAGGATAGATTAGACATCCATGTGTTTCTCAAATCTTTACAATGAAATGATCGTTTATCCTTTCGGAAAAGCATCCATGACCCCTAAGTACCTCCTAGTGCTGTTTGACAGCAAGGGGAAGAACGTGATGAAAAATGTACTGAGTCTTAAGATAACAAAAACTTTGAAAAAAACCCAGTAATTTTATCATTACAATCCCAGATTAAAATACACGGACCACTGACATAAGAACAGTGGTTTCTGATTTTTAGATCCTGCACCAGGCACGTAGGAGCTGATCCTAAAGGGGGTTACAGACTTGTACCCACTAGCTATAAGTGTTGCAGACATTTTGAGGAGTGCTTTCTGATATCTTCCAGACCACTGCTATTCTGCAGCCTGCAGACTGAGTACTACGTGATCTTCCCTGGTCGCATCCAGCCTTACCTTGCTCTGATCCCACAAAACAAAGTATTCCAAGTTGCCAGGAGCTATGGGTCTATTTCTGGAAGGAGCAACAGCCCTCAAGCTCCTCATAACAATGCCATTAGAGGCAGGATGAACACCACTGGGGGGGAAAGTACCTGCCTACTTCTGGTTCCTGCACCTCCCCAGAACACATGCTGCTAGACCCTTGAGAATTTAATCTGGTGCAGCAATTACGACATTCCTAAAATCTAACCTCATTGTAGGGATACAACTTGATAGTGGTACTGATACCACAAACACACAGGGACGTGCACCTGCATAAATCATTCTGGATGAAAAACCTCCTGTTCCACCTGAGCTTGCCTGTTAAACCAATACGGTTAGCAGGTACGTTGCATCTTACTCGGCACGTCATCTGGACAGCAGTAAAGCATGGCCACACAGGGACTAACGCACTTGAAAGAAAACTTTTTCTCTTTCTTGAGGATGGGTGGAAAATCCTCAGGGATTTTTCAAGGCCTGCAGAGCTGGGGGGCTGCTATGACGCTGGGAGTCTATTCACAGGCAAGTCCCAGGTAAGGGACTTGGGAGGCACTCAGCTTCATCACCAGCAGGGCCAAAGTTGCCGGCAAAAGGCTTCTGCAAGGCAGATGCAGGCTCTAGCAGGGCTGCACAAACAGCAGCAACTGGATGCACAGTGTTAATGCAAACAAACTAAAAAACTGAAGGCAACATGGGGTGCACCTACCGTTCAAATTCCACCAGATCCGGAGATGAAGTGTCTGGAGACTGGATAAATTCTGGCTTCTCATCCTCTTGCATTGTTTGTTTTTCACATTGAATCAAATACCAGACGGTAGAGTCACTCTCACTCACAGCTTCCGAGGCTGATGCAGTGCTGGAAAGAACACACAGGAAAAAAAGCCACATGAACAACTTCTTAATTGGATTAATAAGGCCCTTGTCATGGTCACTCCAGAGTTCAGGGTCTTTCCTCCCAAGTCAGCTTTCTCCTCCTCCTTTTGCTTTGCAGGTGAATGAGAAGTCCTTGGTGGAGATGAACTACATAGAAGGGCAAGGAAATACAAGCACTGACTGGAAATGAGACCAACAACATGCCTAGAGGGTTCATGCACTGTGCGGAATTACAAGGGTCCAGGTGAAATCTCTTCATCTTTTCCTAACGATGAAAGGCCTCTGCTTGGAAATTCAGTAACAATGACAAAGAGGTTCAGAGATGCTGGGACAGAAGCAAGTGCAAGCTATTATCGTCTTTCCTTGATTGGTATAAGCCTTTACCTGTGATTGCTGAAGTGCCTCTTGACATATTCCTCCCTGGCTTCCTCCAAGCCGGACGGGTTCCCATCCTCCAGACTGAAGGACTCTGTTGTCAGCAGAAAGGTTACTGTCACATCAGTGGCACTTTTGGCTTCCCTCTCACCCTCAGCCCCGATCAAATAGAATAATTTCAACAACTGGTTCCTCACAAACCACAGCTTTTCACGAGGCAAACTTCTGCCTAATTGGGAGTTTATGACCATTGACAAACTCAGAATCAGTGCCTTCTTCCTAACATTGACCTGACAGAACTGATGGTGAAAACAACCAACAACCAAAGTCCAGGCAAGCACTAGTCAGTCCAGTATTTCGTGGTTGCCATATAATGAGCAAATTGCATGTAAATATCCCTGACAACCAACCCGTGTTTCACAACCATTGTGAGTTCTACATATATGCAACTAAATAAAAGAGGAAATTTACCTCCAAACTCTCATCAACCAGCCTCACTGCTCGTGATCCCTTCAATTTTGCTCCATCAAACTATTCCTTCTACCTATGACTGACTTTTACAGGTTATCCAAGAACGTGGGTTCAGAGGAGACTGCTCATTTCAAGCACTGGGAGTTTTAATTGATGCAAATTATTGGAGGTGCAAGTTGCATGAATAGCAATGTGTTTTTCTAGCTGACAGTAATTTGGACACTTGAAGGGACATAAAAATATGTCCAAAGTCTCTATCCCATCAGCCCCTCGTCCTACTTGCTGCCACTGAAGGCAGTGGCCAGCATCGGTGAGCAGAAGGCACGTCGGTCAGGGCGTGAAGCCCCGCAGCAGGAGCTGCCTCAACTGCTGACAGCACGTGCTAGACCGGCGTGACGCATAGTGTCGCAGGCGGGAATGGAGGAGTGCATGAAAACAACCCGCCAAGCTGAAAGAAAACAAAACCACAGCATCTTTTGTACCCATTTCTATCAGAGTGAATTCTTAACTAGAGGTTTCCATTTCCTATACTAGGAAATCCTCAATAGCTTCTCTGTCCTTCTCCTTCACCTCAGACCAGAGCCTGCTGCTCTGAAGTTTACACTCTAGCTGCGCTTGACTCTCAACACTGACTGCTCGTGATGGCTGTGACTCACACTGGCCACGTTGCTGTGGCCAGGAGGAGCAGAGTGGGAGCCCAAGCATGCAGCCTGGGGACTCACGCCAGCCCCACACCTGCTGGGGGTGAATCGGCAGCAGGGTGGCAAGGGCACTCTGCCTGAACTGCCTGCTGCCATGGGATAGCAGGAATTACTTCCCTCCTTTACCTATGCTGGGGAGGGAGTAGGAACGACTGAGCGCCAGAGGGGGACTTTTGAGGTGCAGCGCTTAGTGGGTCGATAGACTTTTCTGCTATCCCTTGTTTATCACTACAGTTGGCTCGAACGCTTTAATGGGCCCAATCGTGTAACTATGTGTCTATTTAACAAATAAATAAAAAACAAGTCCAGGCACTTTGACCAAGGCAAATACTCGCATACAGTACCTTTCATCTTCAGCAAAGAACCCAAGGTTTGCTCCAGCTTTGGGATAGATTTCTCAGCCTTACGCAAAACCTGATACTAAACATAAGAAGAAATCAGAACTGCTTGCTCTCTGCTCTGACTAGATTTATCTTTTAACATGCCTTGGTTGTTTCCTTCCCTTCTCCTTTGACCTTCCATTACCTTGATGTCTCTGTGAAAACAACTGTGGTTTTTCACCACTACGCTTATCCATATGAAAACGAGAAAGAACTAATACCAGAGCAAACTTAAATATAGAATATAAATATTTAGATATATATTATGCAATACATACACATAACACACAGCCACATACACATTTGCTATTTAACTCTGATCTTTTTTCATCAGCAACTGGTCTTGTTTGGATGGTTCTCTTCTGGGAGCATGTCCAGAAATACTATGCTGTGAAGTCTTGTTGGATGTGTACCAACTTTAGGCATAAGTCTTTACTAATCATTTCCCATGAGAATTTTGCTAGGAGAAGCCTTTGCCATGTTTTACTCTCAGCTACGCTGATGTAAACTGAAATAACTTCAGTGCTGCACATCATTCCTTCATCATTTATAGAAAGCATAACTGAGAACATATGGCAAGTGCATTTAAACATAGACGTCTCAAAAATATTTCAAGATTTGTGTGAACAGTGAGATCACCCACAGTCACCTTAGACAGGATGTCTACCTTGCAGAGGATATTTTAGCCAGACAGAAAGCACTAGGATTATGAGTGAACTTCTGTATTTAGGCTCTTAGATATTGAACTTCCTTGGCCCCCAAGAGTCACACAAGGGGCACATGATATTACGAAAAAGCAATTTTAAGAACTGGTATGTGAGGATAGTCCCTTTACACTAGACAAAACAAGTATCTGTTTAGTCTTGGTTTCTGAGATCAGGGTGATTTTGGCTTAACTTGCATCTTGTTCGGAACATGGCCAACTAAACTCTTACCTCAAACTGCGTAAGAGGTAAAAGGCTCAGCAGGCACAAGCCCCAGATAGCTGTATTTTGCATGTTCAGAGCCTCAAAGCCGTTTACAAGGACAATTCCTGTCCTAAACCGTCATTACCTTCTCCATTTTACAAACTGGAAAACTGAATCAATCTAGCTAAGTGAACTGGTGGCAAAGTTGAGGATAAAAGGACTCCTGATAATTAGTCCTCTGCCTTGAGCATGGTAATAGCCATCTTTTCAGTAGTAGTTTGGGTCAATTTCATCTTTATAAACAATTTTGCTTTGCTTAAATAGTTTCTTAGTTTAGTAGAGACCAATAAAAAGTACTGGTGGTTGTTTTTTTCCTGACTTATTTTTCCAGAGTGCACCTCATAAGGCTGAATTTATTACACCCTCCCCTATAACTTCTTCTGTCCGTAAACCCACTATTCTGATTTCACAGCAAAATGCTGTGAAATCAAGATAACTTCATCCTGGGATCCCTTGGTTTGTTTCCAAAACACTATCAAGAAGCCACAAAGCTATGAACAAGCTGCAAAAACCCCCTAAGAAAAGGGCGGATAAGGCACATGATAAACCCATGACCCAGAGACTACAAAGGGAACAATTTGCTCGCTCTGAGCTGGCAGCTTTAAAGTAAAAGGGATCCAGGAAAACTGCACACAGTGAAATTACACACACATTGGCACCTATAAAGATACAGCCGTCATCCTAATAAACCTGGCGAAATTTAAACATACCCATGTATAATAGCAATACACAGAGAAATACAGTCGCTGCTCCGCACCTTTGAGGATGAGTTATGTGATTGGGATAAAACAGCTTCCCGCAAGTCGCTGAAGAGTCTTGCCAGCGAAGCCTGGTGGCGCGCCCGTAACACGCGCGGCTTTGCCACGCAGAGTTCTACCTCTCGCAGGTGTGTCAGGGGATTGGGACTCACTCTGGCACGTGGCTTCCTACAGTCTCCAGCTGTCTCCATCAAAAGCTGCAACGCAACATTTATTTACACGGAATAAATACATAGGAGAAGAAAAAGAAATCTTACAGCCTGTGTAGCGGACAGGCAAAAAGGGAAAGTTCAGGGTGACTGAAAAGAGCACTCCAACTTATTTTTCTGTAAGAAATCATGGAGTTTGAAATCTTCTCCTTGCCTGAGGGATACCATCTGTAAGTACTGACTAAAACCTGATCTACCACTAACGATAAACTGCGCAGCACAAAACACAGCCGAGACAAACCTCCCACCTCCCGCACCCTTCCCCGCAACGATTTGATGCTCCATTTCCACAGGACATCCCGGGCTCGGCTTCACAGAGCGCCGAGGCTCCCCAGCTCCCCCCGTTGCTAAAAGCCAGACGACTTCACAGCATCGCGACTTTCTTCCCTATTAACTGTGACATCAGAGCAGGCAACGATACCAGACATACACAAGCGCGAGAGAGCCAGATCCGCGCCCGTCTGGGCCCACTGCAGCCACCCCGCCGGCCTGACAGAGCCCAAGGCTGGGGAAGCCCTTCCCGGCAACCGGACCGATGCCCCCTGCCCCGTTACCGACCGCAAGTACGGCCTAGAGGTAAGGACTCTGCCCCTACTGTTGCTTCTGCAGCCGGGAAGGGAGAGGCCGGCCCGGGAAAGCCCGTGGGGGGACCCACGCCGGACGCCTCCGGGGATGGACCGATCGATCCTGCCCGGCCCCGCCCCGCCCGGCCCCCTCCCATGGCCGCCGCGCCTCTGTCCGCCCGCGCCCAGCAACATGAGCCGCACGTGGCGGAGGGCCAATCGGGACGCAGCCGGCGCCCGGCGGCGGCCAATAAGGATGCGGGAAAAACGCGGGCCGTGGGAGCCGGCGGGGAGGGGAGAGAGGGGGAGGAAAGAAGAGGCGGGAAAAGGCGGGCGGGCCGTGCGCATGTGCAGCGGCAGGGACTACAAGTCCCGGCGTTCCTTGCGCTGGCTGGGCGCGGCAAGGCTCTCTGGGAGTTGTAGTCCTCCTGGCGCTGGGCCGGGCCATTTCGCTCGGGGCCGAGCGCCCCCCCCACACACCCCCGCCCGTGGGCGGGCGGAGCCGGCGGTGCCGCGGGGCCCCCATGGCGGCGGCGGCGGAGCGGACGGACGAGCTGGTGCGGGAGTATCTGCTCTTCCGCGGCTTCACCGCCGCTCTCAAGCAGCTGGACGCAGAGATCAAGGCGGACCGGGAGAAGGGCTTCCGGGTGAGCGGCGGCGGCCGCGTCCCCCTTCCCGGCGGGGCGCTGAGTGCGGGTGCGCCCCCCCCCCCTCCCCCCCAGCCGCGGGGAGGACACGGTCCCCGGGCAGGCCGCGGGTGCCCCTCCGCACACCCGCTCCCGGGGCTGCGCGAAGGGGAGCGGGCCGGGCGGCGGCGGGGCAGCTCTGGGACCCCCCCGCGGAAGCAGTTCGCCTCAGGGGCGGCCGCCCCCGACCCGCTCGGGCGGGGTTGGGCGCCGGGGCCCGGCCGGCCGCGCAGGCGGGACCCCCCCTCCCCGTCCCCGCATCCCCGTTTGTGTGCGCGCAGGCTCCCGGCGGGGGCGAAGGGGGGTGTCTTTAGCCGGTGGAGGCTCTCCCCCCCGCTTGGCTCCCAAGCGGCGTTAGCGCAGCGGCGGTGGGCGACGGGCTCCATCCCCGCACCAGCCTTCCCGGCCCGGGGCCGCGGTTCCCGGCTCGGCCCGGTCCGTCCAAACCCGCCGCCTCCGGACCCTGCCTCCGACCTGTTCCACCACCGGCGGGTTTCTCGGCTCCGTGCCGAGAGGATGGGAGGAGACCCGCGTGGGAGAGGGCAGCGGCAGGAGGACATCTCTCTGCCTTTGTCGTGATCTTTTTTTTTCCTCGGTCGTGAGGTCTTCATCCAGCGGCTTCACAGCTCCGCTCCTTAGTTCCGGCGTTTTAAGCACCGGCTCAGATGCCTGGAAATGGGCGCAGAATTTGCCAGCCTCGAAAAGAGAGTTTCGGTCCTTCGCGGGAGCTTCGTGTTCCCGCGGCCGCAGTTCTGGGGCCGAATGCAGCGTTTTGAACGGTCAGGTTTTCCTTTAGCCAGCAGTACAGCCTTTATCGTTCGTAAAGCACATTGCTTTTATTTTTAAAACACCAGCATTTTGCTGATCTTTAGAGATGGGCAAACAGTTGATTTAATTGGGGCAATGTTGTCCAAGACAAAATTAAAAAGGGGCTGCTGGAGTCACAGACTATCTCTTCCTCTATCTGTAGGAAGCCACCTTAGAGGCTGGATGATATCCTAAGACGTTAACTAATGAGAGGGGAGCAAACCACATGTTAAACAACTTTGGTAGTTGAATTTTTTATAGAGTGCAGATTTTTCTTTTTGTGATGCTTGTCTTGGCCATCGGAAATCACTGAACTAAAAACCTATTCCTCCACCACCATTCTGCCATATTCATATTGCAGAAATGATTTTCAAAGAGACATAATGACAAAAAAAATGGTTGCAAGCTTTTACATCTGCCTTGTTAGTAGATGATGTTATTAAAGATAAAGGTACTTCAAAGATTGTAGTACAACGGATCTTTCTTCCTCTTTCTGTTGGCTAAATAAAGGTTTTTTCCTTTTAGTCTAAAAATAATGTTTTCCAGTTGCTGCACTTGAGTTTTCAACATTTAATCACATCGTTCCTGTTTGTTCATTATCAACTGGCTTTTAAAAGATGTGGAAAGTTTTGTTTACTTTCCAACCAATTGTGTTTAACAAAATGTGATCTTTTATCAAAATCTGTTCTGCTGTTCTTCCATGTTTCTTTTGTTCTTATTTGAAAAGTGCTACAGAGTGGAAGAGTGCTAATGCAAAATGCAGAGTGTTTCCCGGATTAGGAAAATAACTAATGCATAAGTGGTGGATTGTAGTAGTATTTGTGCAGTTAAAGCTTCACAGTGTTAAGTTACAGAAAGTCTCTTGCACTGGAAAATCCTTCATGTGACTGTAGTCTTCCCTGTTTTGCCCTCTTTAGGTGGATAAGATAGTGGACCAGCTGCAGCAGTTTGTTCAGAGCTACGATCTGGCAGCCCTGCGGGATTACTGGAGTTATCTGGACCGACGCCTTTTCAGCCGTTTGGAAGATGTGTACCGGCCAACAGTGAACAAGCTGAAAACCAGCTTATTCCGATACTACCTCGTCCATACTGTTCAGGTAGTGTTTGATTTTTAAGCTTCTGTTTTTAAAAGGATCCTGGTCTCTGAAACTAGAGCAATGAAATACCCTTGTGAGCCTCTTGACGGGCCTGGTGGGCAAGGGACAAGCAATTCATGTGTCATGTATCAAGAGCACAGTAAGGAGTTTGACGCAGACTTGCATGACAAGCTTGTAAGCAGGATAGGAAAGCTCAGGCGAGAGGGGAATACCATCAGCTGGGAGCAAGATATTCACGCTCAGACATGAAGGCAAGCGTCCCTCAGACAGGATGGCTGTAATGCTAGCTCAGTCCTGCTCTGCCTCTGTTAATAACTTGGGTACCAGGAGAGATCACGAGGTTCTTAAACACCTCCTTCTGTGGCATTGCCACGAGGATAGAGGAGGACAAGAACAGTGCTCAAAGCAATCTTCACAAGTTGAAGAAACAAGCAGAGAAAAGCCCCAAGCGCCTGTATGGAGGAAGGAGTAGCCAGCTGCTCCCATGCAGAATAAGGAATGATTGAGCAGGCAGCAGCAGTGCAGGAAAGGGCCTTACTGCAGTGCTGGGGATCAACAGGCAGGATTGTCTGTATTCTTTCCACTCTAACCTGCTGGCAGGACTCATCCAGACCTTCCAGGTACTGCAGTTCTTAAAGCATCAAGGCAGTTGTAGGGTCCAGAAGAAAAAAATGGTGACTTGAAGTTGGTGGAGTTGAACTTTAGTTTATAAGAGAGGGGAGAAGTGGGCTTCAAATCTGTACCGGGTAATGTGGGAGAGAAAATGAGTGAATGTTTTATGTTTGCTTTGAATAGAACAGAAAATAACAAGCTTAAAATGGAGCAGAAACCCTGGGAAAGTCAATGGCATATATTACATAGGGTGGGCTTTGGCAAACAGAATAGACAAATACCTGTCAGGAATTCACATTTAATTTCTTACCATTTAGAAGCGATGTTTCCTGCTTGATTCCCTGACTGAAAATCTTAAATGATGGGTGTTGGTGGAGGAGTCAAAATCTAATGCATGTTTCTGGAACTGTGTTTTTTCATGTTTTGTTTTGCCCCGTGCTTACCCTGAGGCACGTCTGTCCTGTCTGAATAATGTATCAGATGGAAACCTTTTCAGGCTACATCTGCTGTAGACTTGAGTAATTTGAAGTATACTTTGGTCCTGTATACAAATGCTCAGGTCTTACGTCAAGTGCACAAACTGCACTAGTTTAGCTGGCAATCAGTGGAAGTGATTAGTTTGATTTGGCCTCAGCCTTTAAACAAGACTGTGGCGACTAGAAAGAAGGTTAGATTAAGTGCATTTGTGAGCTTTTCCAAGCGCGTTTGAAATTCTTTTGTTCCTAGATGAATCTGTTAACTCTAACCACTTGCTCTGTTGGGTGGTGAAAGTAGTTGTTAGTATGTTCATAATCCAGAGCAAATATTCCTAGAACCCATGTGGTGGCATGAATGGAAGTGTGAGCCCTGTTCTTCTTGCTGTGTTTCAGACCGGCCGCAATGACAAGGCACAAGAGTTTTTCCTCAAGCAGGCCTCCGAGCTCCAGAACCAGGCGGAGTGGAAGGATTGGTTTGTTTTGCCCTTCCTCCCTGCCCCAGACTCCAACCCCACCTTCGCCACCTATTTCTCGCGCCAGTGGGCAGATACGTTTATCGTGTCTCTGCACAACTTCCTGAGTGTCTTATTTCAGTGCATGCATATCCTTTTTGGCAACTAATAGTTAAATCTCCCTTGCCCTGGTGTTATGCGTACTGTTAGCAGTGGTGCCAAGAATAAAGTATTACAGAACTTGCTGCTTTCAGGTGATTGTTTAAAGCCAAGACGTAATAGGAAGCTGGTGTTTACCAGAGGATGTTGGAATAGTTATTGTTCAATTATCTGATGATAGGTTATATTCCCTGGGCACAAACAATTGTGGTTGTTGCTAATGCTGAACTCATCCCTGTGCTAGTGACTAGAAATCTCATGCACAGCTTGTTCTGAAATGCTTTTCCTCTTGGCTTGGCATAGTACCAAACAGGCATGCAAGCTTGGGTCATAGTCCATAACCGAACTAGCATCTCCTGTTAGACCCTTCTCTGGGTATATATGCTCACAACATTGTCTAGTGACAGCTCACTGTAATCGGCCAGTTCAGCGTTGGCAGAAATAACAGCTTTTGTTTCACACTAATGAGTTCTGACCTTGTTTGCTGATGGGCAGGTTTACACTGCCGCTGGAGTACAGCTCATCTTGAACTGTTTCTTCAGTGTGCACTAATGCAGTAATGTGTTGTCCTCCACTTCTGACATGTAGAAAGGAAGAATCTAAAAATCTTCACAAAGCCTGTGTGAAATAGTTTGGGCAACAGTAAAGTACAAAGAAAGTACGAAGTGGGCTTAGGTGACTAAGCTGTTACTAGTCTTCTGGCCTTGCGCGTACTTCTTGCTAGTCGTATGGACTGGGCAGGTTTGCTGTCTTACAGGCAAATGGCCAGTATGAAGTGCTGGCTTTCAGAATTAAGCCAGGTGCACGTAAGTGTTCTTGCCTTGGTTTTCTTTAACGTTCCTCACCAGTTCCAGTCATTTTGAACTTTGAAGCTGAATGTCTCAGGAGCAGTCTCATACAAGAAGAAAATGAATCATTGCGGCATAAGGTCAGAACTGAAGTCACTCTTCAGTCGTTGACTGTCTGGGGCTGTGAGTTTTGTAAAATGGGTTCCATCCATTCAAGAAAGTTGTAACTGTTCAGTTCAGTGCAGTTATTCCAGGGCAGATTCCTGTATAAGTCCTTTGTTATTTTGGTTTATCTATCAACTGTCTCCAGCAAACTTAGGGTTGTGATCATCCTGTGAAATGTCTGTTTAGGGTAGTATTGTCCCTCTGCTGGAGGTGGCTGTCCCTGTGCTATCTGACAGGTGGCTGGATATTGTGCAAACTTCTTTCCTGCTACACTGCAAAGTCAAGACAAGCTGAGACTAGTGGCAGGTTAAGGGCGTATATGACTGACTTTGCCTGGAAATTTGTGAATAGTATTCCGTTTCTTCCAGATCTTAGGTGATGGAGCAATAGAAACAGGCAATAACTTCTGGCAAAGAGGCAGAAACTCTTACTTCTAAAATAGCCACTTCACCATGGTTGAAGTGCATTTAAAGCAGTTTAGATCAACTAATGGAAATGTTGTGAATATCCGTTTCCCAACTCTAGACCTTACAGTAAACCGTAAGAAAGGCTGAGCAGTTCAGACAAAATGTCACCCAGCTCCGTTTCTTGGTTTTGACATTATCATCATCAGATGCTTAGAGAGAGGGTGTAAGAATATATAACATGGATTGGTCATTTCCCAGTATAATTTCCTATTAGAGAGATTCAGGAAATCTACAGTTTAAGAACTTTACAAACTACAGATCACATGTGGATGATCATGTACAAGTGCGAAGCCTTATTCATTTAAGCAGGACTTTAGTTTCACTTCCTCAAACATAGCAAGTAAAAGTGCTCTTTGTATAAATATGTCAGTAAAGTAAATTTTGTGCTTTACCTCCTGTGTTACAAAATGTTATGTTGTACATTGTGCTTTCTGTTTCAACTGTTCAACACTGTTCATTTGTCCAAAAAATGTTGAAGTAAAATAGAATACTTGATTTCAAAAAGGAAGCTTTTTTGCAAAAGAGAAGCGAGGTTTTTCGCTGTGAACTGTATGGAGTCAGTGGATCAGGCAAACGTTGACAGGAGAGTTCTGCAAAGATGATGACAGCAGGATAAGGTGTATTTTGAAATAGAGCTCTCTTCTTTCCTCCAATTTTGTATTCTGTACTTTTAGTCAAATTAAAGCTGTTTTTTGTTTTTGATATGTTGATTGATAGCACTTACAGACTGCATAAGTGTTCTCTGGCAAATAGGCAGAGGTAAAAACTAGACTCCTTTTTGGAGAACTGCTCAGGTCAGAAAAGGAAGCAGCTACGTATAAAATACAGGTTTAAATAAAAAATTGTGTGAATAAATAATGAATTCAATGCTAGTTGAAATTAAGTAGTCATTCTGATTTCACTGTTGAAACAATGCAAATACGTGAATAGCAAGCTGGATTTCTAAAGCTCATTTTTTATTCTTGTAATTTCTTTCCTTATATACTATGATAAAAGGAAAAAGAAGGATTCTAGCTGGAAAACAAATGTACAGAAACAGAAAAGCCTGAGGAACTCTTCATGTGAACAAGAGTCACAGGCATAAACCACATCCGTCACAGAAAGCAGCATCCTGAGGTTCCTCTCTGCTAAGAGAGGAAAAAGAAAAATGTCTCTTTCTCCACAATGTGGAGATAAATCTTGCTGTCATGCTTGGGAGGGAGCTGGGCAGGGTGTGGAGCTGGATTTCAGGGTGACCTGATGGCGTTGGCCTCAGTGCACCCTGCCAGCTCACCAAACCCTTGGCTGTGGGAAGAAGATTACCTTCTAGGCTCAGCGCCCATACATCACTACTGTCAGTCACATGCATTGTCCTGGCCTTGAACTGCCTGCGTGGAGTGGCTGATCAGCTCTGCCCTGGCCAGCTCTCATTTCCCAGCACCATTAATGTTTCTACAGCAACAGCCCGAGGAGAGGAGTTGAAGGGTTTTAAGCAGGCTCCGGTTTCATATGTATAAAGTACTGATTGTTTTGACTACTTGGACTAATGTGGTGCTCAGCCAGTCAGAGTGGCTTTCTTCCCTCCCCACTCTTCTAGGGCTGTTGAAATAAAAGGAATAAACAACTCCAGCAAGTAGGAAGGAGGTGAATCTCAGTGACCCTCGGTTTACTTGGCTCTTTTCTCTCCTTGTAGCTGTTTGCTTTGCAGGCTGAATCCTCCCGCTTGAAGAAAGAGGAACTGGAGGTGGAACAAGCAGTTGTGCATCACAAGTTGCCTGCATATGTGGCCAACATGGATCGACTAGGGGACTCTGAGCTGTGAGTGCCTGCAGAGGAGGAGCTGGGAACCGGCTCTGCTGTTTTTATTGGGTCAGGGAGGCTCCTGCAGGGTCACTTCCTTATTCCCTGCCCTGGGAATCAATGCAGGAAGACATCCAGGCAGAAATTCTGGTGACTTAAGTGGGTTTAATGGGGAAATTCATGACAGGCATCTCTCCCGCCATTTGGGAGAGAGATCCTTGCCAATCAGTGAGAGCCCAAGCACTCATGGAGGTGATTCTGCTCGGCTGTTAGCATTGCAGCAAGGTGTTCTGGGTGGCCAGGGTACTGGTAGCAGTGGAATACCCTGCAGTATTGCTCAAGTGAAGTGGATTGTCTCTTGACTCCTGTTTTCTTTAGTGCCTGCGGTGCAGTAGGTGAGTGCCCTGTGTTGTTTTGTAGGCACTGTATGACCCAAAGGGGTCATTGTTACGCAGAGACGCTTTCTTGCTTTTGCGAAGTCAAGGGAAAAGGAGTTTCTCTTCTGCGAGGCTCAGTTATGCACAGAATTCCCCACAAATTTGCTGTAGTTAAAGTGTGTTTTATGGCTATGTCTATTGTATTCCTATCTGCAGAAATTGGGCAACATACACAGTGATACACCTTGTTTAATTGTTATTTCAACTCTTATTTTTCCCCCAGTACGCAGTCATGCAAAGCAAGTATGTGTATTTGAATTCATTGTGTTACTGAGGTATTTTTTTTCCCCTTGCTTTAAAAGGATCTGAAAGCAAATGTAGCTTAGCCACAAGGTATTAATAATACTGTTGGGGCTTTGACTTTCTCATGTGCTTCTTTCACTTCAGACAGGAGAGGGATTGATCAAATTATGCTGCTAACAGTGACAAATAGAAGTTGTAGCAGAGACCACACACAAAGTCTTTGTTTTGGTCTAAAAGTTGTCTGATTAAATAGACTTAAGTGTCTGGTGAGCTATCTTGATAACAGTTCTGCACAGGACAGGCTACGGAGTTTAATTTGAATTTTTTTTTTTAACTGCTCTGTGTGGAAAGTCCTGATGTTCATCTGTACACATGGGGAGAGGGATGTGAGGGATGGGGTAATTCATTCCCCTGTTCATAATTGTGTATATTAGGAAAAACTTGCCTTAGAAGTGGCATTTCTTATGTGTGCAACTTTTCTTTTAGTCTGGGGGCCAGTTCTGGTTGCTTTTTCCATGTCTCTGCTCAACCCAAAGCCCAAATTTGGTAGAACGGTTCCTTCCTAGAAGAGAGGATAGACACAGTGAAGGTGATTGTGTTCCCCTTCCCCTGGGTGCTGCTCTGCTCTCAGAGGAAGCTGTAGTGGAGTGAGGTCAGACACTTATGTTTTGGGAAGCAGCTGCTGCTCTTGGTGTTGTGGGCTGAGAAGGGAAGTGTGTGTAATCATAGAAATGGACCTAAACTTTCTTATTTTCTTTGGGTCTGGTTTTTGAGATATTGAGGGCCTGTGCTTTAAAATTGCTGAATATCTCAGGGTGTTCAGTGAAACACTGGATACTGACTACCTCTCGAAGTAGGTATGTTTTATGCCTTGAATTGGGAATCCTGGCTGAATAGATTCTTTGGAAATCTGGATTCCCCTGCCTCTCACTTAAGAGTCTTTCTAAACTAACCAGATGGAGCAGAAAGTTTGAGGTGGCCCTGCAGGGGATTCGGCAACAGCTGGGCGCACTGTCTCAGTGGCATCTGTGAGAAGTGAGCTTTGGTTACAGTAATTATAATGATCTGCTCCAGGCACTAACAGAACGTTTTAAAGCAGTTTTTTAATCCATAGTGGTCTGTTGGCTTGGAAAGGAACATCTGTCCTTCAGTGGTTCAAACAGCTGGCACTTTGTTTGTTGGGTGGTCTTTGATAAGGTTGTCAGGCTACACTTTCATATTCTGTTTGGTGTTTTTGTTTGAGTTTTTTGTTTTGTTTTTTTAATGTTTGTTTCAATTAGTGATATGACCTGCAGCCAGAGGAATACTGCACATTCTCTTCAATCCCGGGGAGGATTTCTGTCCTCTTTTCTCTCCCAGAGTAAAAAGGGCCCTTCCAGACCAGCCCATCCAAGTGGGGCTTCTTCAGCGCAGACTGGCAGTATGCTGCTAGGGAAGAAAGAACCAACAAATCACCAGGTAATTCTCAACTGTGTTCATTTGAAAAGTGATCAGTATCCAAGGAGTTAACTTGCAGCACAGCATTGCTCCAAGCTTTTTCTTCCACCTGAAAAAAATAGAACATTCTTTCCTTCCTTGCAAGTGTATGCTGGGCCTGAATGCAGCACAAGAACAGCTGCTGTTGTCTGGGGGCTTGTGGAGCCCTTGCAGGTGCTTGGGTTCTTTCCCTCCTCTTTTGCTGTTCGTTCTGCAGCCTCGCACAAGCGTAACTCTGCCAGATTATTCCTCTGCCTTCCAGAGTGCCAAAGGAAAAGAAGGAACAGTGAGCTGTAAGGATGGGAAGAGCCACTTCAGTGGGTTAATAGCAGGAGAGTCAAGTTCCCTGCAGCAGCGGCAGAAGCGCTTGCAAGAGCATGGGAAGGAAAGGAAGGAACTGCTGTCGAAAGGGACCTTCCAGGTACTGGGCAACACTGGAAGGCTGGGAAGCGGAGGGCTGGTATTTGTGTAGTTTGCTATGCTAGGTCATAAAACAAGTGCAAGCGTTCCTGTTAAGCTTCTGAACTGCGACTCTGATCTAACTGTATCAAAGGTTAATCTCTGTAGTTAATCGTCTCCTTCCACACTCGATTTATTTCTGTGTCCCTGGAAGGGAATCAGTATTGACATTTCAAATGGAAGCTGAGTTGTCTTTTGTCATGATCTTTTCAGCAGCCTGGTCCTGGGGAGGGTATGTTTCATCCGCCTTAATGGTTATGTTCAAATACCTTGTTATAATCCCCATTCCTTAGTGGCAGTGGGCTTGGCTCACCCATCCTCTTCTCTCCTGTGGGTTCTTATGCTGGTTTGTGCAGGCTCTGAGTGGGACAGATGAAAAATGATAGAAAATTTTCCTGGATAGGAGTGGAAATATCCTTTGTAGCAACGTTAGCTTTTTGAAGTTTTTTGGACTCTATGTTGCTGTTTTGCCTGGGGGTGTGCCTGGCTTTCTAATCTAATGAAATAATAAAACTGTCCTGGATTTTAACCACTGAAGGTCAGTGGATTGCTTCTATTCACCTGTGTATTGTCTGGCTTTCAGCAGCCATGTGACCAAAGGATACAGAGCACGAGAGGAATGATGGCAGCATCTCAGCCATATTTATTTTGGCTGGATGAGACACTCTGCCTTCAGGGAGAGACAGTGCTAAGGGACTGTTGCCTATAGGCCCCTATTTGTGGCTGTTCTGTGTGTGGGAGCTCTGCTTTAGAGAGGAGATGTTACTCCACCACTTAACATTCAAGGCTATGGGAGAACGTTTTTCTTCATGGCTCATCTAAAAAAACATTAATTAAACATTGGTCAGAAAATTTCAAAGCCCAGTCTCTCAGTAAAGTATCCTTTGACCTTCCTTTTTCTGTGATGTTCCAGGTTAAGGCAGTGTTCTCCTGGCTTTGTAAAAGTTGCTTCTGGTGCTCTAGGGGAAGCTGGTAATACTTAGCTTTCTGTTGTTCTCAGCATGTGAGCAAAAAGGAAACTGAAAGGCAGCACTGTTTGTTTCACATGAGTGTCATTCATTGGTTGTTATCTCCCCACATAAACTAACACAGAGAGAGGCATTCTTTGATTTTATTTTCCAGTCTTTTCCAGCTTTGTGATTTCACATGATTTGATTATGCAGTGTTTGACCCCATTGCTCAAGATGTGAAAGCTACTATAAATAAGGCAAGGATATGTTAGTTAACAGGGATTCAAAACCATCACTACCAGTACCATTTTGGGGCATTTCATCTTCAGAGGATGGTTTAGCAAAGGAATGCTTGCAGATGTTTTACTGGCTTACGTGCTATATCTGCTTCTTGTTCAGCTTCTGGTGGCAAGGGAAGACTGCTGCTTTCAAACACTTTCGTGTGCTGCAGTGCAGGTCTTGTCTCACTCGGATACCTTCACCTCCTAAAACGCCACTTGTTCTGTCTGCCCTCGCGAGTTGGATTTTAAGTTTTTGGACTCGCATGTCGCTTCTACCGTTGTCATTAGTCAGCTGGCTGCAATGGTTGACCCAGTGCGCACAGACTAAATCTCTGCCAGACGAGGATAATCCATCCACTGGGTCTTGCCATCCAACAAGAGCTTTTGTGCAGGTTTACTGAACTGCATATTATACAGACTTAACTTGTATTGCTGAATGCAAGATTTCCTTGAAATATGTTGTTTTGCTTGTGAATCTGTGCTCTAATGGCATCAAAATGGGCCTCTAATATCAGCTGAGATATGCCAAACAGAGATGATGTGGTTCCTTTAATTCTTACAGGAGAGTGTGTGGCTGGTCACATGGAGTGGGATATAAGGGACTCTACAACCAAGAGGCCATATTAAATGGTGCAATACACTATCCTTGTGCTCAGAAAGGTCCCTGGCAGAAGGAGTGTTGAGCTGACAATGCTTCTGTTTCAGTGCAGCATCTTGGTTTTTTTCTCCCAGCAGGCTGGGGTGGCTGAAGAACTTGATCTGGAGCTGCTGCTTCCTTGTATTTCACACAGGATTTCTTCCTCCAGGGTCAAAGTGCTGAGAAGAAAACGGATATCAGCACAGCTGAGACAGAGCCGTGCTCAGAGCTGCATGCTGAGCAAGTAGAGACTTCGACCAAAATGCCTACCAGCAGTGCAGAGGCTGTGGGGGGCCGGCAGGAGCAGCCTTTCATCGTCCTGAGCCAGGAGGAGTATGGGGAGCACCATTCATCCATCATGTACTGCAGGTAATGGACTGGCAGAAGAGGGCTTTCTCATAGAAGCCTCTGTAGTGGACCAGCTGTGTCTGGCATTTTTCTCCCAGCCTCTGTTTTGTCCAGCACGTGGTGCGTGTACTCTTGGTTGTAGGGCAGTCAAGTTGGTGTGACCGAAAATAGCCTGTAGCTTGTGCAGTGGGAATGGACAGATATTTTTGGGAGATGCCAGCCAGCAGGAAACTCCCTGGGAAAGCAGGATGGTATCGCTTAAGGGCATTATGCTTTGCATGTGGAGCTTGGTGCGCTTCATTGTGCCAGTTTTTGTGGACTGAACAGGAAGTGGTGCAAGGAAGTTCTGCTTCCTGCAGAGGGAATTGGTGTGTGGCCAGGAGAGGGAGGATTACTGGGGTATCTCCTTGCATTTAAGAAAGCTAGGGAGAAAAATATCCAATGAGTTTTCTTCTGCACATAGGGTTGATTGTTCTGGACGGAGGGTGGCCAGCTTGGATGTGGACGGGGTCATCAAAGTCTGGTCTTTTAACCCCATAATGCAAACTAAGGCTTCATCCATTTCCAAATCTCCGTTGCTGTCTCTGGAATGGGCAACCAAGCGTGATCGGCTGGTGAGTAGTCTGCGTGTGGAGGCTCGAGAGTCACAGCGGATGATTTGGGGCTGTGTTGCTATGTGTTGCACATTAACTTCTAGACAGCTGCACTGTGGATAAGATCAGAGCAACAGTTTGTTTCTACTTGAGTGGGACAGGGGGAACTGAAGCCTGTAGGGTCTAAGAAAAACTAGAGTGGGGAGTGTGCTCTGTGTATTGAGCAAGGAATTCACCACTGGTTGCCCAGAGACCGAAGTTCCCAAGCTGCAGTGCGGGTACAGCTGCAGGACAGAAGTAGCTGCTTTAAGAGAAGTGCCTCTCTCCAGGCAGAGCAGGCAGCCACTTGTGAATGCAGGCAGAGGCAGGCTGGTACAACAGCCCATGGGGGCCCTGCAACAGGGAGCTGTGGGGCTTCACTCGCATCCTGAGCCAGAAGCAGAGAAGGGAGAGCAGGGCTGAGGAGCAGGAGTGTGGTGGTGGCATCCTGCTTGTGCAGGTGTAAAGAGGGCTCCATAGCCAGTTTTATACTGGTGCCTTATGAGTTGGGGGCTGGTGCGTGCATGAGGAGCTTGGGGCTTGTTAAAATATCGTGACAGTTTAAGTGTTTCCTGTAGCACATTTTCTCTAGTTCTGTTACCAGAGAGGAGCCTTAAATTAGATGCATTCTTCTGAGCCCTAGAACTGTTGCTAGTGCTTCATGCCCTCCCTTGGCGAAGAGACAGGGCTGTATGAGAAGGCAGGGCTGCAACTGAGGGAATACTGTTCACATTCTGGCACTAACAATGTGTTGCTGCTAACCCCAAAATGCCACCTGTGAAGAGCTGGTGCTACAGCTTGTCTCTTTCTTTTCTTTTGCTCTTAAAAAGGAAGTTGTCCATGCAGTTGTTCTGATGTTTCTTCTGCTTTGTGGAATTTATTTCCTGCTTACTGATAGAAAGATTCTTCTTTCTGAAGTACATGGGGATTCAGCAGCAAATCAGGCTCTGAAGTGAGAAGAATCTGGCTTGCTTAATTTTCTTTGAAATGCATCTCTCCATGGTTTTACTTTTGATTTAAATTGTAGCATCACTGATAAAGCATGTTTGAGCCCTTCGGAATGATTTCATTCTCCCCTGGATGAAAGGAGGTGGCTCCTACTTGGTTTTCTCTTAAACTTAGATTACTAATTCTGTGTTACTCTTTCCTTGCTCACCTAGTTACTGAGACTCCACGTATGTTTTGCATCCTATAATGTTGAGCCATACTCTTGAAAGTGGCTTTTACTCCACCTTGGTGCCTATCAGATCTTTTTCTTACTGGAATGCAGTGCTCTCACTCTGACTTCTGTGGCTTTGGGGTAGTCCTGCTGTGCACAGGAAGACAAGATGTACCCTAATGGAGTGATGTTTAATCCGAATGCATAAGTAGAAAAAAAACTTACTCTGTGGTGTTGGTGGTTGTTGGACAGCAGAATTGTACTCACTCATACTCCTTCTATCTCTTCCTTGCTGATTTCAAGCTATTGCTTGGCAGCGGGGTTGGGACGGTTCGTCTTTATGACACAGAAGCGAAGAAGAATCTCTGTGAAATCAGCATTGATGAAGACATGCCCAGGTAACTCTGGAATACTGATTTTTATATATAAATATAAATATTGTTGGGTTTGGCTGTGAAAAGGTAGGTGTGAAGTCTCAATGTTCCTGCTGCTTTCCTGCAACGGCAGGACTATCTAGCCTTCATGCAGAGGGCAGTCCCTGTCTGAGCAGCGTAAAACTGCGCAGTTAAATATGAGACACTCAAAATCTGTCTAAGCACGTGAATCCTGTCCTTCTTTACGCTGCACCCTGTCTTGAAGGGCCTTAATGGAAGAGCTTGTAGTCAAGTGTTGTGCTTGAGGCAGTTGCTGGAGAGAGGCAATTCAGACTGTTTGTTGTGTTTCAGGATCCTCTCGCTTGCCTGCAGCCCAAGTGGTGCCTCCTTTGTCTGTTCTGCGGCAGCCCAGAGCCCCATCTCCCATATGGACTTCTCAGCAGTCAGCTCGGGGGGCAAAAGCATGAACCAAGTTCCTGGGAAGCTGCTACTGTGGGACACTAAAACAATGAAGCAGCAGGTACTTGCTGGGTTTCTTTCCTTTCTCAGTCTGCTTGCTGAGAATGAGTGTCTTCTGTTTCTCTTTCTAAATTATTCTGACTTTCTTTCCAATACCCTTCTTTCCCCCCCCCCTTCCTCCTTTCCCCTCTATCCCATGCAGGATAAAAATGAATAGTGTAAGTAGCTGCGGGGTTTGGGTGTTGGGGTTTGTTTGTTTGTTTGTTTTGTTGGTGTGTTGGGTTTTTTTGAGGGATTCTTCAAAACGGTCCATAACCTTGTTTCTATCCTGCCTGCACAGTTTGTGACACAAAATGCCCCAAGTGGATTGAATGATGCTTTGCTCAGGCTTTCTCCAGTTGCGCTACACTGAAGGGTTTTCTTTGCTGCTATTTCCCCTGCCCTATCTGTTTTTAAGTGAAGTGCTTCTTTTAGAGGTTTCATCTCATATCGTCTCCTCCATTGTTTCAATGTAGATGCGTCAGATTCTGGCAGGGAATCCAGTCCCATCCCTCGCCTTTGCCCTTAAGAAATGCTGTCCCTGACATGTAGGAGAAAGCAACATACTCAAGCTAATACCTGCCAGAAGCTGATTTTGCAGCCTTGAGGCCATGGCCAAAGAAGCTGTGGCTTGGCTGAGGTTAATTGCTGGTTTAGTGTCACAGTAAAATGCAGCTGCCAACCTTGAATGAAGTCTGTAGTCATGAGAGGTGTAGGGCTCCAAACTGGAGGAGTTCTCGCTACTAGATACTGTCTTCCCTCCCCTGGAGATCAGCTCTTCAGCACCCCTCCGCTCCATTTCTCGGTATTAATGCAGACTTTCCCTTCCAGCTGCAGTTCTCCCTGGAGCCTGAGCCCATTGCTATTAACTGCACAGCCTTCAACCACAATGGCAACCTGCTGGTCACTGGGGCTGCAGATGGGATTGTTCGTCTCTTTGGTACGTTGATATTGGGCAGTGAGGTGGTCCCTCAGTGTCCCCAGCTGGCTGCCTCTAGCACTGCTCTTCTGCCAGCAGGGAGGCAGCTGTGGGCCATGCCTGAACAGCAAGGTGGAAGCTATTTTCTGTCCTCCACAATAGAATTGACATAAACTTCTGGCCCGGGTGCTGAGCTGGAGGCTGCAGTCCCAGGTCTGTGGGAGGACAGAGCTGGCAGCAGCTGTGAGGGTAGACAGCATAGCAAGGGGAGGAGAAGAAGAAAGGTGGCAGTGGGGCTTGGATGCAGAATGCCTGCAGTTGACAGTAAGCATGTGAGCAGCCCTGTAAAGCTGGAGGAAGAGGTGACTAGTTACAGGCAATGATTTTTGTGGCCAGTGCAAAAGCCACATACTGGAGAATAAGCACAGGGTGCTGGGATTGGATTGTGCTCCCCCAGGCTGGTTTAGAGGGCTGGGACAGAGACATTATGAACGTAAAGGACCTCTCTCTCTTCACCTCAGCTCTGTGTGAGTACAAGGAGTGTTCAGTACTGATTCTCCCCTCAGATATGCAGCAGCACGAGTGCGCCATGAGCTGGAAGGCACATGATGGGGAAGTCTACTCCGTTGAGTTCAGCTATGATGAGAACACAGTCTACAGCATAGGCGAGGATGGCAAGGTAGGCTCTGGGTGACTTTCTACTGGTCAGCTGGCAGTGAGATCCCTTCTGGAGTCCTCCCCATATGGTGGGGATAGCAGTAAAAATACCCTCAGAATCTGGAAGATCTGTGGGCTGCGAACTGTAATCTTAGGTGTGCAGCACCACCCTGCTGCTTGCAGTCCCCACAGAGAGTGGCGGGAAGGTGTATGAACAGCTGGAGCTGTCTCGGACCTTGTCTGCAAATCCTGCTGTTGGTGACATCCCCTTCCTAGGGAATCCATGTGAAGATGACCTTTCTGTGCCCCTGAGATCATCACCCCATTTGAAATCTGGAATTCACCAGGGAGCAGATCCTTGACCATTGTGCATAAATTTCCTCGTCAGCCTCTGTTGCTTACAATAAAGGCTTCAATTTCTGCAGTTCCACAGTCTTCAGCGGAAGAGGTGTTGCTCAGGGAGGGAGACTACCTGAAGGTGTGGGTCCTTGGCTGGTGAGAGTTAAGTGAATTCCCACCAGGATCCTGCATGCAGTGTGGAAGGACACATAGGCAGTAGTGCTTGTGGAAGGTAGGGCATATGTTTGCCTGGATAGTAGGCACTCTTACAGCCTTTGTAGCCAGTGTTTTATAAATACAGCCGCTTAGATATAGATGTCAAAATGCCATCTTCTGTTTGTGAGGAATAGCCAGTTTGCCTAAAAATGATGAATGGCCCCTCTACTTTCATCCCAGTCAATTTAACTATGGGCTTTTGTCATCTATTTTTGTCATTCTAGTTTATTCAGTGGAATATTCACAAAAGTGGCTTGAAGGTGTCCGAGTACGATCTTCCCAGTGAAGCTACAGGTCCTTTTGTTCTATCTGGGTACAGTGGCTACAAGCAAGTCCAATTCCCACGAGGAAGGCTTTTTGCTTTTGACTCTGAGGGCAACTATATGTTGACATGTTCTTCTACTGGGGGAGTAATTTTTAAGGTAAGTCTGAGCAGTGATGGGGAGTACTCTTGCGCATCTGTACAAGCTCTTGTTACAAGGCTGCAACAGCAGCCACTGGAAGTTCTCAAGCAGCACCTACCCATCCCTGCTCTGTGAAAGCTGCTGCTCAGTTACATACAGTGTGTGTTTTAGCACTGGGTGGTGTTCAGAAAGTGTTTGATCCCTCTGTAAGCATTTGGCCCTCTGTATGTAGCTAGAGTACATGTGCTCCTTGTTCTTAAAGCTTAGCTGCAGCAGTTTTCCTTAGTGCCCAAGTGCCTAGGACAAAGTTTTTAATTTTTTTAAATATATTGATGCATGCCAGTTCAGTGCAAAATGTGTGATTGTTGACTGATGTTCATCTTTAATCTGCCTTGTGTGCTTGCTGATGTTAGTCCCAGCCTGATTATCTCCTCTTACTGTGTGCTGAAATGAAATGAAGGGTAAGGCTGAAGGGTTCCAAGTATCCAAATTTCTGTGCTGCAGTAACAAGTGGTTACTGATCGCACGCCCCTTGTCTGCCTCCTCTTAAGTCAATACCCATCAGTATAAGCCATTGCAAGGCAGATTAGATGGAATTTTTACTTTGCATCTGGGCCATTCAGAGCACCTGCACTAACATGAGCTATAGCTTAGGCTTATGTGCTCCTCAGTGTGTGCTCTTAGCCTGCCTTGTTCCATTACTGCAGCTCAGCTGATGTCAGAAGCTGAGCTGCTTGAGAACACGTGCTTCTGTTGTGAGACTGGAAATTTTTTTTCCTCGTGTGTGCTACACACATCTCAACATCTCTCTGATTTTTCTGCTTAATTATGTATGCTGATAGAGATATGGAGTCTGTAGCAGGCTTTGGCTTCTTCTGTGGGTGTACTGGCCCCACTGCAGAAACTTGCCTCCTTAAAATCTTACTATTTCCTTCTTTTAGTTAAATGGTGAGGAAAAGGTCCTGGAGAGCTGCCTTTCCCTGGGAGGACACCGAGCTCCTGTTGTCACAGTGGACTGGAGCACGGCCATGGACTGTGGGACCTGCCTTACTGCCTCTATGGATGGGAAGATTAAATTAACAACCTTACTGGCTCAAAAGTCTTAACCTGGACAGTGGTGAAGGAAAAGAGTAACAGACTTGACAAAACCAGTGTTAACTCCACAGGAACAAACTGCATGGGAGAGAAGGCAAACCACAGTCCCTCTTCTCATTGTAGCTTTTGCCTCTTGACAAACGTTAAATACATTTGCCAAACCACTGTGCAATAGAATGCCGGTATGGGACCGGATCCGTGGCAGCACTGAAGAATAAGTCTCCACTGACCCATTGTGGCAGCTGGACTCCCTCCGTTAGGGAGTCTTGAGTAGCATGTGGCTAGAAGGCTGCTGGGATCACGTCAGGGGTTCTGCAGAAGCAGGTGAGGCTGGAGGAGGCATGCATGAAGCAGCACAGTGCATGGCGATAAGATGGCTCAAACTGGGAAGGCCTGCGTGAAACCAGAGTATTCTTTCAGTATAGCATTTGTTGTTGTGCTTTTTTTTCTCTTTTTTTTTTTTCCATAAAAAAAAATATTCCCTTGCACTCGATTCCTGTGCTCTTTTCAGTCATTGCTGCAAAACACGGAGGGGGGCTGGGGCAGTGATGTGCCAAGAAAGTCTCCTGCATGGAGAAAAGACCCTTGAGCTTTCACCAGATGCTTCTGGCACTGCACCTGCACACTGGGGGGAACCAGCGCAAGACATCCAGGAACAAAACCAGTTGTGTTTTGTTTGGATGTATTGTGCTCCCTTGTGATACCTGCTACCAACGAGAGGAGTGATCCTGAGCATTTGCTGAGAAATGCTTGTGTTGGAGTTCAGAAGCTACATAATGCCTAGCAGCTACCTGGTGGCGGATAGGAGGAGGGAGGGCAGGCCAGAACCAGTCTGGTCCTGTATTGTGCTCTCTGTCACTGGAGCTGTCTCCTCCCTGCACCTCCCCAACATCAGAGCAAGTGCTGTGCTCAGGTATTGCACAGTCTTTCAATGGACTGTATGCAGCCACATTTCATCTGCTTACACATCCCCACGGAGCTTACTGCTGCTTATGTCCTTGGCCTTTATGGGAGTTTACAGTACTATTTCTTGGCAGAGCTCTTATCTCAATTATGTGAAGAATGGGTCAGATTTAATCTTTGAAGATACCTTTGGCCATTTTTGTTTTGGAGCCTAGACATCCATAAACATTCACCAATGTGAAGGGTGGTTGCCTGGAGAGGACTTGTTTTTGCCAAGTGTGCTTTGGTGTATTTGTGAAGAGCGGCTTGTCAAAGTTCTAATGCCTAGCTAGCGCTCTCCTTGTGTTTGAAGAGATGGGACCTGGGCCAGGTGGACCTCCATAGCTGGCAGCTTCCACTGTTGCCCAGCCAGACCTGGAGCATGATGGTTATTCTCCACTTCGAGGTCTCAAACTGGGGGTTGAAATCAAGATTTGCTTGGGTAACTCTACAGCCATTCTTCACTGGTGGCAACATACTTCATAAGGTCACTTGGTGTCTGAGAAGGTTTTCGCTGTCTTTGTGCCTGGAGATGTTGGATACAGTCTGCAGTTGTATCTGTTGCATATAGCCCAAGGAAGACTACAGTTACAGCTGAGGTCAGACTCAGGCAAAAAGCTCATTAAAGCAGGCACCACGAGTATCAAGAGAAGTCAATCAATTGCAAAATACAGCCAAAAGGTCATTAGCAACATAGAAAAAAAGTGTAGGAAAAGAATCATACAGGCTCCAGCAGAAAAATATAATCACTTCAAATCCACCTAACAAACCAGAGCTCACCTTTCTTCTTAGTTTACCAACTTGATTGGCCACCTCAGAACAGCTATTCTTCATCTCTCCCTGGAAACAGAGTTGGGACTCTCTCTCTCTCCCTGCATATGCCATCAGCTTTGTCTGAGATCCCTCTAGAAGCGTCTTCAACCAGCATAGCAAATGAGTAAGGAAAGAGTGAAGCCACGCACTAGTCGGCCTTTTTCACGTACTCTTATGTAAGCAGCACAGCCGTGGCTTGCTTCATGCCTGAAAGGAGGTTGTAGTGAGGTGGGGGTCAGTCTCTTCTCCCAAGTAACAGGCGATAGGACAAGAGGAAATGGCCTCAAGTTGCGCCAGGGGAGGTTTACATGGATATTAGGGAAAAATCTATTCACCGAAAGGGTTGTCAAGCATTGGAACAGGCTGCCCAGGGAGGTGGTAGAGTCTCCATCCCTGAAGGTATTTAAAAGATGGGTAGACATGGTGCTTAGGGACATGGTTTAGGGATGGACTTGGCAGTGCTAGGTTAACAGTTGGACTCGATCATAAAGGTCTTCTCCAACCTAAATGATTCTGTGTGTAATGTGTGTGACAGGCCAGGAATTACTAAGAACAACCAGCACTCTGGCGCTACACATCACTTGGAGAGCCTAAAGTTTTCCTGAACAGAGGAAGAAAAGAATTCCTTCCCTCCCAGGAGAACTGCAGGCAGCCTGCATTTGCAAGGCCTTTTGCAACTTTTTAAAACCATAGGCTCATGCACAGAAGCGCCTTGCAAGATGGAATGCGAGGCTTGAATTTGCTCACAAACGGTTATGTACATGCTTTTACGTTAGAGTTCAGTAATGCTTGATTTCTATTCTATGTGATATTTCTTTAAAGCACTAAAAAGCCATACCTGGTACGTTCTTCCTCCAGTGTGATGTTTCTTCCCTGCATTTCGTCCAGAAGCGCTTCTGATTGGCATTTCATCTTGGCCAGCTTCTTTGCTTCCTTGGTTTCACTCCCACACTTGCAAAATAGAAAAGATACATCACACACAGAGCACAGGAACAGGATCCATATGCAGAATGAGCAGATAGTGTCCTCCGTAAATAACATAACATCTCCCAAGTCCAATCTCCTCTCACAGCTCTCAACCACAGATCTCTCTCCTGTCCACAGCTCACAGCTTACCCATCAAAGGAATCGTGCTGATGAACAAAAGTGCCCACGTATTGTCCACCAAGCAGATTCAAAATGCTGTAGCACCAGGGGAGTGAGGAAACATACAGACTTTTCCCCTGAGGGTGCCCTGCCCTAAAACCTGGCGGCTTCCCCACAGCCCTCTCTGGGGACATTGCATTGCCATTACTTCAGTCCCTCTTTGCTCCCCAAACCATTCATTTCCTCTCTCCTACAGGCTGAGTGAAAGCACAGCCAAACATGTGGAAGCGTCGGAGAATTCAGGTTGGAGGGACCTCAGGAGGTCTCCCGGCCAATCACCTGCCCAGAGCAGGGTGTGTGGGTGGTGGTGCGTATGTGTGTCGCTGTGTACGTGTGGCACTACAGCCAACGCTTTCTTGCAGTCCTCAGTGTGGAAATCATCCCCTGACGTAAGAGAGCAGCCAAGTGCGGGTCTGCTTTCACAAGTCACACAGAAGGAGGTCCTTCTGGGAAGCTCCTGGTTCTTTTTCAAAGCTCACTCCCATGCCTCCCATCAATCCAACCTGAACAATGGTAAGGAGTCCCACGCGCGCTTTTGACAAACCCTTCACCTTTCATGCTTATCTCAAGCATGCACATCAGCTCCTTTTTGAAGAAGAAACTCGACCATCTCTTCACAGGGCTCAGTGACCACAACAGTAAGCGGAGTGTATCCCAGCTGAAAGGAGAAATCATCTCCCTTAGAATAAAGCCAAGCAAGTTTTGGGAAGAGGAGCCTTACCCAAAGTCCAAGCTTACCTCATTCTGAGCATCAACATGGGCATTGTGCTCAAGTGACAGCTCTGCTGGAGATTTGGTAGGAATGACAGCAGCCGAATGACGGGCAATGTTGCCGCCAGCACCTCTGAGGTCAGGGTTGGCACCGCAGTCCAGCAGAAGAGCCACACAGTCTTTGTGCTGGTGCACTACTGCCTGGAAACAAGACACAAAGGAGGAGTAAGTTCCAGTATCTACGTTTCTCTCTGCCAAAACTCCCACATGTTCCCAACACCAGAAAGTACGAGCATCTTCAAAGATTAGGCAACATATGCCCCTTCCCTGCTGACTACAACATACCTGTTTCTACGCAGGCCTATGTAAAGAATTGTGCAAGGTATGTATTGCTCTGTACATAATCGATAAGCCAAATGTATAACCTATTCCACGTACCTTCGTCAGCGGCGATTTCCCAAAATTGTCACAAGGGTTTAGCTGGCACTTCTTTCCTTCTAGAAATCGAATGACATCTTCATGGCCGTTCGCACAAGCAAGATGCAGAGGTGCCCTAGAAATGAAATATATTCAGTTAACACAGACAGACAGCTGAAGACGTTGTCTCAGGCTGTGGTACCCGCCGCATAGGGCCTGTCGTGGTTTGAGCCACAAGCTTTAACTGGCAAAAACCAAGCTGAAAGCAAAAGCTTTCTCTTTCCAGAGCCGGTGGCAGCAGTTGCACACCCAAAGCCTGGGGCTGGCTGGGAAAAATCCCCAACACATCTGTTGACTCAGGAGGCATTTCCTCAGCTGTGTCAACGAACCGACAGAAACGGACTCCTGTGCCCGGGCACTGGTCCCTGCCTCCAGCAGGTCCGCCCAGCCACCCAGCGCAGCAAAGGAGGCCGTGTCTTGGCAGCCTGGAGTCCATGGAGGCTACGTAAGTCTACGGAGGCTGCAGAGCCTGCGTTAAGCCCCTGGGTTTTCCCCCCCGCGATCAGTCCCGCACCGGACGCGTCCCAGAGGCACAGGGGATGGGATTTCTAACAGCAATGGGAAGGCTGTGGCGTGTCTTTCTGCGAATCCATGCCCCGCTCCAGCGAGCCGCTCAGCCTGGCAAGAGGAAAGGAGCCTCCTCTGCCTGGACCAAGGCCGGCTGAGCTCCCCAGAACAGGCCCAAGCTGGCCGAGCAGAGCAGAGCCCCGGCTCGGGCAGGCCTCCGCGAAGGCCAGAGCTGCGGAGCCGACCCTGCTCCTGGGGGCGCTTGCGATCGCGCTGGGCCTTTTGCCGGCTCTCCCAGCCGCGGTGGGTGGAGGCTTCGCTACGGGCACCGCGCACTCCTTACTGCTTCCTCGCCTCCCGCCCCGTCGGCGCGGAGTCTCCGCCGCCGCCGGTGCCGCCGCAGCGGGGCCAGGGCACGGCGGGCGGCCGCGCCGTGCAGCCCGCCGCGGGGAGAGGCCGAGAGGAGCCGAGAGCCGAGCTCCGAGCGGCGGCCGCGGCGCGCAGCCCCCGGCGCTCCCAGCCCGGAGCCGCGCTGTCGGTCCCGCCGCGGCGGCGGCGGCAGCACTGAGCGGCGGAGCCGGCAGGGGGCGACCTAACAGCGGCGGGGGCGAGCGCGCTCGGGGCGTCACAGAGAGGGCGGGGTGATGCCGGCCCGGGGCGAGCGGCCTCTGCTTGGGCCGTCGGTGCGCCCCGCGGGCGGAAAATGCCTTTTAAAACGCGCCGTTTGCTCAGGTGCTGTTCGAGGCCCCCGGTCGCTCCCTCGGATCGACGGCTGGCGACGGTGAGGGCGGGGGGAGCCCTGGGCTTCCCCGCTTGGCGGGGCCGCCCCGCCTCGCCCCTCCCGCGGTGATGGCGGCGGGCGGGCGGCGGCAGCGGCTCCTCCCGGCCTGGATGGGGGCGGCGGGGGACGAGCGGGCGGCGGCGGCGACGGCGACGCCCCCCCCCACGGCCGGGCGGCGGCGGCGGCGGCGGCAGGCGGCGGCAGGGCCCAGGTAGCGCCGCTGGGGCCGGCGGGCGGGCGGGCGAGGCCGGGCCCGGGCCCTGACCCTGACCTGCCCGCGCTGAGTGTCTCCCCGTGCGGTGCCCAGGGCGGCGGCGGTGGTGTACTGCATGAACGAGGCGGAACTGGTGGACGTGGCCCTGGCGGTCCTGGCCGAGGTGAGCCCCCGCGGGTGGGGACGCGGCCCTGGCGGTAGCCGGGCGGGGGAGGGCCTCCGGGGTGCGGGCAGGGAGCGCCGCCTCCCCCGGCTCCCTGGCGGCCCCTCTCCGGGAGGCGGGTCTGGGGCCGCTGCCGAGGACCGCCCGGGTTTCCCGGTCCCCTCCTGCCCTTCCCGGAGGCTGTCGGGGTGGGCGCGGCTGCCTTTACCCGCCGGGCGCTGCGGGACAAAACCAGCCTCCACCGCGGGCCGGGGGGCTGGTTGAGGGGCTGTCCCGCGGGGATGGTGGGCTGCTGCATCCCCTACCCCGTGGGGTGCTCCCGGGGTGAAGTCACGCACAGCCGGGTCCGGTTGTTTTCCCTTTGCTCAGAATCTACAGCGTGAGGAAGGTGAGGAGAAGGCCCGGTCCAGCAGTGAAGAAGAAGAGGAGCTCCAGCCAACACCAAACGAGGCGCCTGGAAGCACAGCCAGCACGGGGGGAGGCAGCGACCGCAGTCCAGCTCTCCCATCCCCTCCTGATGCTGGTGCGGATACAGAGAGGACAGTCTGGGAGGACTCTGAGGATGATGTTCTGAAATACGTCAGGGAGATCTTTTTCAGCTAACGTTTCCTCCTCTGCGGCTCCCCAGGAGCAAAGGGGACAGTGGGGAGGGTGTCCCCTCCCACAGCACTGATGATGGTGGGAGGAGGGCCTGGAGTGGGCTGGGTACCTGCCGTGTTGGTGGCCTGTGGAGCTGGTAGGAGGCCCATAAAGGCCATGGGGGAAAAGGAGGAGCGCGCTCACTTCTCCCAGTGTGTGCTGGGTTCAGTGGGATTTGGCTCCAGATTAGGTTATGTTCATTTCTGTTTGGCATCTCAGAGCATGGACAGATTAAAGAGGACTTTCAGGTTTCTGTGAGTGTCCCTTTGGTGGGTCAGTGCTGGGACTGGAGGGGAGCAGGGAGTTGCTGGCCCTGCAAGGCCTTTGCTGGCTCTGCAGAGTCAGGTAGTCATGGTTCAGCCTTGGGGCTCCCTTGTCCTTTCTGTCCCTCTGTGACAGCTGCAGTGGGGCTTGGCAGGTTGTCCCCATTGGACCTGATGCTGAATTTGCCTCCAGGCTCAGGCACGCCTCTCATAGCTGAGGAAGACATGGGTGGTAGCAGACTGGCAGGGGCAGGGACCATCCTGAGGGGGCTGACACCATGGCAGTGTGCATGGGGGTCTAGGAAGGGATGAGGATGGCTCAGCGTCCTCTTCCCAGTCTGAAAAGGGGGATGAACAAACCCCAGGAAGCCAAAGCAGCAGCCAGAATCTTTACTGAAGCAAAGAATCAGTCAAACCACCATCACCAGCCACATCCCCACCAAGACTGCAGCAGGAGAGAAAACGGACCTTCATGTCCCTGAAGAGGATGGGGGTGAAAGCAGGCTCGTCTTTGTGCAAGGTTACAGGCATGGCACAGAGCGGTGCTGAGCACCGCCACGGCGGAGAGACCCCATCCACTGCTCTGGCTATGGTGGCCCAGCTGGGGCACTGTACCTTTGGCAGCCCTGGCCCTGCTCCCCGAGCGCACCCTTGCATGGGGCGTTTGTTGATCTGAGCTAGCTTTGCGGTCCGAGCTGCCTTCGCACAGAACCAGTGCTCCTGGAGTCTCAAAGGCTGCTGGAGTGCTGGCCTCAGCCCCTTAATATCAGTTGGGAAAGACCTGGGGCTCTACACCAAAATCCTCTGCTTCCTTGTGGAACCCTCGTTAGGGCTGTGTTGAGTGCTCAGCAAGTTCTTAGGCTGCTCCTCCAGGTGATCTGTGCTGGTTCTGATCTGTCCCCTTTGCTGTCCTCTGGGTCAGGGCCAAAAATGCTGTCACTTTGATGCTGTGCCCCAGGACGAGAGGTGTGTTACACGCTGCTGTTCCCAGGAAGCTTCCACGTTTGCACTGTGGGTGTCGGTGTCTGCTGCCTGTTCGCTGCAGGAGCGCCGCACACAGCCATGTGCCAGAGCATGGCTGGACATGGGCCTTTGGACTAAGGATCAAATTCCTGCCAGTGACTAAAGCAATAGTGGGATTACTGTTTTAAATCAGGTTATCGATAGCTCTTGCATCTTCTTCATTGTCAAATCTCAATGGGCAGGGCCTTCTCAGTAAAAGGGCTTTGATACGGGTGTGTGTGCTTGCCCCAGCTGAGGTACATAGTGACAGTCAGAATCTGGAGCAGTAGCAGATCCTGAGCCCCAAGCAGTGCCAGGAAGCCCCCAGTGAAATCGGAGGGGTGAATCCACCGTGAGGTTTGGAGAAGGAAGGTAACCAGGCCTCCAAACAGCATTATTGTGTTGATGATGAGTATGTTGATGATCACCTTCCAGCTCGCGCTCTCTGTGCACTTCACATGTGTCACAAAACCGGGGTAGAAGATGCTGAAGACCAGGCAGGCATACACACTAACCCTGGCTACCACCATTCCTGGTAGGCTGATGCCCATCACCTGCAGATGCTTGTACTCCAGGCACTGCAGCTCCCCGGCTGTCTCATTCCACAGGCAGAAATTGTAAAAGCCAATGCGTTTGTTAGGGAGGTCGACCAGGTTCCCGGCTTCCCACAGCAGCGCATAGAGCATCAAGACCACGGTCCCAGCAGCCTCGAGGAGGATCAGCGCCCAGAGCAGGTGCCTGGTGCACTTCTGTTGCAGCAGACCTGTCCTGGTGCCCACATGCTCTCTTGATACCATTGTAAAGCCTGCTGCGGGGACGCCTGCTGCAAAACATGAAGGGGGCGCACGCCTTGGTCCTTGTGTGTTATGGCACCCTTCCCAAGATGTGCTCTGAGCCTGTGTCACTGAGGTCTCGGACTCCCCTTGCAAGTAGAGCAGGAGCGTCTCAGTCCTACCTCTGTGCTGTGCACGTGTTAGTGGGTGCATTTTTGGTCACAGCAAAGGTGGCTTAATGATATCCCACGTGTGGACCAGCACTGGGAGGACAGTATGGTTCTGCTAACCCCACACATGTCCTTTGCACCGTGGTCTCATGTTGGACAAGAGAGGCATTTGTCAGCAACTGCAGTGATGGGAGGGGAGCAAAACACTGCTGTCTGGTAAGGAGGGGGTTAAGAGCTATTCTGGGAAAATGCTTTTCTTTCAGTTCTGGTCAGACAAGGACATCCCTTGTGATCTTTGGACAACTGAATAAAATGCAGGCATGACAGGATCTGAAGTGCAGAGGTCCCCCTGCCTCTCCCCCCTCCCCCTCCCGCCCCAGCTCTGGGACACCATATTCCATTGATGCCACTTGTTTCCAGCATGCACAGGCCCCTGCGGCCCTTTTGTGCCTGTACATTTCTGGGCACAGCAGGGCTGATCACCCACAGTCCTGCTCCCCACTGAGGCTGGTAGACATGGTGCTCCTCTGTCCCATTTGCCTGAGGACTGATGCCCCACGCG
The DNA here is from genome assembly GCA_003993805.1 of Himantopus leucocephalus. NCBI lineage: Eukaryota > Metazoa > Chordata > Aves > Charadriiformes > Recurvirostridae > Himantopus > Himantopus leucocephalus. The sequence goes on from RSEF01000001.1 coordinate 58,580,644, forward strand.
GACAGGCAGTTGTCCACCACAAAGAGGGACCCCAGACCTACCTGCAGCCCCTCGCCCTCTGAGGCCCAGGGAGATGGGTGCTACGGTGACAGACCTGTGATTGCCATCCTCCTCGCTTCTCTCGGGCTGCCTGGCAAAGCTGACTCCCTGCTCCTCTCCCAGAAATGTGGATTGTCCTCAGAGCTCTCTTGCAGGCTTCTGCTTCACACTGAAAAATGGGGAAGTGGCATCAAGAAGGGGTATCACTGGCTGCAGAGCCATGCAGCATTGCTGCACTGGCCACCCAAGTCTGCACAGAGGCACAAACACAGGGCAAGGAGCTCACAGAACTTGGCTTCAAGCTCAGCCTCCGGCTTGAGGCTCTGCAAATAACCCCTTTCCCGCCTTTGCCAAGCATTATCTCCTGTGAATCATTTACCACCTTCCCTCAAGAAGTTCACAATGTTGGTCCTGCTGTCCCCCCTCCACTGCCCATTGCCCAGTGGTATATCATCCCAATGTCCCGGGCCATCACCCCAAGCTGCTTGTGGATTTGGTACAGCCTCTGAGTTTTTAGAGTGCCAGGAGAGACTCCACGTAATCTGTACCCGATGCCTGTCTGCAGTGCTGGTGACTAGAGATCCTTCAGCATCTCCCTCCCACTCGCTCTTTCCCTGGATCCTTGGGAGTGGAGCACCTGTGTTTAATTTGCACAGGGATAAAGCTTCTCGGTCTCAAACTTCTCCTCCTCCACACAGTCATAGCCAGGAGGAGCACACACACAGCATGGAAGCGGGTCACAGCACCCAGGCACCAACCTATCCCCTTCCCCTGGTCAATACCTCACTTCTTGCAGCTTTCCTTGGAGGTCTTCTTCACAACAGGCTTCTGGAGAGACTTGAAGGTCACGTGGAGGACGCTCATTGTTCTGAATTTACAACGAAGACCCAAATGACCAAGAAAAGACCCATGTTTAGGCCCAGAGCATGCTGCAGAATGAGACCTCACATACATGTAATTTCACCAGGGTTTGTCTTGCCCCTTGTATTGCCCCTCTGTTTGTCTCTACGTGTGCCCTCCTGCAGTCAGGCATTGCTGCTGTTCCTCTCCCTCACACCTGCTCACCATTCTCCCTGCCATCCTCCCTCGCAGCCCTCAAAGGGAGAACAAGCTGCGCTTGGAGAGGGCTCTTGGCTAGCTGACCAGCTCCCCAGGGACTTCTGTCGGAACTCAGAGTTGGGACTGGTACAGCCCAGCCAGCTCCTGGCCCTGCCCGCCCACCTACCCTGCCTGTCCTATTTCTTTAGACCTAAGGTTTCTTTACACCTAAGGTTTTGCAGAAACACAGGCTTTTTGTTCAATCATCTCCCGTTACCTTTTATCCGCCCCCCCCCTTCTCCATAAAATACAAAAGCAATTAAAAATTGTCCTAGTTGCACATGTTTACTAGAGAGGGGACAGAGAATTGAATTCCTAGCAGGTTTGTGGAAAGAAATGCCAGGGGTGGAGGGAGGAGAGCCACCGCAGAGACCCTGTGCTGTTCTGTGATCTCTGCGTGTATGAGTGCCTGGGGAAATCCCATGTTATCTTTGCCCTTTCCTATCCTTTAAGGCTTGTGTCTATAAAGGACCTGTTTCTTTTCCCAGCGGTGCCCCTCCGTTTGCTCTGCCAAATTGCAGGCAGATTCGCCCTTCAGCCTCCTGCTGCCTCCCCCAGCCCAGCCCAGCAGGTAAATCCCTGTCCCCAGGTATGGCTGTGACAAGGACAGAAACACGCCTGGCGCGGGTGCCCTGTGGGAGCTGGGGCAGAGAGCGCACGGCTGGCCTGGAGGCGACGTACGGTTTGGCAATGAGAGCCGAGACCTGGCGCCCTGCCACCAGCGCAGCCCGAGACGCGGCATTCGTGAGCTCTGCGGCTCGGCCCCGAGGCCGGTTTGGAGGCAGCCTGGCTGAGGAGCAGGGGATAAACAGGAAAGAGCTGTCACCCGGCGTCCAGCGGGAGCTTTTCCCAGACAACTGCAGCCCCTCCGCCTCTAAGGAGGCGCCTGTGCCTTTGGATGAGAGACTCTGTGGCTCTATCTCAAAGGTGCAAGAAAGAGGAACCCGAGCATGGCACAGGGTGCTCCAGCCTGGCTTCAGCCCCCTGTTTCTGGGCAGGCATCACTGGGAGCACTGGGCTTCACCATGGGAGAACTGTGTGTCTCAGTCTCCTGGGCAGAGAGAGGCTCCACGTGCACGGCTCAGGAGCTCCCTGGGGTGTCTGTGTGTGAGACGGAGCTTATAGGGACCCTCTGTGCTGTCGGGACTTCATGGCCCTTCCCTCTGCTGGCTCATGGGCAAGGTGAGCACCTTCCCAGGTTGGGGCTGTGCCTTCCTCCTGGCGAGCTGCTGGCTGAGCAAAGCCAGCGGGACGGGGAGGCCAAGGCGTGCTGCTCCAGTGAAGGATCTGGCCTCTGTGCAGGGACGAACATCTCTGTGGAGCTGCTGGACCCCGCTGCAGTGAACAGGCTGAATGCAAAGGGGCGAGGGAACGGGCATTTTCTCTTGCTCTGAAGAGCCCCTCAGAAGACTTGGCTTTCCTGCATCCCCCCTCCTCGGCTGCTGAGGGGAGTAATGCTGTGCAGGAGCGATGGGAAAGGAAGGCAGCTTTGGACTTGGCACCTTTCCTTCAAGCCACCCACTCCACCCCCAGGATCCCTCGCTCCCCCTCAGGCAGGATCAGCTGTGGAGAAACCACAGGTGAAGAAAGGCCACTGACAAGCTAACGGTTGCTGTCGACCAGAAACCAGCCAGTGGCAGAGGGACCAGACTGTGGAGGAACTGCCCTGAAAGTGTCCCACAGCTGGGGAAGGACCTGCTCCCTCCCGGGCATTTGCACCCTGCAGCACCACCACTTCTCCTGGCAGCTCCCCCCTGATGCCAGCGGCATGAAAAAGGTGGGGGACCCAGCGGAGGATACTTACAGGCCGCCCATCCAGCTGGGTGCGGAGCCGAAACACGCTGGAGAGGACGCAGGTGCCGCCCTGGGGAGCTGAGCCGGTCTGTGGCTGCTGCCAGGTCCTGTGCAGACTGAGCTCTGACACCACCGCCCCTTTTGTGTCACAAGACAGCTGCCGCTGCTTTCTGTTTCGGTTTTGAGGGCCATAGGAATCTCATGCACAGCTCCTCCCCGATACTGCGTCATCTAAATATGCGCAAGAAAACAAGCCGAGCCCAGCCACCGCCATCCGAGCTGGGGACGGGTTTGGACTTTCTTTTTCCCGGCTGTGCTAACTGACGTGAAAAACCGATGGGGCTGAGCGCACCCAGGAAAGGTGCACCACTAGAGCGGCTTGGGTGTCTGCGGGGGCTGAGACGAGTGTGTTTTGTTTGGACGCTTCTGTAGAGGTCACTGACCCACCCAGTGCCGACCCCAGTACCGTTGGAGTTCACTCACCACTTTGCCCTTCTTTGCACTTTGAACGCTGCTCCCCTCCCTCTGCTTCCCAGACCCGGCTTTGCCCCAGCTCCCCCCGGCCCGCGGACACAGTGCCCACGCAGGCACAGTGCAGGAGAAGCGGCAAGCTGCCTGCTGCGACAGGAAACCTACGAAACCTCGAGTGATAGGAGGCAAAACTCTCCTTTAGTCCTCCTGGCCAGATCCAGAACCACTTGTCCTGTCCTATAAGCAGCCTTGGTGGTGGGTACGTTAGAGAGGTGCGTGCTGGGGGGTGATACGTGTGGGACACCTAGCCGCGAAGCTGTTCAGAGTGCCACCTAGTAATTCCACATTTAGGCATGGTCTGGAGACCTCCAGGTACTACATAGCTTGTGAGCCTGTAATATTGGCACTCACATCCAAGAGCACAAGGGAGGTGAAAGGAAATACGGGAGGAAGCCTTCAGAGAAGCTCAATAGATAGAGCCATCAGGCAGGTGGTGGTGGGGAGGTGTCATCCTATCTGGCGTGAGTGCGTGGAATAACTTTAGCATTGTGAAGCACAAGGATCTGTATCGAGGTGGTTCAGATCACATATGGCCTGGGCAGGAGTTGGAAGGTTTGCAGCAAGTAAAGCCTAGCAGGCCATAGCTGCTGAGTGAATGTGGTGGATGGTGGGGACACAGAAGGAGACCTTGGGTCTGAATATGGCCATCATCTAACACTGGGGCTGCTGGCTGGGAAACTGAGGTATGAGCAGAGACCACTGAGGTAAGACCTATGTTCCAGTGAGGAAACATGCATTGGCAGGAGGCATGTTTGTGCTCTCAAGAGGGGTGGTCGTGCAGTTTCACCTCACGCCACGCACTTTTCTGTCATTCAGGAAGAAAAAGGCTGTATGATTTGGGTCTGGTGATCAGCCAACTTCTCAGCGGACCTCAGCACCGCAGGGGAGGTTACTGTTTTGCTGCCACAGGCAGGAGTCACAAGCAGCTCCTTCACAAACATCCCCACTCCGCATTGGGTTCCTGTTTGCTGGGGCAATCAGGATGACTGCCACAGTGGATCTGCTCATCATGCCACAGCACGTCTCCCTCGAGCCACTGTCCTCCTAGATAGGTGTCTAATCCCCTTCCCATCTCCTGCACCTCAGCCTTCATGAGCATGGCAGGTGGTCACACATCCTGGCTTTAGCTTTGCACACACCTCCATCTCTCTGGCCTTCTCTGCACTGCTCAGAGCGATAAATACACCATTTGGGAATGTTACTTTTGGAGTGCGGCACCTTCCTGGCCAGAGCTTGTTGCCTGATTATGCACCTATGGCAGAAGCGCTCCTCAGTGTTTCCCGAAGAGCCTTTTGTCTCCTCCCCGGCAGGGCCTTGGTCTCTGCTGCTTCTAATGCCCCCTGGGATGCCCAGGCTGCCAGCAGGGAGAGGTACAGTCAACCTCTGGCTCAAGACCTGCCCTTGTTACCACTGACCTTCTTATTATGGTGGCATCCTTCCACATCTTTGGTGGCCTCTCTGGCAAGTCGTTCCCCTGCCTTCTCCTCCCAGGCATTTGGGCAGGGAAGATTGTGCCTGAAGGCTGGGCAGGATGCAATATGTCCTGCTGTTCTCCTTCCTAGGGACATTTTACAGGTGTCGCCTGGCTGCCCCTTTGGCTTCAGATGCTCAAATTCTATCTGAAGATGGAGCAGTTGGGGAGGATAGGTGTGATGGGGGTGGTGTGGGGTAAGCAGGGGGATGATCATCAACATATCTCATGGAGAAAGAATGGGAAGGGAGAGGAGAAAGAGAGCACAGCTTCTATACAGATGTGGCTGGAGGCAGGAGAGATCGGATGGAGTGTTTGAGCTGTTGGGGCCTGGTATCTGTGTGTGGGAAAGGAGAGCACTTCCCAGGAGCCAGCTTCCACTCGATTCCTGTACAACCATTTTTTTCCTGGAATTGTTTCCTGAAATAGAAATGTAGTTTCGTGTGTGCATTAAGAAGATGTTCACATGGTTTCACAGTGAAATGCTGCTCTGCAGCTCTTGATTTCTTGTGGTGCAGTTAAAGCACACATAGCAACACTGTCAGCAGTAATATTAGCAAAGCATGAGATGAGTTGGGACTTTCAAAAGTGTTTTGCTTACTTTAAACTGCTGTTTTAGAAGGAAACTACTACACTTGCTTCCCAGAAGTTGGTCATGACCCTGGTCCTCATTACTGAGGGAACTTCCACAGCAGAACTGTGTTCCCTCTAGTTACTCTGAAACCCTCTTACCTGTACCAGACCTGAGGGATCCCTGTGGGAGTCCGTAGTCAGGTGAGAAGAGAGGTTGGAGTTTACTTCGTATTTTTCTACATTGTTTAGAAATCACTTTTATTCAGAAGAAATCATAAAATGACTATTTTTTTTCTCATCTGTAATCTGCTGACAACTAAAAGTAAATAAATCTCAGTGAAACAAAACCAACTCTATGCTTTTCTTCCTGTAGCTGTCATGAGGAGGTTGCTGGCCTTAGCTCTTCACAGAGCTCCTTCTGGAAGTGGAGTCTGCCTCGCAAAACCGGTATATATTGTTTAAGACAAATGATACTTCATATTCAGGACAGACTCCCTACTAAACTGGTTTAGAATTTGGGATACTTGTTCATGTGGTGAGAGAAACTTTATGTGTACATCAGCCAATGCGTGCAAAGTATTTTTTCAGCAAAAGAGAGCAAGGAGAATTTTGATTTCTGCAGGTATCTACTCCCTTGCTGGTAGAGTCATAATCCATAACCAAAGTCTTGGGAATTGTTTAAGCAGATCAGACACATGACACTTTCATGTGCCTTCATTGGCTGAAGAACTGGGGCTCCAAAATATACCCCGATATTTTGCAGCATGTTGTCTGTTCTTTGCTTCAGGCAGTAACGGCAGAGAGAACTGAGGTCTGTCTTATGCCTGGCAGGACTTACTGTTTCCAAAATTCACACCTTGGCTTGCTGTCCTGGTTTTCTTGGGCCTTGCGCTTTTTGAGGGGAGCCTCTCCTTTGTTTTCCTTTCTTCCTTTTTTGAATTGCTCTTTGCACTATGATCATGACCTGAGCCAAAAAGGAAGAAAAAAAAAATCCATATCAACCACTACAGAGTTACTACTTACTAAAAAAAGTACATGGCTTTGGTTTCCTTCATAAGACACTGTGGTACTATGGCAGAAACATTTCCTTTACTAAAGGAGAGCCGCAGCATGACTGAAAATCTTGCACTAAAATGTGGAAACTTCAGCCATAGGTACAGGACCTGGTTTTATTGCTCCAGCGATATGATATTCTATTGCCCCCCCCCCCCCCCCCCNTTTTCCCCCCCCCCCCCCCCGAAAGGCTAATTGCAATATTTCACAGAATTGCCTTTATGGCACGCTGATATGAAAAGCAATGAACCGATGGCTAGAGCCTCTCCCACCAGCAACTGCAGAAGGATAGTGCAGGGTCAGAGGCATTATCCTTTGCTATTACATTGAGATTTTCCAAGCTCTTTTCCCTGGGCTGTTCACAAAGAGGTTAATGAGGTTCTGGACCTCTAGTATCTCAGCTGGGAAGCTCCATGATACCAGTTCTGATATCTGCCAGTGTTATCAGCTGCTGCTGAACAGGTAGGAGTTTTCCAGCACTGCTAATGTACTGCTACCATCTGTCTTACGTCTTTCAGTACCTTGACATAGCTAGACAAAGAAACCCACCAAACAGAACTAAATCCTATTCTTTGGTGTATTTCAAATAGAACAATAACTGAGAAACCTTCTAAATATTGAAATGTCTTCTCTGCAGACTTGGAGACACTTTTGCCATTGCACTTCTTCATCTTCTCGGAGACCAGATTAAAGCTGGATGAACGGAAATTTTCTCTTGTGGATGGGGTTGTATCACGGCACACACTTTTTCCTGCCACCTGTGGCACAGATGGCTTTTCATGATTGCCTTTAGCATCATGTGTGAGACTCTCAGAGCTAAAACACACAGAGGTCAGGTCAGAAAATAATTTATCTCCACAGAAATTCATGACTAGATATACATAAAGATGACCATGCAAAAGAGGAAATCCTTACAGGTAAAATTCCTACTACTTTAGTCTGAAGCATTTCTTAATAATCATATGAGAAAAAAAGAAAAAAGAAATAATTTACTGTATTTCAAACTACAAAGAACCCCAATGCTGTCATACTGTCTTAAGGATACTATTGCCAATATCATGTAGCCACTATACCACTGTCCCTTCTCAGTCAGACAGAAGTACCCATCATAGAAGCAGCAGAGGGTTACCTTATCATCACAGAAGTAAGGACAGACACCAAAGATATTTCTTTCCTCTTTTATCAGGGGAAAGCCTAAAATTTTCAAGTTTGTGTAGCAAAGTCTGACCTGTAAGGTGCAAAGCAGGAGTCCTTGAAATCATTTAGTGTGAACAAATTAATATGTATTATTTCATAAGGTGTTTGTGGCAATATCTGCTGCAATCTAACTAGCTAGCTAACTCCACTTTTCTCTGTTACCCAACAGCGACATGTGCGCTCAGCAAGACACAAAACGGTAGGTGGATACTTATGAAAGTCATCAACACTGACCGTCAGTGTTACTGCCATGGGGCCTTGCACGCCCCTAAGAGTGTACAACCTCATTGCTCACCGCCACAGCACCAGAAACTAGAAGTAAAGGGAATGCACTAGCAACGAGCAATGCACCAGCACCATGACAATGTTGTAATTTTAAGATATCCGACCATTCTAAACTAGTAAATGTCTGTTTTGGACTGTCTGTGCCACCTAGCCTGGCTTGGCCTTTATTTTCACACCTCTGCCTTTTTTCCTAGTAGCTGCATGCCCTATCTTCTCCCTCCCTGCCAAGGCAGCAGCAATCATCCCTTCCTCCAGAAAAGCACCAGACAGGTGCCTGTGCGCCAGTGAGTCCAGCAAGGCTGGGGAAGGAGTTTCAGCTATGTGCTGATGGAGGGGGTCTGGTGCTCCAGATGAGATGGAGGGAAAAGGATTCTCTGCTTCTCTAATATCACCTTCCACTGCAGTCTCAACCATGGGATGAAGTGGCCAAGGACAGCTGTCTAGTTTATGAATGAAAAACAATGAAGCACAATATCAGAGGAGCATAAAAATAATAGAATCATAGAATGGTTTAGGTTGGAAGGGACGTTGAAGAT
>RSEF01000001.1:58589320-58613749 GCA_003993805.1 Himantopus leucocephalus
TCTTTGTGGCCCTCCTCTGGACTCACTGCAACAGGTCCATGTCAAAAAGGAGGAGAGTGGATTTGTAGAGAAATCAGGCTGGGATCATTCTCTCACTCCTGCTTTGTGAAAAAACGCTAGAAACCTGTAAAATATAATAGTATCCTACCTGGAATCCTCTCCTACTTGGTTGGCAAAGGCTGTAATTGGCAATTTTACTGTAAAAAGTAGAAAAAAGAAAAATAATTCAAAGTCCATATCAGATTTCTTAAAAAAAAAAAAAATCAGCACAATGAAACATCCAAATTTTGTCTTGGCCAGTTCAGACTCAATAACTGACTGAGACCGATACAGTTACTTACTGTAAGTTAACATTGCTGGACATCAAAGCATTTACTCAGATGACTAGTTGTGGGGATTAAGACTTTCTTCCTATTGATCAGATTCCAACTCACATACCCACCTCTCCTTCCTCATCTATTGCCTAAAAAAGGCTATTTTGGGATAAAGACAGTCTAGGTAGCTCCCACTGAAACTGCTCCACTATGCATAAAACTGTAAATCAGGAAGTGAAGGTGCCAAAGGCAACATGATTGTTTTGTTTTGGTAAGCATGCAGCTCTGTTGAAGGACATGTTCTCAATCCTGGTGTCTGCTCCAAGGAAAGCAAATGTTTGACATTCAAATGGCACTGGACTAGAGTCATAACAGATGTCTCCAGAGTGCGAGTACTATGTCGAGTCCCACTGGTCAAGCAACATGGATGGGAGTGGGAGAGAAGAAGAGCTGGTGCCACCTGACTGATCTTGACAGGCGAGACGTGTTCATGAGCTGCTGAGCTGCTAGTGCTTACTGCAGGGTGGCTGGCTGTGTAAGAACGAGGTGCCCTGGGGTATGAGCACTGCCAGCACCCAGGGAAGTTGTCAGTGTGGCAGCCTCCAGAGCGGTGGTGCCACTGCATTCAGGCAGCAGCTGAACAAGGGTCCAGTGCAGGTGAGATGAAAGTATCTGAGTGACAGCAACCTTTTGGCTAGAAATTGTTTCCTCGCAGGTACATGTATAGCACCTGCCTTCACTACACACCCTAATGATATATCATCTCTGAAAAAGCAGTAGGAAGGAGAAAAAGGGGCTATGAAGTGTTTTACAGGCTGTGGGATAGTACTCCAGTCTGGATCTAAAAAACACAGTAATAAAATACTTAAGAGCCAGGATTTGTTTTGCTTTGTGTTTGTTTTTCCTTTCTCTAAGCAACGTCAATTCCAGGAAAGGCTAGAAGAACGTGATCTGTTACAGTTTTACCCTGGGGTATGGTACACAATAGCTAAGAATGAACAGCTGCAGCTGAGGAAGAAAGTGCTTTAAAGTCACCCAGGATTGCAAAAACATTTAAAAATTCATTCTTTATTTATCTCCTCTTTCACAGGCAAGCCCTCATCAGTCATAACACTTAAATGTACTTAACAGTACTGTACTTAAACTGTACTTAACTGGACTGCCTGTCCCACAGAAGCCAGTTATAGCTGTAATGATTTGTGCCTGGACTTAGAGGCTGGCAGAGGATGAGTCACTTCTAACTTCATCCCTCCCTCCACACTGCAGGTGGCTCATGTATCTTCTTTCTCAAGACATGGATCTCCAGTGCGTCGGCTCCTGTGACAGGCACAGCCTCGGCACTGATGGCAGGAGAAGAACACATCTCCTCAAGTGGCAAAATCACTGCTGCAGCCCAGGCCCCTGGCCTCTCTCTCAGCATGACCTGACCCGGCAGAAGCATCTTACCAACCAGCTATGGACCGGGTTAGCTGTAACTGGCTTTAGTGCTGCACTGCAGATACCTCACCTGCAGGGTATGGTGAGGCAGGAAACTACTGGGTAAGGTCGATGATCAACGGTTGAGATGCACCAGGTCTGACAGTCTGTAGGGAAGCATGTCCCTTGGATATAAATAATATTTAACACATTTTGAAGCTCCTTTTATTCTAAATGAAGAGGTTCTTTATACTGTTGATATAGAATTTCATTAATAATATTTACCCCACCTGGCCAAAATAACGTAGGGAATGCAAAACACAGGAAAACCTTCCAATTATATTTATGTAGGTTTAAAAAATACATTAAGAACACAGGATCCCCTAAATTAACGAATCCAGTCCTCTCCTATCACAGGCACATCCTTCCTACAAACCCTTTCCCAACCCAAATATTCATCTGTTAGGTTTCTAGCTACCATGTTATTTTTAGTTTTTTCTGGTTAAGTTCTCCAAGACAAAAACAAAGTAGTCATAAGGCAGAATAACTTTGGGTGCATGTCTGAGAAAAACGAGACAGGAATTCAGAACCAAGCACAAAGTCATTACTAAAACATACCACTACAGCATGACATTGTCAGGTTTTCAGCACCCAAAGTGTGAAAATCACATGAATAAGGATCATCCTGAGAATAAATTCCAGTATCCTTAATGTAGGCAGAAAATAAGTTCTCACATTCCTCTGCTTAACTGATCAGTGACAGCTCCCTATGAGTCTATAAAACTCACAGATTCATATTAAAAGACAGATAATATGTATGACTACTTTGATATTTCTCATCCAGTCCTCACTGAGGAATTCTAGATCTCTGCTCATGAAAACAATGGCTGGAGTACTGTTCTGTATAATTTGCTGACATGACATCTGGAAAAGATTTTAAAGGTCTTATATCAATGAGAAGAATCCTTTTTTTTCTTTTTGTAATTCTCAAAATATTTCATGAGGGTTGTTTAACTGTGTAGGAGAGGTCAGAGCTGAAGAGAAATGTAGTATTGGCTTTGCAAAATTTTGCCAATAATATGAGCTGTAAGAATCTAAATGACATGATGTTGTAATTAACACTGCTCAGAGGTGTTTATTGGAATAAATAAAAATTATAATAATGGCTAAAATCAATAATGCTGACTTATGGCACTGTGGGATGAAGACAGGTAGCTTTCTATTCAGTACATTACTACTTTGCTACTTTCTTCATAGATTAACTTGTTGATTTTGTGTGCTTGATAGTGGGCTGTTTCATGGCTTTGTGGGTATCTGTGAAGCCAAAAAGATTGACATTTAGCATAACAAATTCCATTGCTTTTCAGTACTCTGTCCACAGCAACGTCTTCTATTAAAACTCTACCAAACCCTATGCCTAAACTCCTGAATTGAATAAACTTTACATTTCTCTAAGAAGCCTAGTCTGTTTTAATGTGAAACATTAAAAGTATAAGTTTATGAAAAACAGATTTTTAAGGCCTGAAAGAACCACAGATAATTTCATAATTCGCTTCACCTACCATGCAAAATAGGCTAGCAATTTAATTCAGTTTTCTGTGGACCCTGTTGTAGACTGTGTGTTTGACTGAGACGGGACACAGAACCCACTATATCTCCTGGAGTTCACACGAATGGGTGTTCTGACTCCTTGTCAAAACATGCATCTCTTATTTCTAATGCAAATTTGTCTGTTATCAATTGCAGTCACAGCTCCTCATGCTTTCTTTTTCATGGACTGAGGCTATCTCTGCTACTTTCAGCTACTCTACTGAAGAACATCCTTATATTTTAGGAGACAATTTTCATCCCATAATATCTCATGTAACCATAAAGTGGCTGAACTGTTTAAAGTGTCATGACAAGAGGTTGTCTCCAGTTCTCACATACTTTGATGGGTTCTGTTTTGCATTCTTTTTTAAAAAATTCTTTAAAATAATGATGACACCAGAAGTAGTCAAAATAATTCAGTATTAGTCTCAGAGAAGTTCTACAAAGAAGTCAAGATAGCTTTTCCCTCCTGTTTTCACATATGCAAAACCTGTATTTGTCCTCGTGGCACAGTATGAGGTTAAGTCATGTTGAGCTACGTGTTCACTTTGACACCTAAATCTTTCCCAGATTTCCTTGTGCTTGCAATGACACAAGTCCTCCAGTTCTGTTTCCTTAGCTACCCATTTACTTCTTTTATTTTGTCTGTACTGAAACCAAAAAGTTCTGGTTGATCCCAGTTTTCTGTAGGATTTGGGCTGCCTTGTTTGACTTCAATGAATGTGTTCTCCAAATAAGCACATTATTAACATGTGCATACCCTACTGCCAATAGGAAAAATATTTTTTCACCTCTCTGGAATTTGCTTGGGATTCAGTTTTTCTCCAGTGAGATTGTGCCCAGTCAGTAAAGCAGAGTGTAATCATGTAATGAAGACAGTTTAAACTAAAGAAAAGCGAGCTCTTCCAAATGCTGAGACTGAGTGAAATCCCAGCCAAAGAACTCCATACTTACCTTTTTGGGACATACTTTTTACTGAGGTTTGAGACTATAGAAAAAAAAATGGCTTATTGGGATTTTAAGAATTAAAAAAACATATAATGTTTACCTCTTTTCACTGGGTCAAGTACCTGCAATATCTTATGTTGAGTTTCAAGGCCTTGAGTCTGTGAAACAGAATAGAAACATGAATGAATTATTATTAAGTTCCAAAAGACTGAATGACAAAAAGGTATTATCATTTTTATGATCAGGCACTTCATGGCTTGTTCAAGGAGTGTACACTAGGTTAGGACACAGAAAGCTTGGAAAGGGTTCAGTAACTAATAGCAAAACAGTTAACACGTAAAGATCAGGCTTTTTCTTTTTTTTTTTTTTAAAAAAAAAAAACAAACCAGAAGGCAAGGTAGGCATTCAGTATTTGGCCTGATTTTCAAAAGCTCAGAAAACTCAGCAACTTGTGTTCACTTTTGTGGTGGTGCAACATCCCCCCTGCCCCACCTTTTGGCCACTCGGTACTTGGCATGATTTCCTCCCTCCCTGGGCTACATAATAAAACAATGGACCAGAACGTAACATGATGGTCTAACATGAAAGAAAGAAAAGGTGGATAGCAACAGACCAGAACACAACAGTGTGCCTGGTCCCCATGGCTCCTACTGTTTGAAGATAATAACTATAATTGATCACTCCTGAAAACACATGGATCGTGGCCACAGGCCGGGGGGGGATACCAGGACCCCAAGACCTAGCAAGTTCTGGGCTTGCATAACTGGTGGGAAGTACCGGAATATTCCAGTGTCCGAGCTGGGCCGGAGCGGAAAAGTACCTGACGAAAGCCAATTATCTCAGATCCTATAAGCAGCGATTCTACTAAAGAACCTTTGAGCTCTTCTGGATTGCAGCGGGCTGTGGCCAATATCTCCCCTGAGTTGGAACGCCACTCAGGCTGACACCTGGAGGACTAGAAAGCCAAGGCGAGAGAATCCCTCTCAGGCCTCAACTACTGCCTGTTGAGGAACGCTGATGCATCGTGAGTATTTATCCTAAACTCCGGAAACGGAAATTTTGACTATAGGCTAGCCTCTCTTCCATCCACCTCTCCACCTATATGTTTGTGAAGGACACATTAGCTTTATGGATGTGGATGTTCTTCCGTTTGTCTGTGCACGCGTAGGAGTTAAGAGCAGTACCTGTTGGCTCGTTAGAGTCGCCTGCTATTAAGAAATTCCTGATTCCAGCAATCAGAGACCTGTGTGTTTGTGTGCGCATGCACGCTTATATGCTTTGCTTATATGTATATGTATTAATTTGAGATCTGTGCTTTCACCCATATGTATATGTATTGATTTGGAATACCTTACAGTAAGTTAGCGTGAATCTTGCCGTCTTTGAAATTGTAATTAAGTCATTGTTCAATTATTTTGTTCACTTTGTAAACATCTAAACCAGTTAATGATTAAGTGCTGCTAAAATTCAACCTCTTGATCTACCTTAAATCATTAACAAATTTTGAATCGCTGTTAAATCATAACCGTGTCAAGTATTGCCATCCATGACAACTTTGCAAGCTGTTTGGTGCTCAGCATTACAAAAAATATTTAAGTTAAATTCCTTTTCATGAAAGTAGGAACATAACATTAGACTCCACTGTTTTGATCCAGCATTGTTACATGTTTGACAACTACAACGAGGCTCACATTTTCTAAATAGTTATATAGGATGCCGAACAGCATTAATGGAGAAGTGATGTTTTCAAAAAAGATTAGGTCTTATTCCAACTATTCTGACAATGACCTTTTAATAAACTTAATCTCATGGTAGTTGCTAGGCCAGCTAATGCTGAGCACCAAATCACACACACTGAATGGTAGGAAGGGGCGTGATGCAGCTTTACAAATATTGCCAGCACACGTATTTCAGAGCTGGGGCTTGGTAATGATCCCAGAGTTAATTAAAAAGTTTACTGCCCGTTTCCCTAGAATGTCCTGTGACCTTTCCCTTTCTCTTCTCTTCACAGCACCATTCTGGACTGGAAAACACAACAGAAAATGTTTTAATGGGCTTGGCAAAAATCTTGTTCGATGAAACTGGAAGTTAAACATGTCCAGCTGAGGGACTGAGGTCTTAGTAGTTTTGGAGACTGAGAAGAGCTGGTATAATATCTAGCTCCAAGGCATATTCCTTGGAAGAAAGATCTAAGTGTATCAAATAATATATTAATGAAACATAACTTTAACATTTTTTCCTGCCCTAGACTTGATGTTGATACATAATTTCTGGATGTAATAGAAAATAAAGAACAATGGGCATTCTGTGTCAGCAGCTTTTGGTGACAAAAGTGTTTGTCCAAAGTTACAGGGATTGAAAGTTGTCATGTATCAGTCTCTGGTCAGGAAAAGGGCACAACATGTTTCTACCAGGACGAAAAATACTCACATTTTTGCTTTCCTGACTTCTGTCCTTAGCAATGCTTTGAAAATGTTCTCCTGATGTTTTGGTTTTTTTCTGCACAGAAAATACTATGTAACCATTTTGAATCATGAGGGAGTATTACAGTTATGAAAAAAAAAAAAGAGTTGCAAATAAACATGATAATCACAATGCCAGAAGGAACACATGTAAGCAAGCTGCTCATGACTGAATTCCTTCTGCTGTTCTGTTCAGCAAATATTTATGAACCTGGACACAAACATATCATATTGACAAGGGACCTCACTTCCTACTCAGTTTGGCTTGTTTATTTTTAGTCTGGGAACCTGGAGAGCCAGGCTTTCTCAGTAGTATTAATTGCCACTGCTCTGTTTTTCTGATGTCAGGGCTTCTGGAAAGAAAGATTGGCATAAAAAGCAAAAAACTTGCGAAGCACTGGTCTACCTACTGAACGAATGAAAGAATTAATAAAGCAGCCAGCATTATGATGTTTATGTACATAAAAATAATATTACCCATAAAAATATTAACGTGACTTCTTTCCAAACAACAGTTTGCTTTCTCTAAGCAACAATAGCAATGCTCCTATTTTACAGCTGAGGGCCATACAGTTTTCTAGGCTGAATATCAGCTAAGTGCTGTTGAGGGCTACGTACAGCTCCAGCATGAATTTCTGTCAAAAACTCTACTGTACCTGTGATATTCCTTGCTATTCACCTTTTTCAAATGGGTCTAAGTACTTCCATCAAGAACAACAAAAGAAATTTTAGTATGTCTTTTGATTTAATAACCTTAATTAGTCACAGAAGTAGATCCACATGGGAAAACGCACATATACATGAAAAGAACAAAAGTACGAAACTTCTTGCAGGAATTGTGAAGTACTATTTTAAATTAATTTGATAAACTCGTTACTTTCTTCACACAGTAACGGTATCACTCTGATGTGTTTTACTGCTAGTATACAACCAGCAAAAGTGCTTTAATTCATTGGATGAAAGATGCATGAATGCAATTCATGCAATTTCATTGCATGAAAGATGTCTTTGCCTATGTTTCAGCACAGAAATTGCAGAACAGGACCTAGCGAAGCTCCATTTAACTAATAGTTTTGCAATGTATACTCGTGTTTATAGGTATTGACAGGTGTAGCCTTAAGGAATCAGGCTTTTATGTGGCCAAAGCCACGTTCAGTCTCAAACATGCACAAATTTAGTTTACTGCTTAAAGAAAGCTATTAACAAATTTATTATTGCTCTAAACCTACAGAGTATTATGTTTTGTCACAGTAGGATGAACTGAGGCAGGAGAAAAGGCCTTGGGGGGACTTTCCGTACCTCCTTGTTATGAACACAGTACTTCAAGAGAGCATCACAGAAATGCTGTCCTATCGACTCCAAGTCTTTCATGTCGAAATGGGTGCTTCGTCTGCAGCCTGCAGCATCAATAGGAGCAAGACAGAAATGAAAACGTCAGTCATCCTGCTGACTGCTACGTATCTGTGATATTTCAGTGGCTGACTGCAAACTCACATATCTTTCACCGACAGATGATAGACAAGTCTATGACTGCCAGTGTTTTATATACATGATATTACAGATCATTTTTCTGCTTATGTCAACCAATCTATCCACTCAGAGGGGATTAACTATAGTACATAGTTAACTGATTCCCTATTACAAAATTTCCTAAAAATACAACTGGCTTTAGTTACTGCTTTTAATTTGCCATCTACTAATGCTGTTGTTTCATGATACATATGCAATAATGCTAGCGGTGGCCTGAAAGGTTGCTTGTTGAATGCCCTAGTTTTAGTGTTTTTTCCAACTCTTACCTTAAACCATCAGACAGAACACCAATAAAGGGATGGTAGTTCAAGCTACCGTTCTCCATGAGAAAACAAAAGTAAAGGTCTTGTTTGATGATTCCTACTAAATAGCAACAGGGAATTGTCTCACCCAACTTAGAGCCACAGATAGAGGCTTCCAAAGTGTAGCTGTTGTTGATGCCCATCTTCCACATTACCACTCGACCTGTGCCTTCTTTGCACTTTCGTACTCTGAAACGGCAGTCTGGGAAAGAGAACTTAAAAGACAGGTACAGCATTAGCCTTTAAAGTAAATAGGAAGATGCAATAATTTCATTTTAACCCTGCAAGTTTTTAAAAATCTTATCTACTAGGTAAACAATTGTGAGTTTTCACTCTACTTGAATATTGCACAACATAGCTCAGAGCATACTGTTATTACGGGTATAATGGAGATGTAGATGAAATAACAGCCCTTTGATTAAAAGTTTATTTTACTTTAAGGACTTCCGAAACATCTGCAAGTATTTTTTTAAGTGGCAGTACTTACTGTTTCTAAACAATCCTATACAGACAGCTGACCAGCTGAGATACCACAAAGCCTGTTATATACCAACATGCACATTTACTAAAAAGTTGGAACAGCTCTTCTCTCATGAGTTAAGAGACCAACAATTTCATGTAACCGATCTGGAGCTCACAATCACCTTATCATTGATGTCTGAGGAAAATAGCATTAGCTGCAAGTATGCAATGACATTTAGTAGGTAAGTTTGTGTGGTGTTTTTTTCCTGACCCTTTGCAATTTTCTGGTTCAGAAGAAGCTTACTGCAGTCAGATTTTACTGGAAAACTACATATTTTAAAAGCTGTCATTTCCTACTGAACCTTTTTTTTTTCCTAATTGAAATATTGTACACAAACATGGTGACTTTGACACAATTCTTAACAGAACTTTTCAAAAGGATTCAATCTTCAGAAATAGTTTTCTTTTTTAGTTTCTTATTTGCTAACTTGTTTGGTTTTAATTCTACAGTATGTTTTAAAGCTGCATTAATACATGAGTACAAAATACCTAATATTAGTTTTTGTCACTGTTAAAACAATGTTACTTTGATGTTCTGTTTTTTTCATTCTTTAAAAAAAATCTTTAAAAAATCCTAACTTTATGTCCCAATTCAGCACGATACATTTTGGAGTGCTGGAATTTCAAAGGAGTTAAAATTTCATATTCCTACCATTTCCAGTTTTAGCCAATTGAAGATTATTTTACTGGGTGAAGTGCGGTCTTTTAGTAAAAGTGAAACCTTAACAAAAAATTAGGAATCCCAAATGGTGCTTAAATTTTTAGGTGAGTAAGTTTCTACCCAGATGTTTGCTTACCTTATCTGGGCAGCTCTTGCTCAGCAAGAATGGGAAGACACGTGGATGCACGTATGGTGCTTTTGCTTGCTGCTTTCTCTCACAACCATACATGAAGACATTTTGTTTCCTGTTGTGACCATGGATGTCACAATACAGAAAAACATCACGTTCCCCCATCACTCTGTAATACGGGATGACACAGAATACTTTATTAAAAGTGTTTTTTTTTCTCCACCTCAGAGATAAGTCTGAGCTAATGTTCATGTGTAACCTAAAGAGCAAGAAATCAATACAAGTTTCACATTCTGAGCTCTGAGTTAAACCTTGAGTGAGCTAGATTAAAGTCAAACTGCTCAGTTCTCTCCAGAATAAAACACTTGTCACTGCACAGAAATAAGATACGAGTGTATGCATCATTAGCCTTTGTCCATGTTTGTTCTAATTCTCAGACTTGGTTATATACATCCAGCTCTCTACATGTGTATATGAGCACGTCGTACAGCTGAAACCCGCTGTTCTTACCTGCTGCTTTTTCACTATCGTACATGTGTTGAATAATACATGCTGTACAATTATGAGACTGAAGCATAAACGACAGTGAATATTATTTACTTTATCAAACTGGAGACATCCATTTTTATGATGTGCCAACATTGCAATGTATTATTGCTTAACTAACTAATTTTTAAAGAAAATTTGCAGGTAGACACGTTGGGGTTTAGCAACTGACACCCAATGCCCAATTTGTGTCAAAGCAGAGCTCTAGAGGGAAGATGTGATGGCACCACAGCTTGTCACTTGGGGCTTTACACTGGGCAGGAGTTGGAAAACCACAGTGGAACTAAGAAGGAAGCAGTAATAAACATATCTGTCTCAGCTGACAGTAGCTGAATACGAGGCTGAAGGTCAGTAGCACTTCAGCAGACATAATTAATATTAATTACAGGGCACTCACAAGTGCAGGCTGTCTCCATATAGTAAGACAGAAAGAGGAATTCTCATGGTAAAGAAGGAGAGGTTGCAGTGCTCATCCCCTGTAGGGGACCTACACGCCAAAACATTCATTTGAAAGAACACAGATCTTATTTAAAACAGGCTGTAACTAGACGAAAAACATTAAATGTACTAATTCTGACACTGGCTTTTTGCACAAGAGTCTTGTTTGCATTAATTTTTTACAGAAGTTAAACCAGAGGGATTTAGTTTACTGAAGGTTTAGTTTAATATCTGAAGGCTTAGTTTTATATCCAATGTCTCTGTGACTGGAAGCCTGCATAAAAAATCAAACATATTTGTAGCAAAACATACAGCAAACTTGGCAATCTTTGCTGTCAAATGGACATCTGGGATCTATTCTCAATCTAACTTCATTCTGGGATGTGGCTGTACGCCAGAAAAGAAGTAAATGAGAGAAATAAGGAATTTGAGAAGTAGATTTTGGCAGAGGATAGTGGGGAGAAATATGTTGAAAATGTTTTGACGAAAACTCTTTTACTTTGGGATCACAGAATCATAGAATTGTTAAGGTTGGAAGGGACCTTTCAGATCATCTAGTCCAACCATTTGGAGATATAACTTATTACCAGGGATGGAGAAACAATATTAAAGGAAAACCTGCACAATACTGAAGAAAAAAATAACCCACTCTGAAATGCAACTGAACGTAAACAAAACAGAAAGGCTTGGGTACAGGGCAGAGATGTAAACAATACCAAAACACAAGGGGCAGAGAAGTCACACTAACAAAGAGACAGTGGAAAGGAAAATCATCCATTCTAAAGGTAAAGAAAACGAGGTTACCTTTTGATCATGTTTCGGGTATACCAAATGGAAGGATAACATTTCTTGACATTAGATCTGTATTGGCGGTTCAAGTCCTGACCTGTTAAAGAACAGCGGTGATTTCCCACAATCACACCATCTGGATTCAACATGGGTACCACTTTGAAGACAAAATTGTCCCGCAGCAGTTGAGCTTTGCCTGAATCTCCAAGAATGTAATCCAGAAAGCCCTTCATTATCCAGGAACTGTTTGTTTCTCCTGGATGCACCCTGGCGGTTAGTATCACAGCCTTCCTCTCGGTGCCCTCGCCACTTTTGGGGGGGTTGGTGATATTTAAAACATACACTATGTTTCCTGCCAGTGAATGGCACAAGACGTGAATCTTGCAGAATTTGGACTTCACTGGATCTTTAGAGATGGCCACCAGGTACTCCTGCAGGTTGGAGTAGGTGTAAGGATAGCAGTGGGCAAAGTAGCAGGTGTCTCGGTCATGAGGGAACTGGAACGTCCAAGTGAGTGAGAAATACTGACGTCCACCTTGGCCCGCATTGTTTTTATAATACTTGATTTCATTTCCAGTCCTTCGCCAGCCAACCTTGTGTTTCTTAGCATCGGCTTCCGAGTACAACAGTGGCCGCAAGCCACGTTTATATAGGCTGTTACGATTGGTAAAGTTGACAATAGTGAAGCGATACGGCATCCCTGCCCGCATATTGCTTACTTGGAAGTAGTACCACTGCGTGTGTCTGCTTGTGTAGAGGTCGGTGCGCAGGCTCAGCTGGTACTCAAATTCATTGCTGGTAGGCAGAAAGAAGACAAACAGTCGTGATGCTCGTTAGCACTGTAGTATGATGCAGTGTCAAATAATGCGGACTGCCATGAAAAAGCACTGCACAGTGAATCAGGTGCAAATCTGATTTACACTGTCATAAATCAAAGTCCACGCAGCTGCCAGGAAAAAATGCCTAATCACACCAAGCATGTCAATAATGCAACTGCTGTCTTCATTAGGACTTTTAATAATAACTAGGACTTCTAAAAATGTTCTCCACACTATGCTTTAAAAGGTGTTTAAGAAAAGGTGTTGAGTTTGCGTGGGTGATTATCACCTATAGAAAATATTCAGTGCTATGGAATGGCTATCAGACCATTTCATGTGAAGGTTACCTGAAACTACTTTTGAAGCTTATTCAACTAATGTAAAACAAGTCACAAATCCAGAGTAAGGCATCCTGCTCAGAAACTGATAGCAGGCTGCTGATAATAACCACTCTGATAATAACTCCACCTTAATAAAAGTAGAAAAGATTAGAAACTTACACTTTGACCACCTTCTGCAAGTTCCCACTCTCAAATCGTGCTTCGAAGATCAGTGTGTTGTCCTCTTTCTGGTGGAGGATCTGCTTCAAGGGGCAGAGACCTCGCACTCGGGAATACATAAAGCAGGAGTTTTTGTTAGCTAGGGGAAGGAGCAGAACAGATGTCTTTCATTTCAGTCTGAGTCATTTTAGAGAATACCTGCATCCTTCTGAAAATTCCTTCTAGAAACAGACAACTGCATGGAGCTGAACTTCAAAGCATATCTTAGGTAAGGGTAAAAGAAATCATACAAAGATTTTGCTGCCCATTCCCACTTAACTTTACGGATTTCAGCCAGCTTAAGATCTGACTCTGTCTTGGAGGTGCATGTGTCTCCCTGCACGAGCAAAGGACAATTCGTAGTCTGTACTTAGGCAAAGCAACTGAGTTAGGTGGAAAGACTCTAGGACTCAGCTCCCCCAGGTCTTTTCACAAGTCAAATTGGCAACTTCTCTACTCAGAAATCACATGTAGCTGACAACTCTTGCCATCAGTTTGTTTTTGAATCTCTGTATTCGGTTATGCTAGTCTAGAAGTAAAAAAGATGACACACAGACCCAGCAGCAATCACTTTTATACTGCAAGTGATGTTTTCACATCGCATTTAGCATGTGGTTTGAGCGCATATCTCCTTTTGCTCTCTTCTGCTACTTTTTCCACAGATGAGAGGCTTACAGAGGCATAACTGAACTTCTTACTACAATCTTCATTGAATCACTGTTGCAATATGCAAAAGATGCCATATTCAGTGTATTATTCTTCATGATTGAAGCTACTATAGACCCATGGGTTTTTTTCATTAGAGAAGGGCTGTTAGCTTTGCTAGCTGGGATACCCACTTGAATAATTACTTTCTGTTTAGCTGAAATCCCATTCACAGTTTCTCTACCTTTCCCTTCCTCTTCATGCTCTTCCTTAACATTAAGGAAGAAAAATATATCACTAGTTAATCCAGTAAAACTGTTTCTGGAAACATCTGTATCAGTCAAATCCTACAGAATGAAATGCACAAATAATATCTGAGATCTCTGTCGTGGTACTTCGATGTTTCTGTATGGGAGTCACCACTGGATTGTATTTTTCTCTCTCAAATCAGAATTTAGGAAGGCCTGTAGGAACTCAGCAGCAGGTAGCTACCAGACATGCAGTAACTCCCCGCTCCTGCTGAATTCAAATTCAGTGGGAATGAGGAGAGTTCCTCTGCTGTCTCCCACAGGATGTGATGGCTCATTACATGCCAGCCAAAGTCTGTGGCACTCGGGTTATAAATCTGCGTAAGTGCAGATGCCTGTCTGACCCTACAGAGCTTCTCTGCAAGGAGGATTTTAGGGTTTCAAAAATTATATTTATTTCTATGCAACATAGATGGCAAAGCTAGCAAGCTGGAGGCTTCTGTCCCAGGAACAGGAAGGAGAAGATGAACTCCATGGGGCTCCAAAGTTCTCCTCCTCCTCCCACCTGCTCCTGCCTCCCAGCTGGCTGCGCTGCCCAGCAGCCCAGTTCACACAAGGAGTCTACTTTCCCTGGTGCAAGCACGTAAAGGGAAGTAAAAGCTCCAGGGCTCTGAAGTTCTCTGCACGTCCTGCTACCAGCCAAAACCAAGGCTAGGAGGCAAAGTGGTACACTCAAGGCAGTGAACATACAATTACAGTCACTTGAAAACTCACCCTGTAGTGAACATATACTGTCTATTACTATCCATATGTTTAGATACAGAGTCTTCACAGTGAGGGCAAGCACTCATGTTGTGCTGCAGCTTAATGTCTGCTAGCCCAGGAATTGCTAACTGCCTGTAACCACCTGCACAATGTCCTTCCTCAGGAGCAGGAGGGAGAACTGGCCATATTTAAAGACAGCAGTTTTCACCTCCTTGGTTGGAAAGTTTCATTAACAAAGTCTGAGAACCATGGTAGCAAAACCACACTTTGCTGGAGAATTGTACAGGCTGAAATTAGAACCCCTTCCCATTGCCTGTGTGTGAAGTTCAAGTCACTAATAAAGGATGTGGAAAGCTGCATTTTTAAAGAACAGCAGCTAAAGGACCATAAATCACTGTCCTCGTTTTCAAGAAGGTGGGGAGCTGGGATTCAGAGTGTTCCTCCACATCTTATCCCTTGCAATACATTAGCAGGTCCAGTTGCAGAGGACAGAAATTCCTTCCTAGTCACACAGCAGTTACCAGTTTTCTTGGCCACCAAACGTAGCAACCTACTTACTATTGAGAGGTAATACACCCATACTGCAGAAGTAGCTAATTTCTAAATAAACATAATGTCCTAGAGTAACACTACTTTTCAGTATAATGCAAGCTTTTATCAACTGTGTTGACCTCAAGAAGGATGCCATCTCCCTTTCAGTTCTGTGCTTCTGCAAATTTTGTAGCCACATCTAGTTATCCTAGGATTGCAAAATTATTATCATCCTCTTTTGTCTATGTAGGAGTAGCCAAAGACCAAAATCAACAACTGCCAGAAGTTCCAAGTTCATCCAAGGAAACTGGATCAACTTAGCACACACAGGAAAGAATAAATAACTCTAATAATCAACTGGTGATGGTGAAATAAGGCAACTAACTCCTTTCAATTCTGTCCAATTAATCCTTGCCAGACTTAGGAGCCTGTAATCAAGCACTGATCCGATCTGGTCAGATTTTGTTTCGAAGTCTTGGCAAAACCACTATAGCAAACAGGATAATAAAATCTCCCAACACAGACTTTAGTGTTGAACCTGCAGTTACACATCTCTCATCTTTTTCACTTTCTCTTTTGGGTGTTAAGTTATTTCTCTCCACTCATTTGCACAAAAAAACTCATTTTAGGTTGTTTCATACTGTTATTCACTGAGAACAATGGCTTGAGCTAAGCTGGACTTCTGAGATAATTAACAGTACGAGCAGAACTTATGGATGATGAGACAGCTGTGTAACTAATTTCCTTCCCTATCTATAGGAAAATAATGTATTCCCAAGTGCCATAAAATAACAATAGAAAATCATATTGATTTCACCAGGCTTTGAATTAGGTTCATAAAGGAGACCAAAGCAGGTGCTTCATCTACCGACAGCTGACAGCAAGATTTCTCAGGGTGTTCCCACCTTCTTCTCCTAGATAAATCACCGTGCCTTTGTCAGGAGTTTGGTATGGCGGCATCATCTCCAAACCTGTTGGAGTGTACAAGGGCTCAGGGGCTGTGGGTATCCAATCTGAAAAAGAAGAGATACACAGAAGAAGTACAAGCAGGAAGATTGTATTAGAATATTTAGAATATGAAGGACACATTGAAAAGCGGTTCATCCTATTTACACCAGTTGCACATAAAGGAATAGGGAAGCCCCCTTTTGAACCTCATTTTTTGGATCTGTGAACAAATCTTCACTACAACTCCAAACAAAAATACATATCAATCTGTGCACAGACTAATTTTTGCTATTTAAACATACCTCTTTTCCCTGTACAGCTTGCTTACCACTAGTGAGGATGACAATGGTGAACATTAGACAGCATTGGTACCATAAAGAAAACAGATGCTCCGACTACAGAGTAAAGTCATTGATTGCTGACCACACAGATGCTGCACAGCTACAATGCAGTGTCTCCATGTACATTGCATGACATCTGCCTGGCATGTCAAAGACCTCTTGAATACCAATTCATTCTGACAGTAGGCCTTACTGTAATACAGCAGCCCTATCCCATTCCATTCAAGATACTGGGATCTATTTTCAAAGGTAACAGAATAAGGGCATAGATGTCTCCGTCCCACCTCTGTGCATTTCTGATTTCTACTGATTACTTCCAAATTGCAATTGGTTGCATCTATAAAGCACAGGGACTGATAGTCTTCACTATCTCGTAATAGGTTGGCAGTACGACTTTTGTACAGACAGCATAAAAGCAGTTATTAGCTGACATTCATATTTAACCACATAGCCCTGAAATACAGTACTGACATTGCTAGTAACAGGACATGAGATTTGTACTGAATTTGCAAGTCCTCAGGACTCAGGTTTGTCAGGTTTGCTCTCTCTGAACTTTTCTTTATCTGCCTGTAGCTTTGTTTCACTTAATTTAGCTGTGACGGCAATTTCTCTAATTGACCAGGTATGTACAGCTAATTTGTTTTATTTTTGTTTATCTTTGTGTGGTACAACCGTAGGCCTATACAGACAGCAGTAACAAGGAGTTGTTCTATGTAGAAATGCAGACCTAGACCTGGACAAAACTCATTTTAGGGGTAAAAAAGGGAAGAAGGAAATAATATCTAACACATGTAAAGAACACTGTATATGGTAAATTCAGGTGTAACACGGAGCTGCAGACCGACAAAGAGAAAGGTGTAAGAGTAAGCTAGCAAACATACGAAAATGACCCCAGAGATATCTGGATCCTAGACTGGGAAGAAGAAATCACCAATACAAACATCATATTTCTCCCAGCAAAGGACTCCAGAGGCTGACAATTTGCAACAGACGATGCCTCCCCTCCACCAGAATGAAGCCTCTGCAATGAAACCACTGACCTTAGGACCCAGAGGAGCAGTGGAAGGGGAAGCCAGGAAAAGGGTGTGAATGAAGCATATGTATAACAAATGTGACTGCATTATTATTTTTTCTTTTTCTGTAGCAATTATATCTGGACTAATAATGATTTGTCTCTTAAGATTTCACTTACACTAACAATAAATTCTTGGCTTTATTTATATATAAGGTGTGCTTCCTCTTTGCCCATGCACAAAATTTTAAGCATAACACAGTAACTTACCAATGTGCGCAATTCTGTCCCTGATGACTTCACATTGGTGTGGCCAGTACACCAGGGAAAACTGACTGGCTGCCGACGAGTCATCAAGATTCTGAGGCTCCTGAGGGTGGGGTACCACTGTCTCCGAGTCAGATGATAATAGAATCTGTTTTGCCCTTGGAAAAAGATGAGCACAAACAGAATCTGTAAGAAAGTGAAAGAACCCTCACATCAGTCTCTCTTGCTCTTCCGATGGAAACAGGCTGCAGAGATTATCTATATGAAATCAATATAACTAAGCATGGCACAATAAACTTACATCCCACTGAAATGTAAGTTTAATGCTCCACTGAATTTAAAAGTAGTGTTGAATGAACCGTTAATTCATTAAACCACAAAGTACATCAAGTATTCAAATGCAGCAGGGAATAGCTTATTTGGATTCCTATAGAAAATGTTGGCACCTTTTATTATGACTGCTTTTATTACTGATGTGTTATGGCAGGGCTTACAATCTCAATGTCTGAGTCAAAATCTGTGCTGTGCAATACTATACAAATAACAAACAAAGCTTATTCCCACAAAACTTATCACACTGAGTGTATGCAACGAGATAGTACTGTCTAGCATGACAGGAGAGGTAACAATCTGATGCTATCACAAATTTTGTAAAGCAACAGAGACATTCGGAGGGTGTGTGTGGGTCTCTGCTTGTCAGCAAGGAATTCTTCAAAGTTATGAGAAGCCACCTGAATGAAAACATGACAGGCGGAGAAAAGACTGAAAAAATCTAGTAATTGGATGATTAGGAATGCTGGTACTGTGCACTGACCACAACACTGCACTGAGAAAATTACTTTGTCATAGATATGAAAAGATCCCCTTTCAAAGCATTCCCTGTCCTTCCTACTATCGGCTTAGAGCAGGTCAAAAGATAGGAGTTTGGTTTCACGGGAAATTAATTTTTTGTATTTGCTTTGGGTCTGAATCAGATAACAGCACCTGTAAGAGTTATTTTACCAGAAAAAAATTCTAATCAGCTTTAGACCTGGTTTCTAGACCTACTTTGCCTCACAACAAAAGTAACATAATAAGCAAAAGCGCTTCACCTGAAGGATCTGTTTTCAAGTGTAGATGACATCATATATGAAAAGTAAAAGAATCAAAAATAAACCTGCTTAACCTATTTTTAAATTCTGGTGGATACCAAACTCTAAGGGATACCTGGCTACTATAATGCCAAATCAGTAACTGGTGATCAAGGGCATGATGCAAGATGGGACTGAGATAACCACTTACCTAGGACAAGAACCATAAAATGTCACTAGATCTAACTCCAGTTTTGTTTAGAGCTTGACAGTTGTGTGAACACTAATACCTTTCTCCTTCCCCTTATTCTTCCACCCTGTGGTCTTGCAGGGAAGATCCAGGGGAATAATTGAAAGGGTCCTAACCTGTAAGAACAGCACACTGCTGACTGGCTTCTGTCACAAATGAGTTAGGGGGGTCTTCATCCTAAAAAAAAATATTAAAAGACTAAAATAAAATTGGAAGTCCACAGTAGGACAGCTTGCCTTGCTTTATTTTCAGAGAGAAGAGCTGCCTCTGTTTTGGTTTACTTTATAGCCTGAGTAAGAATTAGGCCAAATTTGCATGGTCCTGTACTCTTGTCATTATTCCTGGATGCTGCTCAAAGGAGATATGCTTTCACTTGTCCTCTTTTGCTTCCCCAGTGCCTCTCTCCTGCAGTTCTAGTATTCCTACTGTTGCGTGAAAAGCTAGAGCAGAAAACTGATATAAGAAAAAAAAGTTTGGTTTTCAGCTGCATGAATTAACCCTCTGATCCCACACATCAAACAAGCCTACTGATGTAAGGGAAATTTTTCCACTGAAAGGGAAAAATTTTTTCACTGAAAGGGTTATTCAACATCGGAATAGGCTGCCCAGGGAGGTGGTGGATTCGCCATCCCTGGAGGTGTTTAAAAAAAGGATAGACAAGGTACTTGGGGATACGGTTTAGATGTGGTTTTGTCAGGTTAGGTTAATGGTTGGACTAGATGATCTTAAAGGTCCCTTCCAACCTTAAGAATTCCATGATTCTATGATTCTAAGAGCAGGAGAGGCAATGAAAACCAATAGCTAGGACAGCCCTTCTGGTGGCAGCCCAGATATACGCCACAATTATCCCAAAGCAATAAGGACTAGGACAGGGAGGTGAGGAACTTCATGCTGGGGAATTGAGGCATAACACTTGGCAAAAATTAAAAAAGCACCACTCCGCAGCCAAAGCGTACATGGGCCATAAAAAACAACCAACTACCCTGGGTTAAATTGGAAGCACATTGGCAAGGCAGCACAGAGACAACAGTGCCTGTCCCTTTCACTGTGCTTAACATAAAACATTTATTTCCTGGGTTTTCAATCTAGTCCCCTTTCACTGACATCGTATTCAATTAAACCCCGAATTTCCTTCCTGAAATATGCATAAATGTTGATAAGATCAAATGCATTTCACAGCTGGTAAAAATACTCCCGGCTTTATTTACTGCTCCTGTTGACATTCACCACATCTGCAAATATAACACAGGGCTTCTAAAAATCTGCTAGTCCAGTAGCTGATCAGGAGCTTGATTATTACAGGTCAAGAACTGAAAAAAAACCCCGTTCACAAACCAAAGCACAGATAAAATCCTAAAGTAGAGGAGGTAGAGGACTTGACTTTGGTCACTAACGAAGAGCCGTACTGCTCTCAGTAACGCGGACAGTGCCAGGGATGACCTCTCAGGACAGGGATTTGGGTAGCACCATATACAGCAAGGCCCCAAAATTTACTTTATTACGCCTAATTTAAGCGAGCCCTGCGATGCATTTCGGGTGCCTGCAGAAACGGCTTCTCACTGGGACTGCTCACGGATTTTCTTTACAGGATAAGGAGCAACTGCTTCTAATGAATTACAGCCGGTTTCCCCCACGACGTGGGACCAGCTCAGCCGAGGCGCAGGCGCTGAGGGGACTTACTGAGGTGCCTTCCTCCCCGGCGGCGGGGCTCTCCCCGTCCCGTCCCGTCCCGCCGCCCGGGCGGCGGGACAGGGCATCCCGGCCAGGCGGCGGTACCGCCGTGATCCCGACCTCCGAGGGGGCCGCTGACAAACGCTCGCCGCAGCCGAGCGGGGGGAACCCCCCACCCCCCCCCACCCCGGCTCCGCGGCCGCCTGAGGGACCGCGATGGCGCCTCCCGCCGCCGCACCGGCGCGCGACCACCGCCCCAACGGCCGCCGCTGCCCCGCCCTGCCCCGCTCTCGCGAGAGTTCGTTGGCGGGCCCTGTGAGGGGAGAGCGCGGCCCCGGCCCCGGCGGCGGATCCACCCGGCTCCGCGGTGGGACCCGTGCCCGCGGCCCTGGGTGTTAAGCCCGTGTCGGTGGCCGGCTGGGCAGCCGGTGCCGGAGTCACAGGGTCGTGCCGCAGTGTCCCCGGCAAGCGAGCGCAGGGTCGGGGTGCGGCCGACCTGAAGAGGCCCGAGGCGCAGCGGGGGCAGAAGGTGCGTGGCCGCTTCCCCGCGCCTTCTGCTGCGTCTGCTGGCTTGGGCTGTGCGGGGGGAACCGGCGTTTTCCGTCTGTTACCTGTAACCCTTCAGCCAGGGAACACGAGCAGCATAAAGCGTTGCAATAAAGTAAATAACTGTTTACAAATCGTACGTGTTTGCATCAACCAGGCAACACCACCTGTCCTAATTCCTGTTAACTGCAGTACCTACAAGCTGGCCCGTAGAAGAGTAGCCACTGCTGGTTAACACGTTTCTCTAGCACTGCAGTGGGGTGCAGAGCACGAGCGGATGCCCAGAGCGCACCCCGATGTTGGCTCGTCACAGCCCGTACTGCGTGGTGTGGTTTGGGCCAGGTTGGCCACTGAAACGAATGGTGGATGCCCTCTTCTCTGTCCTTCAGAGAAGGGAGAGCATCTCCCATCAGGGAAAGAACATCCCTGAGAGAAAGGGACTTAGCAGTTTACAGGAAACTAAACTACTTTAATGAAATACTGATATAATAATAAAAAGAAAATAATGAAATAGATACAATATATACAAGATCAGTATCAAGCTCCCAGGATGACGATCATGTCACCAGCAGGCACTGCAAAAGTCCCAGACTGAACTTAGCAACAGATGGGAGCTGGATTCCATGTCTGGATTCAGGAACGCACAGATTGGCATCAAAGGCAGATGAACAGACAGAAAGAGAACTGACCCTTTGATCCCTCAGCTTTTATACTGAGCATGAGGCAGATGGGATGGAATACCCTGTTGGTCATTTTTCGGTCACCAGTCCTGTTCACTCCTTCCCACAGGTGAGACCCCTCTATGCTTTTCCGCTTCCGACCCTCCAACGGGGCAAATAACCAAGTCAGCTGGCCTTGCCTGTTATAGCAATAAGTATAAGCAAGAGCCTCTCTGCATACCATGCCTGGGCATAAATTACAACTAATCAGGTCTTATCACTCTGGAAGTAGACAGTGTCTGAAAAAATGCTGTGAATTTCAGAGTTAGAAGAGGCTTAACTGAAAAGTAAAATTCTGAACACAAAATTGGTTCTGTTTTACCTCAAACCTGGACAGTTGGCAATCGGCCAGACAGTTGCTAGTCTGTCTTAGACCTCCCAAGTGCCCTTAAGTGCCAGACGGGACCAAAGGCACCCATGTTTCGACTTTAGGAACTGCAGATGTGTGGCAGGTTGGTCAGGCTGCTGCACGCCTGTGCGGGGCTCGCTGAACATGCACGCTGAGCTGATGCTGCAGGCGTTGGGCTTCCCCCGTGCATGTGCCACTCATGTTTGTTCTTGCACAGTGTGTCCGATGCATCCCAGTCACCCTGTGCAGTAAGTTTGACTTCTCTGGAAAACACACAGGCACGTGTGTCTCTGTCTAGGAAAACTGGGCTGAAATTGGGGAACTGATGTCTGTCTAACCACTACGACCTACTTGCAGAACTCAAACGACAGCCTGTGACTTGATTTAATTTGACTCCTGCCTGTGCCTTCTTCAAATGTTCGAAGGACAGCTTTTCAGCTATTCGAGGAGGCATGAGCAGGCAGCTCTGATGGGTTACACTTGAGCCACAACCTGACTGACAGACAGACAGACAGACCTGACTGACCTGACAGACCTTGCCATAGTTCTTCACTTTTCTAGTGCCCGGATGGCTGACTCCCAAACGAGCTAGCTTCCAGAGCAATGCCTCTGCAGGAGGCCAGAAGAAGTGCCCGGAGTCCAGAGCCTGGGCAGAGACCACCCAGGGCCCAGGGGAGGGAGGGTTAACCTCTTTGCTGACCGATGCCAAATTTGTTTCAGAGCCCTGCAGCTCGCTTGCTTGGTCCTGATGACCAGCCTGGTGTGGGTGCCAGTGGTTCACTATCCCTGGCTGAGGGGATCAGAGACTGAAGGAAGGCAGAGAGTGAAGAAGAGCAGACTTACGCATTGATTTCCCAGGAAGATGACAGTGGCTGAAGAGAGGAACAAAGGCCCAACAGAAAGGGGGATTTAGACAGGAGCTCAGGAATAACCATCATGTTGGAGGTCACAGCCACCTAAGCAAACTAGCTGGACTCCCTCAGCTTCCTCTGTTGTCCATGAAGGCAGGTTCTCCCAAAGGACAATCCAGAACACTAAATTTTGGATCTGCTCAGGCTTGCTCTGGAAGACATATTTTTCCTACATCAGTTATAGAGGGGAACGGTCTAGAGTTCCTTGGCTAAAATAGGAGGCCAAGTTGGTTGAGTGTCAATATCCATTCCCAGGATTTCTGTGAATTATGGTGAGGCATGACTGCCCAGTTCCCTGAACCTTGCCCAAAGCAAGTCACAGAGGTGACATGCTGCCACAGAAGGGACTGTGGGCAGTAAGTGTACTCTTTTACTGAGCAGAAGAGAGAGAATTTCAACCTCTGAGAGTCATGACATGTAACCATGCACTTTTGGCCTGTATACTTATGGAACAACTCTTAGCTCTACAAATAGTCTCCAGAAGTAAACGCTCATGGGAGATTTGCTGTTTGCTGCCACAAGACAAATGCCATGACCTCTATATCAGCAATATCAACAATATGTGTTACAGTTGTATCACTTTGTACATGAAATGGGGTGGGGGGTGTGTGGTGTCACAGCTTCTTAACACATGTAGGAAAGTTATTTCCTCCCTGCAATAATCACATCCCAGATATACAATCCCCTCTCGAGTCAGACCCTGCACCTTCAGCACTGGAAAGCAAGGTATATGTTTCTCTCTGTACTGAAGATGGTTCTGAGATGCATGCAGGTGTGGAACATCTGTCCCATGCTGTTAAAATGTTTGAAAGAAATTAAGTCTCTGAGAAAACAGATTTGAACCATAATTTTTCCCTACTTATGATGAGTGAAAATTGTGCATTTAATGTAACCATAGAGTACTACTGTGTGCTGCAAGAAAACCTTTGTAATATGAGCAAGTTATGGGAAAAATCCTGAAACAGGCCTTAAAAATTATTCTGGTTTTAGGCTGAAAAGTAATATTAACTGACTAATATCCTGGTATTTCCAGAATTGCTTTTTTCATTTCCCAAAATGCCAGCTGAATGATCAGATTTGCTTCCCTTGTATAAACAATAGTGTCTGGAACTGTCGTGGTTTAGGCCAAATCGGCCACTGGGGATGTGGGG
>RSEF01000001.1:58613849-58651819 GCA_003993805.1 Himantopus leucocephalus
ACTGAACAAAATTGGTCCGGTTTTACCTCAAACCAGGACAGGAACCTATTCACAAACCAAATAAGATCAACCATATGCTCTTATTTCTTAATTCTTAATTTCTTATTCACTTCTATTTCTGTCATCACGGTACTTGGAAATCACCATCTCAATCAGAAACATGTTGCATTAGGTGCTGTGTTTTGCTAAGAGTCCACCCTTACTTTGGAGCGGTGAACAGGAGAGGCAGGGAGGGCAGGGACAGGCGGCAGGAGTGTCTGCCCAGAGGATGGAGTGGCAGAACTGAGACTGGAAACTGTGTCATAAATCTGTCCTGCCCACTGGGTAGCACTGTCTTTTACAGGAGCTCGAAAGTGAGCTGCTGAGCTGGCAGGGGGAAGTTCGCAGCCTAAACTTTGGTCTGTGGTCTCCAGGAACCTTTGGGTACCTCTGGTGAGAAGTTATGTATTGTTATATACTTTCTTGAAAAGCAATGTTTGTGTTGGTAGCAGCTTGATTTAAAATGTTTTCTTTAAGGCTTACATTTCTCTGTCTAGAATCTTAATTTGTTCCCGAATGAATCAAGGATGGGAGCATTTCGGGATGAGTGCATTAAAGTTCGGCTTGATGTTACAGAAATTGTTCTTCACAAATAGTTCATTTGTTTCTAAAGCGTCTGTGCTATCTTTCCTTAGAAGCGTTTTATGTATATTTGCACAATGGAGTGGTAGGTGCTATTTTGAAATCCTTGTGCAGGGTTTAAGGAAAAGCTTTTTTGTCATGTTTTTCTTCAATGTTACGTCTTCTACAGTGACACAGTTCTCGCACAGTGCTTTGGGTTTGCTACTTCTTTCCCTAAAAATCATTTATCTCCAGTGGAACAGCTAAGACAACAGGGGAAAACAGAATTAACTCTTAAAGGTTCCGGCTGCTGTTGCCAACATGCGGAACAGAATGCCCACAAGGTGGTAGCAGTCTGTAAGGGAAGGCCAGGAGATGGCTCTGAGCTTTTCTGCTTGATCCAAGGAGGCAAATACTGCCTGTGTGCCTTACACCGTGCAGTGGAACATTCACAGTGTTCAAGCGCAGTTATTTTAAATCTATTTTCTGTTAAATTGTGTTATATGAGCCGGCAGTGTGCCCAGGTGGCCAAGAAGGCCAATGGCATCCTGGCCTTTATCAGGAATAGTGTGGTGACCAGGACTCGGGAAGTGATCATCCACCTGTACTCGGCACTGGTGAGACCCCACCTCGAGTCCTGTGTTTAGTTTTGGGCCCCTCACTACAAGAAAGACATTGAGGTGCTGGAGCGTGTCCAGAGAAGGGCAACAAAGCTGGTGAGGGGTCTGGAGAACAAGTCTTATGAGGAGTGGCTGAGGGAACTGGGTTTGTTTAGCCTGGAGAAAAGGAGGCTAAGGGGACACCTTATCGCTGTCTACAACTCCCTGAAAGGAGTTTGTAGAGAGATGGGGGTCGACCTCTTCTCATTAGTAGCAAGCGATAGGACAAGAGGAAATGGCCTCACGGTGCACCAGGGGAGCTTTAGGATGGATATTAGGAAAAAGTTCTTCACAGAAAGGGTTGTCAAGCATTGGAACGGGCTGCCCAGGGAAGTGGTGGAATCACCATCCCTGGAGGTATTTAAAAGACAGGTAGGCGTGGTGCTTATGGACATGGTTTAGCGGTGGTTTTGGTGGTGTTAGGTTGATGGTTGGACTTGATGATCTTAAAGGTCCCTTCCAACGTACACAATTCTATGATTCTACAATTCTATGATTTCACTTTGAGGTGATCTTGTGTGAGATAGAGCAATGGGGGATAACACCATGGCATCTCTCTTCTCAGTTGTAAGGCCCCATAGGCTGGCAGCACGTGACTTTGCCAAGGATGCCAAGTACAAATCCATTTAAAATTGCCAGCATAAGCTAGCGTCTGGGCTTGTGCTGCTGGCCTGTACAGTCCGTCTGCTTTTTGGGCTCTCCTAATGGCATCCAGAACGGCACGGACCCAGGCTGCAAAGTGCCGACCTCCTACATACTCCTTCTGCCAGCTCGGTCCGGTTCAGAGTAATGGAATGGGTTAACTTCATACTGCCTGGCTTTGTGAGAGATCAGACATCATCCGTCCTCCCAGGGCCTCCCAGGGCTGACATAAAGTTCATGTTAATAGAAAAAGACAGCGAAAACTCCATCATGTGCTCTGTCTGATTTGACAGAAATGCAGTCATATGCCCACACGTGATCAAGATTAAATTTGTGCTGCTGAGCGATCTGGCAGTGTGCAAACCCCTATTACTGCGCATGAAACCACAGTTTTGGACAAAAAAATATGTTTTTACTTCTAGTGCTCCTGCTATGAACGAAAAGAAGAGAAACGGGAGCTTCTGACAGATTCCTGGGGCAGACAACTGCAGGGATCATTTTGGTCTGGGTTAAAATTACCAGAAAAGATCATAGAATCGTCTAGGTTGGAAGGGACCTTTAAGATTATTGAGCCCAACCATCAACCTAACACTGCCAAACCCGCCACTAAACCATGTCCCTAAGCACCACATCTGCCCGTCTTTTAGATACCTCCAGGGATGCCGATTCCACCATTGCCATCCAGATATAGGAGGTTGTTCTGTAAACTGTTTCACTGTGAATTCTGGGAGAATTTAATCCTTTCTTGGTGCATGGTAGTTATGGGAAGGTGTGTGAGGACTGGCAGCACTAAACTGTTTCTTTCCTGTATCTGTTCTACATCATACTTGAGTGAAGTTTTTGTGTGTCAGCAGGACTTAATATAAAGGCAACATTCAATTCACAACACTGTAAGTTTAATTCAGCTCTGCAATGTAGATAAGCCCTGCATTTCTTGCTGCATTTCTATGTATAAATGCTAGCTGTGCTGTGAATAGCAACAGTTTCATTTGGACACGGTGCTCAGATATGAATGCTCAGACACTTTGCAGCAAGCAGTTGAAATCTTTTAAGGCAAAAAAAGGGTGTCAGTACTAGTATGGACTCAACATTCATCATGATTTGCTTACTGGGAGCCATAACCAACAGTCTGAAATGTTGTCTCCTACACGGAGTCCATCTTTACTCTTGTGCAAGCTTTTCTCCTCAGTGCTCATGTTTTAAACACCTCTTCATTGGTCAGTAAGACTCTGTCCCTGGAGGCAAGGGAGGAGTGAAAAAATGTCACTTAATGTTGCACAAAATGAAGTCATGTTTTGTATTAGGTCCCTTTCACCCAGTGCTGCAAGCACGCACACATGCTTTAAATTTCTCACAATTTCTATAAGACTATTCTTAGCGGTATGGTGAAATGTGCTTATGTTAAACATGCTACAGAGTAGTTTCAAAATAAATCATGTCCTGAATTGACCTGATTCCCTTCGTTGTTGTTTTCCTTTGGCTGTAATATAGCTTGTGGAGTGACAAAATACAGCGCTAAAGGTAACAGTCTAGTTTGTTTCTCTCTGATACAATTGTTGATACATTTTTCTATTTCTGACTTATTTTCCATGTTTTCCTTTGATTCTGCAGTTCTCAGAGGTGCATCCTTCATTTTACAGAAAACAAACTGTTTAAGAATATATGTTCCAGCTACTTTTAGCTAAATAAAAATAATACACTCTCTGGATACTTATACAACCAGCTCACTTATGGGATTTAGTAAATCTCTATGAATTTTTTACAGGTATTTGAGAAGCTCTTAGTCAAGCAAGCTCATTTAAATCCAGTTATTTCCGCTTTGTTCTTTTCTGTTCTTTCCAGATATTTTCTTCTCTCAGGCCATCTCATGAGAGTCACATCCCTAGCTGCCAATACTGATTCTTGTGTCCATGCCTGGGTTTTTTTTTTTTTTTTTTCTTTTTCCAGCTCCAGCTTTAATAAGCCTCCTGGGCTTTCTTTGAAGATTTCATCTGAAACTGCAAATAAACCCTTGTGTATCTCTGACGCTTTTATTTGGATTAAAAAGCCGAGTGACCTTGTTTTAAAGACTGAACAAAGAGCTCTTGAAGATACATAGAGATGGGTACTTGACACACACCTGAACTCAAACCTGGCGTACAGGAAAATGTAAACAAATTTTTTTTTTTTCTGCCTTCATTAACAAGTTGCTCTGAGGCTGTGGTAATGTTTAAGTTCCTTCCTGTGTTTACTGAGTTAAAAAGGAGTTTTGTAATTTTTTCATTAGAGGGAGTGTGTTTCCCATTTTCCCCCAAATGCCCTGGTTCTTGTATATATATATATAAAGTTCCCCCAAATACTTGGGGAATATTTAGAATACTTTTCTTTGTTACCTCATTCTGTTTGAAAACCTTGACTGAAGCTCCTGAGACATGTTGAAACAACCTGACGTCACCCAAAAGGAAATCTGAAATGTCATGGTACAAATTTGGCCTTGCAATGTCAGAAAGTTTGCAAGCACCAATATATGCCCTGTTCTGAGGCAATGCTGTTTTAACACAAGTGCTTCCCAAAATCATGTTACTGTGTTCCAGCACAACTCCTTGAGAGAAACGGGCGATGCTGAGACCCCCCTGGAAATGGTTGGGAAAAAAAGAGTCAGGGAAAGTGGATGGTGACCATGCACAGATCTTACTGCTCCTGCACATGTTTTCCAGGGATAGGGAGTGTCTTTTTATTATATGGTGCTACAGAGCTTAGCACAGCAAAGCTTTGAACCCTACTAAAGGGTTTGGATGTTTTGGGAATGCCAGTCAAAATTGTGCTATTTAACCAATAGTTATTGTAGTGCTTTGAGAATTTGGTTTGTTCTCACAGGTTTTATTTTTATCCACATTCCCCAACTATGTGTTGGTGTGACTGTCGCTGTCACTGTCGTGCCAGGGTTGGTCCTCATTGCATTCTGGACTACTTTATTTTTGGATTCCAAGCATGACACTCACCTCTAATCACATGCAAATGTCTGCATCTGAGCTGGGCACCTTAGATTTTCTCCCTGGTCCGCAGAGGTTTAGTCAATGTAGCTGAGTCTCAGGTACGCTCATCTCACGCTGAAGCAGATGCCTGTGTTTGGTGAGATGAATACCTCCTTCTACTCCAGTGGTTTTATTGACTAGATCCCCCTTGGCAGCCATGCTATAGATACCTACAGTTAGGAGAGATGAATCCCATTCCTCTACTGTGCTGCTGGTATAACTAAGCATAGAAAGCTGATGTGTAGATGGTACCTAATGTAATCCCAGTCAGAGGGCTGGGTGTTGCAGGGGCTGTGTCCCTGGCCCAGCAAAGGAAATCCCGTAAGGTTTTCCCTATTCTGTGAATGTGTCGTAACTAGGCCCACAGATTCAGCCGCATCTGCGGCACAGTGTGATCTCCAGATAATAATCTTTCTCCCTTTCCCCTCAGCCGCATCTTCCCTCCCTGCATGCCCTGTCCTGCCCTTCCCTGCTGGTGTTCCTAGTGCTCACACTGCCTTCTACCCAGTCTGCCAGTTTGTCACTGGTTTCATTGTTTTTTTCACTGGACATTTTTCCCCAGTGTCTTTCTAACTACAGGGACAGCAGAAGTAAGAGAAGTTCCTTCCTCAGCTTTTGAAATAGCTTAAGACATCAGACAAGCTGCACTGGGCCAGCCCCAGGTTTCTCACACCCGCCATCATGTTTCTGATAGCTGCCAGTAGTGAACGCTGGGGAAAAAAGCAGGGCAAGCCCATGGGGGTGCTTCCAACTTGCAGAGGTCTCTGACTCAAAGGTTTTCGAAATCACAGACATCATCTTTGAATCTAAATGCTTTCATAAACAAGGTGGCAAGGTGGCCGTGGGTCTGAGGTGGACACGTCTAACCCGTCCTCTCCCCAACTCAGTCTCGACTGGGCATTGCTGGCTGTGTGGCTGTTTTGTAAACATGGGGTTTACTTACAGGAACCAACTCAATTACTTTTCCTCATTTTTTATAATGAAATGATAATTAATTTTTCCTTAGCTTTAAACTCCCTAGAAATTGGCTATAATCAGAGAGCGGAGAAGCAGTTAATAAAAGCATTGCCATCTGGGGTGATAAGGGCTTGTGGCAGGCCAGTGCTTGCAGGGCTGATGCGTCTCAGTATCAGTACAGAGTCGGTGATTTTGACACTTGCACTAAAGATTGCCTGTAATTTACTACTCAGTCATCCAGGACGTGGACCCGCTGGGATAACCAGGCTCTGAAGAGCCTTGCTGACTTAGGAAGACCTCTGTAAGGTGCAGTCCAACCGGAAGTCTTCTTTAGCTCAGAGGGTACACCCCCAAATTGTAAAAATAAAGGCTGGTCGTAAGCAACATTGCGACACCAGTGCTGGGAGGCACAGTGACCAACTTTCCAAAATGGCACAGAAATAGGGGAGGCAGTGGGAAAGGCTGAGGGAGGAAGATGCTCTGGGGAGGGAAAAGTTTACAGACCTGTTTGATGAAGGGGAAGGTGGGAAGACACTATATGCTTACTGCTGGCAAGCTCTGGTCCTACAGCTCTGCATCAATGAACCAGAATATTTAAAGAACAGCTATCCAAAATCAAACACTATTAAGGAGTATGAGCTTGAATTTACATTTCCACAGCATGCAGTGATAGCCTAAAGCCATACCCCTCTGAAGTTAACCCAGTGGTTTGCAGTCTGCTTTCCTGCCTAACTCAATCTGGGAATGACACCAAGCGGTCCCCTGGTGGAATGGCAAATAAGTTATTTTGCTATGGCTTCTTGTACCGGCTACATTTCTAACGTGCCGCCCTCAGCATGGGCTGTTTTATGCTGCTGCACAAGAGCATGGAAAATATTTTGTTATTTGCTCATTCATTTCTTTATGCAATCTTGTTGTCTAGAGGTGATGTGGTCTGAGTAAAATACTCAGCATCCCTCCAGTGATTTCTGGACTAGTGCACAGGTGGCACGTCTGTACTTCATAGCTCAAATGTCCGGGAGTTCACTCTAGTTACAGCTGGAATATCTGAGCAGTGCTGTGCTGAGATAGCAGTTTGGATCTAGAGAACAATACAGCAGTTTCACTAGTGACTCCATTTATCTGCAGGGAAAATTACCTGGCCAGGCTGCTGTGCTGAGGTGTCAGGCTGTTTCCCAATCCAGAGCTATTTTGGTGGGCATTGACTCTGCAATCTTTGCACCAGGCTCTGTTGTACAATGCAGGTATGCTCCATTGCCTGCTTCTGCACCAGACAGATCCGTGATATAATGGGCAACATGACAAATATTAACCCAGCAGGGGTTATTTTTGTCTGTCTGTTTCAAGATAGGTGTACCCAGATTAGGACAATATGGAGTAGATCTGGTGATGCTTAATGAGTCAAGAAGAACCACAGTGACTGGGTGAATCGGCAAAGCAGACCTATAATGCAGAAAACAAATAGCTCAATAATGTTTCTACTTTTAAGATGACAGCAAAGCCTCTTGACTCAGTGAAACAACAACAGCTCAGATAAAGTAGCACTAGAAAGGTGATGAAACCACTTCACTAGCTTTAAGCTATCTGGCATGGATGCTGCTGAGGAAATTGGTGCAGCAGCAAGAATTCTGCATGGGTTGCAAAATGCTGCTGAGAAGCTATATAAAACCACCACAGTTTCATGCTTCGGTCAGTTGAAACACTTACAATTCAGAAAGTGGTATGTATGAAGCAGGTTCCTGCTCTTTAGGTGGGTTCATGGACTTTCCTAGACCACCTCCGACCTTGGATGATGTCTTTTATCTTTTTCCAATATGTTTCCAAACATTTTCTAATGGGGGTGAGTTCCTGCCCATCAAATTAAAGTGTAGTGACAAGCGTGTTTCTTGCCTTGGTTGTTTTTCCTGGACCCTTTAGAAATAGTTCATAGAGTCCCTGGGGACTCTAGACCACAGGCTGAAAATCACTTAATAATTCTCTTTCCTGGTGCCTTGCAGATTCCTGGGACACAGCATCTCTTTCAGCAGGAAGACCAGGCTGATGCATCCACAAATGCAGTCATAGCTTATTTGAGACATAAGGTATGTTTTTCAGGTCAGGATAGTGGGGTATGTGTGGCAAAAAGAGCCTGATAGAGAACAAAAGGTCTAAGTGACATTTAGTTCAAGATATGAATTATTTTCTTAATTTGCTTTTGCATATAAAACTTTCCTTTGGGAGGTGAGGTGAGAGGTAAGTGAGTTTATAGGGTAGAAAACACCGGTTAGACTAACTCTGCTGTGGCTAGGTTTTTTTTTTTATTTTGACTTGGAGTTAGGAACAGTCTGTGGCTGTTTCTTTCTTCTTCAATTGTATTTTTAACTTTTGGCAAAGTCACGCAGTTTTGAAGATGCTTATTTTCATAAATTTGAGAGAACAAAATAAATAAAAACAAGCTATTTGTATCTCTGTGCTTGTGTCTTTCAAAGTCATAACTATGACTTTCACTGGTCAAAACAGGATCCAACACCTGTTTTTTTACAGCTGTGGAGAGCTCAGATAATACTTGATAGTGCTAAAGGTGCAACATATTTTCCCCAAAGCTCCTTGGTTTTGCTTCCAGTAAGAGAAAGTTCTTATTTATGGGACAGCTGCCAAAAGATTAAACTCACGTTATAAGGCTGCTTTTTTTCCAAGTAAATCCGTACCAGCAGCTGGCATTTCCTAGAGTAGAAATCACTGCTTCTGTGTAGGGGGAATTTATCCTGAGGTACACACACATCATTGTGGATGAGTATCCTGGCCCTCTTTGTGTGGCTCCTGGCCCCGGACACTACGGTATTGCTCCTCTCCCGCATGGTGGGGTGGGTTGTGGGAGGCAGCAGGGCTCCCTGTGCTCTGCATTCAGATGTCAGATGTTCTTAATCCCACGGTTCCTCTTCTGTCAGCTTCTGAAAACTCTCTAAATGTTCCTATGGATGAGGAACTTCCCTGTGTTTCAGTGCCAGTAATGGGAAGCTTGGGTTGAGGACGTAGTGTGCTGCCATGTGCCAGCTGTGGCTTTGCAACCCAGCCGTTGTGCTGTTGGGCAGTTGTGGCAGTGTGTTTTGGAAGGCAAAAGCTACTCCAGCTCTCCTTTCCCCCCTTTCAGCTGGACTTATGGGGCAACAAGAAAGTGGATAAAGGCTGGAAGATGGCAAAGGGCAGCGAGATGGGACAGTGGTGCTGTGTCAGGAGCGTCTTCCCTTGGCACAGTCTCACTCAGAATGATTTTGCATCAAGGCCTGAGAAACAAGCATGGGGTGGTAGGGCTGAGGTTTTAGGGCTCTGTTTTTACATCCTCTTAAAGAATGCCATTGTCATAAAAGGAGCTTTCTGGTATTTCTGGATCTAAAAGTTTAAGTGAGTCCACTAAAAGTTTAAGTGAGAAAACATACCAAAGTCACTCTTATTTTCTGTATTTATAGCTCCAGTTCTCACAATACACCACAGACATTACTGTCTACCCATACAAGGCTGTGTCCTCAATAAGGACATCTCTGTATTAAGGAAATTCCCCTTGAATTTGGCATGGGCAGGAGCTGAGCACCCAGCACTGCGTGACCCTTGGAGGAACAGCAGGCAGAACCAGTACAAGCGCGTGGGGAGCCCCAAGGGAGCAGGACATGTTTGCCAGCCACCGTCATCATCCTCCAAAAGGAACTTAAAGGAGGCAGTTGCATACAGGGGGTGGGGGGTGGGAATTGGAGAGGGTGTCCACTCACACGCTTGCAGCCTCGCTGCCTCCAGCACTGGAACAAAAACAATGCCAGGGCAGTCCCAGTCTGTGCTTACTGGCACTGACAGCAGATCCAAGGGGTGGCCTTGCTTCTGCAGCTGGACTTTGCTCTGAGGGAATAGGGGTGTTCTGGCTGACTCCTTGTTAATTAAACTTTTTTTTTCCCCTACAAATAAATTATTAGCATCTCTGTGTTTTTTATCCCCACAGAGATCTGCAGTTCTCCCTCTGATTCAGCTATGTCAGATGTAGATCCTGCCTGCTGGACACATTTACCCCATCTGAACATTAAGCACCCACTTTCTGTCCTAGATATGTCTTGCCAGTGATTCTAAGGCAGTAATTCTCCACCATAACGTTGCTTTGGGTAACCCATAAAATGTAATATCCTAGGGTAGGATATTAGTGAGCATGAGGCAGTGTCTTCTGGTTTGCCATAGCTGGTTAAAATGTTAAACCAACAAACTACCTTTCTTCTCTAAAATGTTCCTCCTTGCTAGTTACATCATGAAGGCTGAGAACTTCACATCTCTTTTCAGAGTAAAGCCCTCAGCCCCATTGTTTCAATGAGGTTAGCAGGATTTTACTGCCAGGATCAGCTGCCAACCCTTGGAGAAGCCCAAGGTTGATACTGTGAATGGTGGTGGCTCAAAAACCAGATGTGGAAAAAGACTGCTTGCTGGAAGAAAACACAGTTCCTTGAAGCAGGGCACACAAGAGCACCTGAGCGTCTCCTAAGGATCCGGAAAGCTGACCTTGTGACAAGTTGCAGTAAGTGTATGGTGACTTATGGGAGCAAGGTCAATATTCAGCTGCAGAGGTTCTGACCCCGTGTGTAGGGGAAGGCAGTGAAGTGTATTTTTTTATCTTGAAATTACTGGGAGAATACAGTAATTGTAAAGATTGTTTTATTTGCCCACAGGAACTTTACTAACCCAACTTCCAATAACTTCTACTAATCTCCACCATGTCCTATCTGAATTCTTGAAATGCTGCTCTTAAGTAACACTGACTTAAAAGAAATCCCAGCCTCCCGCTGTCACTTATTGTGGTGTTTTGTAACTATATTTAAAGGCAGAATGTTTCCTGACCTCTTTAGAAGAATAATGTAGACATTTTAATATTTTTCAAGCAGCCACGTTCTAACCTGGAACCCGTCATTTGCTGTTGATTACAAATGGCCAAACGATGAATGACCACAGCATTGGGAGTTGGACTAGATGATCTCTAGAGGTCCCTTCCAACTCTGAAAATTCCGTGATCCTCTGCTTTGGAGCACCAAGAGAAGTAGGGAGGATTTGCTTCTGTCAGTATAGTACTACTGTGTCTTCCAAGACAAGTACTGAGCAAATTTGCAGGTGACAGCAAGCAAAATGATGTATTTTTTTCTGTATTCTGAGATAAGCAAAAGGTCACACTTCTATTTATTTCTGTATTAGGTATGAATGGGTTTATAGTGTGAACTGCTTGCCTGAGGATACTGTGGATAGTAAAGTTTTGTATAGGTTCAGAAAGTGCCTCTACTGCATCATGAAGGAAAAATTTACCAAGTGCTGTGAAACACAAAGACATCAACTCTAGCTGAGGATGTCCTTGAGTGCAAATCACTGGAAGCTACTAGATTATGTTAGTGACGTAGTGTTATAGATTGCCACCTTCTTGTATCTTCTCCTTTGCATCCATTACTGGACACAGCTGGAGACAGAGT
Organism: Himantopus leucocephalus; assembly: GCA_003993805.1. Classification (NCBI taxonomy): domain Eukaryota; kingdom Metazoa; phylum Chordata; class Aves; order Charadriiformes; family Recurvirostridae; genus Himantopus; species Himantopus leucocephalus. The sequence continues at coordinate 58,625,187 of RSEF01000001.1, forward strand.
ATTGCGTTTGAGGTACCTTTTGTCTGATTTGGTAGAGACACTTCTGCCTTCTGATGCTTTTCTGAATGTTTCTGATTTAAATTAGACATGCAGAAGGCAGCAATGAAGCCCTATTTTGTCAGTCCCATAGCAACAGGCTAGAAATTTTGCGGTGCCTGTGTCAGACTCCAGTGACATTGATTTAACGCATGTGCCAATCTCCATTTTTCCACATACTTATGTATGAGTATAAAGGCTATCATATTTAAACACAGCTCTTGCTTATGGGCTCCCACCTGTGCACCAATGGGCAAGCATGTGTGACAGATTGTCAAAACCAGCTGGGATCACCCTGGTGACATCCTGTGTAGATCTGACTTGAAAACTTCTCTAGTGGTCCTGCACAAGAGCTCTGAACTGCCTGAGCCACAGATGTTAGTCACAGCGTATCTATCCTCCATCCTGTCACACAGTCTTGGTTTGAAGGTCTGCAGGGCACAGATCACGTGGAAAGTTGTGTCTGAGGTTCATTATTTCCTCTGTCAGAAATGAGCGATGCGGTTCTTATCTGAATTTGTCAAATGCTAGTTTCCAGCCACTGGAAACGATTTTACTTTTGCTGCTTGGAAGAAACACTCATCTCCTATCAGAAATGCATTCTCATGAAGACATTGCTGGGTCTGATCAAATGGCCTTTTGACCATCTCGTTAGTAAACGAAACGGGGGTTATGGATCTGTGATGGAAAGTAATGAAGCCCTTTTGGGTTACTAAGTACTGCTCAGCAGCTGAGCTGCAGCAATGAGTTGTGCTTGCGTTCTGAGATTGCTGCAAGCAGAAAGGACACATGCAAGCATAAGACACTGTGAACTGCATTTTATTTGTCAATTGGAGCAGCCAAAGAGGTCACCTTCTCTAACCCAGTCAATGCGCAGTAACTTTTGAAGCTGTGGCAGCCCTCTTGCTTTGGATATGTGTCTGAGCCCTGAGCTAATTTACCCCCTCTGTGCATGTTCAGTGCCTCATCACAAAGCCCGAGGAACTGGAGACAGATTTGTCTTCTCATTTTTAAGAAGGGTCAAAGTGAAGACACATGAAGGGCAGTGAATGGTTTACGCACTGTTGTGTAGCTCCCGGCCACAATTCCAGCTTGAAAGCAAGCCCGATTTGTACTATTGGGACCACTTGGGACCTTTATTTGGGGCTCAGAGAGAAATTCCAGGCGGTCCCCACAGTTTGACTTTTTCAGTCCTTCAAAAGAGGTGATTTAAAATTTGCTCTGTAATTAAATTATTATAACTAGCAGCAATTTTCTCCTGCTTGCAATTTAGTTCATTTTAAATTTATCTCTATCGTTTTTGTCTGCATGAACTTGGGAAGCTTGTTTTTAATTGACTAATTTAGATAGATCAAGAGATAAGGTTCTTCTGGGAGTAGGCACCCAAAGGCTCCAAACTTCTCATGTTGAATCATCGTATCAGCCCAGGGCCAAGGTAGTGGGGGTAAGGAAATATTCCTTCCTGCAGAGTTTATCAAGAGCATCTTGGGATCAGGGTAGCTAATTATTCAGGTTAAACACTGCTTGAAGTTCTTGTGAATGCAGATTTTATATACATAGAAAAGCTACTTGTTAAAAGGACATAAAACCATAGCACTTTTTCAGTCAGGTAGTTCACTGGTTTGCAGCAGGTTGGGTTTTTTTTTGGAGCCCGACCTGACCCAAAGCCCGTAGTGGAAAAACTCCAAAGAGACTCCTGGCTTTAAGTCAAGGAATTAAGTTGTATGCCTTAGCGCCATCGGATATTATTGCACTAAAGAGCTTATTAAGATTAAAAATGGGATTAGGTATTACCCTGAATGAATGCAAAGAGGTTACGTGGCTGGGATAAAGCTGCAAAGCTTTATTCCGCCTTTCAGGGAAATGGTCCAGACTGGAGCCAAGAAAAAAAATTTACATATCATAGTATTACACACAATGAGGTGCATGTTGTATCTTCCAAAGTGGAGAAATCTGGCACTGAAGGTAGGATGTGGAACTAAAATCTCACTGTTATTTTCCAAGAAGCAGTTCTTGCTGATCGGTGAAAAGAAAATGCTGTATGTGCTTCCGCTCTTTCTTTTGAGCCTTAGATTTTTGCTAGTTTTTTATATTTATTTTTCCAAATGAGCTTTTGTTTGCAGTTGCTCCCTTAGCTCCTAGAAAATCAGCAAAGGAGCTCTGGCACTGCAAAGGAAGACACGAGGAGAGGAGAGGAGAGGAGAGGAGAGGAGAGGAGAGGAGAGGAGAGGAGACCTGGGCCAGCTGCTGTCAGTGGAAGCAGATGGAGGAGGTAAAAGTGCAGAAAAGGAAGGCAAAGCACACAGGAGGGAGGAGAGAGGGGCAGGGAGGATGATGGAGAGGGGGAGCAGACAGTGTAGTGCCAGGGACCATGATGGGGGCATGCAGATGATGTGTGGGATTCAGGCCCCCCATGCCTCAGCTCAACAAAGGGTTGATGAGGACTGCCACTTTTGGCATACATGCCCGCACCACGCTTTCATAGCACATAGCGAGTGGGAGGCCATTGCTGCTGACTTTGCTGTCTGATGATGAAATGGTCGTGCAGCAGCAGGAGGTCGCTTAGGCTGTCTGGAGCTTGCTGAGGGCGAAGGGCAGGTACAGGCACCTTCTCCAGAGGGCTCACTGGGTGCTAATGGGGGTGTGGGTCTGAGCCAATGGTCCCTGCTATTCTTTTTTACTTTTTCTTTTTGGTTTCCACAGAGAAATAATAACTCCTGACAGGTAACATGAAGCAGGGGTGAAAGCTCAGCTCAGATATTTTTCTTCCATCATATTAATGTGTTTCTTTGTCTTCACTGGGGTTTTTTTTGTGTCTTGTTATCGGAAGCTTACAGATGGCTGCTAAACAGAGCTACCTGTGCATTTAACTTTGATATTGTAATAACTGAGCATAAATTTCACATGAAAAACAAACTTACTTTCTATACATCACTACTGTATAGCTTGAGAAAGCAGCAATGGCGATGGCCCAGTGTGACTGTCTGGCCTCCTGCAGGAACTACGCCTGATCCATACCAGATGTTCTCTGCAGGGGATTCTTGGATGCTTTCTACAGTCCAGTCACAAACATCCTAAGTAACAGAGCCTTCCCAGTTCCCATGGGACAAGAAGCCAGCTTTCCCAAGGAAGGCATTTTTTAGGACTTCTTGATAACACTACTTAAAACTTTGATGTCTTGTTATGTTCAGATAGATTTTTCTTGTTTCATCCTAGCTAATATTTGTTCTCCTTTGTTATCTATACCCTACAGCTACCTCCAGATGGGAATCACAACCCCACCTGGCTGTTTCAGGGGGCCGCACATGCTGGAGCAAATTCCCTGCTGCCTATGGAGTCCTTACTCCTCCTTTCTTCATTTTTCTATCTGTGTGTTTCTTTCCTCTCCCTCCCCCTTCTACATTAGCTTGAAATGCTTAACAGTTTATCAGCCTCTGTCCTCAAAATGTCTAGAACTGAATGCAGGTTTCTGGGTGGGGATGCAACGTTAAGTTCCTCTCAGGTTTCTCATCCTATAGCTCCTTGTGGTACTATTTCTGTATAGTCAGCCTTAGCCCAAAATTGCTTCATTTGCTTACCATATTTCATTCCAATTTAATTGCTGACTTGCTTTCCCTTTGCTCTTGTCTGGGACTGGTGCTTACCAGATTTTCTCCTTGCTTAATATTTGTTTGAAATGACTTCCCTGATGCCTCCATCTGTGTGTTCCTCATCCCAACCGTCTATGTGTGACCTGGCCATGTACTGACATTTTCAAGACTGTTTGTGCTGCATCTCCACTGTGTCCCCCTTGTTAGTGAAATTCAGTATCCACAGGCTGGAGTGACACGCTGGTTTGGAGATCAGGATTATTACTAATTCATTAGTTCCCAGTGATGTACTTACAAAGTGCCTAGCATGGAAAGACCTTGATCCCAGCGAGGGTTTCTGGTAACACCGCAGTTGCTAAAGCCAGATCTAACAGTACTTGTTTCCCGTGTGGTTGGCCTGCTGTTATTTTTCTTCCTTTACTTTCAGACCTGCTGCCAGCTCCCCCGATGCAGACAGATGCGAGCATGCTACGCCTGTGCCAGCAGCCGCCCGGATGATCAGGTGGCTGTCTGGTGTACAGGTTGAGCTGACTTGTATCCAGCTAACTTGTGAGATGAGCAAATGAGCTTGCCTTCTCCTTGCGCCTAGAGGAACCAATGTGGGGTTTTGATGCAGCAATGTGAGTTTATGCTTCAGGGCAGGAATCTCTGTATGGCCAACAAATTGGCCCTGTCTCCCATCTCTCTGTAGCCTGCTGTGCCCCTCTTCACACTTTGTACTCCTGCATAGATCACACTTCCAAGGGATGTGTTCTACCAGCCTACATTGGAGGGGGTGTTAACGATTCTGGGATTTCCATCTTTTGCTCCTTCTGGTATCCTAACCAGCAGTGAGGGGAAACAAAACACGTTTTCTCTATTAAGAGAACATGAGTTCTCTTAATAACACAAGATACAGATTCTCCCACTGATGTTACTCCTGCTTACCTACTCTGTCACTCATGACTACATGGCCATTGTGGTGGTAGCCTGGAGCACCCCTTGCTCCCACATTTTGATGTATTTCTCTCCAAGCTCTCTTTCTTCCTGGATGGTTGTGCTGCCTCAGCCACTGTCTCCCAGACAGAGCAAGGCCTCTTGTAGGCGACCAAGTTCAGCTTGCTCAGTGGATGCCCCTTGTAGATAGTTTGTGCCTTGTGCGGGTGCTTTTCTTCAATACTGTAACAGGCTTGGAGCTCCTGCAAGTGCTCCTTGGCCATCTGCCATGCCTTGTGTGGCATGGTCTGCAGGGCAGAGCCCGGCGTACTGCTTCGGCAGGCAGCTTACAGAGCAGGGGCTTCACCACATTGCTGCTCTGACCTCTCCATGTTCTTGAAGGAAACTTTCCTCCTTATGCACTTTTCCTGTGCTCACCACTGTCCTGACCAAGCTTTCAGGATACCCAAAAGCCTTCTCCACTCCCAGTGCCCCCCCTGACTAAAGTCATACTCTTCACAGGGTAACGTAGTTCATCTTTTTGTGTGGTATTCCTGGTCTGCCCAGCTGTGGGGACAGCCTGGTGTATGCTGCATATGTGCTGGTGATTGCTATGCTCAGCCACTTCATTTACAGCCTCAGGAATGTGAGAGGCCCTCAGAAAAATGCCAGAGACAAGAAAGTGTTTGAAAATGCCTGAAGGCAATGAGCCTTCACGGTGAAAGTATCCATTTCACCCAGTGAGAGCAGCATGGGCCAAAAATCTCACCACAGTTATGCTAAACTTCAAGAAGGGGAACCACATAAAAAATGAGAGCACTTGTTAAAGATAAGCTAAAAGTTGCAACTGATAGAATTAAATCCTTATGTTCTCCCAGCACAGAGGCTTCAGCCATCCCACTTTCTACAGGTGGATTACAGTCGGTGTGGAGGTGCAGGTGCTCAACACCACAGTACTAAGCTGAGGCCAGCTTAACAACCCTGGCAGCACTATGGGGACTGGGAGTAAGATTTCAAAGTTAAGCAGTCCAGTATGAGGAAATTCAAGAGTCAAGCACATTCAGAAGCACGTGATACTATCTTTAATTTTAATTGCATGATCTTCTGGGGTTTTTTTTTTCCCAATCTGTGCAGATTTGCATCACAGTGGTGTGGTGATGTGGAAACAGACTGTTGGCTGGAATAACATGCCCACCCTGAGCGATGCTCAACAAGTCATTCCTATGAGAATGACGGCACAAAAAGAAAACACTTTCTAAGGCTGGGACTTGGCAGCATACACCAGGAGGCAATTGAACCTGACCAACTTGAAACCCCTATGAACGTTTAGAAAGTTCAGCCACAACAGGAAGCAAAAGGAGACGAGTGTTTGCAGCTCTGTCTTGCAGTCATAGCAATGAGAAGGAACTAAGTGGCATTCATGTCTCAGTCATTTATTGCTATAGGGTAGAAACATGCTGACACTCAGTTGCGTAAGAAGTCCCAAAAGACATAAATGGCCAAAAGATTTCAGCCCGAAGGAAATCGTGTGCACCACGTCTGGGAGAATACACCAGTCATCACTCAGGGAAAAACTGCTTCTCAGACGATGTCACAGTTAGTCTTTATTGCCTATTGTTTGGAGACAAATAGCTGGTTTTCTCTCATGAGGAGTGGTGAGCTTCTTTCAGAGCTTTTCTAATGAAAGGATTTTGGAATGAAAAGCTAAGTCAACTGCCTTTCCATGGGGATTATTTTGTAAGCAAGTCAGACTACAGTCTTAGGATTTTTAAAATATGTTTTATTAATTTTTATTGCTTTTGACTTGTTTTTATAGTAAAAGAACAAAGAATAACATATTACAATGTATATAGACTGAAGTCCTTCAACAAGCTACTTTAACACATTTGCTTTCTTGCACCATAGCCATCTCCTACTATTTGAAAAATGGAAGTTTCAGGGGTTAGAGCTCGTTAGAAAGAACTCAGGACCTCAGACAAAACAACTGTGAGGATGTTTTAAGACTCCTCTTCTAAGTCTCAAAATTCCTTACAAGTAAAGGAACGAACGTAATCTCTATTAATGAATAGAAATTATTTTAAAAATAACTAACAAACTATGTTGACTTAAAACATCTTCTGACACAGCTCATCAGCCAGGCATGAGAGCTGGGGTACGCGTGCATTTCTTTTGGAATCATCTAGGAAGGAGAATGGAGTAGTTCCCTGATGGGAGCTGGGGTTGTGGCAATCAGATGTGGAACTACACCAGGACCCTCCCATTTGCTGAAATGCTTCGGTCCCTGGACTAAGGAGAACTCTTCTTTTACCTCTGTATTTTCTAACAGAGGATCTCACTATCTTTAGACTGCTTTTCTGAGGCCTGGGATGAAAAGGGAGCAAAAGGACCAATTCAAAGCTTCTCCTCTTGTTGTTCTCCTACTTAAAAAAGGGAAAATTCAATGACCATAGAGGCAGCCAGCTTGCAGGATCCAAAACTGGATCCAATGGGTCTTTTCCCACATAGAAAAGGACAGACTGAGAAGGTGCAATAAGGATCACATGCTACAGGATGGTACAACGGGAGGGAAAGCACAAGAGCATTGACATAGGAACGTTCACATATAACCATAGAAGGAGAGGGCTAGCACATAAGCTTGAAAAAAAATGAAATCAGTCCCCTACAGTGAAAGCTAAATAAAGCGTCATTTACATAAAGAACACTTAGGGAAAGAAGAAAAGCCTTAAAAGGTGAGAAAGGCGGGAGAAATTGGGATTAAGTGGAAAGGACAGACCGCCTCTGCCCAAGGAAATAGCTGTGTGCTGCAATTAGCTAAATGGTACATGACTCCTGCGCTGTGATTTTGTTGCGGTTCTGAACCACTCATTAGTTTACTGCCGTTTCTAATGGCAGGAGTGCTGAATAATAAAAGCTGTACTCTGGACTGCCAACAGGAATTTGCTTTAGGTTTTGGTGCTGCAGCTATATTTTAAATGAAAACTGCTGGCTTTTATTTCTGGAATAACAGTAGCAGATAACTATAGCACAGCCGTGGATTTATAGCAATGCTTTATGCGTGGGGATCGATCGTTTAGGCAGGATTTGCTCTCCTCTCCACAACCACTCCTTGCTTCCATGAACATGTTCAGCATAGGAACGATAAGCTGGGGGCAGGCAGTTCTCATGCAATGAGGCTCGTCAAGCTGAAGGCAATGATTAAAAATGCCATCTCTTCTTATGAATGTTATGTAGCTACGACAAAGCTTGCCTCTGAACAAAACAAAAGCTTTTCTCCTTAATGCCAGGCAGCAGGGAATCGCAGTGCCTTCCCCGAGCATTTAAGTGGCGATGAGTGCCTCCCCACGCACCAGCACTCAGGCTGCCGGAGACCAGGAGACACAAATCGATAGGGTTAAGTGGATTTGCTCTGTGCTTGCCTGCATATACACATCCTAACCTCCCCCTGCCTCCCCACCTGCTCTGCTGTTACCTCTCTCTGGGGAACCACCATTTGCCTGCTGGTCCAGACAAGCTCCAGAGCTTGAAGTTGCAAGGGGGTGAATCATAGAATTGTTAAGGTTGGAAGGGACCTTTAAGATCCTCTAGTCCAACCATTAAAGAGACAAGCCTTCCCGCTGACGGCGGGGGGTGTGAAGGGAGACTTGCCCCATGCTTAATATCGGGAAGAGGGAGCAACTAATGCAATACCGTCTTCTGCTAGATGAGGTGGGACTACTGGCACTGTCTGGTGACAGATCATAATGATTCTTCTTAACCCGCAGCAAACATGTTCTGGGGAGTGAATGCCCCACGGAAATATGTATGGGCTTGGGGACAGTGCAAGTGTCACACAGGGGCCTCCCGTCGAAGGAGAGGAAACACAGTTTCATTTGGAGTGTGGCTTCTTTGGAATTGCAGCCACTCAGGAGCACAAAAGGAATGCATAGTAGGATTAATTCATTTAGCTATTGATCTCAGACACACGCATTTTCATTTAATGTTATTAGAACAGCCAGAGTCTCATGGCTCATCGCTGGTGGACAGTACAGCAGAGACAACATTTGCAAGCCTTTTTCCCCTCTTGCTGATGAGGTAAATCTTAGCAGCAGATTCCTTATGGTGAACCCCTGGGGAAGGGTCTCCTCCTACATAAAAATAGCCCAGTGTCTGGACTGGTGACTCTGATCGTGTTCTCTACAGATATACTCTCAGCAATTAATTGGTGACCCAGATAACATGGGGATATACCCACAGAAATCCTAGATAGAAAGCTGTCAGGGAGGGAAGGAAGAAAAAAGAATGGGCTTGATATAATTAGGTCTGGACATACATGCACACTCATGCACACAGTATCTCAGCTAACCAGGTGAAAAGTTAACCAGGGGAAAAGTTCAAATGCAGCCTCCCTGTATCTCCATAAACATGAAGGTCTGTGATAGTGGGAGAAGACGGAATATGGTGCAGGGAAGCATTAAGACATTTTTTCAGTAGTTTCAGCACATGGAGCATGAGGTCTGTTCAGGGTCCTGAATAACTTCTTTGCCAAATTAATCTGCCAAACTTTCTCATAGCTAGCTCTTACAAAACCACCCTGCCCATGAGCAGGTGGATGTAAGGGCCAAAAATAAGTGTCAAAGGTGATTACGATCATGCTGGGATCTGTGGAGTCACCAGGTGACACCAGTAGAGATGCTGGCACCTTAGATGATCCCAAACTGGGCCAGCTCGTGCAGTTCCAGATGGCTGAAAGCTTCCCATGGGCAAATCACTGTGATATCTGCAAAAGAGAGAGAATGAGAAATGGGTTCTGGTCACTGCAATTCTTGGAGTCCTTTTATATTAATAGAAAGCCTGATTTACTCAGGAAGCATTAAGAGATGGGAAGAGCAAGAAGAATGAGACTCCACTTGAAGATTAAATGGGCAGATGAACTCTTCAAACCTACCTACCAGACCAAACCAGATCACTATATTTTCTCCTGTGTCATCTTTGTGAGCAAGAGCAAACCAGCATTTCCTATCGTCTCTTCAGTGACTGTGTAGACCGGTGTAAAAATTAATTCTGGTTATGTGGTTTCTTCTGTTCTTATAAACTCTCTGTAGCCAAACCATGATCTCCTTGAGGGCATGTGCAATCCTAAAGCAGATGCTGAATAATTTGCTCTACAACATTCAGAATCTGTAACTCTTTGATAGGTGCAGTTGTTATTGATAGCTAGAAGTTCGGACTGGTTACAGCTCATCCAGTGTGTGTTTCTCAATCCCAGATGGGTGCATAAAATTCTTAAAATTAGAATTCTGGTGATACACAAATACTCAAGCAGCTGGGATTTAGTTCCTGTGATTTTTGGTATTAATAGCTTAGCATTTGGCATTTCTTTGAGAACCTCATTCTGCTGAAATTCTTAGCCAGAGTATTAGCAGAAAACAAAGACAAACAAGCACATTTGCAGCCAAATTAAAGTATTCAGAAATTGAAGCATGCCTAAATAGCCTTTCTATCTTGTAGCATATGTAAGCATAAGCATGACCGTGGCAGCTTGTGGAGGGAGTAGTAGCCTTCTCTGGTGACCCTGAGAGCTGCAGAGAGGCCAGGGAGCCAAGGAGCCCACCCCAGACAGTCCTCTCCCATGCTGAAACACGACTGCGCTTGTGTTAAAGCAGGGCATGACAACGTCATCCTGCAGCGCTTACCTGTGCCCAGTCCCTCCATGCCTGGGATGTCATCTCCAAACCTAGGGGAGAAAAGAACAGGTGAGGGATGAGTTTGGCCCAGCAGCACCCAGGAAAGGGGAGCTGCCCTGCACCCCCGGCCAGGGAAGGTGAAGTGTGGGAGGGCAGCAGATAAGGAGGAGCAGCTCCAGGCCGGAGAGCTGACGGCACCAGGGGGCATGAGGAAGCATCCTGGCTCCTTGCCCTAGGGAAGATGGTACCACAGGACCCCAGCTTAGCAGTGGGGAGCCACTCGACTAGCATGGTTTCTTTTCAGAATGCCCTTACCCTTTTACTCCTTTTTTAGGAGGCTTGCTCTTGAACTGCCTTGTCTGTCTCTGCTTGAACTTGGGAGGCCCCTTGCGTGGTGTAGTGGGACCGGTTGGAGCATCTCCAGTGTTGAGGTTGGCGGCTGGGTTCTCACTCATTGCTGGGCTGCTGTGTGTGGCAGGCGCACACTTCTCTCAGATCCCTCTGTCTGCAAGATAACGGCAAGGACTGACACAACGCTCTGCTTATCATTTCTAGGCATCAGTAGTCAGGTGATAGAATTACGGAAAGTATAATTGTGACAAGATTAAAGATAAAGTTATTAAACCTAAAGAAAGATTGTAATGCACAAACTAAGCAGGATAGCACTGCGTTTCATCTGGCATGCTTGAATTAAGATGCCAAACAAAGGACACTTGAGCTAAGGACTGGTTGAGGATATGACTACTAGGAGCCATAAAGACACACTTAGGGCTTAAAGAAATATCTTGTCCTTGGGAATCATCATGATATAGTTCACCTGCTCATATACTTGTGCCTAAGCAGTACCTTTTGGACACAGATAGAGATGGGATGCTGTGCTAGATGTGACCTTCGTCTGGGTACAGCCGCGATTAGGACCTCATGATTGTCAATACCAGCCTTAAGGGAAATAGCACAGCGTCTTTAAAAGATTGTAAAGAAGGCTAAGGCAAAGCATTGGAGAGTGTCTTTTAGACAGAAGCTAATTTCTCAGGATTTAGGAGAGCAAGGCCTGTAACCTTCCCAAGGATATATCCATTTTGGTATTTTTGAGCATTACAGTACACGCATTGACCTTGTCTGCGCCACGCTGCACATGAGCCAAGCTCCACTTCACAGGGGCTAAACAGTTATCAGGGAGCAATTCTTGTGCGGGAGGCAACTGCCTTGGAGGGTAGAACTACTGCAATCAGAGCCCTTTGCTTCCTTCCCAGAGAAGACAGCAATAACTCTCACCATTGCCCAAGGGGGAGTTTCCAGCCTTTCATCAAATTTTGTGCTAATTAGTATGCTAGAATGATCTGACCAAGTGCATTTATGGAACATAAGTAATTGCTAACTTTTTCTCCCCTCCTTGAAGCCACATTCTTCCCCATGACCATTACATAACTGCTGTCTCCAGGTGTTTATCCCTGTGCAGCCAGGCTGATGAAATCGCTGATGGAATTAACTTCAGGATTTGGTACTAAAGGCTAATCCCATTATGTCACCAGAGTGCTCTGGCCTAATCCCCAACATCACCTGCAGAGACACCCTGGACTTTTAATCTCAGAACTATAAATGCCATCAAAGATGGGTATTTTTTTTTCTTAGTCTGAAGACAGTTCATGTCTTTGACAGTCCTGAAATAGCCAGAGTGCCAGAAAGCAAAGCCTGAGATGCAAGGAGAAAGACCATCCAGGCAATCCTCCTGTGTCACTTCCACATCAGTGCAAGGAGAAGAGCCGTGTTTCTGTATCTGTGGCAGTCTGGGAATACTTCACCCCTGACTTCTTTCCATTTGTGCTGGCAGTAGGATGGATCCTAATGATAGCACCTAGAGGCATGCTAGTTCTTCCGTCGGTTGGCGGTCAGGCCCCTGTCTCAGCTGTAATATCCCAAGCAGGAGACTGGACGGGTTCCAGCAGCCCCAAATGGAGCAGCAGATGGTTGTGTCTGCAGCTGAAGTATGCACAGATGCTATTCCCCCGCCTGTAACACAACGCTTCCTAAGCACACACTGTGCCCACAAACACAGGCATCAGCTCAAATCGTAGAAGTTACTTATTTGGCTGCCATCGCTGAAGCACCTGAACAATCACCCGGTATTTACATCTCTATCCCCACAGCGTGGTGGCAGGACAGGCAAACACTGTCACCTTCATCTTTTACAGAATGGGAATGGAAGTGCAGTGATCGGTATGACCTGGACTGCACAGCTGGGAGGAATGACAAAATCTTTTGACTCACAGTTTTTTAGGGCCAAACTGAGAGGTGAAGGCAGTTTGGCACCGAACCAAAGAGAGAATTTGGTGCCTCGCTGTTACTTAGGACCAGTGAGAAATTCAGATGGTACTGCCCTACAGCAAAATGCTTTGCATTGGAAAACTGCTCCATGGCATGTCTGCTATGCCTCCACCTCAGGAGCAGTGTCTGTCTCAGTGCCAGGTAGACCTCCTGAACTATGAGAGACACACATCCGCTTCTAAGCACCTTCAGTTTATCTGACATGCAGAGATACTTGGCACCCCTCTTAAGGGCTACTCCCAAAAGTACAACAGAAGAAACAAACTGGCTAACAGATTTCCAACCCTTTGGCTTGACATCCAAAACTTGTAAAAGGCAGCTGAGCTCAGTCTCCAAGTGAGTTCCCAGCATGGTACCTTAACCACAAAAGTGCCTTTGAGGGTCATCTCCTCTTAGTTCCTTGAGTCCATGCCTTGTCCCTGGCCTTCACTCAATAGAGAAATAGCTAATGGGAAGACTCAGTCCTTGCAGTTTCCCTTTCCCCCAGTCTGAAGTGGTCATACCCACTTGCCAGCTACTTGATACCTGGAATTTGGTAGGAAAAAGAATCTGCCCAAATCACACTTCATCCTTTCTCTCACCTGCATGAATTCAAGAAATGGCACTCAATGAAACAAAAAGGGACAATTCTAACCTCTTCCTTACCAACCTCCCTCTGCTTATTCTCCCGCGCATCACCAAAAAAAGGGCAGAGAATGGAAAGCAAACTTAATGCCACAGAACAGCCTCCATCTTGCAGCAGGGATCAAGCTGTCCTCCCACCAGTGAGTTGGCGGGACTCACCTGCCATCACACGCAAGCAAAGGTGTCTCCATTCATGCTGGAGAGGGCCCTACCGCACAGCAAGAAAGCTGCCCCAGTTCTCACACCTCGGGAACCAGCTGCCCATGAAGGCAGCCCCAGGATCACAGTTGCAAAAGAAACACCCACGGCAGCTTCCCAGGGGAATTTCCCAGCCTTTCGCCTCCCCGTACCTGGGTACTTGGATAGTCCTTGGTACCACACCAAACAGATGGCTCGACAAATGTTCAATGAGACTGGGTGTCCTTCTCTCTCTCTCCGCAAGTGCTATGCTGCCTCACTCCAGTGCTTCCCAGGCTGCCAGAGCTCTTCTGCCGCTGCTGGCACTGGGATGCAGCTCCTAGGGGAGAGCTGGTGGCTGTGGATGCAAAGGCTGTTGAGGAACAAGATGTTCTTCCATGCACCTCCTCTGCCCCCTTCTCTGACAAGGTGTTACCTAATCATCCCTGACAGCACTTCTGCTCAGTCCAGGGTTTAATCCTTTGGGTAAGAGCTTTGCTTGCATCCGAATGCTAATTATACCTAATACACGGTAATGGGCTTATCTCAGTTGCGTCAGATATCCCAACTCTGGGTTGCTGGCCAGGTTAATCATCCTTCTTTTAGTTTTCTTCAAACTTAAAGAGGCTTGAATACTCCTGACAAATGCTGACTCTTTAATCTGCTCCCTGCTTAATCTCTGATTCTCTATGGAAAATTTCCCTTACAGATAATGCAGATGCCTCACTTGACCTTCTTCAGTCAGATTCAATGTAGGATCTTATCTTCCCCTGCCTGAAACCTTCAAAAATACAGACTTCTCCATGTGCACTTGTCTTTGTGGTGTCTCAGGGGTATCAGACACAGAACCTTCATGGGCAGTAGCCCTCCATGTGGTGATATACTAGGAGAAGACAGCAACCAGGAGGAAATAGCCTTGTTTTTACATTCCTTTTGATGGGGTTCTTGCATGCTCAGCTCTTGACCTCATGAGAGCCACTAGCATCATCCTTGTAGCTAGACTTTCATCAGGGAATATTGTATCCAGTGTAAGACACCTGTGAGGAGCGAGGAATCTTACAGCTCCAATTTCAGTCACTTGAGTTGGCTAATCATAACGATGGAAAAAGTCCACACAGGTTCAGCCCTTTCTGATCCTGTGTTTTTACACAGGATCTCAGACCCTTCGTTCTAGCAGCTGTTTTAAGACCAAGAACAAATGAAAGAGGATGCGCTCTAAAAGACAGAAACTCATTTCAATTAGAACTATATTCCCACAACTGCTTGCCGGATGGGAATCATTGGAAAGACTGTCCCAGATGAAAGAAGGGATTCAGTAACACCAGAGGTACAGCATCACACAGTATAAACTCCCCGCTGATGTGCCCTGCATGTACAGCTGGACACCGGGGCAGGAAACACCAGCTCCTGTCCCGACCGCTCCTCAGGAGCCCCCCCCCCGGTGCTGCTCACACGCAGGCTCATCCAGTCGAGGACACACGCCAAGGGGGTGCCAGGGAGCCCCGACCGAGGGGTGCCTGGCATGAGAAACCCAGTGGCCCCACGGAGGGCAGAGCTGCTCGCACAGCCAGGGAGCTTTGAGACAAACCACTGCTGCAGCACTTGCCCGAATGTTAGACGAAACAGAAAACAACCACCCAAGAACCACAACTCCCTCTCTTAGCTACTGGCTCTGTTCACGTTCTGCAAGCCCAAACATCCAAATTTTTCCCCCATGTTTTTTTATCAGGACCTTTCTCTCCTCAGGGTTTTGCAGCCAGTTTCTCTTTCACCCCCCTGCCGCCTTCGTCATTGCTTCAAGCTCCTGGGAAATACTTACAGTGCCAAGGGCTCCTCTTGCAATTCATTCAACTCCAGTCCTCCAGCCTGTGTCGAAAGGGCCTCGAGGTGTCCTTTCTCCTCCAGATATACCCTGCCACCAGGTGACATCAGGGCGCCAATCATGGGCTGCCCCCGCACAGCGCGGGGGGGGGAGGGTATGTGTGGAGAGTGCTGTGACCCCGGTGTCCTGCAGGCACAGCTCCAGCGAGGTCTGGGGGAGCAGCAGAACCTTGACAAGCTCCTGAGGGGACACGTGCCCCTTTCTGCAAAGAAGAGGTTGTGGCTTCTCTGGAGCTCCTGGGGGGAGATGTCTGGAGAAGCGAAGAGAAATAAAGAAATCACCTGCCCTTTGAGCGATGCTGTTGCTGTGAACACACACACACACACACACATGCCTGCACATGCAGGGAAGGGAAGAGTTGGTCCTAATCACCCCAAGTCCCTCCCCTGTGCTGGTGAACTCATGGAGGGGCTTCCAGCAAACTTTTCAGCGGTGCCGCAGGGGTCAAGACACACCTGACAGAGCGGTGCACTCGGTCAGCCTGGTGCCAAGAGGGCTGAGTCCGCTCAAGGGAGCCATAGGGAACGCTGCTGAGATGCTGCGCAGGGCCCCGGGGAATAATTAGCTGCATCCAGCATTTGAGATGGTAGGGGAAGAAAGGTGAACCTTTGTGTTGCGCACTGGTGGCCAGCCAGTGGGGTGGCCTGTCACCTCTGAGACCCAAGGCGCTGGGCTGAGGGTAATAGCTAGGTCACATCTGGGTACCTGTAGCATTGCTACTGTGAGAGGCTGGCTGAGAAAGGGAAGAGCTGGTGCCTCAGCCCAAACTCCAACCCAACAGAACTCCATGGATGGTAATGCACACTGTTTTATCAGGTGCTTTGTATCTCCGATGCGTTTTAATAGCCTGTTATGACTACCTGGGAGATGGGTGTCAGACACGTGGAAAAAGTGGGCGGAGCCTCAGGATGAAAAGAGAAGGTCCAGGGCCCTGCTAGAAGGTGCTGGAAGATCATCCTCATCCTCAGCTGCAGCAGCAGTTCAGTCGTGGACCGTAGCTGTCTGACTTGAGGCATAACCACAGGGTTAACAATCCTCTGGGGTCCACTGGCTCTGGTGAAGCGTCCCTCACTTACCCTTGTTGAGCATCCGGCTCACAACCTGAGATCAGGGCTGGCAGGGCTGATAATGGTCCCAGAGAAAGGACCTGCGCTAGGAGCATCGGAGCAGGGCAGGGGCAGAAGGTAATCGAGGTGTGGGTTTGTGTAGGGATGGACGGGCTTCGTCTTTGGGTAAGGCTGGAGGAGGGGGTTTTGGAGCAGCCATGCCAGCCAGGGGTGTGACTGCGTGTGACCGAGAAAAGACAGTCTCTTTCTGATATGACAGATCCTGGCAGTGGGGACCAGTCCAGCACTGCTCTGGTGCTGAGCAAGAGGCCCACAGCCGAGGCCGCTGGCCTCTCAGATGGCTGAAGTTAAACGAGGTAAATCCGTCAGCGAGACTCTTAGCTTACACTTAAGAAATCGATAAGGTCCTAGCCCTTGAGTGGGTACAGAGAAGCTGGGAAGTAAATCCTAGATGCAGCTGAGGGGCTTTCAATCTAGCAGAGAAGCAGCAAACACACTTAGCGTTCCCACGTGTCTGAGGACGGTCACACAGCTTTCAGAGGCTTGTGCGATAATTTCTGGGCACAGGAAAGAGGACGGGGGCAGCATCGTGTTGGCATCGTCTCTTCCCTGTGACGACTAGAGCTTGTACACAAATGCGCGGAGATTGATTGCGCTCAGCAGCTCCTGACAGCAGAAGTGATTACTGTGGGCAGGGACCTGCTTGTGTGGATATAAAGAGGTGCAGCCTGCTGGCAGCAGAATCCGCTCCCATCCCCGCTGCTCATTCCCATGCCTCCATCTGCTGCAGACAGGTTTCCGGGGGCTCCCCCTCCCCTTCTGCCTTCTTCTATGTAGGTAGAGTTGCTGGGGAAATCAGCTCTACAGCTCCCTACTCCTCTTTTCTGAACCTTAAGAATTTACATTTTTTCAGGCTGTTTGTTTTCAAAACACTCCCTTTGTTTTCCTGTTTTCCCAATGAAATCTGGCTCATTTCTCTTTAACAAAAGTGGACACGCAGGAAAAAAATTTCCGGTGTCACATGAAGCTATTTTTTGGCCACTGAGAAAATATGGCAGAAACTCCCTAAACGGCCCCGCTTATCATGTTCTTTCTTATCTCCCATGATTATCAGGCCATTTCCCCTCTCCTCCTTTCTCTCCGTCCATCTTGCTCGCAAAGCGGGTGGCATTTACTTTGTGGGGATGTGGGTGCACGGCTCCTTTGCAGAGCAGCAGTCACGAGCTTTGTGTCGGTGCCCGGCTGCCACCCTGGATGGATGACAAGTTCTGCCTAGGGACCGAGTACCCGATCCCTGTCCCTCCCTGCCCTGCCAAGGCTTTTCCTCCCCTGGCGCCAGGAAAGCCTTTCGGGCCACTTCGGTTGCCACCTGATGCAAACCAGAGCTGCACCAGAAGCCATGGGGTCCAAGCGGTAGCAGGAGTGCAGTCCCTGAGGTCCCAAAGGAAAACCCATGAGCTTTGTTACCTCTGGCCGGATTATTCCCTTTTCCAAGGAACCCCTTAAAAAACATCTCCAAGGTTTCTGACCCTATTTATGAGCTGGTGTAGCCATGGTAACTGTAGTTATACCAGAAATAGCAGCTCACTTGAATGACAAAGAAAACACAAGTTTACAAGACGCTGACTTTTCCCGGGGCTGGCTGAGCTCATGGGACTGTGGGAGGAAATCCCAGCCGAGGCGCAGACTCCGGGATGCAGCGGCTGAGGGCTGTGGCTGGCACGGGCCACAATAACTCTTTTGAAACATATCTTTACAAGCTAGTGCCAGGTGCTTGGGAGGCTTTGTGCCTTATGACAGATAGAGCTTTATCACTTGCCACACAGACATGTCTAACTGGGAATAAGCAGGTAATTTCTCAGGCATCTGCAGTTAAACCTTAGTTTCCCTCCTGCCAACAGGCAGCCTACCAAGTGCCTCTGAATCCCTGGCGAGAGGACAGTGGGAGGACCTGGATTTGGAATGAGGTTGTCTATTGGTCTGGTAGGTCAGTGAGGTTGTCATGTCAACAGCATTTTGGTGAGAAACTCAGTGTACCAAGGTGCCTGCAAAAGAAGATTCACATGCTGTAACCCTCCTTCCCCAATGTCCATCACGTTCCTAAGCTGTCGTGTGCTAGTGAAAAAAAGGAAACATATATAAAGGATTGGGCTTTGCCTGGCACAGATATTTAGCTGATTGAATACATGCAGATCAGTCCATCAAAGATACAGAGAAGGTGGCATCTGTGTGGAGTTTTACCCTTCAGAAGATCATGCACCACTACTCTGGTGTCAGGATTAAGCATCGGTAACAGGCTGTGATAAACCGGGTGTGCTGACTTTGGGAATCTGTGCCTGCTGCTGGATACAACAGTTATGTTGAGTCTCTCTGAGCTCAGCTTGCAAAAGAGCCTGGTCTTGATTCTCTTTTCCACTCATGCCCCGGAGGCTGCTCCGGCAGTGGGGCAGAGATTAAAGAGGCTGAGGTCTGGTTTTCCACTGCCAGGTCTCTAGAGAGAGATTTCCATGGTCAGTCTGGAGAAAAGGGTCCTCTGAGGAAGCATATGTCAAACCGTAAGGTCGAGCTGAACTATCAGCAATGGTCCTGTCTGTGTTAGAAACTAGGTGACACTGGCGACATGACTAAGACCGCAAGCCAAATGGCCATTGCCAAGGCTTCTTCAGGAAAAATGAAGCCCTTGCTTTTCTCATTTAGTCACGGGTGCTCGATTTGTTCATGTCAGAACATCATTAGAGGCCCCAGGCTTTCAGGCACCAACGCTTTAGGACATGCTGGGGCTTTTTATAGCAGATGATATAAAACCCATGTAGCCTGTCATACACTTCATTAGTTACCAGAGAGTTACATTTTCTTCTGAGTAGTGAGTCTGGCCTTTCTTGGAACAAATAACCAAGTCTTACCACCTAATACCACAAGACTGCTACATTGGTATGATTTTATTAACTTACATGAACTTTTCCCTGGTTGGCATAAATAAAAGGAAAACTGGAATGAATCCTCTCTTTTTTAGGTAGCACTTTTCACCCACAGATCTCAAAGCACAGAGTTAAATTTTCATCATCTCTATTTGTAAATATGGAAACTGATGTACAGAAACTTCACAGACTTGCAGGTGAGACCCAGTTGTCCGGATAATGTACTGTGGGGACTGATGTGCTTGGCCATGCAGCACAAAAAGCTCAGTACTTTATAACTGCTTGGTGATTCATTGATAAGAGCATTCCCCTGCTCATTGCAGAGCTGTCCCATGAGAAAGCAGTAACATTAGTGAGCGTCTTTTCCCTGCACTAACTTTGCTTGATGTCTGCATCCAGGCTGTTGGTAGTGCAGCAATGGGATTGAGTTTGTTAGATCTTTTTAAAAAGCTTCCTCTCTTTCCTGTTTTCATACTGCCCACAATTAAAATATCTGGTTTTTCCTTTATAAGATTATTTTTCTCCTGAATGCCATTTACAGAACATACTCAACATTAATACAGTGAACCATGACCTAACATTTTGTCTCTTTTTTTGATCAAACCCAGATAGTTAATCTTTTTATCTATGTGACTGCCAGAAAGCAGAGCATGTGGCTGCTTTTAAAAATGTACCTGAATAACACAGTTTTCACAGTATTGTCTCAAGGGTCTTCCTTAGGTTTTTCTTTTTCCATAATTGATTCCTTCTCTATGAATTACGTGTCATATACCTGTGAACAGTGATTAAACAATCCACTAGCACTTACCAAAATGATCACCCATTGAACTAAACAGAGAAGTAATACTGCCTTTAAAAAAAAAAAAAAAAAAAAAAAAAAAGAGAGACTGCAAGAGGGTGTTTTTATGTATATGGAAATCAGATAACTCCAGAGCTTTATTCAGTTTAAAACAGTGAAGCAAGTGATTCAGTGTCACTGGGCTAAGAGGAAGAAACCATACACAAGTCAGCTCCAGATGTCTTCTTTCCTGACAGCTCCTTTTCTCATCTTTTTTCTGAACGATCAATTCTTTCTCCTTGGCAACCAGCAGCCCAATAAAGAAAGGCTCTTCTAAAACATTTTGGTAAAATGTTTCTTTCTTCTTCTTAAGGGGACACATCTCTTCCTATGGCTTTCACACCATGCTACAGACATACTCTTCTTTCCTCCTCCTACCAGATAAAAGCACCGCTGTGCAATCTCATTCAGTTCAGCTCTTTGCCACCATTATGACGACTTTTTTCATGTAACATCTGAGGCTTTCAAACAGAAATGATTGCTTGTGGGGAGCATCTCGCACTCTCCTTGGGAACATTCAACTAATGGGCAGAGGAGGCAGCTCTTCCCGCTCCATTATCTTGTCTCTTGGGTGGCTGTTCACCTCCCAGACACACTGATGTTAAATGCTCTAGCTGCCATGCGATAGCAGATCCCTGGTGGAAATAACTGTGGAAGGGCAAAAGCCGGGGGATGAAAATGTGAATAATTTTTTTTTTTTTTAAATTTTCTCCTTTTATCGCTCAGGTATATTGCCAGGTACTAAGCCTTCTGTTCTCCCTACAGGATCTTGCAAATGTGTAGGGTTTAATGTTTTAATGGGTTTTTTTAATGGCCTTTCACTAGCAGATTCCAACCTTTCATTTAATTTACAGCCTCTACACTCTTGCTTTCCAGTGGAGGTACACACCTCTATAAAGTGAATTAAAGCCTCTTACTGAGAGGCCCCTAAAGATATTTCTGTGCCGAGAACCTGGAACTGCAGCCCACTTCTGGGGTCCAGTCAAGCATCATAAGCACATCATAGGCTAAGTGAACTGTTTAGGAGACACCATTGCACGCTGGGTGAACGAATGTTGCACAAAGAATGTTCTGACAGTTTCATGTATGCAAAGATTTATTTGTGGGGTCCATAGCTGATGACATACTTTGACTGTAATGGTGAAAGGTATTTTTAGAGAAAAATTAAAATAAAGGATGAGGAGAAAGAGAAAAAAGGGAAATTTTCCCCAGTGGCTAGCTGGGAAGGGTAATGATGGGGTCCCATAGGAGCATCCTCCTATTAGGGCTCTCTCCAGTGCAGCGAGTGATGACAACGAAAATGACGAGGATGATGATTTCTTGCTGTGCTTTCCCTCAGCATTATATACTTTTAATCAGGACCCACTTAAACTCCCTATTGGTTATTCCTGATTGTGATTCTGTTAACTCTGGTAGGAGAAAGCTCATCATGTGCAAACGTTGCACATTCATTGCTTGTTAAGCTTCTGCGAATATATATTATTGGATAATAATTATTGAGAATTTAAATAACTGTTAGCTGCTTTGTTGAGCACCACATTTGTTTTTTATATACTAAAGTCTACAAAACAAGAGATAAAGAAGGAGAGGGAGGAGGGGCAATTCTCACACCGGTGCTTTCCACGAGAATCCACCACAATAACGCTGTGGGGGTTTGCAGAGGCAGGGCCGTGAGAGCAATAATACGGGAACAGCACAAGTGCAATAAAGGAAAAATGTTGCCACAGAGACACTGATAATTACTGCCTCGTGGCTTCAGAGCGAGATTATGTAGCTGCAAGCAGCATGCCCTGAGCACTGCTAAGGCTAAAGCACCAAGGCATATAAGGCACCTGAGAGCTAGCAGGAGCCTGGACAGAGCCTGACATGGAGCCGTGAATTCCAGTATAAAATCACAGTCTCTGTCAAGAAGAGCGTTTAGCACAGGCAAGGCAGGACGCAGCTGGCAAGGGAGATTTTCTAAGGCCAGCAGTGGAGGAGAGGACGGCACAGCTCTCCTCCTAATTTAGTTCCAGCTTCAGCCCTGGATGTTTTGGAGGAAAGTCACAACGCAAGGAGGAGTGCTTGGATAAATACCTCCTAACACCCTGCCTGGTGATCAGCTTAGGGATGAGATTTGATTACACTTGCTGAGATTTGACCTTATATAACCACCTGTTTTCTGAGAGGTCCTAAAATAATCCAGTCCTCTTTCAAATCCGGCTCTGGTGGGTGACTTCTCTAGGACACCACCCCCTGCAAGACAGTGGCTCCCACCACGACATCCACTGAGGTATGGAGAGGAAAAGCTGCTTTCCTTCATGCTGGGCTCTGGAGTACAGCAGGGGGGCAGAGAAGATACCCCTGCTCCCTGGTGGCAGGGATTTTCTTCCCCTCACCCAGCCCTGTCCTCTCACTCTGCCCCTTCCACCTGTTTAGCTCTCCTTCCCCTTCACTGGGCTGCTCTGTCCATCCTCAGCCTTTCTCAGGCCAGCCCCTGGAGGAAACTGGCTCTGTTTTGCCCCTAGTCTCTCATCCCAAATGAAATCCTTTTCCTTTCTCTGTCTTGTTGTTCTCCTTGCTCCCCCAGAGGAGTCGAGTCATCCTGAATGACATGTGAAGTCTTTGCGCACCTTCAGGCTGGAGATGGGAGTTATGGGATTAGCACATTAACTGGCCTGAAAGCTGCTTAGACAAGCATTAAATCTCCAATCTTCTCTCCATCTTTCAAGAAAATCTCTTCTGGAGGAGCTGGAGAGATGGAGCACCCAGCCAAGTTTTCTGGGGTCAGCTCTTCATCCAGCTGAGAGCCCTCAAGTCCTGCGGCTGGGTGGTTTGAAGGGATTGCCATGTGACTGGGAGGTGGGAAACCCACCTAAACCCTTACCAGGGGCCCTTTGGCTGCACCCTGAAGTGCCTTCTTCCTCCTTGCTCTCCATGTTGAATATTGGCTTCCTTGCCCAGCACCATGTCTAGCTCCCATCCCTTTCCTCCCTTCCCGCCCCATCAGCTGCACACTCCCTTTCAGCGCTTTAGGAGTGAGTGAGTGGTGCTGAGTAGGAAGAAGACGGGCACCACGTGTGCTAGGCACAGCAGGACCAACTTTAGGATGCTGCTTTTTAAAGCAGATCCTGGGACACCTTGTGCCTGCGGTTTATTCACGCGCAACCAATTCACGCTTCGCAGGCTGCATCCCTCTGTTTATCCCGCTTTACTGGGAGGGGGAGGAGGCAGTGCTGGGTTTACCAAAGAGTTGGGTAGCACCTCGTGATGCAGTGAATACCCCCTCATATGGCAGGGAAAGGCCTCGTGTCTGAGCTCCCTGACCTGTCACCTTCCCCCATGCTCATCACCTCGTGACTGCCTCAGGCCTGGATTACCTCCTCCCATCTCTGGAGGAGAAAGGATCTCTGCACAGTAGTGAGGGACACCACCTGGGGACACCCACCTGCGGGACACCCACGGCCAAACTGACGCTTACCTTGCAGCAGCTGTTGACACGAATTTGCTGCGCCACGAGGCTGTGTTCCCAGTGTATCGCCTGCAGTCTTCCCAGAGATTGCAAAAAGCTTGAGGGGGAGGCAAAGCTCATGACAGTGACAGGATTCGGCAACATTATTCATTAGAGAGTAACGTGAGTTAGTAACATTATGTACTGAGTTCAGTGCAAATGCAAATGAGTACCTCCAAAACAAACCACTTTATAAGAGCAGTAGAAAAAAATATTATATTTTTGGGCCTCTTACAATTACAAAAATGGATTCTCTGCCCGGACTAAAATCTCTCTTTATTTTTCCCCACCAGAGCTTTCATCCTGGGAAATTTCAGCTCCAAATTAGAAAGTTTTGGAATTAAAGAGTAGGTGAAAGTAAAGGATTCTAACAGGTGATGGTTTGCTGAATTAGTAGCTTCTAAAGGCCATAAAATAGTTCTTTTCCTCAAATGCAGCTTCTTCTTCTGCAGAACGTGGGGATGACATTTAGCAGCATGCAGCAGCCATGTACCACCAATCTAGAAAATTCAAACCCAGAAACGCTGGACATTTTATGGCAGCAATCCAAAAACAAATAGAAAAAAATTGCCATGCCTAATTTTTTTGAATCTCACAACTTTTAAGAAATCTCAAGATTTTTTTTGTCCAATAAGGTGCTGACTGTTGAGAGTAAAGGTCGTTGAAGGATACGCGTTGAAAAATTTGCAGAAGCTTTTGGCTATTTACTTGAAATAAGTTTAGATACTAGTGGTTGGTTGCATGTATTAATTTTGTCAATTAATTGTGATCAGTGGGGAAAAGTGAGTAAGACCTAACAGTAGTAATACTTAAGTAGAAAATATTGTTTTCCAACTAATATTTGAAATATTACCCTTTCCTTTGCAATAAAGCAGGTACAGTCTAGCTGCTGTCCTTGCCTCCTTCTGTCACAGACCTAAGAATTGGCTGGGGTTGGACAAAGTCTGCCAAGAGATGATCTTCATTGCATGGCATCAGTTTGTCAGAGATGAAGTACTCTTTGGTAAGGATTTGCCTTCAGTGATGTTCTGCTCCGAAGCGGTTGAAAACCTGCCTTTCTTCCAGCAGATCAGTGACGTGGTTCCCCAGCGGGATGCTGGATATGCTGACCCAAAGGATGGCGCCTGGCTTCTAAGCTCCCATCTGCTCGGCATGGTGTGTATCCAACGTCTGCAGCTCCTTCTCACCCCTCTTACCAATAGGAAGACGAAGCACAGAGCAATGACATGATTTGCCCATGATTACATAGTGGCTAATTTCTAATCTAGGAGGAAAATCTGTTTCTCCTGCATGCTAGGCAGACGTGCCAATATAGGCTGAGTGTACATACCTATGGTGGCACACAGCTATACATCCCTATAATTCTATGCACATTTGTGGATATACTGGTCATGATGTATGCTCACACATGTTTAGAAATAGAGTGCAAATAGCTACACAAAGACACGGGCAGTCTAGTATTTCTCTCCAACTAAAAAAAAAATAAAATAAATGAGAGAAAGCTAAACTATACTATCCTCCAGCAAAAATTATCATAATAACGCTAGAGTTATGATTGCACTGGTGTCTCTGTACACAGCCGCTAAACCCAAGGAAAGCTCAAGCCAAGCCATGAGCACACAGTAACCTCAACCCACACACCCTCCCAGCCAAAGGAGTGTTCTGGTCTCCCAGTACAAATTAGGAAGTCTACTGAAATCAGAGAGTTAGTCCAGACAGCGCAGGAACCAAGGCAAGAAGTTGACGTACAAGATGCAGGGGCTGCTTAACAAGCCCATTCCCTTAAAACTCAACCTAATTAACACATCCAACTCTTCACACCTTTTCCAGGTCAGAACTGTTCACATGAACAATTTGAGCCATCATAACGTGGCACTGTCATTGAAAGAATTTGCAGAATTTGCTCTGTCCTTTCCCTATCCCTATCCCACACAACTCCTTCCCTTGTGCTGGCACAAGGCTTTAGCCACATTTGGCCACTGTGAACAACAATTGGGAAACCTATCTGTGTTTAAAACTCACTGGTATATACTTACTATACTGGTATATACTTACATTTGCTTATGTATTTTTGCCAGGTATGTTTTTAGGCTCAGTGTTGTATTCAGCTCAGTTGTGCTGGCCCACGGGGAGGGTTAGCGTAGGAGTGAGAAAGGAATGAAATAATTTCTCTTGGTGGTGCAGCTAATTCGTGGAGGTTTCAAATGTTTCTGAGGCTACAGCCCTTGCTGAATGGAAATCCACTGCCAGCCAGACATATGCTCTGTTTGTCCCTTGAAACACATGAGGTCAGAATCAAAGTGCCACCCATAGCCTAAATGAAAGCAATGGTTGGCTGGGAAAATCAGTCCCCCTCTTCTGAGATCTGTCCGTCCCTGAAGGAGAGCCCTCTTACTCAGTTGTTTGCAACCTTTAAAATTTTGGGTACGATAAATGTTTTCTAATGGACATGTGGATCCACGGCAGTGAATTTAAGCCCATTGACAATGGATTTGCTTTGCTTATTTTGCTTCTGCAAATGCATTACGAGCAGTCAATCAGTCACTGCAGATGCAGATTTGTTGGTTGCAAACCAGTGATCTAATTCGTTCTTAAATTCTGCACTGGGGATTGTGTGTGTGAAGGATTTGTGTGACTGAAGAACTAAGTGGGCACTCCGTGAGTGGAAAAGAAAGAGAAAATCTGCTGATATTTCAGAGGGGAAGTGGTGTAAAATCTTTCTGATCATTTAAGCATCCCTGGGAAATGAGAGCTGGTTCTGCCTGAGGTAGCTGATCTCTGAAACTGCTTGTGTGAGGACGGCTGGGAGTTGGGAACAATTTGCTCATTAAGTGCAGCAGGTAGCATGTGTTAACCGGGAAAAATGAGGTTCATCAGTAATGACCCCCATTTGCACACCCCCCACGTACGCAGGGATACACTCAACCTGATTCTCCCCTTATTTTAATCGGTATAAATCAGGGCAAGCGTTTGAAATCGACCTTAATTACACCAGGAAAATAAAATAAAAGCCAGGGCTGAAAAACAAAGATACCCCCCCCCCACCACCACCACCACCACCACCTCCCGCTCGCAGGCACAGCAGCACGCACCGACAGCCCGGAGCCC
>RSEF01000001.1:58651919-58677243 GCA_003993805.1 Himantopus leucocephalus
CCCATACCCCCCCGGCGTCTCCCTCCCTCCCTCTCTCTCTCTCTCTCTCTCTCTCTCTCCCCCCTGGCGCCGCGCAACTTTGCGCCTTTGTTTGTTCCCGTTACCCAGCCTGGCCCGGGGAGCCCGGCAGGGCCCTGCCTGCATCCGAGGGGCTCCGCGCCGTGATGGGGTGGGGGGGCAGAGGAAGGGGAGGCAGCCCCCCGCGCCCCCGGGGTGGCGGGAGGGCCCCCGGAGGTGGTGGTGGTGGGGGGGTGGGGGTGACGGCGGGTGTATCCCCGCGGGGTGGTACCCGGCGGTGCCCGGGGATGGTTGGGCAACGGGTTCCCTTTCTGCCCTCGCCCCCCCCCAGGGGGGTGGGATGGGGAGGTCGGGGCCGGGGGCGCTGGTGGGGCCGGTGCGTTACTCCCCCATCGCGGAAAATTGCTTCCTCCCTGCCAAGCCCGCATCCTGGAGATAAGCCTTCGATCAGGGGGGTGGTTGGGGGGAGTGGATTTGATGCAGAGAGGGACCGCAAATAAAATGATGACCCTGTGATACCGCTCTTTGTGCCCAGTGGTGGCATGGGGCGGGGGGGGAAGGGGGCAAGGGGGTGCCCACCATCCACCATGTCTCC
The DNA here is from genome assembly GCA_003993805.1 of Himantopus leucocephalus. NCBI lineage: Eukaryota > Metazoa > Chordata > Aves > Charadriiformes > Recurvirostridae > Himantopus > Himantopus leucocephalus. Next base: position 58,652,533 of record RSEF01000001.1, read on the forward strand.
TACCCCCATGGCCCCTCCTGCTGCCGGTGCAAGGGCAGCCACCCACCCCCGGCAGAGGCAGAGCCCAGCTGGGAGACGCTGGCACCCCTCAGCAGGGCATGATTGCTCCTTTGCCTCCTGCAGCCATCTCTCTCTCTGGCTGGGGGTCCCTAGCGCTGCCCCTGCCCCTCTGTCTGCTGCTTTGTGGGTGCTGCCAGGCCTCGGAGGCGCAGGTGATGCACAGCTGCGGGTTGGGGCTGCAGGGAAGCAAGAAAAATGTGACCAGGCAGGGAACAAATCACCCGGATTTCTCCTTGCATGGAGCATTTATAGGGTTAATTTTCTCATTTTTAATGAGGCTTTCAGGCCATAGGGGGGTCTCCATCTTAGCCCAGCCCTTGGCCTGGGCAGTGACATAGGAGCCCAGGGACCCCAACAGTCTGCGGAAGCACTGGTGCCTGAGCTCAGCGGCATGTCTCAGCTTGCAGAGGGAACCAGTCCCTCAGCTGGAGTGAGTAGAGGTAGGGGCAGCTGAGATGTGAGCTTTCCTCTTGGTCATCTCCTGCCTGGGAATTTGGCAGGAAGGCAGGGTCAGGTCCGCAACCTGGGGAGAAATGCCATAACTGGGTCTGATCGTTGCCATCCTGAGATGCACGTGACCCAAGGGTTGTTCAGCCCAGACAGCCTGGCTGGTGCTGTTCCCTGCAGGCTCTCGCTGTTGGAACAGCAGGTTGTCTGTCCACCTCTCCGGGAGGTTTTCAGAGCCTAAAAGCATCCCCCCCTCAAGTGAGCCGCCCCCACGGGCTGGCAGGGAAAGTCTCTGCGGCATGTGTGATGCAAAGGGAAGGTCTGAGGGATGGGGAGCAACCAGCTGGTGCAACCCTGACTCTCTGTCTTTGCATATGGACAGATATCGATCTCTCCATCGCCTGGGTCTCTCCCTCTCCATGGCAGACGGGGGCAGGCAGGCAGCTCTGCCCTGCTCTGTGGTTGTAGTGGTGGCAGATGCAGCTCACGAGAAAGCTCGGGAGAGTGGAAATGACTCAGATCTGCAGCTGGAGCCCAAGTGGAAGGCAAGACCTGGCAGTGGCTGCCATAGCTCATCATGTCCTCTTCCTGTGCCAAGTGTGGGATGGCACTGAGGGGATCGCGAGGCTTTGTAAGGTGACGGTGCTGGGGCTGCAGAGCAGTGGGGTATGAGCAATTGTTGCTTTCATGAGGGAGCTTCTGGTTTCCTTCCTCATGAGGATGAGCTCAAGGGCCTTTCTCATGGTACGTAGGTCCTTCTCACTCCCAGGGCTGAGCACGAACTCAGCCAAGGTTATTCAACTGCTGGGACGTGCTTTCTTTCCTGTCCATTTGAGTTGGGATTCCCTTTTATTTCCCAGCTGCCCACTTTGCACTAGTTCCTGACTCACCACAAAATGTCATTGCAAAGTAGTCTTGCATCAGGGCTGTTGCCCATTAGCATGCCCGACTGAGCCTTCTTGTTCCTGTGCTGCTTGGTCCTTCTCTTTCCGTTTGTAACACGCCAATATACCCCCCATTGATTTTTTTTTTTTTTTCCCCTCACTGGAATTGCACTGGGCGGTCTGCATATTTCTCACTGCTGCCTGATTCCACTTGCTGATTCACCCTGAACTGTTGTATATATATTTTTTTTTTTGTATTTCCTTTCTGTTTTAATGAATGAGAAAACTATTCTGCTAGCTCCCAGTTTAACTTTTGGGAGCAGGGGCAAATGTTAAGGCCACAGCTGCCGAGGGCTTAAAGGGCTTGCTGGAGAAATTACAAATAAGCAGGCAAACGGGAAATTTTTAGTAGGGAATGCCTCGAAGGAGGAGTTAACATAAGGATAAGTGGAAGTGAACTGAATGATGTGTAGTTTGACCAAATTCCCTTGCTGCCAAACAGCAAGGAATGCCTTGGCCACTTGTGACAACCACCACTGCACCAGGGCGCTGCTCTGTTTTTTCAGCCTTACTCTGAAGAGTGGGAAGGTGGTTAGGACCGTGAGGCTGGCTCCGCGAGGCAGACTAAGGGCGACCTGGCACAGCACTGCTCACCTCTCCTGCCTGTCTCCTGCTCCCCTATCCCATGCTCTATCTGCTCATCAGTTCATCTCTTCCCACTCCGGTTCCCACTTGGGATGCCACCCAAGCAGCTTTGCTGCTCTTCTGCGTTCAGTGGCGTGTGTCCCAGCTGTGCTGGCTGCGGGCTCCGGCCATCCTGCCTCTCCTTCCTGAGAAGCCCCACTGATGCAGCAGAGGTACGCATGGCTGCTCTGCAGCCGGGCTGGATGCGGTCACCGTCGTGCTTCCTTCCTCCGCGGGAAGGAGACCTGATCGATGCCTGCAGTAAGCTGTTCCCGGGAGCAAGCAGGGGGAATGCCAGCAGATAGACTGCAGTGGGTGCGTTTCCTTGAGGGCTTCGGCTAACTTGCTAATATAAGGGAGTTGCCGTCAGGTATTCGGTCCTTGTATGAAATGCTGCCTGACTGTGGCTTTTAACCCGTTATGAGAGGGTGTATGAAACCTCTGGCCTTGGCTTTATTCATGTCTCTCTGTGCCCCAGTGTGTGGCAGTGGCTCTTTGTGCGAGATAGCTGGCGAGCGCTGAAGCCTTGTACGGTGGCTTGTAATTGCAGGGTTGCCGGCCAGCAACCGTGCTGCAGAGTGGCTGTAAATCACTCTGGTTTCAGACTCTGCTCCCGCACCTCCTCCCCGGGAGGGAAGAATGGTGTAGGTCTGCGTGTGCGCGTGGTGCCTGCAGGGAGAGGAGCGGGGGCAGAGGGGGATTGTGTTCGAGCCAGAATATCAGCGCAGCAGTGTCAGGATTGCAGCCGATCACCGTCGCCATTTGCCTGTAACGATCCTGCTGCGTTCGGCACTGGGCGGATGCCTGTCAGCCCGGGGGACTGAATCACGCCGCGCCCGGAGAGAGTTCCCCTGGGGACAGTACCCCCGCTCTGGAGCAATCCCATTGATTGTCCCTTCCTCTGTTACCCAGACCAAGTGACCATGACTGAGAAGACCCAAGAACCTCATGTGGAGGAAGATGATGATGAGCTGGATGGGAAACTCAACTACAAACCTCCTCCCCAGAAAACACTGCAGGAGCTGCAAGAGTTGGACAAGGACGATGAAAGCCTCGCTAAGTACAAGAAGTCCCTGCTGGGAGATGGACCCGTGGTAGTAGGTAGGCTGAGGCATGCCGATAGGAAGGGACTGGCGAGACGCATAGCAGCAGCGTGCTGCGGGGATGGGGCAAGGTGGCCTCAAAGAAGGGGGAGCTTGTTTGACCAGGCACATGCACTGCTTCTGCTGGAGGACTGGGGATGGACAGGTGGAGAGATGCATGGAAAGGAGACAGAGAAAATTCCCTGAGGTTACTAGGGAATGCTAGCATCGGAAAGCAACTCGTGGTGGGAGATGTGTGGGCCTTGGAGGACTCCTGAGGGATTAGAAACATGAACCAGCAGATGCTGAAAGGGGGCCTTACTGGTCAGAATGGTCTTCAGAGAGGAGTCTCCTGTAGTGGAAAGATCTTCTCCAGGTATTGGGGATGGAGGCTGGAGGCATCCATGTTGAGGGACTGGGGTAGATGCATGGTCCTGTTGCGCTAAGAGAAGCCTGGCATTACTGGGTGTTTCGTGAAGTGCAGTTTCTGTGCGGGAAAGCAATTGTGTTTCTTCAGTGTCATTCCCCTCCCCCTGCCTTTAATTTTGCAAGCTGACAGCTTCCCCCTGACTTTCCTACCTGCAGACCCAACAGCTCCCAACGTGGTGGTCACCCGACTCACCCTGGTATGTGACTCTGCTCCAGGCCCGATCACTATGGACCTTACAGGTAGGCACAGACTCTGTTCCTGGGCATGCAGGGGAAGAAGCAAAGGCCCTGGCATGCTTCAAATTGAAAGGGAGTTTGTCCTCGGGATGCTACAGTGGGTTTTAGAGGAACTCTGAGGGCATCTTAGCCTTGTTTCTTATTTTAAGGTATACATGTATGAAAAAGAAAAGGAGATGTAACAGAGGAAAGTGTCGAGGGTCTCTTTCTTCATCTAGGCTGCTCTAGGAGCTCCTGGGTTTCTCCTGCCTTCTCTTCTTACTTCCTTTCAATGAGACCTCACAAGCACAAGGGATGTGCATGCGTTCGGGTAATGGGCTGTTTTGAAACTTCAGAATCGAGCAATACTGCAGTTCCGGCTCCTGGGGACATGGGGAGAGAACCAGGCTTCACCTTATATGGGCTTTTCTGCAGAGAGAGGAAGCTGGGCCCGGAGGAGCAGAGAGGCTTCCTGTTCAACCAAAACCACGCAGAGCCCTGCAGGGTCTGGGCAGCCTCGCAAGCTGGGCAGGAGCTGCGAAACACGCTCTGCTCACCCAAGCCAGGGCTGGGCATGGGTCAAGCATGCACACGCTCCTGCAGTCGCCTAACGATGAGTCTGTGCATAAATATCTTTGTGTACACGTGCTTAGGTCTGTGTATCTTTAGGCATTATTTTCACAGATGTGGACGCAGACACGTACATATACCCAGGCGTTTCTGTGTATGTGCTCTCACAGTGCAATTGCTAATACAGACCTCCGCGTACTCATTTTGCAGGTGTACCATCCATCAAAGGGATGCTTACCTCCAAACACCAATCCCAGCCCCATCCCACCCCATACGGTCTCTTCTTGCTGTGACACCTCTGGCTAACGGCTTGATCCTCTCCTTACAGGTGACCTTGAAGCACTCAAGAAAGAGACCTTCGTATTAAAGGAAGGAGTGGAATACAGAGTTAAGATCCACTTCAGAGTGAGTTGTTTTCCTTCTTGTTACTTCTCAACAGTTTCTGAGGCCAGTCACTGGCAGTCTGTCGGGATAACTGGAGGTGGGCAGCATGAAAGATGAGAACTTATAAAGCTCCCCTTACTTCAGGTGTCGTTCTACCCAACAAAGGACCAGGTCTTTCCAGGGAATTGCTTCTGCTTGCTCGCCCCTTGTAAGAAGTTGCTTTCTGTTCATTCACAATGGTGAACAACAGGGGGTTTGGAAGCCAGATGGGTAGTTTTGGCTGAGTGTGTCCTGGCTTTTTAGCCCTGAGAAAATCTTTAATTCACACAAAGAGGGAACGGACAGGGAGAAGAAGAGATAATGGCTTTCCATGAAGTACTGGTTCAGTCTGCATCGCTGGGCTTCATGTATGCACAAAAAAGATTTAATGCTGTAGCATTTGGCTGACGATACCTGAGTTCTTACGGATCACAATATATCCAAATGGGCTCGTTTCTCCCCCTCTTCCATTAACCAGTGTGTCAGCCATTTCTTCTGTTTCCAGCTGAAAATGAAACTTGGCCACGCTGCAGTGTGGCATCCAGCACTGAAGTGATCATCTCCACACATTTGCTGCATACAACGCTGGCTTTGGCAGAGCAGGCAAAAAGGAATGGAGGATAGTTCTCCTGAAACAGAGGAGGGAAAGTGTTGATGTCGTGGGTTCTGTAGGAAAGATCTCCCTTCTCTGAGGATCACTCACTGTCTCAGAGATGACTTTGTGCCCAGAGACACCTCCAGCTCTCCTTTGTGCTGTGAAATATTTCTATCTGTATCTGAGCCCTGTTGACAGGAGACGCCTGGAGCCAGACAAGTTATTCTAACTCCCTCCCTCAATCCCAAGGCTGGTAAGAGCTGGCACCATGTGAAATCTCCCCTGGGATGTAAAAGGATCTGCCCATCTTGTTTCCAGATAGAGTAGTGCTGCAGGGAGGCAGCGTATGCTGGAGGGGGACAGCAGGGAATACATCCAAGCTATCCATGGGAGATTTGAGGAAAGATTACGAACAAAACTGTGGCCCTCAGTCTCTTGAGGAGAAACTTGCCAGGTCCCCACACAGCTTACAGGGCAGCTGGGAGCGCTCAGCTAATTTTGCCCACCCATTTGTGCTGGAGGGGTGACTCTAGTCACCCATCTCCAGCTTTCAGTATGGAAACTATTAACTGGGAACTCCCTGCTTCACTTCGTCCTCATCAGCTCTCCCTGGGAAGCTGACTGATGTGCTCCAGTCAGCCTCAAAGTCAAGGAAAGGAGATGCAGAGAGGATGCTGTAGGTCTCCAGGTGCCTGTGGTGAAGTCATGTTAGGACTCACCGTGTTCTGTGCTGAGCCCTTGAGAGCAGTGGTGTAAGGAGCCAAGATGGATATGTCTCTAAAGGAGAGAAAAACAGCAGATACAGAACCAAAACCCTTCCTGTGACACTTGCTTCTGGTCACTTCTTGCAGGTAAACAGGGACATTGTGTCGGGACTGAAATATGTGCAACACACCTATCGGACAGGCGTGAAGGGTGAGTAAGAGACCTTTGTGCCCTGCACACCAGTGCTCCTACCACTGTGTTCCCTCTGCTCAAAGAATTGTTCCCGCAGCTCTGGGCCGGGACAGAGCCTCCCTTAGCCCAGAGGCCACTCCTGTGCCACCACACAGGAGGCGAGACTTCTCAGCAGAGTTCGTTAGCCTGTGCTCTGCCATCACCCAGGCTAACTGTTTCCTGTTACTGTGTGAACTCAGTACGAGCCAGCTCTCGTACGTGTGTGCTACACCACTGTCTGCAGCAGCAAAGTCCCCAGAGACACTGTTTAGACAGTGCTTGCCACAGATTTCCTCTCCATACAGAGCTCTTCACCTCCTCCCTGCCCCCTGTAGAGTGGCTCAGCCTGTGTGGAGCTTCTGACCCCCTGAAAGCTCTTCCAGATGCATTTGGTAAAATTCAGAGCTGCTCTACAAAGCTTCCCGCTGTCTGCGGAGCCCTGTGTTTGCCCATGACCTCTCCTCTTTGTGCAGTGCTGCCCTGCCTGGACAAGGCAGAGGAAAGCCTCATTTTGCATGCACACATCCCGTGTGCATTTTTGCATGCAACCACCTCTAAGGCTCCAGTGTCCCATTCAGCACACATAAGTGGTGTCTTCTCACCAGAAAAGAGAAGTAGTGGGGGATCAAGAGACGTCTCGAGCCATAAGCTGGGTGCACCTGCTCCTTTCCAGCAGCACATACGTGTGAGAGGGTACAGACTGAGTCGCCTGTCCATCTACCTGTCCATCCATTTATCCTTCCAGTTGTCCTTGTGCTTCAGTAACCCACTTTTCTCACTGATTCTGTTCCCCTTGCTGATGCAGACTGTCCCTTTCTCTCCCCACTATTTCCTTTCCATCTGTGCTCATGCTCGTGGCTTCTTCTGTCTTTATCATTCCCCACCTGAGGGGCTCATCCCTTGTGGATTCTTTTCTCCTAGTGGACAAAGCCACGTTCATGGTTGGCAGCTACGGGCCACGGCCAGAGGAGTATGAGTTCCTGACGCCTATTGAGGAGGCTCCTAAGGGTATGCTGGCTCGAGGCACCTATCACAACAAGTCCTTCTTCACGGATGATGACAAGCACGACCATCTCACCTGGGAGTGGAATCTGTCCATCAAGAAGGAATGGACAGAATGAGTTCACCCAGTTTGCCTTCCCCCTTCCCATCCCCTTGCCTCCTGCACCAGTCTCCAGGTGGGCCATGCCCACCACGCTGCTCCTTCCTGCCACCGTGGCCGGCCACAGCCCTGGCAGCCCTTCCCGTGGGAGCCGGGGCTCTGTGCCAGCCTCGGTCGATGCACAGGCCTGCAGGTGGCCTTTGCTGCTTCTTCTGATACACTGAAAATCACCCGCCCGTTCTCACCACCGCCCCATCATGACACATAATGGGTTAAATTGGGAAGCATCTCCCTCCCTCTTTCCCAGTACTTCCTCCTGCTGCCTCTATCTCTCCTGTACCAACTCTGGTCCCGGAAGTGCCTTTTCTAGGAAACAAGATCACCTGGCAGGGCAGACTGGTCCCTGGAAAATCCCTATCTGAATTACACTTGCCATGTGCTCTGACTCATTATAAACGGTTACTTACCTCCCGTGATGGTCTCCTGGTCTGTATCTGGTGCCCTACCCCGTTAAAATCCATCCTTGTGCAGGCAAAACCAGTCAGGGGGAATGCAGCTAAATGCTGTAACAAGACTTCAGTGTCCCAAGAATAAAACTGATTTCTTTCTTCTTTTCTGCATGAGCGTGACATTCTTTTCTGGAGTATGTTTTTCAGTGAGGTGGATGTGGAGAATGCATGATAGGAATGCTTAAGAGAAGGGAAATAGCCCTCCTCTTCAAAACATCAGCCTAACTATAGGCAAATTATTTCAGAGCTGCTTCCTTCAGGGGTTCATGAATCCTTCTTTGAAGCGCAAAGCCTGGCCCATGATGGGAGTAGACTCCAGGGGTAGTCAGCTCCCACCTCTCATCCAGTGTGGCAACTGACTGAGCTCAGGGAGTTATAACATGGCCTTCTCATGTTTAGCACTTACTGTGGCAGCTGTTTCCCACAGCCAGAGCCAATGCAAGAGCTGTGTGTCCCAGTGGCTGCTCCACTGGCCAAGCTCAAGGGAAGGAACATCAGCCCCTGTGGGACCCAGTACTTGGAGAAGTGCAGTTGCTCCTTCTGTATGGAGTGATGTTCATACCCAGTTGGGGCACCTGGTCACACAGGTGCAGGGTACCTAAGATGTCCAGCGCTGTGGGTGAGGATGTGCTGGTGACAGTCTTGGTGAGGCTTTCCAAGGCTGGTGCTTGCACAGCAGGCAGGAGCTCTCTCCTGGCCAAGCCGTTATCTCAGGAGCTGAAGGCTTTGCCCTGGGCCAGCTGCTCCCTTCCCACTGCCCTGGGAGTGACTGTGAGCCCCTGCAGCAGCTGACGTGTCGCTTCCCGAGGAGAGGACTGGAGCAGGGTGACATGGTGAGGAGAAGGCAAGCTGGCACCATGGGCATCTCCGTCTTCCCATGCCTCTTCGTCATCCTGCTCACCGGGGGCTCCCCAGCAGGGTGTGCTGGAGATGGCAGCTCTGCATCCCACAGTAAGTGAGCTTTCCTCCTGGCTCAGGGAAAAGGATGGGTCTGCTGCGGGGAGTCCTTATGCTGGGTCTCCTTACCCGGAGCGTGCTGTGCAAGTGAGTTGAGCTTCTAGGAGGGTTGTGCGGGTGGGCATGTAAGGGGTGGGATGCTTGTGTGCGTGTTGGGGAGGCCTCTTTGAGCCACTCGTTGTGTACCCTCTGTCCAACCCTGACCTCTCCAGGCACAACGGGCACTGCGGAGAAGCCTGTCTTGTTGAGCAATGTCGCAGATGCTGAAGCTTTCGTCAGTGGTGCAGAGGTGGCAGTCATTGGATTCTTCCAGGTGTGTTCATAGCACCTCCTCTCCACCAGCTATGAGCGGTATCCCACCCTTGGTGGGAGCATGCGGCTGGATGTGGCATAAACACCTTCCAAAGGCAGCTTCTGTCCTGAAAGGTGCTGGGGCTGTGACAGGAATGTGGAGGGATTTGGTGTCAGGCCACAAGGAGAATGCCAGGAATTCGATCTGTGTGTGGAAAGGGAGAGGGCGCAAGGGAGGAAGGTGGAGGAGGTCGTAGGAGCCCTGGGGCAGGAGAGAGGGAAATGCTGCAGGGGAAGCAAAACGGGAATGTGAGCCGAAGAGAAATAGCGCTGGTAAGGCGTGAGTGGGAGAGTCAGTTGTTTGCTTTAGTCAGCAAAGACAGGGCAAGGCACTGCCTGCACGACGGGGCTGAGGAAGCTGTGTCTTTGGGAGCAGCGCTGGTGCGGGTTCTCTGAAGTCCAAGAGGATTTGAGCTCAAGCTGCAGCCTCCTCCCAGGGAGGGTGTAGGCATGGTGTCTCTGTCTTGCTGCTTCTTTCCCCAGCGTTAGGAAACAAGACACGAATATTTATTGAGGTAGAGCACTATAAAACAGAAGCCTCTTTAACAGGATCTTCGTTGTTTTTAAGGTCCCCAAGTCGGACCTTTCCCCCCTTTTCCTTGAGCTCTGCCCTGGGCTTCTGCTGCCCACACACTACCTCCCGGCTTCTGTCAGAGAAGATGTCATCCTTTCAAAAACAACTCCTTTCCGCAAGCTCCTTCCTCCTCCTGCCCTGTGCCTGGGGCTGGAGGGCAGCCTAGGGAGGGCTTGCTGTAGGACGGTGGCATATCGAAGCCAGCACGGTGCCAGGACCCATGTTGCTGCCTACGGGGCACAGGCAGCAACAAGCGCGTGAGCCCTGGAGGCTTATGCCCCGGGGGCCTTGCTAAGCACTGATCACAGAGCACCAGCCTCCTCGCCTTCAGCGCCTGCAGGCGTTCAGAGCTCCTCCGGGGTTGCTCTTGCAGCGCTTACGGTCCTGCAAACCAGCGAGGCAATCTGCACACGCAGAAGGAAAGCGCACAGAGCAGATGCCACCTTCCCCCAGGGCAGCTGCTGGCCGGGGTTGTGGCAGGGCTGTACCCCGGGCACAGAGCCTCCCGCCCAGCTACGGGCAGGGACCGTGGCTTCTCGCCGGGCGAAGCATCGCCAGCGCATTACCGCTGGTGTCTTGTGCCACCGCCGCCTCCCTCCCGCTGCAGGATTTCATTCATCACAGTCGACAGGACACGGGGTCCCCGGGCAGGGAGGGATGGCTGTGCTGTCCTGCAGCGCGGGGACAGCCCCGGCTGCCAAGAGCACGGGGCAGCAGCCAGCGACAGTGTCGGCCATTCAGTGCCTGAAGCACGACAGGGCTGCATTTAAACAGTAGATAAAGGCGTATGTGTGCCATGAGGGCTTGTCTTGGCCCTCTGCCTGAGACTATATTCGCCCAAATAATGTCCATGTTCTCTGTTCGCCATAAATTATTTCTCTGCTGCAGCCTTTCAATTCGCTGCAGAACACGGCTCGGCAAGCTCCCTGGATAATGAGCGCGGCCTCCCTGACTGGGAACAGTGTGCCATGATGGAAAAAGAGCACGCTGCTCCAGAAACGCTCTGCGTCTGCGAGACAGGGCCATGCTTGGCCTGATTAAACCCCAACTTTCCCAGGAATGCTCCAAAACTCAATGAGGTTATTCCTACCCCAGGCTTTGGCGCTCTCACCAGAGCCATGTCAATGTGCTGGCATTTCCAAAACAAGTCACAAGAGCTGTTTTTCTTTGAATGCAGAAAGAATTTTGTTTTCCATTCTCTCTGGGCTTGCAAACAGCTGAGCTGACGGTTCAAACCAAAAAGAAAAACAAACCAATTTCCAAGCAGAGACTGTGTCTTGAGAATTTAAGTCCAATAAGTAGAAGTATCAAAAATACATCACTCAAAAGAAAAGTTGGGAATGGGAATAGCAAGGGAGGCTTTAGTACAGGCTAAGGCTGTAGCTAATGCTCTCACTGCAAAAAAAGAGAACGAACCTCAAATTATTGAGAAACCGCACATTTCTATCCTTCGCTGCATCTGCATTAGCTACTTTTCAAAGGATATGTCTGACACCTTTTTAAAAGGAACGAGGATACTGCCAGTGCAAGGTGTTTAAAAATTGTAAACCCCTGACTCCAGAATCAAGGTTATCTTAAAAATTATGGGTTTACATATTTGTTATACAGACACACGCACACATATACACATATGTGTGTATATATATGTGTGTGTGTGTATACGCGTATATATTTAAATGTGCTACATCCAGATTCTGGGTTTCTCCCCTCCCTTTTAAGAGGTCTAGGGCTTTGCATCATCACCGCGTTACCTTTTTGCGTGGGGGGTAAGAAGTGATGTTTCGGAGGGATGGAAGGCGAGATTCCCACGCTGCCGTAGCCGCCCCGCTACCTGTGGCTGTCCGGGGGGCAGCGCCCTTGGCCCCGCCGCCTGGTGACTTCCCCGATTTTGGGGGAGGAGAGCTGCTTGGCGGGGCGAGGGTGGGTGGGGGGAGATCGGTCTCACCCCGCTCCCCCGGGGGGGTGGGGGGTGTCGCTGGGGCGGGCGGGCGGTAGGTGTCGCCCTCGCACCACCTCGGGGCGGGTGGCGGGGGGTGTCCCCGGGGGAGGCTCCGCTACTCACCCCCCCCACCCTCCTTGTCTCTCTCCCTCCGCAGGAACCGGAGAGCCCCGAAGCGTCCCAGTTTCGCCTGGCGGCCGGCGGGATCCCGGAGGTGCCCTTCGGCCTCAGCACCAGTCCCCCCGTCCTGTCCCACTACGGCGTGGCGGCCAACACCGTCACGCTCTTCCGCAGGGTGCGTGGGCCCGCGGCGTGGGAAGGATTGGGGGGGAGAGGACGGGTTGGNGGGGGGGGGGGGGGGGGGGGGGGGGGGGGGGGGGGGGGCACACCACGGCGCCGCCACCGCTGCCGTGGCCGGAGGAGCCGGGGGAGGTACGCGGGGCTGCCTTCGGGCATCTCCCTGCCCGGGATACACGATGCCATGCAAAAGGCTGTGTCTACAAAATTAACGTTTAGGGGTTCCCCTGCCCGCTGGATTTTGGTGAGAGAGGCTCTAGGGCAAGCCCTTAAGAACTGCCCACCGTCACGGTACAGAAGAAATGAAATCTCTGGGCAGTCGTGATAAAGAAGAAGGTTAAAGCTGCTCATCTCACCTTAGAGCAAGCCAAAAAAAAAAAAAAANAAAAAAAAAAAAAAAAAGGCTTGTCATTGACAGTCACTCTGCCTGCCCACGTAAAAAGCTCGTCTGTAGAGTTTCCTGCCCCAAAGACGTCTTTTACTTTTCACTTGCAGAGTGCCCATTACTAAAACATGCAACACATATTACACCTGATAAGATTCTCCATTTTAAGATGTTCTGTGGGTCTGGTCCAGCCCCCAGTGCTTTGCAAAGAATGGGGCTTTGAGCAGCCTGGTCTAGTGGGAGGTGTCCCTGGCCATGGCAGGGGGATTGGAACTAGAAGATTTTTAAGGTCCCTTCCAACCTAAACCATTCTATGATTCTGATTCTATGATAATGATGTCTGTGTTTCTGAGTGACCTGCCTGGAGCTCAGTGTTACTTGGATGGGGTTTCCGTGGTTTTGGAAAGGCTCCTGAGACACATGAAAAGCATCTAGAGGCCATGTTACAATGGATCAAGACAGCAGGTTTGATATCAAATCTTGCCAAGTGTCACTTCAGGCAGGCAAAGCTGTCTCCCTGGGTGCACAACTTTTCCATCGTGTCTGCAACCAGATCCAGGCTGGGTCTCTGCAGTTACAGATGCTCTGCCACCAAAAGAAACCCCAAACACTCTTTTCTGTCTCCTGCACTGTGGTTTGTAGAGTTATTCCCTAAATATGCGTTGGGCATAGGCCCATTAAAAGTGTTACTTTGCAGTTTCTTAGGGATGGATGCTGTGCACAATCAAATCTTTGTTGACTCCAGCTGTAAGTGCCCACTGAATTTGAAGTTGTGTGCTGAAATTTAAGGACACGATATGGGGAGGAGCCATGTACTTGCTTCAGGAATACCAACAAAAGCTAAGAGCATATATTGGTTATATCAATTTCCTCGTGTTGCCCCTTCTCACACAAGTGGGGTACTTGAAAACTGGAGAGAGAGAGGTGCGTCTGAGGAGGAGAGGGGCCCTAGGTAGCACAAGCTGTCCTAAAAGCCCGTGAAGTGTTGTGTCACTAAGCACACGGGGTGGGGGGGCGGCATGGGGACACGCTATGTGTACTAGGGAAACTAAATGTGGCAGCTTGGCCAAGCTCTAGATACAGGTTGTACGAAGGTTGGACAAAGCCAGTTTGTTCCTTTTCTTTCTCGTCATTTCCTGCACCGTGTTTACCACTGGCATTATCCAAATAATTCAAAGAGAGTGATCTAAGAGTGAGCAATAGGTAGGCAGGTCCTTTTATTTAACCTTTTATTTGCTACGTGCAGATGTTGCAATTTGAAGCAACACCCATCTCAGTTTTGGTTCTTAGTCACGGTGGATTTCTTCCAAAAATGTTGAAAAGATCCTTTGTTTTTGTGCCGTGGCAGATAGTGAGGATGACCGCATTGGGAGGGTGTTTGATAAAAGAAAGTGTCTGGATTGTTGGAATTTGGATTATATTGAATATTCTTTGTTCACAGTCCAGTTTTTCCAGCTGAACTCTTGTTTAATAGGAAAAAATAAAAACCAACCAAGAAACTAATACACTAGTCAGATTCAAATGTGGTTGACAATTCGCTTGTCTAATTGTCAGTTTTTCTTAAGTTATTCAGACATGATTTTTCCTTTTATTCTGTGCTGAATACTGTGTAGGAGTAAGGGGTCAGAGACAAAAAGGAAAAGAAAAAAGAACCGAGACAGCAACTTGGAATCAAATACCCATTTGAAGAATACAAAGATGCGTGACCAGGATAGCAGTGAATCAGAGGCATAAACTCATTTTTTCTTTGCTTTTGCAGAATATGAAACACATATAATGCTTAGACGTTTAAAAGATAATTACAGTAGTAGGAGGGGCTGCTGTCAACTGGTGAGTCTTCTTTGCATATAGCAGAGGGAAATGGATTTATTCTAGTGAGGAATCTGGCCTGACAGACCTAAAAAGAACATAATTAACAGATGCTAATAAGCTAATTATATGGAGTGATGAAGACATTTTGATCAGAACTTCAACTATTAGATGCAGAATATTTTCCAGCCTTATTTTCTTGAAATCATAAATGTTGAGCGCAGATTTAGGATATCGTTATCCCAAAACGGATATCAGGTGTTTCTAGAAGGCCATGAAAGTCAAGAAAAGACTTTATGTGGAGTCTGGGGTGCTTTAGATTGGTTCCCAAGGCCTGTCTGATCTCACCCGCCCAGGTGTTGCGCTGCCCTGATCCCGTTTACTTGAGTAGAACTGCCCTTTCATGTTATGCAGGAGCAAATCTGTGAGAGGAATCAGGCTGCACAGTCTGGAAAGCACCAGTTTGGATTGCCACACAGGGTGCTGTGGCCCCCTACCAGATCAAAGACCTTGCCAATGACCACAGAACGGCAAAAAGGCCTTCAGATGTCTGCACGCCACTGGAAAAAGTAACACAAGCTCTTTCAAAGGTCGTGCAGATGCAGAGAATAAAATCTGGGGTGTGCACGTGGACGTCTCCTCAGCCCCAAGAACCTCATTCAACAATCAAAGGCCTTCAAATCTCAAACTTTGATCCTATTGCGTGTTGGAGCCCAGTGTCCTCATGGCCCAACTCAATCACGTCCTGCGGTGGTACTGCACAGCAACTCTGCCCCTTTGGGTGCTTTAGCTATCATTCAATGGTCGCCTGCTTTTTCTCTGTTTACCAGGTCAAGCCAAACCTCAATAAAATCACATCGTTTGGGTAAGGGGGTGGAGTGTGGGGAGATGTCTGGCAGGATGGATTTTCCTCTAAAGCTAAAATGTGCTGGGCTTGATTTTTTTTTTTTTTTNTTTTTTTTTTTTTTTTTTTCTGCTGTACTGGAAAAAAAATACTCTTTTTATTGGAGAGATTTCCTGCTTGCACAATGTTTCCAGGAAATCCATACAGGCCTATGCCAATGTTTATTACTTGTAGAAGAAATAGAATAAGCAGATGAAGATTTAAAAAAGAGATGTAAAGCCAAAATCGATGTGAGGAGTTAGGCTATTTAATGATCTCTCCCCACAATGCCTAGAATAGTTTATCAGCTAATCCTCCCTGTCTCCAGTGCTCTCAGGAGCTGATACAGTAGGGATGTCTGGAGTCCTCAGTGATTTCTGTTATGCCGTGAGTTTTTGCCTTGTCCTTAGGAGACTGAAGGAGTGTGGAAGATCCTTATCTCAAAGTGCAGGCTGATCTCTGTAGGTCTAATGGTTCCGGACCTCCAGAAATGGGGATTATGTGCTGGGGGTGAGAGGAAGGTGGTGTCCCAAGGGGTGGGTGTCTCCATGAGTGACTACCATCAGTGCCTCTGGAGAAGGTGCTGAAAGGAGAGGACAGCTGTGACTGTAGGTGTCTTTGCATGTCTTCAGGTAGACAATGACCGGAGGGATCTGGATATGAACAGCAAAGATGTTGATGCTGAGAAGATAACTCGTTTCGTTCGGATGAATGAGCTCCGCCTGGTGACAGACTACAACCCTGTGGTAATTACCCGCTCCCCGCAGCCCTCACCCAGGCACTTGGCCTCCTCCTCATGGGTGTCCTCTGTCCCAAGAGTTTGCACACCCAGAGGCATGCAAGCGCTGTGGCAACGGTGTGGATGGGGTTAGGGAAGCTACAAACTCTTTGCTGCTACTCCATATGGGGAGTGAAAGCAGATGCTGCACTGGAGCGTGTGAGTGGGGTGGGGAGAAGAATGGAGGCATGGCAGTTCCTTTACACTTCCTATAAATTTGGGGTATTGATGGGCAGAGAGTTCCACTTCTTACCACTCCTGATGGCAGTGCTGCTTCCTCCCATGGGCATTTGCCATGTTGTGCCATGCCTACAGACCCTGCTCAGCCCTCTCAACCCAGTGTGATCCCCTCTCTTTGCCTGAGAAGCCTTGAGAAACATGGAAACTCGAGTAACCTACTCTGAGACGGCAGGCTTTTCTCCATCACCCAGCACAGGGCTTGACATAAGCCTGGCTATTTGAAGGCATATTCAAGACACAACTGGAAACTTCCCAAGCAAAATTTTTCCCATCCCCTCCTTCCCTTGCTCCAGAATTCATCAGTTCAACAACAATAACAACAAAACCCAGACACAAGATGCTTCCACGTTGGCCATCTTCATTAGCTCACCCACCTGACTGGCAGTCACTGGGTCCCAGTGACTCTCCCCTGTAGAGGGTGACCAAGGATTTAGGCTCCTCTGAAATCTCAGCAGTTCACTGGGCTTATTTTCCAGGTCTTAGAGCTCAGATGGCCACAAGGCTGAGACTTTATGATTGCTGATGGGATCTTTTGCAGAATTCTGAATAACTGCAGAGGTACTGACCAGGCTGAATATAATAAATGAGAATAGCCCAACCTGTTTCAAAGCTATACCTTTTCAAATCGATGCCAAGGATCAGCTAAGAGGGCTGCCATGTTCCCTAGTTCAGGTGCAGCCTGCCAGTTGAGAGGGCATTTTGTTTTGGAAGTGCAACTTTTTGTTTCCAGAATGAAATACTGTAGACGTTTTGGTTTTTTTTTTTTTTTTTTTTAAATTGAAGAACTTTTTTTTTAAAAAAAAAAGTGGATTTGTTTTTTCATCTTGATAAGTGATGTGAAAAAAACATTTCAAAATCACAGAGTATTTCTGGGGACAGAAAAGCTATATCCTGCCCCAATGTCTTTACAGCCCTTTGAGAACACCCCAAGTCACGTCAGCAGGGATGTTCTTGCTATCTTTATAAATGCCCAGGCCTTCTGAACCCTTGGAGCCTCCCCTGCATCTTTTGGCAATTCATTAGATTGTGTCTCTTTCTTCATGTGTTTCTGCTGATGCTTTGGGCTCTCGCTCCATGGTGTCCTGTTCCGCACCCAGGCTGTCTCCCTGACTGAGAAGTCCTGAGCTGTTCAGCCGGTCCCCTCCACCCTGACCAGCAGTACACATGTTGTTCCATTTTTTTCCCCCTGATGCTCTGGAGTCCTATCAAGGTGCTGCAATTAACAGTGCCTCCTGTAGTCCCTGGCCTGAAGCCCTCCCAGCTCCTCTAACGTAGCTTGGTTTTTCGTAAATATTTATTCCCAGTGCATATGCTGTTTACATCTAAGAATGCTGCAGAGGCTGGGGTCACCCGGATCATGTGGAGCGCTGCCAAGAGTTTTTCTTCCCATCCTGGGGCCCTTACTGTTTCGCCTACATACTTTTAGGCAATGCTTACCCCTGTGTGCTTTCCAGGAGAGTCAGATGTGACCCAGCCGTGTTGATGAGCTCTGCTGATCGCTCTTGCACAAGGTTGCGCGGACAGGCTCATCTTTGTGTGGAGCTGCCGGAGGAACTGTGGCTCCAGCCCTGCCTGCTGTCAGCCCAGCCTTGGTGCTGGCTGGCTTCATCCTCAGCTTCAGCCCTGTCCTCTCCCATGAAGTCTTCTAATGCTCTCCAGCCTTGGTTTGCATCCCCTCTACTCTCCCCTGCCCCATCACCTTCACCACCGGAGAAGTGAAGGGATAGAAAATGTCTGATAAACACTAGGCTGAAGGCACAGTCCCGGCTGCCAAAAATTAGACGCTTTGCAGTGCATGGCCCTTACCGATGTGCACTCCCTGACCCCTTCTGTGTTACTCCTGGAGCGTGTGGAAACTTTCTTCTCCTGCTGGCAGGGAGCTGCCCAGTCTGTGCCTCGGTGGTTTCAGTGGCAGAAGGGAGGCAGCAGGTCTGGCCCGGCTGCTGTTTGGTTTGAGGGAGAGGCTGCAGGAAGCGGGCAGGAGGAGAAGTGAGATGACGAGTGAGTGAGTGAGAGCCTGGAGATGGTGCAGTGGCTTCTCGGGCAGTGCCAGCCCTGTCTCCTCACAGAGGGGCCAGTGTGTGCTGCCTGCTTGGCCCTTGCTCAGGGGACGAGGGGCAGCCAGGTCTTCTCCCACTGCAGGACTGCAGAGGCAATTTTAACCCTCAGCACTCTGGAACGTCCAGGCTCTGGGCTTGCTGGAACTCTGGACTCATCCCCATCCTACACACAGCCTAATGCTAAAGAAAGGAAACAAGGGGAGACACCAACCCTGACACCACAAATTCTTCCCACTTTCTTGCTCCTGTTTCATCTGGATGCTGGACCTCAGCAATTCAGAGCACCTTTATGTTCAATGTTTCCAGGCCATCCCTCTCCATTTCCTTGCCCCTCTAGACTTCAGCTTGCTGTATCCAGGCAGTCCCTCTGCCTTGTCACTGGCTATGCTGAGGCAGGTGATGAACCCTTGTGGTCTTCAGACTCTTGTCTCGGGAATAAGCAAAGCCAGGAGGTTAAACACTTCCACAAGGAACCCAGATTGGATGTCTCCTGCTTTAAAGATAGCTGTCCTGCTTGTGAGGCTGCTTTGCAAAGAAATCTCAGCTGGGACACGAGGACTGATGTCCCTCTGGCAGTGCATCCAGGGTGGATTGAATGTTCTCACTCTCCTTGTCTGTGTGTGTTTCTCTCTCTTCTGCGCTGGCCGTGTTTTCGGCAGACAGCAATAGGTGTGATGCAGAGTTCACTCCAGCTTCACCTCCTCCTGATCACAGACAAGATGTCCCCAAAGCACCCCGAGCGCATGCGCAAATATCGGGCAGCAGCGGAGCTCTTCAAGGGGAAGGTAAGCCCAAACAGAGAGGAAGGGGAGAAAAAAGGGAGAACAGTGATTTCTTCCATGGATGGGGAGGACATCATCTCCTTCTCTGTGTATTAGGGGAGCAAAGGCCAAGTGGCAGGAAAAGAGGATTAGCTGCATAATTAAGTGGAGGGGTTGGATCTGTTCACCTTTTGCCAGTTTGCCTCCTTGTGGGGAAAATATCCGCTGTATCCTGCTCCTCTGCTCCATCAGTGGGACATTATGTACCTCCTTGCTTCTGGTCCAGTTTTGTTCCTTTGCACTGGGAGATGACAAACAGCTGCTGCACTTCAGTCTGGTGATGGTTGCATTCCACTGGTGTGAGAGGTGATTTTGTGTATACAGCCTGCAAGATGCCAAGGAGCATTATATAAGTGACCAGACAGCAATTAATGTCACGGTGCTTCTTAACCCTTAGCCTTCTGGTTGGATCCTGGGGAAACAGCTATTTTAAAGGAGTTGCAAATGGGTTTGTTGGATTTCCCATGCTAAGGTGATGGAATAGTTGGGGTCTTTCAGAGAAGTTTCACCTGGTTCCCACCCCTCTGTGGGCAGAGCTCCCCAGATAGTAAATCTTCCCATGGCTGATTCTCTGCGAGCAGCTGGATTACAGGGGAACTTGTGTCCAGGGAACAGAGGAAGGAACTGGCAAGCAACGGAGGATTGGGATCAACAGGAAGGCATTTGGGGCAAGGGAGAACAGCAGATGGGAGTGGGCAGAAGATCATAGCAGTGGGGAAGGCTGAGTGGAGAGGCAGTGGAAGAGATCTTCCTGGGAGAACAGCGGAGCTGGAAAGCGTTGAGGTTTGAGAATAAGAACATCTGCATGCATCTGTTTGTGGTACTGAAGGGGCAGATTAAATATCAAGCATAGCCTCATCTTCAAATGGAGGGGCCACCTCAGAACCCTGCACTCTCAAAAGTCTTGAGACTTGTTTGTGACAGGACAACTTTCGACCTTGCCATCTGTCCCACCCATTGGCAAGAGACCAGGCAGAAGCCTTGCGTCAAAGTCAAAAGGTCTCTTCAAAAGTGTTTTGTTTTGATGAACTCATAGTGATAAAAGAAAACTCATTTATCTGAAAAATTCCAGCCATCTCATGTGAGATGTGTGTTATAGTGACACCGTTATCACTGTCCTCCATGAGCAGCAGTCTGATACAGGTCTCCCCCAAGCAGCTAACTCTTCTAACACAGCACATTGCTGTTTAGTATCACTATCCTTTGCTGATGCAGCTGCAGCTAGTTTTCTCTTCATGTGACATGCCTAGATCTGTGAAAATGTGAATAATTTTCCTAGAAATACTTCACAAAACATTGGATAAAATGTTGTACTGAAGTCCAGATAATTTATGAATAGCCAGCAAGCCAAATCTAACTTTTTTTTATTTGTGCAGGCAAGTTTCCCACCAAATCAGTCTAGAAGTTTGCCAGAGTAAAATACAGCGATTAAAGATGTGGGATTTGACTAATTTTTTTCCCACTTTACTGCAGTGGTACTGCAGGACACGTAAACGAAGGGACGTAGAGTCTCATAAGTTGTTTTTCCCGAAGGAGTGGGACTCTGAGGAGTAAATTGTGATTTGGACTGCCCTTTTACAAAGCAGTAAGGGAGAGCTAGGATCCCTCTCTTTGAGTCTTAGATCTGGGTACTAAGGAGTAAGCAGAGCGATATGCCCGCTTAGGTTCGTCTCCATTGCTCTGTCACGTAGAAAGACATTAATTAGTTTGGGTGTCAGAAGCAGCCACTGCGCAATACCATGGAAATCTCAGCTGGCTCATTTTCCTAAGTGGAGTTATCTGTTGTCAGGACTACCAAGTTAACTAAGGTTTACTTCAAAACAAGTAAAGTATTGAGTAGATTTTACCTTTTTACAGCTTGCAGATTGTCTGTGAATAAATGCAAGATTCTGGACCTGAATTTTATTCAGGATTACCAGTGAATAATTCATAGCCTGTGGGCTGGTGATGAAAGGCTTGTTTGTGCTGTGGGGTTAGGGCTGTCAGTGGTTTGAGCAAGGAATCATCGCTGTGCAGTGGAGAGAGGTGTTCGGGCTCCCTGTGAGCATGTACCACTGCAACCGGTGCTTCACAATGACTGCAGAGTGCCGGAACAGGGTGGGGAGACTTGGTGTGCGTTGCCTCTTCTCCACAATGCCAGTGCAGAACACAAACAGAGCCTCAAGAGAGTTCCCAAGCAGGAGAAGTTGTACCAATCCTTTCACACATCTCTGCTGTGCTCTGAGGGAAGAGGAGTCCTTGTCATTTTCATCACCAGGTGGAGGGAGAAGACAAACTTGTTGCTTGGATTGATGGAGAGACGAAGAGGAACTGCTGCTTCTGAGTGACTGACCCCAAAGAGTGAAGAAAATCATAGAATCATTTAGGTTGGAAAAGACCCTTAAGATCATCGAGTCCAACTGTTAATAGATCATGAGGAGGTGATTCACCTGCCAGTTCCTGGATTATGGTCTGTTAATCTCTGGTTTATGATCTTTTCATTTTGGCCTGAGAGGAAGCAGAGATTTTCAGCTGGGGGGCCCATGAGGCTGTATGGTGAGGACCATTATTTGAAAACAGCTTGAACTGCACCCTAAGCAGCAGTGAGTGTCTGAAGGCACTCTAGATTCCTCTAGATTTTATTGTGGAACCTGGGGGCTATAAAATGCTGGAAAGTGCAAATGTTAGGTGATGTTAAGCCAGTGAGAGCTGACAAGAATAAGAAGAAATATGATACTTTTCTAGCAGACTTTGAGAAACAATTGTGGGTGGATAACAGTGAACAGACAGAGCTCAGAGCACTGCAGCTGCAGGAGTGAATCCACCAGTCTTCTTGGAAGGATCCCACTGCAATCAAATATGTGCTTACTTGAGAAAGTACTGCCAAGAGTCCAGGCTTTCTACTGGAAAGGAAGTGTCAGGATTTGCATTGCTAAGCCAAACTAGCATCAGCATCTTCAGTTTTCTTTCCACAGTATCAGAGTATAACATGACAATTACAGCTGGTGTACCTCATGGGTGTTTCCTGAAGTTTCAATAAGGTGATGTTGGGAGTAAAAAAAGCAGCTTTTACTGCAACTTGATATAACTGGTTTACAATGTCAAAATGGTTTGGGTAGAGATGTTTGCAAAGGCCCTTTTAATTTATATGTAGGCCCATTTAGAAATGGGTTCTGAGAAACTCCTGAGAGTCCTTCAGGAGTTCTTCCATGGAAAGGAAAGGACGATGCCCTTTTTCTTGCAGTCATTCATTCATACACTTTCTATTTTCCTTGTCAGACATTGATGGCTCCAGAACTGAGAGAGATAATAGAGATACCTCGTTTAGCCATAAACAGGGGAACCCGTGAATATGGGTTGTCTACGTCACTTAACAGATACCTACAGTAAAATTGTTTTTGTAGCTTGCTTTTTTTTTTAAATTCGTGACTCATGTTTTCATTTTGCTTTGATTTACTATGTAAGCTATGTAAGAAATTACTCAAACTTCAGAATTTGGTCTTTTTGCTTATACAGTCTCTCAAAGAATGAAGGTTGCAGCTCCATGAAGTTCAAAGTCAAATGCTGGATATGAGGCTTGGTCATCCTTCCTGTTTGTCTTCCTTAGAGGAAAAACTAAGCAACATCAAATTGGTTTCTACCGTTGCAGTACTATTTTCAATTAACTTGAATTCCTTGGGCAATAACATCACTCCATATCTTAGTATTTACTGGGAACTCGATGTTCTAAAAGCACTGGGCTAGGAATCAAGTTGTCAAGACACCAAGACAGCCCCAGTGTACAAAATTTCCTGAAAGAGAGCTTATTGCAGGTGACAGTGCGCAGATGACACCACACTGTGTTCTGTGTTCTTGGAGTATCATGTGTGGAGGGGAGAATTTGTGTCGGGAGTTCCTCATCCATGCAGTAGATCCTTCACTGGCTCTAGCTACAGACCTCCGAACACAGGCAAGAAGATTGCTACAAAATGAAACAATTTCATGGAAATCGTTTCAGAATGAAATAAACAGCTATTGTACAGCATAGTATAAAATAGAAAATGAACTTTCTGTTTTGGATGGAACTACCTTGTTTCTAGCAGTGATGTGAGAGTTACTGGGATTTGTTTTGGTGAATTATAGCTTTGGTAAGTTGTCTGAGCTAAGGCTTTAAGCTCTTTTCAGCATTGGTAGAGAAGGACAGATATGTCCTTCCTCCCCTTGTAAAATAAGTGGAATCAAGTGCCATTCATTGTACTGTTTATTGTAGAGGTTGCCTAGATGACCGGCTCAGAAAAGACTTAAGATCTAGATGGCAGCAGTTAGGCAAGGTGAATCTTGTCTCATGGTCAGTATAATTTTCCATGGTCACTGCATTCATTCTTTATGATTAGAGCTGGCTGGGAATCTCTGAACAAAATAAATTCCTCATGAGAAAATGCCAGTTCCACCAGGTGGCATCTATTGTGGAAATGTCCCCATTGAGAAACCTGCTTGGTTTCCAGGTGTTGAGGAGACCAGGCTTCCAGTGCTTGTGGCCTCAGTACCAAGGCACCTTACAGACTGCCTCACAGGTGTGACTTTGAGGCCACACAGGCCTTGGCAGGACCCTTGGAGCACATCCAGCATAGGTTGCGTGACCTGTCCTTTTGCTGAAGGAGGATTCATCCCACATCACATCACCTACCAGGAATGTGTCATTCTAAAATGCATGTAATAGGCACTAAGGTATCTTCTTTTGAGTGACAGTGGACATGTGCAATTGCCATCTCTCCTGTATTTTTGGAATATAAAAGGGGAAGGAAACTTTTCCTGTACTTTGGCACCCTGTAACTCTATGAGCCAAATGTGAGTCATTAGAGAAATCAAAGTCAGGAACTGTGAATGATGATATCTCAGCCTTTCTAGCTGAGGGGCCAGTTGTTTGTGTGTTGTCATTTTCTTCTGTAAGAAAGAAGGTGTTTGGAGTTCCAAACCCCAACTTTTTTATTCTTTTGTTCTTGCTCTGTTCTTTATATTCATGGATAAAATACGTACAGCTTTTTAGTTTTGGGGTTTTTAACAAAGGCTGAAAGCTTGATAAATTGAAGAATGTTGACTAACATTTATTTATATTACCATTTAAAAATGCTATTCATCTTTTTTAAAGGTGGAGGAGATTTTGTATAGAAAGTGACAACTCTTAACAACCTAGGTATTCTAAATGCTTTTTGTTTTTAATTAGCTTCTTGTTTAACATTTGATTAAAAAAACGTTGTCTAGTGAATCTTTCATAGACAAAACCAAAAGCTGGTGAATGAACTGGTGAAAACATGATACCGTTTCCTGTATCAACCCTTTGAAAGCGCTTCCCTCCAAACTGGCCTATGTTTCCATCTTGCTAGTTGGAAGGAGAGCCCTAAAACATAAGTATTGCTGCTCCAGCTGAAAGTCCCTTAGATCAGGTCCTTAGACCTGTGACCCTTAGATTTGTGACCCTTCTCTATCTTGGTGTTTTATCCTGCAAAAGGATGAATTTAGCACTCTGGAAGAAGTTCCCCACAATCTTTCTGCTGACTAGCCTGTTGCCCTTGGGGCACAGTTGACTTTTGGAAGAGAAATTGCAAGTGGTAAGTATCACATATCCAGTGAAAGGGTTTGTCGTGGTTTAGGCCAAATCGGCCACTGGGGGCGTTGGGAACCCCATATGGGACCGACAGATGCTCCCCTCTACCCCTCTTCA
>RSEF01000001.1:58677343-58706589 GCA_003993805.1 Himantopus leucocephalus
TGAACAAAATTGGTCCTGTTTTACCTCAAACCAGGACAGTGTTGTTCCTGTTTCTGTATTGCAGTGATTAACTGCAATTAAACCTTACATTAGCCTAACTACCCTTCCTTCACACGGGCTGTTGCCTATGAAAGTCTCCACATATATTTGCTTTTTTATAGAACATAAATTTAATAAAGTAAAGAATTTGAGATTTACCAAGTTTATTTATAGAGAAGAAAAAGTTTTGAACTAACTTGAGTGTTCTTGATTGAAAAGAAAGAAAAACATGAGTCACAGCCTGGGAACTGGGCACATCGTCTTCACATTGCATTACTTTTCTTTTTTTAAACTCTTTTTTTCTTGTGTAAGTTAAGTCATATCCATGTCCATAGGTACCTTGAATATGCGAGGCCCAGTAGACTGCACAGGATAAGGAAAAGATAAAATGATGCATGTTGGCTGGATGTTGGTTTCATTGATTTGAATGTCACCTGCCAAGGGATTCTATTTAATTGGGTCACTGATTAAGTTCAATTGCTGCAGTTGTTTTCTTTTATAAAATTTATTCATAACGTTTGTATTTAGTATTAACAGATGATTTAACAAAGATTTTGAGATAACTGCATATTTTATTGTTAATCTTTCAGATTCCAAAATTTTAAATTTATACCAATTCCTACTGCACCTGTAAGATCTCAGTTGATATTTACTCTTAAAATAAAATCACGGATTGGTCACCAGTTCTGATAAATCTGTACTATTGAATCATCCCATCAGAATCCTAATCCTTGGCTTGATTTTGATCTCCAAGACTATTTGGGAGCCCAGAAAACTGGAGGTCATTCTCATCCTGACTTATTCATTGTTGGGCTTCTCTCCTCAGGTCTGAACAGCCCTCCACTGAGCTGGGCTGTATGGACATTGGTGTCTTGCCAACAACTCCTGTTTTCCAAATGGTTGCATCTTCATTTCTATTCACTGCAGCTCATTTAAATATGTCATTTGTGTTTGGTACTCTCATGTTCTTATCCTTGCAGGCTCCTGCTGCCCTATACTTCACTCCCACGTTCTTGCAATTGAGTTTGATTCTCCAGACACCAAAACACCTTTTTACTCTGCCACTCCGGGTCTTGCATGGATGTGAGCATTGATCCAAATAACATGCAAGTAGAGGAGTTAGCTTCTTTTACATGTGCCACTAGGATAAAAGACATCTTGTTTCCTCATCTATTAAGGGAATAGAAGTAGAGACTGCCTTCCTCCCATACTGTAGATATAATTTTAAAGAAGGTAAAAGGAGACATTTTGTTTGGTAGTGTAAGTCTGGGCTTGATAAAATGCAGAAAAATGCACTGCATGGAGCAGTTAGTGGCAGAGGAAAGTGTTGTCCTAACAGAGTATGGTAGGTTTTCTCTAACTCTTTATAAAAATACCACTGTTAATCTTCATATGATCGGTGTTTAGGGATCTGTTTTCTCTCTGTTTTGCTCATGTTTCCTCTCCTATTTCCATCACAGATTCTCTTTATCCTGTTAGACAGCAATTTGAAGAGCAATGAACGAGTAGTCTCATTCTTCAAACTGAAGAAGTCCCAGCTGCCAGCTCTGGCTATATTCTATGCACCGTATGAGGAGCAGGATGTGTTGACTCTGGATGAAGTCTCCATTGAGCGTGTACAGGACTTCTGTAATCGTTTCTTACAAAGAATGCAGAAGGTAAAGGGGGACTCCTGTACAGTCTACAGGAAGCGGGGATCTGGTAGGACGATGCTGTTTCTCACAAGGCTCTTGAAAAAGATTACCTCAGTTCCTTGAACTCCCCGCCCCTGCCACCTCCTCTTTTGTTTTCATTTGCACCTGAATATCAGAAAAGCATTAGATCTAGAGCAGAGCAGAGATGGATGTCTTTGCAGAATCTATTTCTTCATTGACCTCTGTCTTCTAGTGTACAGCAAGAAGACTTCACTGACTTCTGCAACTGTATGAAGGTCTTGGTGAAGCATCTATTTTCTGGGAACAGCAGCTGGGGAGACAGGGAAGGGTGCTTTTGGACACTGAGGACAGTGGTGGTGGATGGCAGCACATAAGAGAGGATCAGAGAGACAATGGCATGTGTAGGAAAGAAATCTAACAAGAAGGCCACAGAACAGAGTACACAGACAAGGGCTCAGGAGTCTACCAGAGGTCTCTGCTGGGAGAGGGACAATTTAATCTCCGTGTTCATTCAGTGTTGAGTTCTCTCTCTGTCAAAGCTCATCTTCCTACAGCACAGAGACTTTGTGTGTCAGGACCCTGTGTTGTGCAACTGAAATGGGATAGGCGGGGCAGTGGCACAAACAGCAGAGGGAGGCATTTAAGTTGGTTTATTTCCTGCTAAGAAACAGAGCAACATCAAAACTGTTTTCATGGCTCTAATGTGTTTCAGAAAGAAGACAAACCTGAGGAGAAGAACGAGGAACTATGATTCTTTCTCAGCCAACAGGATGACTGTGCCCAGAGTCATCTGTTTCTGGTGTATGAAGAGTTCACTTGAGCCCTGCAGCACAGGAATTCCTGGGATAGTAGGCTTAAGGGGCCAAGTCAGCCACAGATTTCCATCTCCATGCTATGTACATATGTGCTGTCTGTCCTCTCTAGGAATCTCTTCTCCCTTCTCATTTGTTGGCTCCAGCCCTCTTTGCTCAGTACTCCAGGAACTCTGGTATTGCCCTACCCTCTGTCCTTCCATGCCACCTCTGTTGGAGCAAAGGGTGATACAGCAAAATGGCAATATCAGAGAGAAAGCTTGTAGTTCCCAGAGATCTGTTTCCCTCATTCTCTTTGCTTTTGGTGCCATGCTGGGATCCACAGCCTTTCCTGACATTAGGAACAGATTGGTTGCTTGTCGTCACATGAACTTTTCCTTTTATTTTACTAAATAAAGCAGAAAGTGTATAGCCTGAATTTTTATGCAAATATGTGATTTCCCACTCCCCATGTCTTTCACTTAAGGACAAAGCCTGTGTATTTCTGAGTGAGTAAGCTCAAAAAAATCTCCTTTCTCTGAATTTAACCAGGCTTGCAATGCCTGGCCAGTCAGATCGGTTGCTAAGAATCATTCCTCATGGAACCGGACCCATCATCAACAGATATTTTCATCAGGATGAGAGATTTCTGTGAAGGTGTGGGATCAGAACAGCACTGGGTACAGCAGGTCTGAGCTGGTACAGCAAAAATGAATGAGCCTAAGATGCAGATTGAGACTAAGAGGAACGGGAGCTGTGGCAGAAGAGCAGTAGAAAGTTGCATTGCAATATAGGGGATATCTCCATGCTGCATTAGAGGGAAAGGTTAATGTCTGTGTACTGACCTCAGACATCCCTCAGAGATCCCAGTGCTGGTGTACAGGGGATGGGGACTTCGCAGGAAAGATGTATGAGCCATCCCTGTTCTGCTGTACTAGATGCATCCAGTAGGCTTGCCTCATACTTGGCTCAGCATTCTTTGGCATGAAGTATGGATGCTTCTGTCAAAGAGTGACTGCATTGTCTCTCAGGGCTTGAGAGACTTGGCTTGGGTCAGGGAGCCTAAGAGGCATAGAGCTGCAAAACCTCGGCCCTTTCTCAGAGATTAGCCCGAGGCAAAGAACTGGGAATAGAAAGAAGTTGTTCTTGGGGATGAGGCAACCACAGGTCCCCACCGCAGAGAGAGAAGCCAGGAACTGGAAGGGATGCAAAGTAACTGCCAGCCACCATGATGAGGGCCACAGCCGGGAGTCTCTCAGTACAACAGAGAGGCATGTGCCAGCCCTCCGTTAGCTCTTACCTTCTATATGTGGATCAAGCTGATGTCTTTTATCTCCCTAAGGCTCTGCCTCCCATACAGCTGGACTTACTTCCTTTAGTGCTCTACCCTTCCTTCTCCTCTGCTTACCTAAAGCAAGCTCAGTGCTGTAACAGTTGGCACAGGGAATCAAAATTGCTGCATATTTTCAAGGAAGACTGATATGACCAAAACAGTGTTCAGCATCGTACCTTGTGTTGGTAGGGCTGGGAAACTGTCTTCCTGCATAGGGACCTCCCCCCTAAGATGCAGGGCGGTGAGCAATATGGGGTCTCAGAAGCTCCATGGCCATCGCAAGAGCCAAGAATTGTTTCCTAAATGAGGCAGTTCAGAAAAGAGCAGGAAAAGAGGGAGGAGAGGAGAGAGAGAGGCAAACCACCTCTTGTCTGTTCAGTTCTCCCTTGTCACAGCTGAGTGCTCCTTAACCTCTGGTTTGCATGTGGCCTGTGAGAACCTGTGAAATTGCTTCTGGACACCGATAGATAATAACACTGAAGATGTCAAGGAAGGGGTAAGTTTGGGGGTATTACGTGCTGCATATTTCTTTAATTAGGCTGGCAAAAGTGGAGGCATCTGCTCTCAGTCCATAAAACTGTTTTACTTGTGTGTCCTCTCTTCTGAACAGCCATTTCACAGTGACCTTCTGCCAGTAGCTTGCAGTCCCAGAAGTGGAGATGTCATCAGCTGGAGCCTGCAAGGCCATAAGGTTTGGCCCATGGGTGTAGTGTTCATATAACAGCTGGAGTGAGCCATCTCTGCAGACTTCTTAAGTGTCTTTTTCTCTGAAGCATGAGACTGTTCAGGGTGGGTCACATACCTGCCATTGTGTTTGGTGCACTGGATTTACATGGCAGTCCTGGAGCTGCAAGTGAAGACTTCTTCTCGGCGGCACTTCTTGAAATGGGGGGCCTTCCCTGGTAGCATCACGTGGCTGTGCTGCAGTCTCTCTCCTGCTCAGTGAGCTTACCCAGGAGATGCTGTTGGTGAGCAAAGCAAAGCATGCCCTCACCATCAGTAGGGCCAGGGAAGAGAACTGTCTGCACCAGATGACCTCTTGAATGAGCATGTATCTAGTGGCAATATATATGCTTGAATCCTGCTAGATGCTCTTGTGGCTTTTGCTCATTGAAGAAGGGCTGCAGAAGTACACGAAAGATGCTGAGAGCAGGAGGCTGAGCCTCAAAGAGAGGGGAAGGGTCTAAGGTGCCAGAAGGTACTGCTGCTTTTGGCTGGTGGCTCAGCCCCTGGGTGTTGGCAGAGGTTGCAGTGCTGGACTGGAAGAGCTTGAATGAAGCCTCGACTTTGGTGCTGGAGTTCCCTGTGCAATGCATGTGGCTTGCCAGGCCTGTGTGTGCCCTATGCAAGGGGCATGGTGGAGGGAGGATCAGTTGTCTCTGATCCTGGGGCTGTGTGAAGATGTGAGCACAGGGCTCAGCCCTTCCGAAGCACTGAGGAGCCACAGGGTCTCATCCCAGACTCTGTCGCACACTACAGCTTTGAGAATCAGAGATGGATTACCTCACGCTGGCCCAGAGCGCAGGCAGCGCAAACACACGCCTGCTTTCCAACACCCCCATGTCAGTGGTGTGTGATGTTTTTGAATTCCTGATTTTATACTGGTCCTAGAACATTCAGGGCTATGTCTCCTGGTGAGAGCCCTGCTTACTTTCCCTCAAAGGGAAAATTGCTCCCTTTTTTTTGGCTATAGCTTGTTCCTGCCTAGGAAGGGTTGTACTGCTCTCTCTGCAGTAAGGTAAAGTGGGAAGGTCTTCTGCGGAGACATCTGCAGATGTTTCCAGTGTCACGCACCTCTGTGGTCCAGACCAAACAGTGTGAAGGGAACTGGCCTGCTGCATGGGTGTCTGAGGTTTGTGTCTTGGCCCTATGCAGACACAACAGGTGCAGGAATTGGGCACAGCGACGTGACTCTTCCGCAGTGCTGGAGGGAAACAAAACAGGACATGAATGAAGCTCTGGTTCTGCAAACAAGCCTGGTAGCATAAGCAATGCCTCCGCTGTCTGTATTTGCTGTGTACACAGCTAATTATAGGGACAGCTTTTCAGGAGTTTCATTATGTACATTGGGGAGTTTAGTTCCCTCTGCACCTTCCAGAGTTCTGCACCTAACCAACAACCTTGGAGCCACAAGGCAGCCACAGGAAAAGCCTCCTCCTCCTGCAGCTGTTCTGCAGTACTCTCTGGGACTTGCGCAGCATGGACAGCCCCCGCAGTGCTGCACTTGGGATGCTCTGGGCACAGACGGCGATGGAGCCAGAGAGTCTGCCTTAATCCCTGTGCTCAAGCCTTCTGCAATGCAGCTTTGGTGGGCTTAGCCACTGCGATGGGTATCTGAGGTAGAAACCAGAGGCAGAATCTTGTGGAGGAACAATCTTTTGATTGTTGTTTTATTTTGGGGTTTGTCCCCCATCGTGTTATCTCTGATTCGAATTTGTGACATACTTGGCCCAGATGTTTTGAGCTGGCTGGGGGAGGCTGGGCTTGTTTTCAAGGGGAACTGACAGAGGGCAGGATGAGGGGGTTCTCTTTCCCCTCAGTATTGTGGAGATACCGTGGTGTGAGAGTCCCTGCTCTGCAGCAGTGCCTGAACTCAAGGGACATTCAAAATAGCTAAGATAGCAGCTGAGCCTGCTTGACAGCAAAGCGAGGCTGTGGAGGCATGTGAGAGCTGCTGTCTTTACCCCAGGGAACAAGCGAATTGGGTTGCACTGTGGAAGATGCAACTTTGCATTCATCCTTGGTAAGAAAGGATTTGAACGCCTCCGGAAGCAGAATATTACAAAGACCTGGAAGATCAGCAAGGGGACTAACATTTTTGTGTTTCTCCCCCCGAACTGCTACATGTGGCATAAAAGAAGTAAATGTTCCTTAGAGGTCAGGGGTGGGTCCCAGGAATGTTCTCCACATACCCTACCCAGGCAGAAACCAGCTGCCAGCTCCTAGTGGCACCCTTCAGCTCTCTTGGGCACTTCCTTTTGGTACTTGCAAGTGCCCTGGGAATGCAGAGGTTTTTGTTACAGCCCTTTGCTCAGCATTTCCTACTGGTTGGCAGGATGTTTCCCCATGCAGTGTTCAGCTTTCATCAGCACCTCTCCTGGGTACGCAAATCCCTTAGGAGTCTGACTCTGGGTTAGGGATGCCACCGGGCAGCAAGAGACCTGAGGGATGAGTTGGTGCTGAGAATTGCTGCTCTTTTGTCCTGAGGCCCACAGGGAAAGGCTCAGCTCTCTGTTGCTTCTTTCCCCCTCTTTTCCAGCAGCTGATACAGTGCCATCTTCATGTAAATCATACTGAATGTCAGCTTGAGCAAGGCTTTTCAGGGAAGAGGGGGTTTAACAGGATACATGCAGTGCATCAACTATTGGGGTTGCCATCTCTGCTCACTCTTGTCCTTCATCACAGAATTTGTTTTCTCCCTTTTGTGTGGCATGGGCCCAAACAGAAGTCTGAACATTGCTGAATGCAAGGGAATTAGACCTCTGAACTATCCCCCATCTGCTGCAGGTTGAACCAAGACTTTCAATCCGAACATCTCTGCACCTCAGCTTTGTCAGTCCAGTCCCCCTGCAAATGGAGGGCTGGGTCTGGCCATGAGTGGCTGCTGAGCTGCAGGGAGTCTGGTTGGCAGGAGAAGGACCAGACAACCTTTGCTCCTACCCCGAAGAAGAGGAGTGGGCCCTGGCCTCTGCGTGTCAGTCTGTCTGGTCAGGATTGCTCCTGCTCTCAGCAGGGACTGGGAGATGCTGAGAGGCCTCTAACTGCCAGCATGAAGGGAAGAGACACCTCCCAGGACATGTGGCCCCAGTGCCTTAAGCATGCAGAGGACAACTACCAGCCCAGCAAGGCTGCCTGGCTTGCTCCCCAGGCAGGACCGAACCTCCTGCCTTTGTTCTAGGGACCATGCTAGGCCCCAGGGCCTTGCCAACTTTGAATAAAAATTTTAAAAATCTCTCTGCTATATACCAGAATAGCTGTCACAGGATGAACTTTATGGTGCTCGAGTCAAGATCCCATCTCACGCACAGAAGTCCAGCACTGAGCTGGGCCTGGGTTCCTAGGAGGGGGAGGAGATAGTGAAGATTTAGTGTAAGATATGGTAGGAAACATTGTCCTCCTTATAATAAAAGGAGGAAGGGCACAGATGTCTGACACCTCTGTCCAGAAGGAAGCTGAATCAATAAATCTGAGCAGCAATAGTAGAAGCAAACCCTCTCTTGCAGGTGGACAGACCGCAGGGCTTAGTCACTCTGCACCTCCGCACAGGATGGCTTCCCCTCAGCACCACTAACCATAGCCCATGGGCTAGTGAGGAGGTGGGGGCAGTCGACACAGGAGGGGGAGATGTTGTCTGAAGGATGTGACTGGGGAAGTGGTTTGCAGGACCGTGAAGGAGGAGGGCAGGGAAGAGCCAGAGGCTTGTCTGGGAGGAGGAAAGGACTTGCCCAGGGGGTGATGTGGCCAGGGACAGGCAAAGGTCAGTGAGGGAAAGTACTGGGCGGGTACCACAGGGAACTGATAATGATGGAGAGGAGAACATAGCAGTGTTTTTTCTGGGGCTGCGAATCAAGTACCTCTTTGACCCATTTTGGCTCAGTCACTAAGGAAACTTCAGAGGAATATTCTCAGTGGAAAAACCTGCAAAGCCACAAGATGCACATTGAAGAAGAAAGTACTTGTTCTCCCCTTTGAATTTCTCCCTTCTCTGCTGACATACCTACAAATCCAGGCAGGCAAGGTAGTCCCACGGGCTGCAAAGCAGCACATTTCTCCAGGTTAGAGGAAAGGCCCATAGATAACTGCCTCCCTGCCCTCACCAGGCCTCCATGTATGGTAGCTGTGCAGTTGCCTTCTGTATCACGGCTGCAACCAGCACTGTGTCCTCCTCCCCACGCGCGCACCAGGGCTCAAGCCTTTGAATCATCTGATCATCTGTGCATCACAGCAGCCTCTGGAGCTCCCCACATCCTGTCCATGTACAGGGTGAAAAGCCAGACCCATCCACTTTCCAACCTAAACTCATGGGCTGTGTGTGCACTCCAGGTTTCTCCCTGTCCCTGTGTTATGAGTAGTATATACCCTTCAGGTCCGCCACCTCCCTCGCTTCCGAGGGCAGAGCCCACATTTCATCATCTTGTTAGGGGCTTTGTGCGACTGTATGCCACCCATGTCATGGGATTTGTATAATATCTACATCACCAGTGCTATTTCTTGCAGCTAGCAACAATCTAGCAGCTGAGGCTTTTGTAGCATTGCTATCTGTAACTTTCTCGGACAGGACTGAGATAGCATGTCATTGCTTCCATGTGTACCAGAAGACATAGTTGGCATTGGTGCAGTCCACTTCTGGTTCCTTGATCTGTGGGCAACTACAGAGAAACGTCAAGTCCTTGAGTCTGCTGATCACCTATCAGGGGAGTAGGATAGGATCTTGCAGTTTTCCTGGGTTTTAGCTATTAATCACTGGAATCAATGGAATAATCACCCCAAGAGAAACTCTTAATCTGTTTTCTTATCCACTGAATAATACAGGGCTGTATGCCCAAAAGATTGTGTTTTAAAATAAAGGCGTGATGCTTCCATTATAAATCTGTTGTGCTCTGAGTTCTTTGGCATTTTGGAATTCAGTGTGGGTGTTGACCCTAGGCTATTTCATGACTTCCCATTGTAATCAAGACTTTATTTTCCTTGGCCAATTATTTCTGTTCTTTGGCTGAGAAACAGAAGAGACAGACAGTAACTT
Source organism: Himantopus leucocephalus (assembly GCA_003993805.1). NCBI lineage: Eukaryota > Metazoa > Chordata > Aves > Charadriiformes > Recurvirostridae > Himantopus > Himantopus leucocephalus. The sequence goes on from RSEF01000001.1 coordinate 58,686,905, forward strand.
ACCCCAGATTGTTGAGGAAGCCTGTGGGCAGCGCTGGAGAGAGAACCCAGATCTCCTACATGCAGATCTCCTGAGCCTTAGCCACATGGCCACACCTTCTCTTCACCCTCCATCTCCCTGTGACTCCCAATGGCTATTTTTTAAGTTGAAATGGCAGTTTTTCACCATTAATCAAAGGCTGCCTTGTCTGGTTGCTCTGGTTTGGCACAGGTGAAGCTGAACAGTTCTGGATCACTGCTCTCTCTCTCCATCTCTCCCTCCTTGCCAGTGAGAGCTTTCCTCCTGGAGCGACTGCCTTATCCTTGTGGAGGCCAATGGGGAATGTGGTCCCTTGCCATGTGGCTTTCCCAATGCAGTTGCAGTGCTCTCTTGGATCCCTGGGCATCCTGGATTTCAGACCCCATCTTGTAGCAATATTTTCAGGCTTTCTCCCCTGTTGAGATTCTGGCAGTAAAGCAAATACTTTATTAAGAAGACATATTTGCATATCAAATATTTTAATATTATTTAAAATTATAAATAATTATTTAAATATTATTTTATTTAAAATGTTTTATTAAGAAGATACCTTTGCATATTAAGAAAAGATCTATGGCAGGTTAGAAGAAAATGTGAGTGAGTCCCTGCTTGGTACATGTTCGTTTTGGCAAGACAGTAGCATTACAGAAAGGAAGGGATTGTTAAAGTGAAAGGTAAATAGATTATGGCTATTTCTGAGATAGTCATGTTTGTATCAAAGGATCAACCACCTTTAAATGGTCGCCAGCCTTCTTTCCACATATATGTGCTGTCATCCAGGAGTCTGGACGCTCAAGGAGTTAATGGGTCTTCCAACTGCTTCCATCTTGCAGTTCCCTAGCATGGAAACAGCATGTCTTTGGTGTCTTTCCTGTGACCTGATAACTCACTGCCATTGCACAGAGATGCAAAGCACTCTGGAAAGATGCAATTCTCCCACAGAGAAGCAGGCAGGAGTAGGGTGACCTAGGAATCATCCCATTGGGGTTGTCCTCAGTACCCCAAACCAGGGGCTCTTCTTCCTGCCCTGCTGTCTGTTCAGCAGCGTGGAGACTTTCAAGGGTACAAACCACTCCACATGGCCCCTCTCAGACTCTGGGATAGGGCTGACGCTAACCGCACCCTCCTCCTCCCCACTGGCTCCCTGTCTCTGCGAGTGACAGGCCTTCTGACACTTGCTATGATTTTATTTCTCATTTTGCCCACCCCGCTCTCTGGACACAGCTGCATAACCCTGCTGGTCCCAAGGGAAGGTGCCTGCCACATTGCACGTGCCCCAGGCACTCCCTTTTAAAAAGAACAAATATCCTCCACAAAGGGAGAACAAAGAGAACCCACCAGGCATGCTCCATCAGAGTGGTGATGAAGCAAGACTTTAGCACCACAAGGGAATGGATTAGCTGCCTTGCCCTGGAGGCCCTATTCACCCACTGCTTTCTGTTTGGTCTCTGAGTCCTGCAACTGGTATTTCTGTGGAGTCCTTGACAGGTCTGGCTCTGTGATCTACGACAATAAAACCCTCCTTTTTTTAATAGTAAAGATAACCGTATTCAGGATATTTGGAAGCTGAGAAACTGGTTTACCAGCATTTCACACAATAGGGTGGAATTATTTCTGTGGCTGTTCCTGTGGAAATGAGGTTTGTGTGTCTGCTTGTCCTGTCCTCCCTTCCCAATGATCACACACACCTGACAGAAGGGCAGTGGTCTCTATGGTGCTTACTGGTTTTGTGAGACTAGGTGTTGGGCAGAGGAAAGTCCCAAAAGCTGCATCATTAGCTTTGTTATGCCAGGGGTACTGTGGTCCTGCCCTCACATCCTTGTTGGGACCCTCAACCCCACCAAGATGAGCTGCTTGGGAGCTGCATCTTGTCCATTGCCTTGAATGGCACCAATGTTCTCTGACTCACCTCCGTGCCCCCTTCTTGAAAATCCAGGCAGGATTGTTTACTTTGATTGGGGCTGAGGTTAGCTGAACGTCTGTCCTTGTGCTGGGAATTCATCAAGCGTGCAAACCCAAATCCCCTGAAGTGGTTGGCTTCTATTTCTAGCTGTGACGATCAGCCAAAGGCTTGGCGCTGGTTTGTTTATGTTTAATATATTAAATCTGTCTCTGCAAATTTCACTGTGACAGACAGACATGCCATGGATGGGTGGTGTGTGTGGGAGGGGGCTCCGTTTACGGACAAGCACCCTCCTCCTCTGCTTCTCCCCCAGCCCCACCACCCACTTAGTGAATTCCCAGGGAGCCTGTTCCCCAGGTCACTGACAAAAGCAGCAAAAGCTCCCACTAACAGCAAGGAGGAGGGGGCTGGGAGGAATGGCACAGTTTTCTGTCCCAAAATGCTCCCAAACAGAAAGTGGAGACACCGAGGTCCTGAGATGAGCCCCAGCATATCAAGACCTCAGTTTGCTTTCTTGTTGGTTATGCAGCCGCTATTGGCATCTGCTTTGCTTCGTCATTTGGGCTTGATTGTGCACAGTCCCCCTGCCTGGCTCCCCAGCAGCCGGGGCACCTCTCTGAGTTGCTCCCCTGGCCATGGCACCCTCCTGCAGGCTCTTCTCCAGGGCCGAACAGGGCCTGGAGCAGGTGGGAGGTGGCAGTGCCATGTCTGTGGTGGAGGGGACATCCAGCCTGGAGAAGGGGATTGGGCTGGTGCCATGGTGTGTCCCACTGGCCAAGTGGGGCAAGGGTGGAGAGGAGAGGAAGCAGAGTGGGATGGGGTGGAGGTGAGGCTGCTTGTGGACTGTGTTTTATAGTTGCTGTTGTTCAGCCCCATGGTTCGAGCGTGGTGGGCAGGTGAAGAGTGAGGAGCCTGACCCCTTTCCTGTCCGGGGCTGCTGTTCCCGTGTTACACTTCTGCTCCCTGCAGTGTTGGGAGCCCAGTCCTGGAGCCAGCACCAGTCGTAGGCTCAACTTCACCATGATCATCAGCAACCCTAAAGACAGAAAAGGGCTGGAGGTACACCCTGGGTGTCCCTCTGCATTTTGATTCAGTTTCTGGACAGCAAGGCAGATCAGGTAACAGAAATGAATGTTCAGGAGGACACGTAGACATGCAGCTCTTGCAGGAGAAGATGGGGTGCTTGAGTGACCGGTGAGCGGGAGCGCAGGGGACCCACAATGTGACAGGCGGGGCAGGTCCCCTCACACCCTGCAGCTGAAGGCAGGTCATGGGCCCATCCGTTCTGCAGGCTGGGGTGGGCGAGCTGGTCCCAGTGGCTGGTGTTCACACCCTTGCCTCACCCAGAGCTGCTGATCTGGATATTCACCTTGTTTTGTATTTGTTGTACACACAAGGTCACTGCCGGGTCTGCCCTGCTTCCTTCCACCCTGGGAATGCAGCTGGCCTTCACCTGGGGAATGGCCCTGCTGCTGCGTGCAGCCTTCAGTGTCCTGCTCGCAGCTCCTTTCGCTCTGATACTTTGGAGACCTTGATATGGGGATTTAGACCCAGCTAGTTAACTGGAATCCATGTCTTCTGCTTCCTGTTCAGGCCCACAAGGATATTTTATTACTTCATTCCTATTTAGCAACTCAATTTCCCAACAAAATCAAAGCCTGCTGAAATCGAGGGGAGTTGAGAGACATACGTGTGAGTTAGCTTATGGTGGTCATCCCAACCTGGTGGCTGTCAAGAAAGTCCGCGTGCCCTTTTCCCTCCTCCTGAGCCACTTTTCTCCACTGCAACTGCTGGACATCAGCTCGGGTGGTGGGGTTTCATGTCACCGCAGCAGCAGCTGCAGGACAGCAGCACAGAAGAAACCCTTCGTGGGGCCCAGCAGCTTTTCAGGGAGCTCACACGATTCAGCAGACTGCAGGAACGAAGGACAGCAGCCACCGGGCGGGCAGGGATGAGCAACAAACAGCTTCAGCAACAAGCCAGCAGGAACCTTTTTCTCAGGAGCAGCTTAAAGTCAGCTTTACATCTCAGTGTTAAGTGTTGCACAGAGAAAACAGAAACCTGACCACAGCAATCTTGGGTGCTTGCTTTCAGGCAGGAGAGGAGCTAAAGCCAAGCTCTCAGCTGTCACTCCAGCCTTGCAGATCTCTTTCCTTGGTGGCTGTACAGAGCTCCTTGTAACACTCCCACTGCTGTTTTGCTGATGGTGCCCCTCTCTGGAAGCACAAACCCACTGTGATAAATGATTTTCTTATGTTCTTACTATCTCAAGATCTCCTCAGCTAAGGTATAATGACAGCACATTTCTGTTCAGCAGCCCAGTGCCTGCAATAGTTGCTGGGGGTCAACAACAGATTATCATTAGAGTGACAGCGCTGAGGGGGTCAGAGAGACCAGATAATGCAAAAGAGCTCCAGGGGCTGAAAAAGAGGGTGAACTTGACATCCGAGCCTTTGGGATGCCTGTGTATCATCTGTCATCACCAAGCCCCAGGCTTGGGAAGGCCAGGCAGTGATAAGGGGGTCCTTGGCTGAGGAAGGTGCTCCTGCCAGACAGGCCTCTTCTCCTATGGAGGGGTGAGGACAGGCACGTAACCACACGTCTCTGTCTTCTGGGGCTTGTACAGCCCTTGGCACAAATGGGACCTTACTCCTAATGAGGTCCCTGCGGGACTGTAATGAAATGACTGTCATGACTGCAGTCCTTACCGGAGTTAGCTGTCCATTTCAGGTGTACACTCAGGTTTCAAAATAGACAAGGGTCGTTACAGGAGTTAGTGAGTATGTTCTGTTTATTGGGTAGTATTGGTATTCTATTTATTGGGTCCTCCAACGGGTTCACGAATGAAATGACCATCAAGAAAGCGAGGCACCTACCTCAAAGAGCTGAAGTGACAGGCAGATCGTTGGCTAAGTAACATGGGGGAAGGTTTGTTCTACAGATGTGTACAGATGTTTGGTAAACAACACATGCACAGCAGACATTCTCATACAATGTCTGCTTTAGGAAAATGTATGGTATTAAACAACGTCCTCATTAATCTTAGGCTTAACCAGCCAGCAGGGTTGTAAATGCTTGTGTACCCAACATGTGACTCATGCAGTGTATTTTGCTGATAAATGTACAGCAACATTTTCCAGTGCAGGCATGGTTGTAAGTGCGAGACAGTGGGAAGAGAAATCCCAAATAATACAGCCCAACTGGTGCCAGGAAGTATTGTAAACATATCCTATTACTAGAAGAGAGGGGGAAAAAACATAAATTAAAGCCCATGAAGGACAAAAGTGTCTTTGTTGGCAAGAGTCTTTAAAGAAAGGTCCTGCTATGGAAAAAGCTCTATGCAAGTTCTAGGACTGATATGTGCTGTAAGTCATACGTGTGATATTATGTGATTTTTGGCATCTATGTTGAATCTTAAAATGCCATCCTTTATCACGTATGGAGACAAAAAAGGGCAGATAGTTTCAGCACAGCAGACCCCAACCAATGTTGACCAAACCAGGTGAGGGAAATGTTGAATACAAGAATGTCACCTCATGTCTTCAGCACTGCTGCCTTGCTCTTTTCCTTGTGCATCTGTCCTGGATTTCCTTCCAGCGTCTGCCTAAAAGGACCATGAGCCAAAGTGGAAAGAGCTCTGAAAGAAGCTTCTTACCACACAGACCACTGCCAAAGCTGCAGAATGATGTGAGATGGTTTTGGATAAAGACTTTTCCATACTGAGGACATCATAAAAAGTCTTCATGTTACCCTTTGATACTTCATTTTGTAGTAAATACTGTTGCAGTATTGGAGTAACAGAGGTCAATGTGAGATACTATGGAAAGGGAAGTTTTTTTTTATTTTAAGCCACAGATTTCACTCACTCAGACTAACACTCTCATAACCACATATTCACAAGTACCAAGATGCATTTGTTCATACTATACGGTTTTCTTGAAATCACATAGAAGATTCAAGGCATGGGCTCTGGACTCTTCATCATGTCTCCTGGGTTTCTCTTAGTTTGACCACCATATGCTCATTTTAGATGCATCTTTTCCATCCTTCAGAATGTGGCAGCAATGGTGGTCTTTTGTCTCTCCATCTTTTCCCACCTCTGAGCATCATTAGGTCTCATCGTCTTTTGTCTCCTCATCTAGGTATCTTATAGCTCAGTCTTGTTTTTTATCTTAGCACCATCATTTCTAGTGGTTTGCATTTTTCCTTTTATTAAGTCTTAGGTGTACTCTGTCCCTTGTTTTAGGATATATCTTGTTTTAAACTGTGCTTTCTTTTTCCCAGCCTGGACGTCCAGAGGATCTGTGTGTCAATATGCTGGGATCTTAATGATCTGTTAATCTAGGTGCCATCAATATGTGCTGTTCTTGTAGCCCTTCTTATGCCTTTCTTCCCAGCGCCTCCACACCCAGACGTCTCCTTTGTTCTCTATTTATGCTATCCTTATTGTTTCTTTTAAAATTTAAAGGAAATTATGACCACTAATGACAAAGATATCTCTGGTAAAGTGGTGACTTCTGGAATCCAGTGCCATTTTAGGAAGAAGGAAAAACTAATTGAAAAGCAATAAAAAATGATCCGATTTATCTTTCCTTCTCTTTTTAAAATTCTTTCCTGCTTCATGAGAACACAAAATTTCTTGATAAAAATAATCAGTTGTCAGTTTTAATACAAATAAACAATAAATATGTATCCAAAGACCATATCATTAGTGTGTGAAATTCACTACTAAGGAAGGTCATCAAGTCAAATGACTTGGCTAGCATGTGATGTTAGGAACATGAATATAATTTGTAGTTATGCACAGGAAGATAAGAGTAATCAGATTTTGTGCTTCAAGGGGTAAGAATGTCTTTTTTCTTGCCACAAAGAGCTTTCACAATTAGCTGGGTATCGTGCATTTCCCCCCACCCTCTAGCCTTCCTTCGAATTCTATCAGATATTAACAACAGAGGCCAAGGCCAGGGGCTTGGTGTGCCACAGAAAAAGTTATTTACTTACTGAAGGCAAAATTTATGATACTATAGATAATGAACCTGAGATAGAACAAAGAAACATGTAACACTACAGGCATGCTTGTAAATATTTCAGTGGCCTCCTGCATTCAAGGCACACAGAACAGAAATGTTTCAGTCCAATCTTGGCTTCACAAGGACTAGCAGATTTTGGATCTAAGATGTTGTCTAAGCTCGTTGTTGAAAAAAGAGGTATTATTGTTATTTTTTATTTACCAGATGGATGAGAAGAGTGAAACCACAGCTGCTTTCTTATCACTCTGCATGTCTGGACAGGAAATAAGGCGGGTAAATCTCATCTGATCCCAAAGAATGAATCAGGTCAGGACATTTTTGTGCTTGTGTGGTGAAGCAAGGGGCATGGGGGTGGAAAAAGAAGAGAGATTTCTGCTCCCCTTTCCCATAAGAGTGCAACCCAGAAGCAGCTCTGTTTTTACAGTCAGAGTTCAAACTTTTTGCTTGCCCAGTTTTTCACAGGATACTTGAAGTACAAGCAAATCTAGTTACTTATATGGATTATTTAATCCCTACACAGGAGCCTCTGCCAATTTTTTCAACATCCAAATAATATTAACATTATCCCTTCTCTTCCTTCCTTCCCAGACAGCAAAAGAAATAGGCTGATCAGTGTATGTGGACATGTGGGGGCGGGTGGGGGTGAAGCCAAAGGAAGCGGCAGAGTTAGCTCTTAGCTCTGAATGCTTTCGTTGCTTTATTCAGTGAATTAAATAACCTTGGTCTGGCTTCTGTGAAATTTTAGTCTTCTGTGCTCATGAACTTCCCGTTACCAGTAATCTTTTTTCATTGTTTCAGCCAAACACAGCTGTTCCGGGAAGTCCTGGCCAAACAGAGAGGGTCGGTCTTTAAGGTAACTCAGTGATATCCCATGGAGAGTGCTGAGTATTGCAGTCGAAGGCTTGAGCCAGGCTCACTTTTTGCAGCAAGCAGAAAGGGAGAGCAATGAGTTCACATTGAACTGTACTGCTGACCCCAAATGCTCCTGTGTTTATACCCAGACTGACATTTTTCCAGGACGCTGGGCTTCATTTTGAAGTCTGGTGGATTACAAGGAGTAACTTCAAGGATCACAACTCCATGGACTGTGGCTGTGAGATTGTGTCTGTCCACTAATCTCTGAATTTCAATAGTTTAAAGATTTTCCAGCGACAACAGAATACAGTGGCTAAAAAAAACCCCAATCTACTAACAGACCAGCCAAATAAACCCCACAGCTCACCCATTAGACACCTCTCCTTATGGTAGTGGCTAATGTAGAGACAGGCCCACATTCTGTAGGACACTGCAGGTGGAAGAAGAATTATCCTCTCACCCTCTGGATTTGGTCAGGAAGGCAGACAGGATCTGTGCCTTTTCATGGTGTTTAATTTCAGTCCCGCTCCTTGGCACCGGGATTCTGAGCAACCCAGAGCCCAGAGCGAGACCCCTCAGGTTGCACGTGCAGGTGTGCTCCACAACCATGGGCAGGAGAAAGTCACTGGAACTCATCATGTAGGATGGAAAGGGGAGTTTCTAAAATGCACCGTGGCCCAAAATGGTGGCGGAAGCATGAAAGGAAACAGCTATGAGTTGGCACGGGAACCTTCCTCCCCAACAGGAGACTGACACAATCTGTAAGCTTCAGAAGGTGGTTGCTACAATACTCCTAAGACTATACACAGATTTACTTTGTTAGAAGAAGTTGCAATTAGAACCAGTGCGTATTTTCACACTAGAAACTTATTTTTGCACAAAGTTGTAGTGCTGGGGGAAAAATTCTTCCCAGGGGAAAGGTGGAAACAGATTTCAAAGATACATGTTTAAATATTTTGGGGGAAAAAAACCCTCCTCTTATTTGTTATGAAATGACTCTTTTCTCCCCACCCCACCACTGAAATGGAAATGAATAATTCCAGTTATTTTGAAAAAAATTTTTTTATTGCTGTGAAACTAGATTTCTCCTGTTTATGTGCTCCCCCTTTCTTTTGATCTTTGGAACTTTTAAAATCTAGTTTTGAAATGTTTAAATCTGTGTTTTCCCCAGGTTGAGCTAGCTTTTCAACTAGTTTTAGGGTTAATTTCGGGTAGCTGAGTGAGTTTGTTGCCAGAGCTAACACACATTCAGATATGTATATCAAGTTCTTTAAATGTCTGAAATGTGTTCCGTTTATTTTTATTTCATAGTCTTTTTGACTAGCTCCTGTGTTTAAAAAACATCTCCCTTTCTAAAGCTTAGTGTCAGTATGCTAGTTTTCAGCACGATTTATTCCATGAGGTTGTTGACTTTAATTATATTGTGGATACTCGGACACTGTTACTTAGTGGCTCAATTATACTTGCTTCTTGGATCAGTTCCTAGGTATTACTTAGGACTAAATGAAAAAGTAAAAATAAAGTCTTGTTTTCTCATGTGCTGTAGAACTAGTTGTTCCAAAAAGCACTTGTTTATCATGTTGAGAAATCGCTTCCTAAGCCATAGACCATGTGGTGGTTGACTAACTTACATCCTGAAACACAGGAGCAAGCTTGGAAAGGGCTGCCCAGATTGGTGAGTCCAGTTACTTGATACTCTGGGTAACCTGGGTTTGGAAACCCTGCTCTGTCACAGAGCTGATAGGGTTTATTGCCTTGCTGCAGTGTTCAGCAACTCTGCTGAAGCCTTCCTGGCATGAGGTGGGCACTCGATGAGGGACACATGGATATGGGTTATGGCCCTAAAGACACAGAGGCTGGAAATGGGACTTCTGATCATGAAAGCTGTGTGCTCTGAAACAGCCCCTGGAGGAGTACTGGAAACAAAACCTAATTGCTAGTCCATTGTCCGGCTGGAGAAGCCTTGGGGACAATACGGAGAAGGAGAGGCTTCATGACTCCCACAGGCTATGGTGAAAAGGTCCGTCATTTTGGGGGTGACCACAAATCACCTCGCCATGTTAGTCCTCATCTACACCACTTCCCACAGGAATCCTTCATCCATGAACATGGGTGACCTGGGCCATACAGAGGACTCCTGATGAGGTCTCACTGGCATCTTATCCAGTAGCACAAACAGGTGCCCATCTCTGCTGGCACATTGTCACTAGACATCTCAGAATCAGTATTATGTGATCACCTTTATGATTGCTGATTCACAGTTGTTCCTTTTGTTCCCTGTTTACTTCCAATTTATGAGGTCTTAATTTACAGCAGGATTCTTACTGCTAATCGCCATGGAAGACCTTGCCTTTGGGCTACTGCATATTACCCTGTTTCTGTTATTCCAGCTTTCAAGGTCATCCTTTTCCTCCTGTATGAGCTCTCAGGCCTCCTTTCCACTGATGTTGCTTTCGTGCTTTGTGTTGTCAACAATCTTCCTCAACAAGTATTACCTTTTTAAGCCAGTCACTAATGGAAGTATTCAGTAAAACTAGTCCCAAGAGAAATTAAATTAGTAATTTCTCAACATTTCTCCTTTCCACTGCTCAAGCTTCTGCCCCATTTGTCTGGTTCCTTGCCATCTCACAATTTTGGCTTTAATGCCCATTTTCTCCAACTTTATTAAAAACTTGCCAAATGGCACCGGGGCCAAAGCTTTTCCAATATCTAGGTAGATGAGGATGACCAGATTTTCTGGGTCCTGATTTCTTTCAGGGTTCAGCATGTCACGGGGCTGAATATTCAGCTGTCCCTGAAGGGTGGTAGAAGAGGGCTAGAAACGTCCTCCTCTTTTGCACTGCTTTTCAAAGGTGGCTCATAACTCTGTGCCGTATACTTGGTTAATGAACAGATGTGATGGGTTTTCTTAACCTCTCGAGCCACTGATTCTACAGCTGGTCATCCCCTTCATCTCACTTCTGCTCAGCTCAGTCCCTCAGGCTGTGCCTACCCTTCCTTAAGGACTGGATCTGCCAGCACCCACGCTGAGCATGCACCAGGCGTGGATCTCCGCTGAGCGAGGGAGCATTGCTGCGGTTTGCCACTCACAGGGGTTCAGCATCCCAGCGTGGTGAATGTGTGCTCTTGGCTCGGGTGCAGGCAGGGCCAGGAGCCCAATAGCCCAGTCCGGCAAGCACATGTCCTGGGTAGTCTGTTGTCTTGTCCAGCACTGTTGTGGGTCTGGTATGAGCAGCAAGGGTGCATCTCAGGGGCTTGGGTTTGTGTAAGCCAGCCCTTTGCCTCATAGGGTTTGTCACTTTTGGAGGTTTCAGAGCTGCCTCCAAAAGAAGACACCTTCATCATGTGAGTTTTTAGTCTGACATTAGCCTGCCATTAGGAGGGGGGATCAGACTGTTGCAAAAGGAGCATGAAAGGAGATAGAAGGTGGCTCCTGGCCTTCTGCTCTTCGTGGAAGAACAGGTGCCCTGGCCAGCAGCGCAGCTCCAGTTAGACCACGGCTGGGGAAGGAGGGGGTGCAAGGAGGGGGGAGGTTGATGCAAAGAGAGAGACAGGAGCTTGTCCTCAGACCTCTGCCCACTCACTGCTCCTGGGCACAGGAAGGCAGCATGGATGTGGCTGTGCCCCCACTAGCCCCTGGTGTCTGCTCTGGCTCTCTCCTCTCCCTCTTGGCTCAGTTTCTCGAGGTTGTTGGTTTCCTGGCTGTGGGCAGAAGGTGTTTTTGACGGAGAAGGTGGCAGCCTGGGGGTGGATCGAGAGTGGGAGACAGAAGAGGGGAGGAGTCACTGATCAATGCTAATAAATAAAAGGCCCCTCTTTTTCAGTCCAGGGTCCAGGACGCCGGGAAAGCTGCCCCCTCAGACGAGAGCTGCAGGCTGGCGGGGAAGCGACGGCTTTGTGAGTATGCAGGGACGGCTTTGCTTTTCCTGGACGGCTGCTTGTTATTAATGCCTTGCTGGTGCTTCACAGCTGCAAAATGTTAGGAGTGGTTGCTGTGGCGTGCATAACATTTGTGATTCTCCACTCCAGCAGGAGACAGGTCAGAGGGCTGCTTTTCTGATCTCCCCTTTATTTGGGGGACTGCGGAGATTTCCTTGCCATTTACAGGCAATTCATCTTAGCTCCTCTTTCTGTATTTCTAACCGGTGGATGCTGCTAGAAAGCAGGGGGATTGGGCTCACTATGCTGCATGGTGTGTTACCTCTGGGGCAGCCCACTGATGCTGGGGAGGGGAGATGCGTGCTGGAGAAGCATGGAGTGCAGGGGGACAGTAGAAAGGACATGTACTTTTGCAAGGGAAAGTGTTCCCCGAAGGAGATTTGTTGGTATGGGGCTGTGTAGCTGGCATGTTCATTCATCCCTTGGAAAATGCATTGCCTCTGTGGTGAAAAATGAAACATTTGGGTTAAAGTGGTGTTTGTGGCTCTTCTGTGGTTGATGGCAGGGGATGCTCCAGGAATTCTGGGATCAGAGTCCTCTGAAATGGCAGCAGAGTCTTCTAGGGAAAAGAGAGCTCTGCCCTGAGTGAAGATAGATAAATAAATAGGGTTTGGCTGTAAAGTGTGTTGGAGTTTCCTGCTGTGCAGCCTCACCTTCATTCCAAAGTACTCCCAGCATCTTCCTCTCTGTGCTCCACTGCTTTCCCAGTGGGCTCTCTCCTCCAGCCTCTCCCTCAAGCCTCCCTTTCTTGGCAGCTCTCATGAGCTCCTGGAGTGTACAAGACATTCAGGAAACCTATGAAATCCACATTCAGCACTAAGGAATGCAAGTGATCCCAGAGCAGAGAATTCCCTTAAAGAGACTGGAGCAGCAGGGCTCAGAGGGACAGCAGAAAAATCTCATTCCTTCTCTGACCTTGTGTCTATAGCAGACTTCTGGCTTTTGCCCCAGCACAATGTCCTCATCTCAGGTTGAGCACTGAACAGGGAGGACGTGGATGGTATGGGGGACATTGATAGTGCGGGACTGAGCTGCCCTCCGCATGGGGTGGGATAATGGGGAAGAAAAGCAATTCTTTCTCTTTGGTCTGAAGTTGAAGGCCCTGCTCAGCTTCTCTCCCAGAGACCACAGGCTTCAGGCAAGGGCCATGAGTTTGGGATTGAATGGGTAAGTTGTAAAGCCCAGAGTAATCTCTTTCCACTGAAGTTTCACTCCCCATTGGGGAAGTGTTAGGCTCTGGCTAGCTGTCTCTGTAGTTCTCGGCTGTGTAACCTGCTGCATGACTCCCCAGACCGGTCCCTGTGGGTGACAGCAGTGATAACACCACACCGACTTGGGTGGGAATGGTCTGCATCCAGAGTGCACTCAGTCTGCACCCTGTCAGTGAGAAATTCTGATGCCTGCATGTACACATGGACAAAACGGGTGGTCACCACAGCTTGGATCAGACATAAAAAGGATTACTGTGCCTTAGGCTCATCCCCGGGCAGCGTGCATGGTCCCAGCCCCACCACTGCCACGAGAGAGGGCTGGCAGGCTCTGGGTACCCACCTTCCCTCCCTGCCTTGCCTCTAGCAAACTACTCCCTTTTGCTTTTCACCCAGCAGGGATGGCCATTTCTGTAACTCCTCCTTTCTTCTTTCAGTCCCTCCTACTGTACAACAGAACTGGAGGGGAGAACAACCCATCCTTTGTCCATCACTGCTGGCCATGATATTGGTCCCAGACAAGCTTTTTAGGTGCTAGAAGGCGAGGTAATGCTCCCAGAGACTGCTGGCCTGGGAGATTCATCCCAGCTGAAAAGCCTTCCATTGACATCTGACTTCGGTGCCCAGTGGAGCAAGGACAGATAGTGCTAGACCAGAGAGCCAGCAGTCCTGAGAGATATGGTTACCTCTGCCTTCACCAAGATGTTGTCATTTGGGCTGGAAAAGCAGTGTAGGGGCAGGACCACAGTGAAGACTTGCAGAGATAGCGTTCTGAGTGCTGCTATCATCTCAATGAAAAAATCATGATCCCTCCAGCAGAAGGGATCCTTCTAGGTTGCCGCTTGTCACTCCTGGAGCAGTAAAGTAGGAGAGGGGAAGGGGCAGTAGGGTTGGATTCCTCCTCTGACAACTGGCCAGCTGGAGGGAGGAGGGACGAGTGGAGACGGACTATTTGAAGCCGCATTCTCCATGTCTCTGTTGGCTAAGCTGATAGAACTGTCTGGGCTGGGTGTACCCAGACAGAGGATGGTGAGGGCAAAGAGGGCAGATCAGAGGAAAAGTTAGAAAGGCAAACATTTACATTTGGGATCAGCACACACCTCTCCCTCTGGGCCCCCGGCAGCCCCTGAAATTCCTTCCACTTGTGCAGGCCAGCTTTTCTGAGCGTGGAGTGCTAGTGACATGCTTGCCTGTGAATTATGGCCCCCAGCCCTGAACTGGGAGAGGAAGGGGGCATGCCCCCTCCTTCCCGAAACCTGATTCAAACTGCTAATAGAGGATGTTTTGTAATGGGTCCATAAAGAGTGTGTACCAGCCAGCTGTCGCCTTCCCCAGGCTCTTTCATGGGCCCCCTCCTGGCTCTGTTTTCATAATAAACATTCCACTGCTAATTTTGCAGGCAGCCCAGGCTCTCCAGCTGCCCTCAGTGGGAAGAGAGCAAGACACAGCGAGAGAGACAGAGTGAGAGAGTCCTCCCTGCACTGGCACAATGCGCACTCTCATCATCCTTACGCTCCTGGCTGTCTTGGTGATGGCTGCTACTTGCTATGGTAAGTGACCTTTTTTACCGGGTAGAGTGATAACTCCAAACCTGCAGACATCTTTGGGTCTGTTCAGATGCTTTTTATTCAACTTTGTGTCTTCTTTCCCCTTAACTTGATCTCTTGCCTGCTTTCCTGCCCTTGTGTCAGATCCTCCTAGCCCTGCTCCGGAGCTATCTGCTCCAGTTGTTGTGATTTGTGGTCCAGGATGCTTCAGCCTCTTCCTCTCTGTTCCAGCTCACCTCACAGACTGCTCCTCTTTCTACCCCTCTGTTGTCTGGACAACAACAAGAGTTCTTATTCTTAATTCTTCCTTGTTAATGGGGAGATTTCCCTTTCTCCTTTTGTAATATCAGCCCCATTTTCCTGTGAGGCACACAGTTCCATGCTGGCGGAATTGAGATGCTGTTTCATGTAAGAGTCAAGCACATCTCACTGTGCTAATCCAGTCCCTAAGCACACATGCAGGCTTTGAAGGCAGGCAGGTATCATATCTACTGTAATGTCAGGAACATGAAGGTGAGAATCACACACTGGAAAGACCAAGCATGAACCTTGAAGTCCTGGCTAAGACACCAGGTAGCTCCATTCTAAACTCCTGAATACCCTAAACTATTCATATAAATGCTAGGTCACACTACTGATCCCTTTCTCTTCCTTTTAAACAGGTGCCTTAAACCCTGGCTTCTCGGATTTGTGTGTGCATGTTCTATTGATCTGTGGTGTGTGAAAGACTGTGAATCCCATCAATACAGTGTCTTACCACATGTTTTACTCTTTCTTTCCCCAGAGTCCCATGAGAGCATGGAATCCCATGAGTATTTCAGTAAGAGACTGCTTTACTGTTTTCTTGAACTTGAAGTGTGCTACAGACATCTCCAAGAACATTTCCTTGTCCTTTACCATAGGGATTAAATAGGCAGAACCACTCAGCCCAGGGAAATTGAATTTACTGGGTGATGAAGTTTCAGGATGAAAAGCGAGAGAGTTAAAAAAAGACTTCACGTGTTTGGGCACAAGTGCTTACCGCTGTTTCGCAAAGAATATAATGAGAGTTGGAAAACAGAGTCATGAGCTTAGATCCCTGCTGCATGCACCTAAAACAGGTTAAGTGGCACTAGAAAAAGACATTGCTCAAAAAGCTCTGGGATGAGCATGGAAATAGGTACTGCAGAACTCAGTGACATGATTTGTTCTCCCCCAAGGATAGCGAAAGCCCTACTTTCAGCACCTTGGAAGAACGAGGTGGGATGTGTGGGCAGGAGGGATCCTTTGGCTGGAAGAGAGAGTTAGTGTCACAGGAAAAGCATGAAAGGGTGGAGAGCTTCACTCTGGAACACGCAGTATCCTGGAGAGGTTAGAGAACAGATGGATAGAAACTAAAAAGAAATTAGTCCATCTGGGAGAAGGACTTCACAAACCAGCTAGTCAGAAGCACAAAGGCACATGTGGGAGCCAATACCAAAGACATCCACAGACTCCTCAACTCTGCAATAGGAGTGTGATGTTTCTCAAAAAGGACAGAAAGGGACCTTCAGGCACCTCAGTCCAAAACTGCCACACAGAGTGCTCATGACTGCCTAACCTTGGAGGCAGATAGACTTTTTCAGGCCCTTCCTGTTTTTACCTGTAATTTCACGATTCTGCTAATTGTGCTGAGCGTGCCCAGGCCTCCCACAGCCTGTGCAGCTTGTTGTCTACCTCTTGGCCAAGCTCCACTCACTCAGAGGGGCTGTGGCAGCAAAATCACAGCAGCTTTACCCCAGGTGGCTTGAATAGCAGCAGAGCAAGAGCAGCATGTGCACTTCCATATGGGCTGCACAAGCCGGAGGGAGACCCTGTGCATGAACCAGTGGGGAGGACAGCAGGGAATATTAAAAGGTCCTGGGTTTCACTGTGCCGGGGAGGGCGGACAGGGAGGCCGTTATAAACATGGAAGCTAGTTTTTGTTGAAATCTGGCCTTGAAAAAGTGTCTGTCTACTCTGAACAATCCCTTGCCTTCTCAGATCCCTTCATCAACAGGCGAAGGGCCAATGGCTTCATACCAGCTGACAGGAGACTAGAAGCCATCTCTCAGGAGAGGTATGTTATGGCTTCAGGGCACTGAGGATGGGAGTGGGGAGAGGTCTCTCCTTGCCAGGCACAGGCAGGTACCAGGGGAGAAAGCCATGATAACTTCTGACAAGCTTCAGCCCCTCTTTCAGTGTGAGGTGGCCATGAAGTCCCCAACCCTCGGAGAAACCAGAACTCAGATAGCAGAGAGCAAACCCTTGTGTTTGAGGACATGTCATGTGCTGGGAGGGCTCTGCTTAATTTGTCTGAAGGAAACAACAACAGAAGGAGAGGGAATCAGTGTGGGATGGCCAGAAAGGACGCTCAGTTTGAGATATTGTTCTAGTCCTCAGCTCTCATGCAGAATTTGCATGACCTTTTCTAAATCCTGGGGCCATCAGGGGGCCTCCTTGCCTTATCTATAAAAAGCAGATATAGGCAGTTTCATGCCTAATGCAGGTCTTGTGATAATAAAGGCAGAAGCACAGAAATTATCTCCCAGCAAGGCATCAAGGCAAAGCTTCTCCACACTACCAGGTGGCCCCTTTGCAGGATATTTCAGGTCTTTGTTCCATATGTGGCTTTGGGGAAGAGCAGAAGAGCTGAAGGCAGCAGGCTGGCGGGGGGGCTGTGGAGGGAGGGATCTTCCTCAGGTTGAGGCAGAAGCCATCCCTCTCTCCCCACCACCCTACCTAGCCATGAAATAAAAGTTTACCTGGGGAGACAAAACGGTCTTCTTGTAGTCACATTGCTCCACTGGGTGTGGTGGACACAGAAGCTGGTATGGTAACATCTCGGTAGCTGGATGATGGAATTAGGTGATGGACCCTTAATCCTGCTGGGTAACTGCGGGGCAGGAAAGGACTGTAGAAAGATATTGAAGATGACAGTACTTACCACTCCTCTCTCCTACTTTTGCAGGATCAGGGAGCGTAACAAGGCGCCCCATGAACGTCAGAGGGAGATCTGCGAGGACTACTACCCCTGCGAACTGTACGCTTTTCGCCATGGCTATGCTGCTGCTTACAGGCACTATTTTGGGAGGAGGCGGACTGAGTAAAGGATGACCTGTCCCCACCCTGGGGCCTGGAGCCCAGGGTATCCTCCCAAAAAAATGCAATGGCTCTGAAACATATTCAGTTGCTTGTGTCCTTCTATGTTATCCTGCCTGCTGCTTCTCTCCCATGTAGCCATGGATTCCTACACTGTGTTAATTAGCGCTGAGCTGATGTAGCAGAGATCAGAGAGAGTTCAAGATGTGGGTGTTTACTACACAATAAATTGCTGGTTTGATACTATCTTCTCATGAGTCACAGTATTTTGGAGGGGGGTGTGTATGCAGTTCTCCACGAAGAAGCTGAGTTTGTTTATCACAGAATCTGGTGCGGATTACAGAATAAAGTCACTACTTTGCAATCATATGAGTTTGAAAGGATCTACAATGTCTACAAGTGGTTTCTTTTAGAGCTCATTGGCAAATTTCAGTTCCCAGTCTTAAGACATCTTAAAATGGTGTGGTGTTCAGAAAGCAGGGTGAGATGCACTTTTTGAAAATGAAATCTATAATATCTTTCCTCAGTTGGGAAAACAAAATTTAGAAGGTGCCTGTTTAATCTTAAAAACAAAGTTAAGGCAAGAGTTAGTGACAGAAAAACCCTGCAAACTGCATCTTGTCTATCCAACTACTCTCAGGTCCTGATGTAGGGGGCTCCTGTAGAAAGGAGCATGTGATCTGGACTTCACTCATATTTGCTTTTGGAATCCCCTTTCATGCAATTATTTCCACTTGGAATGATTCTGGTAGTGCTAGAAAGCTGCAGAAACCAAAGGTGAAAAGGGGCACCAGGTGATAAATAAAAAAATAAAAGAAACCCAGTGTTTGTGGGTAAGACCAACTTTGTTCACCTAGAACAATTTTATTTTACTGTTCATAACTCACTCAAAATCAAGATGTGGCCAGACCCTGTGCACAGGTTACTTAGCACCTCTTGGCCCACTGAGGAGTGAATGTGACCGCTGTTGGGTTGTCACCAGCACTGGCACCAAGGCAGCTCACAGAGCCTGTCCCCAGGCCACGAAGCACCAGTGCTGACATGCCCAGGAATTCAATATTGCTCTGGGCTGGTCAGCAGCCACAGCAGCTCAAAGACGCCTTGGTGTGGGATGTGTAGGAGACATAACGTCTTCTATCTCGGCTCAGCACAGCTGGTTTCAATATTCACATCTCCAGGCTTCCACAGGCACCTGCAAATTATAGATGTGGGAAAGATTCATGGCACGCTATCAAAGGCTATGAGGCATAAAGTATCAAATTGTTGACTATTCTGTGAAATTAAGTCCAGAGCCAAATCTACCTGCCATGTTAGAAACACGCATCTTCTTGCAAGATATGCTTCAAGGTTTTGCCAGCTTTGAAGAATGAACTTCTGGAAAGGAATGTGATTTATTTATTGAAAACATTTCTAATATGAAACTCCAACCTGACAGCTGCTGAAGTTTTGTCCAAAGGAAAAAGTGAGAGGTAAATGAGTTTAAGGGAAAAAAGCCATATGGATTAGGTATATTTGCACCCACACTTGTTCTGCATGTTCCCAAGTAGGTGAATCTTATGATCACAAACCAGGGCAAAACATTCATACCCTAAAGTCAACAAGTGTGCAGTGTCTGGGTTTGACTTGACACTTGACACTACCAAAATGGAAGGCACAGGGTTAGTGCTGTCTGAATCTGCATCCAGAAATATCTGGCGATTCCGACCTCCGGTTTACCAGTATAAATAATGAATAATACCAGAGATTTCTGTGGGATTTCATTAGTGCAAGCATTAAACAAACATGTTTAAGAGACTACATGCTGGTTAGAAAGCTTGGGAAAAGTTGGGAAGAGAAGTAAAGCTGTTTGGACTACTAGAATTATATATTTATATTATTTCAAGTTTTCTTTTGGAAGCATAGATTTCCTAGAATACCTATTATTTTTAGATATATATTTATTTATTTTTAAACTGTTGCTCTTGAAGGTACTTTTGCTGGAAGTTGTTAGTATATATATTCAGTCTTCCCTGGACTGTAGAAGAGTTAAATTTGGGTTTTGGGTTTTTGTTTGTTTGTTTGTTTTTGTTTGGTTTTTTTTTTTTTT
>RSEF01000001.1:58706689-58740219 GCA_003993805.1 Himantopus leucocephalus
TTTTTTTTTTTTTTTTTTTTAAATCTCAAAGTCTCTTTAGGGTAAAAGGCAATGTTCTAGGGATTGGCACAATCCCTAATGGCTCTGACTGCCCTTGGGAGCCTTTTTGGCTTTAATTCTGTAAGCCTTGGATGTCTCCCCGACATGTGGGGCTGAGGAGGACTGGATGTGAGGTGCAGGAAAATGTGATCCATGTGCTGTGTTTGGGACACGGCTTTGAGAAGTTGGCTGGTGGGTTTGGGGAGTATGAAGTTATTGGTAGATAGGCTGTAGAACAGCCTATGCAGGGCTCCTGACATACCAAGCAACCACATCCACTCAAGTCCTGAAGAATAAAACACTTTCGGAATCTCAAGGTTTATTTGATTTTTAGACAAGAGAAGCCAAACTAATAGTCTCCATACTAGGAAGATTTCCAGGAAGAATAAAGGAGGACCATCCCCCAAACTAACTACCAAAGATCCCAACAGTATAAAAATCTCAGCTCTCCAAAGTGGTTTGGTGAAACCGAAGTGAAAATCTACTGTGTGTTTGCCCTATGCAAACTGTTTCACAGGTTTCTTTACCTTCAGGGGAATGGGTCAAGGTGGAATGGGGGAAAAGTATTACCATTGGGTTCAGTCTCATTTGATTTTCCACACAAGAGAGCACCACCACATGAAAAGAGCTGCTGTACTTTAGGGTGTGCTGGTCTCTCCCCTGGCTTTCTGGCAAGAAGCTGAATGACTTTCATGTTTATAATAAAACTGATTTTTTTAGCCAGCTGTTTTTCTTCAACAGTCCCATTCAAAACCTCTGATAATTTTTTCTGGAAGTGCTACGAGTCCTGAGATGGATGTCAAAATGGTTGCCAGGACCTGATATCTCCCGGCCCAAAGGATGGGCTTTGTTTTGGAGCTGAGACACAGGAACACAAGCCAGAGCCCCAATCTCTTCAGACGATCGCAGGATATAAACTGCTGCCTGAAAGCAAGCTCCAGAGAACTTCAGTAACCTCCAGGAAAGCTCTGAGGTTAGGGAGACTAGCACAGCCAAAGAAGACATGAGGAGTCTGCTGGCACTGCTGATCGTGACTCTGGCCCTGGCAGTGCTCTGCTGTTGTGAGAAAGGTAAGGAGATGTCTTCCTGGGAAGGCTCCGGGGAGTGCTGCTCAACCCTGCAGCTTGCCATCAGCCTCCCTTTGGTCTGGGAGAGATGCACAGCTTCAGGGGGAGGAGGTGCATCGCTGGTCACTGCACAACTTCAGATGTCTGTCCGAGAGAGAGAATCATGGAGGAGAGAGGGCTTGGGGATAGAGAGCCTCATCTCTTGCATTTAAGTGAAATGGCAGAGGTATGCTGGGTGCTCCCTTTTGAGTAAGAGGGTTGAGGTGCAGCCACAGTTGTGTCAATCAAAGGGAGAGGGATTTTGTACCTGGCAGCCCTGGAATGCTGTAGGATCGCAGAGACAGGCACTGAGTCAAGCCTACACCTGCTGAGAAATGTGGGATGTGGAGAATTTCTGGAGGGAAAACAGCTCCTATCTGTGGTTAAAAAAGGGGGAGTTGTCCCATTGAAATAAGAGCACATCCCAGTTTGAAGGTGATTTAGCCACAGTGACTTTATGATCAAAAGACAGTACTGTAGCAGCAGCTCTATAGTTGATGCAGAGGGAAGAGGGGATTTTCTTTTTACAGCAGGAAAGGAGAAGCTGAGCAGGAGAGGGCTCTGTCTTTTCTTGTATTATCCCATTCAGAGTTAAATTTCATTTAGTCTTTGTCATCAGATATGTCATGATTCAACACTGGGAAATATATTTTGTTCTGTCAGTCTCTCTCTCACTTTTTCATTCTTGAGTATATATCTGCTTTTTTTTTAGTCATTATTATTATTCCAGATTGCTTAATGGTCTTGGAGTAACTTCTAATTTATTTCTTTTTAAATCCAAGGAATGTATAAATAGCTTAAAAATAGAACTACACATAACCCTTTTCACACAAAGTTTTTGTTTAAGCACAGTTGTTATTTTTTTGGTCTCTAGAGTCCTCTTTCTGCTCATAAATATACTACTTATGCCAAATACCTGGTGACTTGGGTGAAACTGACATTGTTGAAGAAAAATACGGTGAAATAGTGGAAGAAAAAAATTGTGAAACAGGGCAGTGTGGGAGACCCAAGATCAGGAGACCTACCATTTATCTTAGAGGATGCTTTCCTTGGGTGTTTGTAGGGAGCATTAAGCATTAAGGATTAAGATTAGGACTAAACACAGAAATACGGTGTGTAAATTCCTTTTGGGAGGGCTGGTGAACCAGGTACCTCAACCCTGAGCCACAGAGCTCTGAGGGTAGAGTTGTTCCTAATTTTTGACCCTATTTCCCTTCCCTATTGACAGTTTGTGATTTCTCCCTAGAGTTAAGGAATCCTCTCTTTCCAAATATAGAGGAGATGCTCAGCTATCTTCAGGTTCTGTCCAAATTTGGGGTTTTGCTCAAATGGTCCCCTACCTCTAGCTGTCCCTGCTTTTAGCAAGGGTGGGGAGAGAGAAGGAGGAAGGTCTTCCTCCAGCTTCCACATTGATTAGATGATTATTGTGTCATTTAATCTGGCTCAGAGGAAGTTGAAATTAAACAAATCCAGGCATAATGGGTGATTTTTGCTATGGTGAATTTTAACACTCTAAATGGTGGGTGCTAATATAACCCTTTTTTGTGAGGAACAGGCTTTCTGCAACAGAGGGGGAGCTTGATCCACTCAGTAGGCAGAGGGATTCAGTTAGAGTGGAGTAGAGGCAGGACTCACAAGTAAACTCCTCTCTGTCTGTCTGTCTTCCAGATCCCAAAGACCCCTCAGGATCTCCCAGCGCTGCAAGTGAGTATACCATTGTGACCAATGCTCAGCTCCATTCTCCTGCATCTACTTCCCTTCTTCCCTTTGATAAGTTCAAGGGATGAACAAGAATCATAGAATCATAGAATGGTTTAGGTTGGATGGGATCTTAAAGATCATCTAGTTCCAACACCCCTGCCATGGACAGAGGCACCTCCCACTAGACCAGGTTGCTCAAAGCCCCATCCAGCCTGGCCTTGAACACCTCCAGGGATGGGGCATCTACAACTTCTCTGGGCAACCTGTTCCAGTGCCTCACCACCCTCATAGCGAAACATTTCTTCCTGATACCTAATCTAAATCTATCCCCTTCTGGTTTGAAGCCCCTTGTCTTATCACTACATGCCCTTGTAAAAAGTCCCTCTCCAGCTTTCTTGTAGGCACCTTTCAGATACTGGAAAGCTGCTGTAAGGTCTCCCCAGAGCCTTCTCTTCTCCAGGCTGAACAACCCCAACTCTCTCAGCCTGTCTTCATAGGAGAGGTGCTCCAGCCCTCTGATCATCTTCGTGGCCCTCCTCTGGGACCACTCCAACAGGTCCATGTCCTTCTTGTGCTCTCGCTGCTCCCTTTTTGCTCCCTCAGCACTGCGGTCCCTGAGGTGCAGGAGCACCTGCAGTGAACAGACAGGCTGCTGTTCACAGATGTGGGAGCAGGAGACATCAGGGAGGTCAGCCCTCCTGCACCGGCCTGCATCTCCACAACCCTTGAGCAGCCCCCAGGCAAGACGTGGGTCCTGCAGGTTGTTAGCAGCTGGATGTATCTGCCCTCTGTGAAACAGGATGATGTGAGTGGAGCAACACAGTCAGTCACCCAGCTTCTCTGAGCTGGCCTCAGGGACCTATCCAAAGTGACTGCTGTGTCCCCAGACTGTTAAAAGAGAAGAATCTGCCCCAGGATCCTCCAGGCACTGGTCTTTTGGATTTGCTGAGAAGCCAGTCTGGTGTGCAGGATCACAGAGCAAAAAGGTTTGATGCCACACAGCAACAAGCTGTGACATCTCTGCCAGATTCCGTAACCCGGAGAGCTTGAAAGCAAGTGCCTTCCTTGGCTGCTCCTGAGGGCTGCAGTCCCTCCTCTGTCAGGTCGCCTGGGACATGGGGATTTGCACACCTTGGGATGTCCACAGCTTTTGAAGCAAGCTGATCCTGGCAGAAATCTGTGTGGAAAATCCCCCTTGTTCTTCCCTGTCTCTTTTTTTTTTTCACGCCCTAAAGGATAACATTGCTTCTGGGGAGCATGAAAGCTGGTCTTTCTCCAGTGAGCCAATGCAAACAGATTGGGAAAGAGAAAAAAAAATCCAAAGAGTGTTCAGGGAAAGGTGGTGATTTCTGACAGCTTATTAATTGGCAGTTTCTGTGTAGTCGGTATTTTTGATCCAGACTAAACCCTGGCTTGCTAGAGAGGGAGCACCTCTGACCTGCCAAACAGAAACACGGTCAAACACCCCACGATGATGAGGAAAGGGCACAAATGCCACCGTCTCCCCACAGACAGAGGTCTTAGAAACTGTATTCCCCCAGTGACAGCGACAGTTTGCCAATTTCTCTGCTGAAACATGTAATGGTGCTCAGCTCCCTGTGTTGCTGCTGTGCCGGCACCGTGTACACCTCTGCTGGTGCTTCCATGGAGCGAGGCTGCGCTGGGCTGTGCTGAGCACTGGCTGGGACTGGGGGGCAAAATGGCCCTACCTGCTCTTTGTGGGGTGCTCCACAGCACCCCGGTGTTTGCACAACCACAAATCCAAGGGAACAAATAAGCAACTCCGTTGACACGGTGTGTTAGTGGAGACCAGTGGCTACTGCTGTCATGGCAGAAAGACCCCTCATGTTCTCTAGGTGCCTGAACACCAGGATCTTTGCACCTGCTGGGTGTATTTCTCCCGGGGTGCTGTTTACTCTCATTATTTTACATCCTTCATCTTTCATGGAACTCTGCACATGTGAGCGTTGGTATTTCCATGTGCCGCCTGTTGCTTATGGCTCATTAGAGGCATTTTTAAGGCCTGGTGGCTGGTATCGCACATCACTCAGAGTCAAAATATGGAAAGGAAGCTACAACTTTGAAGTTAAGTGGGCTAGGGAGAGAGTGTGCCATTCCTTTCATTTTCTCCTTATTCATATTTTATGCTGTCATGGCTTTGCCTTCTGCACATTTGCTGTGGGCTCAGATCATGCTGTGTGATAAGGAAATGGAGTTTATGACAGAAAAGGCCCTTGCTCCATGTAGATGTGCAGGTTGGAGTGAGGAGGGAGGCCAGCTGTTGGGTTTTGAGTGGACAGTGGGGTGGGGAGACATGAACGGGCAATTAGGACTGCTCATGGCAGTCATCTGCTTGTGAAGAGAGTAGACTGTCCATTTCCAGAGGTTAGACTGGTTTTTGTTTCTGATAGACCATGGCCCTGCATCTCTAACCTGCTGTGTTCTCTCTCGGTAGGCATCAAAATTAAAAAGGAAGTTGCCAATGCCTTTGTGAAGAGGCAGAAGAGATCCACCCTGTATGAATGGTAACAACTCACGAGTCAGGCTGTGAGCTGGACTCTGGACCTGTTCTGAATAGTGGGTGGGAAGGCAACAGGACATGACAAGGCATTCATTTGTTGTACATCTACGTTATAAACTTCATGTGTTGAAGCAAAAAGGCTGTAGGAGACACCTATTGATAGATAAATGTTTCTTTTTTCATCCTTTTGAGAGCTCATAGCTGGACTCTCATATTCCTCCCAGGGAGGAAGACAGTACTAGCTGTCTGGGCTAGCCATGGGGATAGCAGGATACAAGTTAGAAGCTGCTCTAACCTGCAGGCTCATCAGAGCTGGTTTCCAGGATAACAAGCATCACAGAGCCTTGGTCATTGCCTATGTCTCCCTACCAAGGAAGCACAGCTCTGTTGCAGGGATGAGGCTAGATCAGAATAATTGTTTGTTCTGAAGCTGTAGATCCTACATACTTTTGTGCTGAAATCCTAGGCAGAAAGATTTGGAGAAATTCTAGATGTAAACATTTGGAGAAATTTGAGGTCATGCAAAAATGTTCTTCACGAATTTCCTGGAAGAGGTTGTTAAGCCACTTTCTCATGTAGGCCTGTGCAAAAAGAATTTTTTTTCAATCCATCTTTGGACTGGAAGGACAATGTTTTTAGATAATAGAAGATTGGGACACCCCATCTGCAGAGGAGAGGATCAGAGTATTTTAGCAGAGGAACTGGCTGATATTGAAACCTGGAGTGATTAAAAACAAGATGAAAAACAGTAGCAGCAAACCTATTGTCTGTACTGACTACCCCCTTACAGGTGGGACATTGTTAAAGCAGCATCTGCTAGAAATATTAATCAGGAAGGACTGAGGTAGACAGACAGTCCAGTGTATTATTTGATCATGAAATAAAGTTAGTCCAGAAATATGGATGCAACAAATGGAATCAAGGGTGTATTTCCAATAGTGTGTGTTTCCAATACAGAAATAAGTAACAATTCATGAGATACTGGTGGGACTGCTGTAGCGGTGTGTAGTCTTCAGGAAAGATTAACCAAACCTAGAAGAGGAGTTGAGAAGGGCATCCGGAGTGTATAGCTGAGACCAGGACATTTGGGCTTGCTTAGCCTGGTGAAACAAATCTGAGTGGGGATAGTATTGCTGTCAACGACGGAAATGAGGATGATGAGAAGAAACTGCTTAAGCTAAAGGAAAATAGTAGCTAGCGGGAAAGTGAGCAGAAACTGGGTGCAAATAAAGGTAAGCAGGAAATAATAAAATAAACATATGACAAAATAAATAATAACACACACAAAAAAAAAGATTCCTGCATAGTTGGGAAATGGGGTTGGGGACAAAAAAACCCCTAACGGCTTCTGTGGTCTCCTTTGCTGATAAAACCTCAAGAGCAATTGCCTTAGGTTGGGTTCAATTCCAACTTTTCCCATCATTAATCAATTAGTCCATCCCCATGTTTAACTCACCATAAGTCCCGTGTTGGGGCACCCTGGGGAAGCACTCTTCTCATGTCAGTGTCTGGGGTGTGAAACCTCTCCAACTGCGTCGACTGAATCTGCAGAATGGCATCTCTCTCTTTGTCTACTCCAGGTACTCTGAGTATTACAAAAATCCAATGGAGCAGATGCATGAGCGTTGTGAAAACTACCCACCCTGTGACTATCTCTCTGACCAAATAGGATTTTCCATGGCCTACAACCGTTTCTTCGGGAGATACTAAGGATGGGATGGTCACTTCGCTCATTTTGCTCGGGACTACTCTGAACCCTACAGGAGAATGAAGATTGTGGGTGGGAAGGAGGGAAGAAAAACATCTAGACTGGGGCCTTTTTCAGTAGTCTCCCTAACCAGCTAGAACAACAAGGCAATAATTATCTCACTTGTTTATCTTTCATTAGCTTTCTTCCCCTCATAAAAAAATGTTTCTCTTCAGTTGTCTTCTGTGGTATTTTGAGCTTCACCAGGAATGATTGAGAAGACCTCTTTCTATTTGAATACCCATGATGCAGTAGGTGAAAAAACTGTGATTTCGCTCAAGAAAATCAATGTAGGCCTTAGAAACATAACAAGACCTTTTGTCCTCTTCTACAAAACACAGGAGGATTAAAGGATAATGTCACAATGTATGTAAATGTGATGGATCTGATCCTGGGATACTCACTGGGAAGAAGGTAGAACAGCTGCCTTCTGGTACAATGACTGGGAAAGTTCAGTATTTTCAGGTGGAATAATCACCGTAAACATGTGCCAATGTAGGATCATTTTGTAAGGACAAAAGTGTGGAAATACTACCACATAGCCAGAAATCCAGTTCCCGTTCAATCTTCTGATTATTCTGTCACAAAATTTGCCTGTACATCGATAACAGATAAATCCCCAAAGGTGTGTTTGAGGAGTCCTTTTAGACAAGCCCTCGCATTTGTATGGTGCGTTCAGTGACCGTCTGTAAGAAATAACTTGGAAATCTCTTGTTGTTTTTTGTTACAATTGGTTTCTGGTGAAACTGAATATACCCAAGCACAACAAAACCCCAAACTGTTCCTCTCTAATGCTTTAGCATTTATGCTTGAAAATAAAAGTGACTAAAAAGCTCCCAAAAAAAGCAAACAAACAAAAAGAAAGCAATGAAATAAACAAAAAGAAAATTGGTTCAAGGATGGATTGAAGTTGGGTCAGCATTTTGTTTAATCATGGCAGCTTGTATCTCTGATATATATACACACAAAATATATATGTGTCTATTTCTATACATATCCTCTTCTGCACTACTTCATTCTGTCCCCCTGTATGATTATTATATCTTAGCAACTTTCTGCATAGCCTCCCTTGATGTGCTCTGTCAGCTTTCCTTCCCTGAGAGGTAGATGGCAGATCCTATTTCCAAGGTCAGAGACTGCTGAACGTCAGGAGGCTGAGAAAGACTGAATCTGGTTGTGTGTAAGCTGGTGCAGCCAACCCTGGCTGCTGATTGCAATAAATACTGCTTATATAAAGCAGGTTGACGTGCTGCTTCTCTCTGTTCCTCTGTACAACCTTTATCTGCAGTTGAAGAGAGGCCTGGAAGGTAAAGCCTGCTCCTATGAACCCTGAGCGGCAGGATCCAGGTGCATGAGGCTTCTTTCTCCCCTCCTGTGCCCCAGTATGAATCAGAAGTGACTACACTGGAATTCAGGTCACGATCCCAGTACACGGTGACAGTGCGGGAGAGGAGGGCCAGGCTTTTCCTGATTCACCATCTACTGAGTTCAGCATTTCTCTGAAAGACCTTGCCCTGAAGTAAGGATGTGGGATAAGTCCACAGAGACTGCTGCCAGCATGAGCGTGAGCATCTCCTGTTTGGAAAACTGCTATGACTTGCACTGGCTATGCTGACCTTGGCCAAGGAGAAGACAGTTAATAATTACCTCTGCTTGTCTTGGTCAATCACCTGGGACCAGTTCCCCTATTGGCATAAACTGATGGGGCTTCACTGCTCACAGTGACGCTCTCCTCTGAAGGCCATCTAGTAAAAAAGAACAAAGTCTTCATGGAAAGCAGTGAAAATTTTGCTGGCAAAAATACTAGAGAGATTAGTGAAATCCTAATATCTGCTGTACTAACAAGTTAGGGGTTTTGCTGTTGTATGGTTTTATTTGCTAAAAAAGAAAATCAAGCTTCCTGTCTATATTTGCATGATTCTGTTAGTTTTTTCTTTTTTCTCCCTTTCAGTAAATATTTGTTCTGGGAAGTTGCACACAAAGGCCTTGATCATGTCATCTGCCCTGTGTCACCAGTTCTTCATATGAGCTGAAGTCCTTATGGCCTTTGGGGATCCGAGTGCGCAAATCATATTACAAATTTATTGCTGGGCTGGAGGAGCTCGATTTTCACCTGATCAATGCAGCTTTAAGTACCATTATAGTTCCTCTGCTGCCATCTTATGGGCATTATATTTATCGCCATGAGATAAATAGTACCTTATGTTACGTTAACAACGTAAATTCACTGGGCTTTCTTCCTCGTTCACCTCGTACTGCAACGTACACTAAGAGGTCAGAGGGAAAAATAGGGACATAATCTGCAGCTGGATTATATACAGCTGAATTGGCATTCTAGTGGGGCTGTCTATCCTGATTGTCAAGTTCCTGCTGGAGCCTGCCACAGTTTAGCTCCTTTTTATTTCTGCATGAATAGAAGAGGAGATGCCTTTGAATAAATTCACACCCTCTTTTCTGGACTCACTTTTAGCAGTCAAAAGGCAGTCCGAGATGATAGAGCTATTCCAAGAAGGAGAAGTAGATAGGCTGCATTTATCAGTTTGCATCATCCTTCATGTCATCATCTCTTATCACCAGTGGTTGCAGATACTGTCAGCAGCATCAGCTGGTGCAGTGTTATAGATCACTTTGAAAGGAACGCAGTATGAGACCTTTACATCGTCTCTTATCTTGTTTCAGCAATATTCAGCAAATGCTTTCTGTCCACAGAACTCAAGCAGCTGCACAAACATCCCTTTTCCCAGGGAATCACACCATGACTGCAAGTTCCCCTCTCCCCCAGCCTATCACTAACAGGCAATGGAGAATGGACTTTGCTTCTCTGTAGTCAGAATGAAGCCCTGACACCTCCTCTTGGCTCTTTTTCCATGCAGAAGAGTTGTCAGAGGCCATGGGGGCTTTGCAGGTGAGTAACTCACTGCCCTTTATTGGGAAGGGTGACTGGAAAGCAGCTACTAGACGGGTTAGTCTTAGTATAGGATCCGTATTTACACACTCATTCTGAGTGTTTTTAATGTAGACAGTTCAACAAGGGGCCACTCTGCAGTGGTGTACGGGTAGGATTGGCTGCACACTATTAGAAACCAGGAGGAGCTAAGGAGAAGATGGACAGTTACGTTATCTCTGCTTCCAGATGGGATCCCAACCTACCCTGCATTTCTGTGTTGGTTTTATCAGAGCTCTGCACTTCTTTAAAAGGGCTTTTTAAGCTCTTGATGAAGGAGTGCTCTCCACCTCATCCTGATGCATTACTCCTCAGGAGAGAACTGCCTCAGACTTCTCCAAGCTGGAGTTTTCTTCCTTTTTGCAAGAACAAGAACACCAGATACCTTGGAAATAAGAAAATTACCAAGGTAAAGGACATCTACACCAGATGGAGTTGGTGCAACCAGGCCCTACCTTATGGATTGTGGGCACACTTCTACCAGTAAATTGTCTGTTTGGTTTGATTAATGACTTCTGAATTGCTGTAAGAATCCGGTGACTCTTTAGGTGAAGAATTGTCACCAAAACCTGAGTGCAAATTACAAACTGCAGAATTTTCCAGTTGAAGAAAAAAAGGGAAAGAGACAAAGAAACCGATGTAAATGATGTCTACTTGAGTTCAATGTTCTTTACAGCGTCTTTTGTGGACTGTAGGATGCCAGTGCTGCTGGCCAGCCTTCTGTTGCTGATCTCCTTGCAAAGGCTGGTAAGAGGGGGTAAACATTGTTATTTATTTGAAATGGTGAAATTGCTCATTCCACTGAAAGAACTCCTTTTTTTCCCCCATGTGAAACATGTTCTTTAAGGAGCTTTGGATTCAGCTTCAACTCTTCTGCTTTCAATTACTGTGTTCCATTTCTTACCTGTCCTAATTTCTTTTAACTACTTGGTTGGAAATTTCTTCTTGTTTGGACCCAGATGCTTTCCCAGATTGTGTCTGTGAGTAGATCTCATGTTCCTCTCCTTTTCCAGCCTGTCTCAGCTGAGGTTCTGACAAAAGCAATGTGTTGTTGGATGGGACAGTGACAATATTGCCCTGTTCCTTGTGACTGCCTGTCATGGCCTTTTAGCTTTCTGTTAAAGCAGTTACGGTATCATGGAGAAATAAATAGAACCCCTGTATATATAGTTTATGGGCCAATATAACTTCAGGGGCTAAGAAAGGTACCGATTTGGTTATGTGTCTAGGTTGAATAGTTGAGATGAAGTGAATATCTACTTGTAGAACTCAACTGTCAACTGACTACAGTACTTGACTAGTCTACTAGGAGATCAAAAAGTAAAAAGAACAATGTCATAACTCACATAACTTCTTAGGTCTTATTACGCAAGGTTTTTTATTAATTATAAATGCTAGAAACAGAGAATTACTGTGCCATTTCATAGACAGGATATATTAGAGGTTATTTTCCTGTTATAGCATCCAGTTGTATAAATCCTTACTCATGTGTTTAATGTTTATTTACGTGACAGGTCCAGCTGGCCTCACTAAGACAAACTCGATGAATAAAAGTTTTGGCACAGTGTTACTATATTGCCCTTTACTGAACATCATGCACTAGAACCAAAACATGTCTGAGGGGTACTACAAGACAGGAAGAAGAAATTCACCTCTGAGATGTGTTCCGTTGCACTGCCCCAAGCATATTGTTTTGCTTATTCTTTCCCTCTTCAAAACCACTTACTAATCATGAGCAGAATATTGAAATAAATGGACCATGAGTCTGTCCTATGGGCTCTATGCCCTTGTCCTCCAAAGGGTAAACTCTCCTGAAGTTTTTAATGCCACTGATCCACATAAAATAAGAACCCTGGCATCATGGCTGGCATTTGCCTGGGGTGGGGATTGGACAATAACCTGAGGTTGCTCAGTAAGGGCTTGTCAAAGATACCTACCTGCTATGCTTCCTCTGCCAATAATGACAAAGAAGCAAGAAGAGGGTAGGGAAAAACCTGGCTTCCATCCATATAGATACACAAAAAGTTCACCCTTCCGATGCTCATCTTCATTTGCTTTTATGTTGCAGGCTGTGTCCCACCTCATGATGGATATGGCTCTGCATTCCTTTGATGACCAGTATCTGGGGTGCAGAGAACGGGTAATGGAAGAATTGGAGCGAGGAGACTATTTCCAAAAGGAAATAGCTGTTAACAAGGACTATTTGAGTCTCTGGAAGAAGGCTCAGGAGGCTTTGTTAAAGAGCCCCGTAGGTCTCCTGAGAGAGATGCATGAGAGCCATGCCATAGTCCTCATGGCTTACACCATGAACTCTTCCCTGCACTCGCAGCTGAACTGGGCCACATCTACAGCAGGAAGCTCTCCAGAGTACTACAGACACAACTTCACCTTCAAATATTTCCATTTTTACCTAACGACTGCTATCCAGATAATGAAGCAATGGCAGAGCAACAAGGAAAGCATGGGAAAACGTAAGTGCTACCGGGTGCACAGGGGTGTAAAAGACTTATATATTGAGGCCATGGTAGGCAGCAGGGTACGATTTGGCCGTTTCACCTCCACCTCCCGCCTCTGGAATGAAGCCCAGAGGTTTGGGAATGAAACTTTGTTCACAGTGACCACTTGCCTGGGAGCAGCTGTGCAAGGCTTTTCTTACTACACATCTGAGAAGGAAGTCCTCATTCCCCCTTACGAGGTATTCCTCGTCAAAAGCTTCTTTCGGACACAGCACGGTAACCGGCTGCATCTGCACTCTGTGGGGAACTACAGCAAGTACCACTGCCAGCTCGTGGAAGGTATTGTACATAGCCCTTCCTGCAGTGGGGGCGCAGGACAGTCTGGTCTCAAGCACTGCAGGCAGCCCCCACCAGCTGCACCTACATGGGGCCACACTCAAGGCCAAATCTGTAGCTTGCCCGCTGTGTGTGCCTACAAGATCCATATGATCCAGTTCTCATCTGGTTGCTGTGAAACCACAGCTCACTAGAGATGAACCCATCTGATACACAGAAGGTCTCAGGGTTGTCTGCAGCCTCCATTTATCCCATCTGCCATTGCAAAGATGTCGTAGGACACAAGTATTTGGGTCCTCAGCATTCCTACTGCAAGTGTAACTCCAACTGAGAGTTGCAGGCAGCTTGAATTCAGATATTTATTCTGGTGGCTTGCAAGGCTGCTACACTTCAAGCCTCTGGACAAAACTATTGCTGCTTTAGTCGTGTTCTCTCTCCTGTGGCAGAAGGGAGGAAAGGTATCCTTTGACAAAGCACACACTGTGAGTATCCTGGCTACAGAAGTAACTGTTCTGTGCTGGAAGACCTCACCGGGCCTGTTCCACAGCCCTGTCCTTCTGCAAGTCCACCACCAATACAGGACTCTTCCTTTTGTCTCTCTGAGCAATAGTGTGTCAGTGCAACCTTTGAGCACAAAATAATCATTCAGGCATGAGAGTCTGCACCTGGACCTAAGCCAAAGTATTGGGTAGACTGGGGGAAATGGCTCATCTGGGCAAAGGCCATGTTAGCAAGTGCAGGAAGCTTTGGGTGGCCAAAACAGGTCTAAATGACTGCTCTCCTCTTTCTTTCAGCTTCAAGAAGCAAGAACAGTGGTTCCACTGTCCTCGCCTCTGCTGTTCTTCCTAGCATAGTTGGAGTTTTCTTGTGCTTGGCCCGCAATGACTGATTCTCTGGCTGCATCCAGATATATACACTTGAATAGTGGGAAAGAAGAATTCACAGGAAATCAGTATCGGGAGTTCCTGTTGTTACAGAAGGTTCAACCCTCCCTCTGCTTTCAGCTGCAGCTCTCCAGACGAGATTGGAGCATCCAGCCTAGTTCATCAAAACAGACGTTCCCTGGATCCATTCAGGTAGGAGGGGGTAGGAGGGCAGTTATCTATGGCCTTTCTGAAGAGTAGGGCAGGGACACCCTTCACTGTAGGTGGCTTTTCCCATAGGCATTCAGGAAAGACACACATGGACTTTGGAATCTTTACAGATCTCTTACTACCTTTACTTTTAGTGAGAAAGAGCCTGTCTGGGATGCAAAAGGCACCACGGTGGTAAAGTCGAGTGGGTAACTGTGCAGCCTTGCATATCTCCTTTGAGTGCAGGGTCCCAGGGGACAGCAAAGTCTGTGGCTGCAGCATAGAGGTCTTTCCCCGCTGCATGACCCTATGCACCAAAGCCATAGGTCTCATCTCAAGCTGACTGTCTGCATCTCACACGTGGGGGACAGAAGCATAAAGCTGCCTTGAGATATGAACTTAGCAGCAAAGCTTCTCAGGCCTGTCTTCAGCTTTCATGTTTGACTTTAGCAATTCTCCTGAAAAACTCAGGCAGATGCTGTGTTCATTACAGTTCTCTAGTGGCTGATGAATACATGCTGGTTATTTCATGCTGAAATGAAGGACAGCCTGTGGAGCCCACTGCTGTCTTCATGGGTGTTGGATGTGACTGAAATTCATTTATATGCCTTTCTACTTTTCTGGTCTGCAATGTCTAATGCTGGAGGTTGAATCAACATCACAAATTGGAATTGGAACTTCCAATTTAGCTACAGACTGCTCTCACTTTTATGTGTTCATTTAGCTCTTAAGGACCCTTAGACACCCAAGCCAGAACAGCTATGAAGTTGTCCCACCTACAAAAAATAACAGTGTGGAAATAATAAGAAACATTTTCTGCCCACAGTTCCCCTTTCCAACATGCCTTGCTTGCTTCTTTATCCCTGGTCCCTCACCCCTACTGACGCTAGCCTTGGGCTGAGGCTACGATCAGAGAGGTTATCTCACTGGTCCAAGGAAACCAGTCACGGTGATTGGACTTTGCAATGGAATCATCAAGTAATTGAACTGAAACACACTGACACGTTTCACAAACGACCCCAGCTTTCAGTCACTGCTGATCTTGGCAGGAAGCTGTAGTTCTGTATTCACCACCCCCTGTCTGAAAGAGTAAGCAACAAGTTAGCTATCCAAAAGAGATCTGAATATAAAAAGACTGCACAAGCTGCCAATCAGCTGGTTAGTCAAAAGTAAGGACAGCCAAAAGCACCTGTGTGAACTGCTTGCCTCTCGGAGCAGCTCCATGTAAGCTTGGTGCTGCCATTCCCTTGGAAATCCTGTGGCAAGGAATGCAGAACTTACACATACGAGAAATATTAGCATTGGAAATGCGGGCACTTAAAGAATTTGGATGTCTTCAGTTTTTAGCAGATTAAATGGAGGAGTTTGAGGCTTGGCATCTTGTGGTACCAGATTTAGGTGTGTGGCAGAGGCCATCATCTAATCATCTAAAACCTAAGTAACATGTTCTGTGAAACTGAACGACTGCCCCTGAAATCCCGAGACATGCTTGTCCAGGCAGCTAAACCAGATTTAATACAATACTATTTTACTCTTAGCTTGTTTTCTATCTATATTTGATGTTACTTTCTTGTTGCTCTTGGTTCACCAGTGATTTCAAATATAAGTTGTCAGAACTTGATTTTCACCCTTAAATGCTGAAAGATACTAAGAGCAGCTTTCAAAAAAGAATGAAAAGATTAGAAGCAGCTACTGCAGATACTGCTTGTATGTGTGTTCAAACATGCTTAAACTCTTTCCTATGTGAGGATTACGGGAATCAAGACGGATTTCTGATACATCAGCACATTTATGTCTCTTTCTGCTTATCTGTTATCACTACGATGCAGGCTTTAACCATTTTAACAAAGGTTTGGAATTCTTCACAAGGTGGCTTCAGCACCCTGAAAGCCTCCTCTAGGTAGTCAGCTGCTATTTTCTGGCTTTTCTTTACGGATCTGCGTCCTTGAAGAATAGCCTGTAGGAAAAAAAGTGAAGAGGAGGAGGGTAGAGAGTGAAGCCTAAGCTGTTGTGATGTTCCACTTGAGGAGGAGCTGCCGTCTGTGGTACTCGGTGTCTCATATTGTTGCAGTATCTTCACAACATCAGCATAGTCCACGAGAAGTTCTGATACTTGGAGGGATAAGGCAGGTGAACTCAATAACTGATGAATAGCAGACTCTACTGTGTCAGGGAAATTGCTGTGTTTCAACATCACTGCAACGAGCGCACCCGTGATGTTTTCTACAACCCCCTTATAATTCTCATAAAGTTCCTTTACTGCAGCGATCTTGTCCTGCAGGGAGGTGGTGGGATCAGCAATCTTAGCATACAAACTGTGACTGATGCTTCCCTGTACATCATTGTCTTTTGTTTCCACGGTGGCTTGCATCTGTTTCAAGGCACTGACCACGAGCTGCAGATTCTGTTTAATGCTGAAATTTTCTTTTACTGGCATGATGGGGAAGTTGGTGCCAAGATGCGCATTGAGGAGTCGCAACATTGTGTTGGTTGAAGAGACACAGATGTACACTAAGTCATGCAAATTCTGGCAGGCCCCGATCAGCCTTTCTTTATCACTCTTCAAACCAAGGCGGGCTAACATTTCTGGAGTGGGGTCTGACTCTGAAAAGCAAGCAGAAGAAACCCAGAAGACACAGGGGAATAAAACTGGATACGTTTTCAGCTAGAATGTTACATTTCTGAAACCAATATTACAAATTATCAACCCATCCTCCCCCAAGACATTACAGTTAGAAGAAAACACAGAAACAGCTCTTTGTCAGCCTTTGCAGGGGTCTTACCATGCAGGCCAGCAAAATATGGTGTAAACAGCTGCAAGTATCATTACTCTTATGGCTGCAGGAAGTATGACTCTGACGTTCAGCATGAAATCTGAAAAGCAATGGAAGTGCTGTAAGTGAATTATTCTTGCCTTTTGGTGTTTATTGGTAAGTTTATGGAAGTCCTAGCAAACAATCTACTTTACATCAGCCTTCGAATTATGATCTTTCAGTTTGTATATACTGATGGGTCTACACAGAATTAAACTCATATGCTGGGGAGGGGGAAGTAGACACAGCAAAGTCAAGACGTTTACATTCGACAGACAAAGCAACTGAAGACTGAGTAATGCAATGTTTTGTCAGGCTACAGTTTCCTGTGAAGTCACCTATATCTGTCAGTTCATAGAGTGACTAGATGTTGCAAGCATCCCTTGACAGGTGGAAGCACAAAACATTCTCCTTGCTTGGGCTCCCATCTTGCTGTCATTTTGACTACTAAGGAAGTTACGTCCTCCTGCTTGCACCTGAGAGGTCTACCAAGGCCAACTGCAGGTACAGTCCTGGGACAGCACGCAACTGAGGGACTACTCCTGATATTGCCTTTGATTGTGCCAGAGCCCTGGAAAGCCAGACTGGTTGCAGCAGACATGTTTCATCAGCTGTTGCTGTGGTTAAATGTGTCCAAGCAGTTGCAATTTCCCAGCCCACTGCGTACTTTTCTCTCACTGCTCAGCTCAACCCTCTTCCTCTTCCTCCTTTCCCTTCCCATGGCAAAAGTGATCTGAAATTGTGTGAAATAGCAAAACTGATTTTAGCCTCCACTGCTGTTCAGCCAGGGCTGGCTCTGGGGCTCCACGCCACTTCTTTCACTCTCTCAGCATCAGAGGAGAGGACCTGGGAAATTGCAGCAAAGAAGGGTGGCAGACACTCCAGATGAAGTCCTTCCCCCTAACTTAATAGGTCTGAAACAATAGCTATTAATCTTCCCTAAAGTCCTAGAGTAAAGCA
Source organism: Himantopus leucocephalus (assembly GCA_003993805.1). NCBI lineage: Eukaryota > Metazoa > Chordata > Aves > Charadriiformes > Recurvirostridae > Himantopus > Himantopus leucocephalus. The sequence continues at coordinate 58,724,386 of RSEF01000001.1, forward strand.
GGAACCAAAATGCTTGCTTATTGTTTAAATGATTTTCTGCCACGTTCCAAACAATAGAGTAGGGACTCTAGAAGAGAACAATTTGCATCCACTGTAAAGCTTGAAGACCTGAAATCAGTTTCCAGCCTACAGGATGTGACACAGAGGCAGTTGCCAGCCTGATCAATTCGATTCAGTCCAATATTAGAAGAAGTATTTCAGGACTACATGGCATTCTCAGTTAATAACAGGAGTCACAACTGATTGATTGACCATTGCAGAAATGTAATAGTTAAATCACTAGTGTTCTCTCTCAGCTCATCTTCTCATGCCTACGGCTCTGAAAACAAAGGGAGTTTGGTGCTCTGGCTCTGGGGTGAATACAATAGCTCAGCTTTCAGGGGAAAGCAAGCTGGCAGTTGCAGAGTGCTCATTTTATGCTTGATCTTTGACTTTCATCTGAGAACTCCACCGTTCTCTGCTAGGGAGGCAGCATTCGTGACCAGAGCCTAGTGGGCAGCAGGTCCATCTTCCTAAGGATCAGAGCATGGAAGTTGTCTAGCTGGGAGGAAGGCAGAAGTACACGCTTGTCTTGGGGGGACAGACAAAGCCTGTTTTCACTGTCTGTGGCATCTATTTTTCTATTTGCGTGGGATTGTTCATTTTTTTATCCATAATTCACAGGTGTACAAAACCAGTCATGGCAACAATTCATTATTTCAAGGAATAGCTGCAAGCATTAGTGGGTTTTGTTTATACTTAGAAACAATAGAAATTTATAAATCCCTGTACAAAACCTAATCCTGTATCTGTGTGAATGAAAAGTGCTGCCCTACATGTTTTATGTTCTGAGAACAGCAAATAATATCGTCCCCTTTCAGCCATGGCTGTAGGTACCTGTGATGGTACCTTTGTCCCAGGCAGAGGGATTCATGCTGTACCTATTCTCTCCTGGAACAGAAGGCCTTTGGAGGACCTAACAATTGGGAGCTAGCATGAAATAAATCGAAATGTATTAAAATTGGGAGGAAGGGGAAAGCAGGAAGAAAATGAAACAAATCTGGGTAACCATCACACAATAGAATGAATAACAAGCACACAGGCCACGGGACCCAGCTGAAGCCCAGCCTCTGGATCCCTAACTCATCACATGCTGCTGGAAACCACCAGAGGAACACAGGGGAAAGAGGATGGAGTCACTGTCCCGTACACATTCAGCTGGTTGCAGGAGCACTCAGACAAAATCAGGTAGGCAGTCTAAATGTTTAATTAGAAAAGCTTCTGGAGAAAATCTCCCTGGAGCTGGAGAAATAGTCAGAAATATGGAAATATATGTGGCCTGCCTAATTCTAGAAAGCAAATGTGAAAACTTGTAAAAGTGTTAATGTGAAGACTAAGAGATAATTTTAGCATTAAGAGACAAAATCTAGATCAGTTATCGGCAGCTGAAATAATCATGCTTAAAGAATAGATGCTAAAAGTATCCTCCACACCTGTCTAGTATGTAAAACGTTTGTTGAAGTGCTGTTCCTCTTAGAACATTTTGTCTTCTCAGTTTCTACAAATAAGGAAAAACAAATGACCTTTCAACAAAACATCACTGGAGTAAAAAGGATCTAATATCGCACTGAGTCAGAGAGCAAGCCAGCAACATCCCTGAGGCAGGACTGATACAAATTCATACCTTGTGTTGACATGGCTTTATGTTTCCTGAAAATCACAAACCTTTACTGTATGTGTACTTTGCTCCCCCCAGCTTGAAGAAAAAGAAAGATGTGTTAAAGTGTTTATTCTCTTGACAGAGCTACAAGGTAAGTGGTTGGAAGAAATGTACATACTCTGCAAAAATATTTTGGAAAAAATTCTCATCAGACTGGCTTGTATTTCAACACAGACTAAAAGTTGGCTAGGGGACTGTTGAAATAATTCTGTTTTTCTACAGTGTTCTTGTGGGGGAGGGCGTGTTTAGTAAAATACAGCTGGGTCAGTGTCAGATGATTTGCAGTTAGCAGATAATGCAAGAATTACAAAGGTATCATTTAAGAAGAAAAATCTAGCTAGTCTCCTACACATAACTATTTGGAGCTGTAGCTGTGATATGTACGCACCAATACCAAGAGGAGGTTTATCTTGGAAAAATGCAAAGCACTGCATAAAGGTGGCCCAGATTTACAATAAGAGGGCTGAGAGCGCAGAAGTACTAAGAAAGAAACGAGTCATCCTACTCATTCATGGTTTGCTCCTGTTGCAAAGTAAGACACATGCATTTAAGTCAAAATCACGCTAAAGCATTTTTACTTTGCAGCTAGTGATGGGCTAAAATGAAGTGGCATAGAGTTGATTACAGAAGCTCAGTGATAAGGAGTAACTCCATGCTCGCTGATAATTCAGTCGCTTTGGACTCTGCATATTGCTGTGCAGGTGATGAAGAAAAATGTATTAAATATGCCCTTTTGCTGGCAAAGCAGTGACGGCTCAGAGAAGAATAATGACCATAAGGATTAGAGAAGAATAATGACCATAAGGATTAGACACAAGTGTTTAGGGTGGGGTAAAAAAAATGAAGAAGTTAAATTTTGTGCTCTGGTCTACACAGCAATAAGGGAGGGCCAGATTCTGCCCAACCGTGTCCTAGGAGCTTGGTGAGCACCCGCTGATATTACCTCCGCACAGGACACCCGGGGTATGGAGAGAGTGTGGCTGCACAAGCAGAGCTCTCCCTGCAAGCCAGTGGGTGCTACTCCAAGGCAGTCTGCCATCACAGACATCCAGCTGGAGTAGGTGCACCTCGGGGTGCTTCCGCGGCGTGATGAACATCATGGGGCTTTCTGCAGCTCTTTGATGTTCATAAGTGAAAAAACAATGGGGAATTGATTACAGCATTAGGGAGGTGAATAAACAATGAGGGAAGAGGGGCTAAATATCAGGGAAGGAAACAGAGTGGGAGATGTGTTTAAGGTGATTATGTGTTTAGGGTTTATTATAGATAATTTTACTGTACTCTACGAATTCCCAAGTGTGTTTATTAGTATAAGCACAGAGTACTTATACAGTAACATTTTCTCTTGAATGTGAGGAGAAATAAGCTCAACTGGCATAAACCACCCTTATGGTGATATAGACTGTGCCCACTCCACCAGTCATCATAGTTGTTTAAAAATCTGATGCCAGTAACTGAAAAAAAATAGGCTGATACAAAAGTGTTTCTAGAACAGGCCTTTCATTTCCACAGCTTATTTTAGATTTGCTGATTAGATGAGATTGTTCCATTTTTTAGTGAACTAGTTCAGCTTCTATCATCTTTAGTTTCCAAGGTGAAAAATGACCCATGTTCATTTTACCAATCTGCTAATTACATATTTGTTAGCTATTTTTGCTGCTCTGCGTATGTCCAATGTCTCATAAGGTCCTTTTCCAACCATTTGGCTAAAGACCCCAAACAAGAATTAAGATTTCTATATTTACAAGCTGTGCCTTGGGATTTGACTTGCTGAGTATAAAAAGAACCAGTGAGGCAGAGACAAAGGGCGTTTCACCACTTTTTAAGGGCTAGAGTTCTGGGTGTTGAACAGACTAAGAGATTTCGTTTCTCTCTTGAAGTAGCCTATTTCTGAAGAATGGCGCTGAGCGACCTCCTTTACCCAGATAACCCTAAGAGAAGGGAAGAATTGATCCATCTCCACCAGGAATTGCTCGACTGCATGGCCACAAATTTCCGTGCAACAAATGAGCTGGCTGGAGTGCTGAATGAACACCTGGGCTGTACCATTCCTCACATTCAGATGAGAGAGAGCAGCACTGTCAAGGCAAACTGTGACATTATCATTCAAGCCATGAGTGAGATTCAGCATCAGGTACAGAAGATTGATAGCGACATGAAGGAAAAGCTAGAACCTGTGCTGTACCAGAAGCTGTATGACATCAAAGAGCCTGAGCTGGAGAAAATTGCAATAGCCCATAAAGTTTTTTCAATTGTTCTTGGAGAAGCAACTTCAACAGCTGGGATGGTAGCCATCAAACTACTTAGCTCCAATCTTATAACTCTCACTGTGAGCAAGCTCGTCAGTCTCCTTGCGCAGATCGGGGCATCTGTTCTCGGGGGAATCAGCATCACTATTCTTGGGCTCGGCATTGAAATGATCCTCCACGCCATCCTGGGAGCCGTGGAGAGGAATCAGCTTCTGGCAGCTGTGAGAAGCTACGAGAAGCACCTGGCGGAGTTTAAAGCAGCCTCAGAAAAGTACCAGCGTGCCATACGTGAAGTGACTTCTTTGGTGAGACAGCAGGTTCAGTGAATGAAGTCAGAGGTCTCTCTCCTGCTGTGAAAGTGACTGCAGCAGCTACGTCTGCAGAAACCTTTTTGATTCATTACGGTAAATGAACTACTGATGGCTTTTTTTCTTATTAGTGGAAGCAGAGCAAGAGATATGACAGATCAGGGAATTGGCACTGAAATATATCAATAGGGAATGGGCTTATAGGTGCTTCCGGGAGGCAATGCTTCAAATACGTCATACCTTTCCTTCAGCTGTTTTCTGGAATTCATTATAGATAACCTCGAACTGTAATTCATACTAGTGACAATAGTATTCACTACTGGAGTAGTAGTGGTGAGAAGGTGTGATTTTTCTCTAACTGTGTTCCTATATTGAAGACGACAACGTGATGGGAGAAAACAATTTCAACAAGCCAGTCCATGTCATCATCTGGAGGTCTCATCAGGACAGCCCTTGTTGCTAAACTCTCAGTGTGGTTCAGTGCTAAATCCGATAGGCTGAATTCCCTGTTCACTGAACTGATTACAAGGACTACCTGAAACACTATTTCCTGCCACATCCCTGCCTAAGGAGCCAGCCAGAGATCTTCTTTAAATAAACTCTAATCCCAGTAGATTAGAAGGTAAGAGAAGCATAGGCCTAGAAGCAAACACACACAACCTTGCCCCAAAACTGAAAGAAACCGGCTGTAGCGTTCCAGGCATGAATAAGCTCTTATGCTCAGTAATGCGCTGCTCCTGCCAACCCACAGGTAAATATTTCTGTGCAGAGTTGCTGCGCTGTTGATTGAAATGGGATTATACACACGTACAAGCGTCTGTAGGATTACAGACCTATTAATGCACTCAATTTATTTTCCAAGTGCTTTACCCAGTCCCATCAATGTGAGACTGCCAAGAGCGTGCTTGGATTCTGCATTTGGCAATATGCTACCAAATGTCCTTATTTTTCAGATTTTAAAAACAAAGCTGGAAGCAAGAATGTGATTTGCAGTCTCTTGCTCTAATTTGCTGTGGTTTGCATTTTTGCTTTGATCTTTGGAAAAAAAAAAAAAAGGTAATTTAAGATTAATAAAAATGTACCTGAATATTGTAAGACCTCTCCTTCCTGTGCTTGTTTTGGTTTTTTTTTTTTTGTTCTGTCTGAAAACCCAATCTTAAATAATGAAAAAAGATTAAAATCTTCATTATAGCTGCAATTTATAAATTCAGTTTTATATTCATGATAGACTAATCTAGTAGGATTTTGTATAGGTCCTTTTTGTGGTACCACCATCCCTCATACCAAAAACATACTCGAATTCATACTTTTTATTAATATTCAGTCTTAGCAATATTAGATGATTATATTAATAACTAGATCGTGCCTGTGAAAGTAAGGAGATGGGTGAGATTACAACAGGGAAGCTCTCCATTGGCTTCATAACCCTTCTGCGTTTTGGTGTTTTGTCGCGCTCCCGCCCCCGCCCCCCCCCCTCCCCGTTCCCACTTTTAATCATTTCTGACTCTTTGCTTTTGTGTTCAAAAGCCACTAGATGGCAATGCAGCTGTTGCCTCTCAAGCAGCTCTGCCAGCCATCAGGGAGAATGCCCACTGGGGTTCAGGAGCATAGATGAGTGCCAGGGATTGACAAACTGGGACCAGCACAAGCCACAGACTGGGCGATGTGGGTCAGGAGAGGGAATTCAGAGGAGGCAAGAAGCACTGCCTTGCCTTACAAGAGGTATTGTGGTGGGTGACATGGTGACCTGAGCCATCATTTCTCCAAGATGTGACATCTCCGGTCTTCTGACACAAGTGACACTCAGTTTAGAGGTACTTATTTAGAGGCAAGAGACTGTTGATCAGCAGAATTGCAATATTTGAGTGTTGGGGAGGCAGGAGTTCCTGGTTCCTGCTGACTTTCTATGTGCAGATGTATATTCTAATTTAGGAAGAAAAAACACCAGCTCTTTAGGTATCTTTGTGAGATTGCCAATCACTGCTGTATGAGAATAGCGGAGTCAAATAAACCCAAATCTGTTGTACTTTTCAGGCAGCTCATCCACATTTTCTTGAAAACAAACTGAAAACAGTGCTGGGGAAGTGGGATACGCAATGAGGAAACTAAAGATATACAATTTCTATTCACCTCTTGATAGATCCTTGTTCCTGGTGGGCTTAAAGGAAAGCTGGCTTGCCCGCAACGGCAGGTGAGGCAGGTGTCCTCATGACATTGAGATTGTGGAAGACATTGAAGATGTTGGAGGCTGCTGGGCAGCAGCCTGTCCTTCTGCTTATGAGGTAGGAGGCTGTGAGCTCACAAAGGCCGGGCCAGCATCCCCAGCCAGCCAGGAGAGCCGCCCATGACCTTATAGAGGGGTATGGCAACATCCAGCCACAACAAGGTGGTTTTGAGGTAAAAAAAAAGCTGCCGATCATCTTGAGACCTTCCCAGACTTTCTCCCCCAACTCTAGCAATAAGAAAATCAATGGGATTTACTTGCGTTACTGGCAGTTATATTACTTGAACTGAGCGCAGCATGCATTTAACTGGCTAGATGCAAGGGAGAGCACCCAGTGGAGCAGAAACAGCTTAGCTCTGTTTCTGCTTGGGAACTGAAGGTTCCTGCTCTCTCTAGCCCTCTGACCAGTCCCACACTTGGTCCTCCAAAGATGTCAAACCTGACCGGGGTTAACCAGTCTGATGATGCTTCTCCTCTAGAATCCCTGGAGCTGCCTCTTGGTGTGACAGAAGTACTAAGTGAAAAATGTGAGAGAACTGTTGTCCTCCAAGTTAGCAGTTAGGGCTATGGCAGTACCACTGTCCCCACTGAGCCCAGTATTGTCATGACAGAAGACCCCAAGCCCTGTGAGGAGCGGCCAATCTGCAAAACCTCAGCTGTCTCTTTCTCCAGTGACATGGTAGATGACATGGATGTGCATGGCCATAGCGTTCCCATCACACCCCTTCAAGCATTCTCCCTCTGCTTAGTCTGTTGTTGTGGACAAAGGATTAAGAAATAAAACTGCAGAATATGCGTGTTCCAAATAAGAACAGCCCCAAAGAAGAAAAGAAACTGTAAACCAACCAAAACCAGTCTAAGCTGCTTTCAAACCCGTGGAGAAACACTGGGTGGTTGCAACCAAAATCTGCCCTGCAGCAAATTCTTTCTGGTAACAAGAACAATATAAAAGAACAGACCAAAGAGGCGTAAGGTGGGGATGGCTCTGTTGTGTAGACGGTGAGCAAGACTCCCTAGGCAGTGGGAGCTCCGAGTCCCGGCTCTGAGGATGCTCCTGGGCTGGCCATCTGCTGCTAACTTGGATTTTGTGCAGTTTGCGACTAATGTTGGTGTTAATGTGATGCGCAGCTTATAGTCTTGCTTTTACCCACCCTGCAATGATCCTTCATAAAGTTCCAAATTTGCCAACTAAGTCTCGGTTACTTGAAAAACTGTTAACAACATCGTGTTGCACGGTGCGTCCACCCAGAGCAGGGGGTTTACTCATTCTGCTCAGAGATCAACCACCTCTGCTCTCAGGTGCATCTGCACATAGAAAGAAATGTCCTTCCTACACCTCCCTTCAGCATGTTAATTCTTTAAGCCTGCACCCACAACTTGTTGCTTGCCCATTCCTTATTCACAGTGATGCAACTGGTATCCAAGGAGATATTTCATGTATCTTTATCCCGGTTCTACATGTGGCTGGGGACTTTTGCTGGGAGAGGAACTTTGGGCACCGAGGCAGAATAGTTCCCACTCTGTCCATCAGCCTCTGCAAAGCTGGTCACCAGTTTGCTGCAAGGGTTTCCATGGCAGGGGTCTGCAGGAAAAGACAAGTAACAGAGTAGATCCTAGGGTCTCTCCTGGAACCAAACTAGCTCTCACATTGCCTTTGTATGACCTGAGCTGCCCGATGAATGCCATCCAGACACTTTTCTCCAGCAGTCCCCTGGAACATCAGCTAGCACGAGCCCAACAGAGGGATGCCAGCTGCACTCACAGCGGAGCCAAACCCAACCAGAAACGCCCGTAACATCCAATTCTACCAGGAACTCCTGCTCCCTCAGCTCTTTGCCTTTATTCTCCACCAACAGAGGCCTCTCACGCCCCTCAGCTCCACCTTATTCCAGGACAGGGCGGGGGACATTTTGCAGACTCTCCTCAGGAGAGAGCGGGGGAAGAGCGGCCGCGCTGAGGCACCTCCCTTCTGTTCCGGCCTATTTCCATCACCGGCCATACCGCCGTAGCACTCCCCCACCCCAAAGGCGCCCTTCTCCCCATACCCGTCCCTAACTGCGCCTTCCCCCGCCCCCGGGGCCGGCAGGGAGCCGCCTGTCCCCGCTCCGGCCCCCACCCCCGTTCCCGCTCCGCCGCCTGAGGGGCCGGACGCAACGGCCGCGCCCAACGGCCCCCACCGCTCACGTGACCCCCACCGGGCGCGCCGCGCCTCGAGCCACGCCCCCCCTCCACCTCCCGGCTCACCCGCAGGCCCAACCATAGAGAAGCCTCCGCGCCGGGGAGAGAAGAGCAGCGGAATCATAGAGTGCGCTAGAGTGCTCACTTCCGGAGCGCAGTTCCGCGCGGCGTGGCGCGGCAGTCGCGCTTTACGGCGGCGCGCCACTCGGTCCCGGTTCAAGATGGCGGTGGGGCCGCGGCGGCAAGGAGCGCGGGGGTTATAGAGGCCGCCGCAGCGGGAGGGAGCCGGGCCGCCCCGGCCGGGCGGAGGGGTGAGAGGAGCGGGACGAGACGGGCCTAGAAGGGGAAGGGAAGCGAGGGAAAGAAGGCGGTTTGCGCTAGCGCCTTCTCTTCCTCCTTCCCTCGGGGGAGGAGGGGAGGCTTTCGGGTGCCTCATGGGAGACTTTCTGCCTCGTTCCCCAGCGGCCAGGAAAATCATTAATTTAGTGGTCGTTTACTTTTTCCCTATCGGCTGTTAACTTGTTGCATTGAAGCTCTTTGCTTTGTGTCCTAAAAGAATTTGAGATCGAGGTTTCAGAAGTTTGTTGTCTTTCCCTTTACCCTTTAAATGCTAGAAATCTGGAAAACGCGGGGTGCAAATGTAACTCCTGCTCGGTGAGGTTCCCTCCTAAAAAAATGATAGTATCTTGCAATAAAATCCGTGTAATCTTACAAGTAGGAAGTATATTATTGCTGATCAGAGATCGTGGGGTGCTCTTGCAAACATCAGGCCAACTGTGAGCATAACCTGGTAGTATGAGCCATGAGCAGAGCTCTGTAGATTTTTACTAGTCAGGACATTAAATGTGGTCAGTTCTTGGAGCTTGCTGGGAACCGCTTCTGCGAGGCCTCAAAGCACAAAATGAGACACTGTGCTTAATCTCTTTTTAGGGGATAAGGGGAGGCACATCGTTTAGTGGTCTGAAAGTTGGCTGTGATTAGGAAGAAGGATGCATATGGCAACTGCAGTGAGGCAGCAGAGAACTTTTGGCTGAACTTGTAAATACTTTCACTTTGGTTGCGGTCTGTTTGGATGCAGTATGGTGACTATAAAGCTGCATCCCATCAACTCTCAAATTTCAGAGAGTGTTTTAGATTTTTGGGTGGAATCTGTTGTGTGTTGTGTTTTTTCTTTTTTTTTTTCCTTTTTTTTTTTTGATGGTGTTTTGACAAGGAAGTAGGGTTGGAGGTGGGGGGAGATTATAGCTGTGAGAGAGGCAACATGACTGGCTGTAGTTTGGACGCTTAAGTAGTTGTCAGTAAGTTGAAGAAACATCTAGAGACAGGAAATAATTGTTTCCAGAATAACCTTTTCTTCTCTGGTCATCGTAACACAGCTTGCAATAATACTGATGAAGGTAGAGAGCATAAGGGCAGTGGGATAGCAGTGGCCTATGGCAAGGAGAAGATGACATGGATGTGTGTGCAGAACACTTGCTGGTGGATAAAATGGGTGCTGGGGTGAGAAATCAAGGACAGCTTAAAAGTCTGAGGAAAAGAGGAAATTTGTGGGAAGCATTTGAAATAGAGAGGAATGGAAAGGTAAAAATTGAAGAGCTTTTCTGAGAGTAAATCAAAAGCTAGAAGGACTCTGATATGCTCTAAGAAAAACAGAATGTGTGTTTTTCCCTCCCCTGTGCACTCTGTAGTGTAAGCAAGAAGGTTCTCGGTCTGAGTCTTGAAGTGAATAACAATCTAGTTGATGTTTAAAGCAGGTATTTAGCAAAGTAGTAGTAAGTAGGTACTTAATTAAATAGTAGTACTTTGTTAAAGTAGGGTAATTTTGATGTGAATGTCTGATCTTGTAAGCATTTGAGGATCTCATAAGTATTTGAGGTTTTTGAGAGAGCAACCTGCATATATGGAGAGAAGAAATAAGCATACTCGAGCTACTGGTGCATAGGACCTGAAATCATGTCATCTTTTCCAGGCCTCTCCCTCTTCTTAAAATTTTGTTTTTGAGTTGGAAGGAAAAAAGTCAAAATGGGGCGGAGATCTACATCATCCACCAAGAGTGGGAAGTTTATGAATCCCACGGATCAGGCCCGTAAGTATCCGTAAAAACTGAGCAAATGGGAATGGGGGGGTTCTAGGGAAGCAGATATAAAGCTTTCTCTGAAGATATGATCCTCACTTGTGAATCAGAACCGAGTTTCCCTAACTTGAAAGGTATTCTCTTGGTCTTGGCTGGTGTAAAAACTTCCTGAGAAGGTTGCTTGCTTGCAGACTGTTGTTTCTCTGCAGTATTTAGCTCTTAGTTTATACTGTAGTTATCAGTGTTCAAAGGTCTTTATGCTTAGCTGTTGGCTAAACTGCAAACTGCTGCTTGGGACATTGTTAATCTGTCTGAGGCTAGAATTTGAGGAACACGTAAAATTTTGCAAGTGGTCTGGTTAGTTGAGGGAGTTGTCTAACCATGTTTTTCCTTTTGGTAACGTGCCAGATGTTGTCAATGCTAAGCAGGTAAAGAAAATCCAGACTTCCATGGTGAATATGCCTTACTTCAGATGTGTGTTCAAAGCCGACATAATGCGTTGTCTGTTATTGGCTCTATTTCAGCTTCTAGGCAGCAATCCTTTCATGACTGCACACATCACTATGACTTTTGCAGCCTATTGTTCTTTTCTGTATAGAAACACCCCTGCTTCAGAAGACACAAAGACTGCTTTATCTCCTTTCTTTTCTGTATAACACACATGAAATAGAAATCTATTTCGTGCTGTATTTCACTCTCGCTGGGAAGATGAGTGTAAAAGTTACAGTCTCTGTAAAATGAGTGAATTGTTGAGAAACGGCACTAGTCTTGATGAAGGAAAGGTTCTTAATGGTTGTGGTTGTCTCGTTCAAGTTATTTTCTCTTTTCCCCCTCCTCTCTAGGGAAGGAAGCTCGGAAAAGGGAGCTGAAGAAGGTAAATAAAGTGATCAGAAATGTTTACTTGGCATTCTCTGTACTATGTATCATGTTTGTGATTGTAATGGGCCATGGCTGATGAGTAGGCTACAGATGTTTTGGTTGATACTGTAAGATTGACTTTGGAAAATATTGTCCAAACAAATAGCTTTAAGAAAATGTAGACAGAAATCTTGTTTTGAGTAACCGTATCTCATCACCTACTATTTTTTAACTTGTGATGATTACAGCTTTTTGAAAGCTTTTTGAAACATTATTGTAAGTACTTGGGAATTAAAAAAACCCAACCAAACAACAAATAAACCACCCAAGACTCACATACTTTTTCGTGTGGTTTACTGTATACCTTTTGGCAGTTTGTTATCTTGTTGGTTGTATGTGTCTTAATTGGAGTGAATGAATTATAGAAGCATTTGTAAATAGCAAGATAGTGGAATTAAAATTCCCAGAAATTTTAATTACCTTTGCTGCTGATTTGTGCCATGACTAATATTTGCAGGGCATTTTGAGGCGCATTTATTTCTGCAGACTGGGAATATTGGGAGGGGACTATTTGGTACAAATGTTCTGTTTCTTTCTCCTGTGATGTTTTTCTGATCTGCTTGATCTCTGATTTTCTTAGAACAAAAAGCAACGAATGATGGTACGAGCAGCTGTACTGAAGATGAAAGATCCAAAGCAGATTATCCGGGACATGGAAAAATTGGATGAGATGGGTGAGTGAGAGGTACCAGGTGCTGGACTTAGGCAGTGGTTTATGTAGATGCATAACATAATTTGAAGGGACAACCGAGAGACTAAAATAGAGTTTCCTTTTTCCTTTCCTGTTAGAAGGGAAGATTCTATGAATAATTGGGGATTGATTATGATTTGAGGTGATGTGGTGCCATCAAAGATGACTTTTTTCCAACAAGATGGCTGATAAAAAGAATAAGTAGTATGTGTGATAGTAACGTAGAGTTGAAAGAGAGGATTATCATAAGGCTGAAGACTTCCTGAAGATGGAGATTGGAAGTTGTTTGCTTTGAAGTTGTTTGATTCCTCGCAATTGTGCAGTAGAGTAACTTATAAATTTTGGGGTTGTTTTTTGCTGTCTTGGATTAGAGTTTAACCCAGTACAGCAGCCACAACTTAATGAAAAAGTGCTAAAGGATAAACGCAAAAAACTCCGTGAGACTTTCGAGCGCATCTTGCGGCTCTACGAGAAGGAGAATCCTGACATCTATAAAGAACTGCGCAAGTTGGAAGTGGAGTATGAACAAAAGAGATCACAACTCAGCCAGTATTTTGATGCTGTCAAGGTAATCCTGATTGTATTTCAGAATTGTAACTGTGGCAGAGTGTACTATTTGTCCGCTTGTTAGGTGTGACAGTTACAAAGGAAGGGAACTTTTTATAAGAGACCCGCGTATATGTTACGTGGCCCATATTGAGTACTTACATTAATTGGCGTAGTATCTCTGGTTACAGCATTTCAGTGAGGACAGCATGGGGGTTATCAAATCTGTATTTATGTCTGATATTGATTTCATTCAACAAGAAATTACAGGGGAAAGGAAAATTTATATTGTAAATCAACAATGTCAGAATTTCTTTTCTGTATCAAAAAGAGAGAGCCTGTGAGTGTGCAGATGATATTTCGGTGAATTTTTGCTAAATCTGTTGCTGGAAATCATGAGAATCCTTTGGCATTCCTTTAAAGACCTTTCTTTGACATTCTTCCCTACCATATTGGAGAACATAGTGTTGCCCGAGTGCAAGTATCTGTAAGATTTTTCTTTTTCTTTCATTCTTTGGAATATGCAGCAGCCTGTGATTTGTGCCTTCTGGATACTCAAAAAATACAGGTGTACTTGTCTGAAGTCCCCTTTGGGGACTGAAGGTCTAAAGGGAGATAGAAACCTGACTGGATTTTTGCTAAAGTCTTTCATGCGCACACTGTGTGTGCTTTGTTTTGTGTTGAAAGCTTTTACTTGTTTCCCAAATGTCTTTCATGGACTGCTGCAAGATAACATGTCCTGAGAACAGACACCTTTGGCAAGTGATGTCAGGTCCCGTGTGATCTGTACTTTTGAAAGGTCATGAGGTTGTGCAGTAGCTTCTGTGGGAGTAACCCATTATCTCGTCTTTTTTTTTTTTTTCTTTTTTCCCCAGAATGCTCAGCATGTTGAAGTAGAAAGTATCCCCTTACCAGATATGCCGCATGCTCCCTCCAACATCCTCATACAGGATATTCCCCTTCCAGGGGCCCAGCCACCTTCTATCCTCAAGAAGACATCAGCCTATGGGTAAGTGGAAAAAGAAACTTATTACTGGGGAGGAGCTAGGGGTAGAAGCAGAGGTAATATCAACTAGCAGAAATCAGGAATTCTGTGTGAGTGAATTGTACTTTCTTTTAACTCTTTAATCTTTCCCTACTATTACACGTTTTTGTTGAAATTGCTATGAAGAATGCTAGAAGAAACTATGTCTTCTAGAATTTGTCTTTCTGTATATCAGTAAAACTTAAAGCCCTGACAGTTTGAACATAAGGGCCCCTTAAATTGCCATGTGTATGATTTTGTCTGGCTAGTCTATTCAATTTAAGCTCCTAGTGTACTTATTTATCAGGCTTCTCGTTCTAGGACTAGTTCTTTCTATTTCTTTCTGATTAGCCTTCTGTTTTCACCAGCTTTGTGCTTACTTCATTCTGCTTCTATGGTGGGATTCAATCCTTGCGTTTTTTTCAGTCTTCTCAGAAGCTTGCTTTTGTCTGGTCTTCCAGCAATCATGTCTCTGTATGAGGTTGTAAACTCCTTGGGAAAAATCTGTACTTTATAAATGTTCATGTTTCTTTTTAGTAGGTGTGTAAGCAATGATGAGAGAAGGCTAAAGAATTATATTAAGTGCGCATTTGCTTTTGTTTGTTTGTCTTTCTATATTTTTCATTTCCTTTCTTATTTCCAGACCACCAGTTCGGTCCATTTCTGTACTTCCTCCTCCTGGGCTTGGTGTTCCACGTTTACCTCCAGGCAGGAAGCCCCCTGGACCTCCTCCAGGGCCACCTCCACCTCAAGTCCTACAGATGTATGGCCGTAAAGTGGGTTTCACCTTGGAGATGGCTCCTCGAAGGCGAGAAGAGGAGATTTCTTACGGTTCTGAAGCAGGTAAGGTCTTTCCTATTACTGTCTGGGGTTTTCCGTGGCCTCTCTGATTTGCTATGGGTAGTACTGCCGTGAATGTAGTGTGCTCTAGACAAGGTATTCTCAGGGCAATATGGATGTTAATACTACTTGAAGGACTCTTCTTAAGTGATTGCACCTCTGAGGTGATTCTGGCATATTTCATATCATCTGCAATTTTGTTTCCAGCTATATTTTTAAATGTTGAAACTCCTATTTACAACTTTCATATATTTATTTTTTTCACTAGGTTTCACAGATTGGATATTTTCCCATGTAGTCTTAACAGTGCTGTAATGTTGCACATATTATCCCTTAAAATAACCCAACCTTTCTCTGCGAAATCCTGCCTTTGTCAAAAAAAACCCAAACAACCCCAAACCAAACCAAACCAATAAAAAAACCCCAACTGACCCTGGGTATGCATTTGTTAGGGGAATCTGGGTCCTCCTTTTCATATGGTTACTGTATCATTCCCTAGAAACTTTTGTGAATGGGTAGATCGGCTTTATTGCATACCAGAAAGCATTAAAGTATTTCAATGGTGGCCAACTGGTGAATACAAATGAACGAAGGAGTTGCAGATAGGAGTTGCCTTCCCTTCTTTTCTGTGCAAATTAACCAGCTGGTTAATAGGCAAAGTTATAAATAAACTTTCCAAAATATTCTTTCAGAAGATTTGCTAAACAGTAAAGGGTTGACAATATGTCCATGTTGTTGCTAGGGGGATTTTTCTAACTGTAGATGTACAAAGTATTCTGTCTTTCACACTAGCGTATTTGGAGTTTATGCATTTCCTAATACTTTGCTTCCCGCAGGACAGCGAGGGCATGATGACGATATGTCCAGTACCAGTGAAGATGAAGGTTATCCTGAGGATATGGATCAAGACAAGCATGATGAGAGTAGCGATGACAGTGACAGCGACAGGTCAGATGCAGATAGTGAAGGCGAGGACTTCCTGCATCGTGATAATGACAAGGAGAGGGAAGGTGGTGAAGAAAAGAAAACAGGTATGATGGGAAGTTGTAGATTGGGGTTTGATTTTTTTTTTTTTTTTTTTTT
>RSEF01000001.1:58740319-58750449 GCA_003993805.1 Himantopus leucocephalus
TTTTTTTTCAAGAGAGAAACATAGTTTGTGTCTTTTTTCCTGACTGGGAGGAAAAATAATTTGTTTAGCCAGCTAACTCTGTTCTAACTCGCCTAAATTCCAGCTGAAGAGTTTTTGTTAGTAAATGGATTGGAAGGAAACTGCCTGGAAGTGAAGCATCTTTTTTGGATGGACCTGTTTTCTTAACTGTTAAGTTAGCTTAGTAAGGTCATGAGCCATTTTTCACCTGAAGCATTGAATTGGCAGAGTACCCTACAAAAATTAAGCCTCAGTGTAAAATAGTCACTGATCAGTGACTTGAACAACTAAGACAACTAAATTTCACACTGCTAATGCTTTTGGATAATATTTTTTTTTTTGATTGCTTCAGATAATCGGTAACACCAATATTAACCTTTATGTAAGGAGCATGATTATGTTAGAATCATACATTATCCATACCAGGTAGAAGACTTAAATCTATCTCATTTTTATGATTTTCTTCTCACCTCCCGCCACCCTTGCCCATGCTTTACTTTCCCCAGGTCATAGCGTACGGTTTGCAGACATGCCTGGGAAGTCACGAAAAAAGAAAAAGAACATGAAAGAACTGACTCCACTCCAGGCCATGATGTTACGAATGGCAGGTGAGTGAGGTTGGATGTATTAAGTGGAGATATGCTGTTAGGCTTCCAGTTAAGCTTATCAGAGAAACCTTACTTTGTTTGCACAGGTTTTTATTTTATAGAGTAAATATTTTACTGTCAAACTGTAAGATCTGCTAAGAGTATAAGCTGTGGTTAGTTATTTGTAGGGTTTTTTTAAATTCTTTTTAGTTTAGTAGTGCATGTGTTTTGCATAGCGGAGTTGAAGTTGTAGTAGCAACTTACGGGGTTTTTGATGTACTGGGATTTTTTTCATCTAAATTTTACCTTGCTTAACTTTTAAACAATTGCTCAAATGAAATATGAACATCTTAGTGAAAAAGAAAGGATGAAATTGTCTATGGGCTCAGCCTGTAACCTGTAAGGATCTGTGCTCCCTAAAAATATCTTTTGGCAGAAATAAGGTAACCAATAGAGTGAAGACTTTTTTGTTTCTTTTAGAAAGACACCCCAGTATCTTTCAAAGGTGCTAGAGTTTCTTGGACATAGGGGTTATGTTTATTTTGAGGTTGTGTCCCCATTCCCATTCCCCCATCTCTCCACAAAATCCCCCAAACTATAGATCAAGTAGCTGCTGTTTGGGTTGGTAGTAGAAGTTTCAGCTCCCACAGGAACACATAGCTCTTGGTGGCAGAGCTCTGTCTAGAACAGTGATATTTTTTTTTTTTTTTTTAAACCTTACTTCAAAGGAAACAAAACTGACCACATCTTATTGTTAAACAGAAAGAAAAAAGAAGTTTTATCTATCTTTTTCTTCTTTTTATTTGGTTTATCTNTTTTTTTTTTTTTGTTTTTTTTTTTTTTTTTTTTTTTTTTTTTATTTTGTGTGCTCAAGATCTCTGCTCTCTGGTGTGTGCTCAAGTTTCCTGCTCTCCGATGTTCACAAAGATATTAGCTGTGGACTGATGTTATAATTTTCTCTGTTTCCAGGTCAGGAAATCCCAGAAGAAGGGAGGGAAGTGGAGGAATATTCGGAAGAAGAGGAGGAGGAGGAAGACGACTCAGAGTCTGAAGAGACATCGCAGCAACAGCAGCAGCAACAACTCAGTGAGGAAGCTCTTGCAGAGACTGGGTCGTCTACTGCAACCTCCCAGGCACAACAGCAACAACCGCCTCCGCAGCCTGTTCCTCCAACTCAGATACAGGCACCTCCTATGCCTGGGCCACCTCCTCTAGGACCACCTCCGGCCCCTCCACTGAGGCCCCCAGGCCCACCCACTGGCCTTCCTCCTGGCCCTCCACCAGGTGAATACTTGATTTACTCTGCTTTGAAGGATGCAAGTTCTCCATACTACAGACAGTGTATCAGTTCGGGGAGTTTTTAAGCTGCAGAATGTGTTGCAGATGAGGTACGGGAGCCCAGTGCGATCTCTTGCTGTGTGATCTCTTCTGTGGTCAGTCTGTTGTTGCTGTACTGTGCTTTTGAGGCGTCAGGCTCCCGGAGCTGTAGTCAGCCTGATGGGCATTGCCTTGTTTGTTAGCACTAACACTGCGAGGCAGCAGTGGAGCCAGTGTTGGAGTACGAAGAACAAGGCCTGGTGCCATGTGCCTCTCCAGTGTTGTTGGTTGGTTTTTTTCCTTTCTTGTGTTGTTCCCCCTCACACCCTACCCTGAACAAGATATGCTAAAGAGGTTTGGGAGCCGCTACCTAGTTATAGGCTTTGATGTTGGGTTTTTTTTGTTGTTTGTTTTTTTTTTNTTTTTTTTGTTGTTGTTTTTTTTTTTTTTTTTTTAACAAGCTGTGTTGTGAATGCTTCTGCTGTTCTACCACGTGATTGTATTTCAGGCTTGTTAGGGAAGAAAACTGTCCTCAGATGAAATAAGTACTAAATTTGAACTTATGTCAATATTGGACTGCCTGGAGACTACTAGCAATTAGGCCAATCAGTGGCGCTTTTTTTTATAGTGTATGGGTTTTTTTTCTGAGGGCAAACACCTGAGTTTTTTTCATTTAGAGGAAGACAGCAGTTTATTTTCTGTAAGTTAGTGGGGTTGCCGCATAGCGGAACTGTATAACAGTAACAAGCTGTTCTGTAATTAAAAAAAGCATATAAATCTGTCTCTTGAGTTTTTATACTTACATCAGAAAGATCAATAGTTGGACTGTAGTGAGGAGCAGTATGTACTAGGATTTTAATGTATTTTAGTCTATATGGATACATTAACAATGTGATTTATTTTTTTTTCTTTCTAAGGGAAGCAGGTGGAGAGCAAAAGTCTTTCCCATGTCTTCCTGACAGTTTTATTTCTGATATCCCCTAGAGGAGGAACCTCAAAACAGTTACTTTCAATAGAGAAAAACTACTTACTACTTCTCAGTCCAGAAGGGCTGTCAAATGCCAGAGTGAAAAATTATTTCACTTTTAGCGGTTTAAATTCTAACAACCTCAGGTCAGTAGCTGTTCTCTGACATTGTTTCATTACATGGGGAAGAGCCCTTTAGAAGATCTGTTTAATCTGGCAGCTGGCTAGCATTAGAACAGCTTTCAAGTTCCTGTTGAGGATCTTTAGTATTAGTCGATGGGATAGTTCATGGTTAAGAAAACCCAAAACTAAATTTCTCTTCCTTTGTCTGCGCGCTTTCAGGAGCTCCTCCGTTCCTGAGACCTCCTGGCTTACCAGGACTGCGTGGGCCTTTGCCTCGACTTCTACCGCCGGGTCCTCCACCTGGGCGACCACCTGGCCCTCCCCCAGGCCCCCCACCAGGTCTGCCCCCAGGTCCTCCTCCACGTGGGCCTCCTCCTCGCCTGCCCCCTCCTGCCCCACCAGGTAAAGTATTCTGTTTGCTTCAGCCGCCAAGTCCCTCCCTGCTTTATTTTCCCAGTTTCTGCTGTGGCGACCAAGCCAGGAAGTATAAGTGGTTACCAGTTTGCCTTTGTTCCTGTCTTGTGTGGTTGCATTGTGCTGTATCTCCTTCTATGTAATAACAACAAATAATTCCATACTGCTGTGTGCAGTTTAGTAGCGAGAAATCCCTCAAAAATGGAGTTTCAGAATTGAAACTTCTGCTGGACTGTTTCTGAATAACTCCCGGGTGCTATAATAGTGCTCCGCTTAATGAGTTGGAGGTAGGGATATTTATTTCTTCTGCCTGGTCATGCATTTCTGATGACTCTCAAGTTCCAGTGGGATGGATCATCAAGAAACTTTATTTTCAGATTATAACTTTAAAATTTGAAAGGGAGCAATAACTGGGCTCTTGTAGCTTTAAAGTGTGAGGAGCAGCAGCGTTTTCAACCCAGCATTTGGTACAGTGTTGAAAACACTTATTTTTTAAAGCTAGTGCTACTGCATCTTGTTGTTTTGCAGGGTTTGGGTTTGTGGGTTTTTTCTTTTTCTTTTTTTTTTTTCTTCCCCCCCTCCTTGGCTTTCTGAGCCTGTGCACTTTTTGACCAAAGATTCTAAGACTCCCACGTGTGGAGTCAGTTCATTGTTTCTTTTCTTCTTACAGGTATCCCTCCTCCTCGCCCAGGCATGTTACGGCCGCCTCTGGTGCCTCCATTAGGACCTGCCCCACCTGGGCTCTTCCCACCAGCTCCCATTCCAAATCCTGGAGTACTGAGTGCCCCACCCAGCTTGATTCAGCGCCCCAAGGCGGATGACACCAGTGCGGCCACCATTGAGAAGAAAGCTACGGCCACTATCAGTGCCAAGCCGCAGATCACTAACCCCAAGGCAGAGATCACTCGCTTTGTGCCCACTGCCTTGCGAGTGCGCCGAGAGAATAAAGGGGCTTCTGCTGCCTCCCAGAGAAAACAGGATGATGAGCCTGCTCTCCCGTTAACCAAAGCTGCCCCTAAGGCTGGATCATCTGCCCCTATCTCTGTACAGACAAAGGATGATGTGTATGAAGCCTTCATGAAAGAAATGGAAGGTCTCCTGTGACCTGTCATAGTCCTAGTTAGCTTTTCTGCCCCTCCACACAGATCAGACCACCGCAGAGGGAGGAGAAGGAAGGGTTTTCCTGCAAGCAACGAAAGGGCTCGCATGACAGGGAATAGTTCCCTACCCACAGGTTAACTTGCCAGTATGCTCTGAACAGGGACCGCTGCAGATGAGGTGTGGCTGGGGACCTCCTTTCAGAGCTAGCGTGTCCCCTTGGTGGAAGAAAATCACAGTCAAGAAGGTGATGCTGCGTTCCTTGAGTCCTCCCCCTTCCTTGGAGGGAGATAATGGTACTCTGGGGAGGGGGAGCATGGGGGGTGACTATGCTCTGTCTGAATCCTTGCACATCCTGAATGCTGGCAGGGTAGCGGAACGGGTTTTTAAGGAGCCAGAAAAGTGTTAGCAGCGTTTCATACACGTATGGTTGTCCAGTTTTTATTTTCTGTACTGTTCTTTTCTGTAAATATTTTATAATCCTGTTTTTTAGTTGCAGTGAGATTGATCAATCATCTTTCTTCCAGGGTAGTCAGGGAGGTAATTTGTTGCGTATACCGTACACTGGAATTTTGCACCCTGTGCCCTTTACGGTCATCTTGATGGCTTTTCATCGGCAGGGGAAACTTCATTTTGTCTTGTGAAAGACAATAAATGTTCAGTGTATCAAAAGACTGGTTTTCTTGTGATTTGTCTAAAAGTAGTATGTAGATGGAAAGGGGGGAGATTCTTTGCTGGCCTTGCGGGAAGGTGGAGGCATTCTGAACCTCAGAAAAGAAAAGCAATAGCTACATTGTAAATAACATACACCCTTTTTTTTTTTTTTAGCTAAAGTTCTGCCATATTCTTGTTTTTAAGTTTCTAAATATCCCTTTCAGCCTTCGTTGGTAGCTAGTAGAAACTTGTCCTGAAGTACTACTAATAATTACAAAGTGATTTCTTTTATATACTCTTATTGAAAGGTTTATGTCATATCAAGCCTCAGATACCCACTGGATGCAGATTGGACAGACTACCTGAAGTAAAACTTGGTAAACAGTTTTAATTCAAAGAGCTTGACAGGTAATCTCAGTCATGGAAAATCTCTGATTTCAAATTTTGTGAAGTTGGTGATTTTTAAGGTGCAGATATTTTTTAAAAAAGGACTTTCAAATTTCCAGCTTAAAACATTCTTTTTCTATTTTGGTGGAAGTATTCCTTTCAGCTTCATTCACTGTGCTGACGGAGCCAAATATTCCAGTAACCCTTACCACACGCGAGAAGCAAACCTTTATTCTCATTTGAAACAGACTGCAAAATCTCCTGGGGTCTTGTAAACAAATCCGTTTTTCAGACCAGTGGGATCAGTTGTGTGGGTAATAAGTCTTTCCCAAATGAGCTGCTGCTTCAGAGGGAGAATTGCATTTTTGAAATATTCAAGTTTTGTCTGGAATGCTGAATTGGAGTACGAGACTAGTGTTAGTACTTAGCTATTTATGTAGGTGTCTTCATCCTGTTTAAAAAAAAAAAGTGAGTATTGTAAGTGTAATGGAGCATAAAAGAAATTAAGAAAACTCTCCTGTGTCCCCGTTGAAGAGCTTGTAGTGAGTGTGAAGGGGTTTTAAGAGCAAGTCCTCTAGCAATATATCAATTTCTAGGTGACTGTATCCAGACTCTGGTGGGTTTTTACATTGTTACTGAAGAGAATTTATATTAAGCTGCCAGACAAATAGATATCTAAAGCAATACCTATAGTATTCAGCTTAGCTGAATATTCAATATTTTGAGGTTAGATCTGTTTTAAGGAGACAAAATTATTAGCTACCCGAACTTATGTTTGAAAACTTCGATTCTGTTTTCACAAATTCTGGACACAAACAGGTTTTTACAACAGTTCTCTTCCTGGTACAGGAGTTGTTTGCAGTTGTGTCAGTGGTATCTTAAATCTTTCGTTTAGTTACATTTATGGGATGATATCTTTATGTTTTAGCTTTAAAAAAAAAAATGGCATTTTTGTATTTGTTCTAAGTGAAATGTATGAATGGTGATTTTTTGGGGGGAAGGGCATCATTGTGCTACCTATGACCCTCGGGTTGGTAATACAATTGACCCTCCCTCCCAGGAAGCAGCCTGAGGAGAAGAGGAACCGTGTTGCAGGATGAGGACTTCCCTCCCTGCCACATTCAAGGTCGAGAAAATCTCCCCGGCGGCCCTCTGATTACATTAGTAACCTGCAGGAGTCCCTTGATTCTTTCTGCTCCTCCAACTTCAGTCTGGAATTTTTTTAATCTTTTTTTTTTTAATGATCCTTTGGCCATATTCTCACCTAGGTGAGCCACCTTTTCTTCTCTTGGGACGGAGTGAACAATTGTTGCTGAACCTATTCTTCTTCAAATTGAGGCAAAAGCATTTGAACTTGCTAGATGTTTAAATGGGCACAAAAAGGTAAACTTCGTGCACAAGGAACGTGCGTCATATCAGAAGGGTAACTTCCTCACCCTGCCCAGGGTGAAGGGGGGTTGCAAATGAGGTAGGTAGTTTCCTACAACTGATAGACCTCTAAGATGGCTTTGGGGAAGGGAGGCAGAGGGGGGAGAAAGTGCTCCTGGAACGGGCGTCGAGGCCACACGGAAAAGGAGGCTTCTTGCCTTCTGTTGCGGTTTTATTTTTGGATAAACCTGTGAGGTTGGGAGCTGTAGGACTAGCTGGGACTGTGTGTGTAGAAGCTGGCTGCGTGTGGGCCTGATTCTTCATCTGATTGACCAGAACTGTGGGTTGTCTTCAGCTAATTTAATATGGGGGATATTTTTTTTTCTTTCCTTGCCTTTGACAAAGTTCTAAGTGGAAAGAGCACAAAGAAGTAAACTCTTCCTGTCACTTCTATGAAAGCAACGGGGTACGTGGATACCCTGACTCCAGTCCCTGTGCTCAGGTAAACACCTGGTTGTCCACCAGCCACGCAAATCACGGACTGTGGCAGAAGCATCAAATCCAGCTTCGGGGACTGCTGACAGCCTTTTCTTCCCCAGCAATTTCCTTGCTAAACTGACAATACTTGGACCAGACAGATGAATTTTTCCCTTGATCCGTGTGTTATCTTTGCTCTCTGGTAATGACTCTGAGTGAGTGGAATCCTTAAAAAAAGAACACATCGATGAAATTTGCTTTGGCTGAATATCCATTGAATTACATAAGGTTTGTGTTTATACTTCTGTCAAGAGAAAATAGGAAAATGCTCCGTAGTATCCCTACTGTGTCTCAATACTCTGATGTTGGTCAAAAAACAATGGAATACTGTTCAATTTTATATATCAAATTGATACTGTTTGTTTGTTGTTTGAGGGAGAGTTGAATCAATGTTTAATATTTGAATATTAAGCAACCTGGTCTAGTGGGAGGGGTCCCTGCCTATGGCAGGGGGGTTGGAACTAGATGATCTTCAAGGTCCCTTCCAACCCAAACCATTCTATGGTTCTATGATTTAAATGGAAATTGGTTTGTTGGAAGGGAGAGAAGACCACAATAGAAAGCTTGTGGCGTATTCAAGAACAGCCTGTGTTTCAACACAGCCTGTGGAAACAATTATGTATTTCCCTTATGATGGCACTGGTCGTGGACCCAACCCTGTAATACCATCTTCTCTACAACTCCAGATGTTCTCAGCTCTGGACAACTGTTAACATAAAACCAGTCCAATTTGTTCGTATTTTCGTATTGTGGTCATACAGACCTTTGGGATCCTTCTCTGTAATACCACCTCCATCTTGGCTTCACATATTTCTTCTGTGGCCCTGAAGAAGAAATGATCATGGGGAGGAAAGGGGCACAGGGAAGGGATGCGACTTGCCTGATGGATCAGAGAAAACTAATGATGGCACAAAAATGGAAACACAGAAAGACTCCTGAGATTAGTTAATTTGGCATAATCCACTGAATTACACCACTAAGGAAAGATGCTTTCTAAGGGTTACTGAACCTTCAGAAGAGGGAGATTGTCTTGGTTGCCCAGACATAAACAAGTTGTGACCGTATTTTGTTTGTGCTCTGAAGTTCTTTTTATTTTGCCTTGTTTGTAATCCTGCTACGACTGGCATGTTGTGAACAGTTTAGACCAGAATTCCTACAACTGTACCCTTCTGGAAAGAAGGATGCAGTGAGTTCTCTCTTGCTCTCTGACTTACAGAATTTAGATGAAATGTATTATTTTTGGTGTTTTGGTTGGTGGGGTTTTTTGTTTGTTTGTTTAGTTTGGGTGGTTTTGGTAGGTTATCATGGGTGATCTGGTGGGAGTCATGCCTTTCCCTGAAATATGACAATGCTAGTGTCCAGGGCAAGCAGCATAGCCCGGCACACACGCTCCTCACTTCACTGTAATTTTATGATATTGCTGTCATAGGATCTGGGTTGCATTACAAAGAACCACAAGTTAAGAGTAACAGAAACATCAAGGAGTGAGGATGGGAAGAAAAAAGTCACACAGAACAGGAATGCATGGAAACGATAGCAGAATCCCATGCTGTGGGGAAACAGAGGAAGAGCTGTCTGTGGAACAGTGGGCGAGCAGAAGGATGTGGCTGTCCAGGGTGCAGGCTGCTGCATTGGTTTAGGCAACGATAGTGCCTGCCCTTGCTAGAAATGCATGGAAGAAAGAGAAAAAGACGTCAAGGAATAAGGAGAAACTGTGGGTAATTAGAGCATGGGAGCAAAAAGTGATGAGGAATCTCTTTGTCCATAAGACAAGCCCAGACTGTACCAGACAAACATCCTGAATCTTGATGGAGTCGATTCAGTTTATTGGTGCAGTGAGATATTCTCTAGTCTGAATAAAAGCAGCACAGCCTGCCTTCTAATGCTCTGTAGAATAGTCTTGCAAACGATACCACGTTAGTTTGATTAAAGTAATATTTGAGCGATTTGTCTCCAGCATCAGAGAAATTTCCTCTGTTATGTGTTCCTGCCTGGTTTTGACACACAGCAGTAGTGCTGGCCTGCAAATGAACGTTTCTATTTTGTAATAATCATATTTTTTTTTTAAAAAAAAAGTAATCCTGTAGTAGCATTTCTGAGGTTCCAAATACAGGATGATTTCTAAAACAGCAGCGATGGCATTAGCAGATGCTCCCCCTGTTCCCGGCAGGCAGCGGCGCGCACGTTTCCCTGTAAGACGGGCTTCTGGAGCACGTCCGGGGGAGCGGAGGGGGGGGAAGAGCAGCGGCGGGGGTTGCTCGGCCGAAACGAGCAACGACCGGAGCCGGGGGTGGGGGTGGGTGGGTTTGGCCCCCGCTCCGCGCCGCCGCTGCTCCGGGACCGCCCGGCCCGGCCTCTCCCCACACCCCCCCCCCGCGCTTCACGGACACGGCCTGTGGTGGGCGGGGGCAGCGCGCAGGGCGGGGCATCCGCCTGCTTTCCCATTGGGTGGATTTGGATCCGCAGCGCCATTGGTCGGAGCGAGGGCGAGCGTGCTGCAGCCAATCAGAAAGCGGGCGGGTGCGCGCGGGGAAGCTATAAAAGGGGCCGGGCGCGGGGCGTAGCGACGCGTATTTCACGTCAGTTGGGGCGGCGGCTGCGGAAGAAGCGTCGGAAGCGATGTCGGGCCGCGGGAAGCAGGGCGGGAAGGCGCGCGCCAAG
>RSEF01000001.1:58759176-58824805 GCA_003993805.1 Himantopus leucocephalus
CCGCCGCCTTCTTCGGCTTCTTGGCGGCGGCCTTGGCGGCGGGTGCCGGGGCGGCGGCGGCGGGCGCTGCAGCTGGGGCGGTCTCGGACATGTCGGCGGCGCGGGGAGCACTGGGCGGCGGCGGCGGCGGCGCCCCCATTTATAGCAGCGCGGCGGGCGCTGATTGGTGGGGTCCGCCCGCCCCGCCCCGCCCCAGCGCCGCGCGCTCCGCGCTCCGGCTTGTGTTTCTTCGGGGGGAATAAAATGGTTTTTTTCTACTTTATCTGCCACGAAATCTCCCCTTTTCTGCTTCTGGGAGGCCGTGGCAGTGCCTGTTTCCGCCTATCCGTGTCTTGTCGCGAAAAGAGTGGAGTTTGGGTAGAGAGGGGACAATAAATCCCGAGTCCTGGAACCGAACGGAGCTCGAGAGAGCGAAAGTTTTGTTTTT
The DNA here is from genome assembly GCA_003993805.1 of Himantopus leucocephalus. NCBI lineage: Eukaryota > Metazoa > Chordata > Aves > Charadriiformes > Recurvirostridae > Himantopus > Himantopus leucocephalus. The sequence goes on from RSEF01000001.1 coordinate 58,759,604, forward strand.
CTTTGTAAATTAGAAATTCTCCTTTAAAGTTAACCTGAGACAGGAAACGCAGTGTTAATCTTCAGAGGGTCTTTTTCCCATTAGAGAAGAAAGCGAACAGTTAGAGCCTCATTCTTGAAAATAAAATCGTTTCAAAGAGAGTCAGGTAGCACAAACTCCCACAAGCCGTGCCTCCTCTTCCCTTACCGACGTTTATACCTCTGGCTGCTGCGAAACACTCAATTAGGGATTTTTTTTCCCCCCCCTTACTTCCAAAGCTAAAGTTTCCGGAGCCTATGAGTGAAATAACAGACAGCATATACTTTATTTACCTCAGAACGGGCCATTTTCTCTGCAACTCTTTGCTGTTGTTAACACAGCAAAAGGCTGTCTAATGTTAATGGAATAAATTGGGACACGAAGAGCAGAGATGAAAAGGTTTGTGTCGAATCACTGAGCTTCATGTGAGTCTCTGGGATACAGACACAGACCACACTCTAAATAAAGCACACAGTGCTATTTCTGTTAAATCTGTTGGTATGATTCAGTAACATGGGAAAAAATTGGCAGACATCAAGTCTGCGAGAGATGTGAACGCACCATTTTATTCACATTTTGATGCCAAGCTAGGAAGAAAAAAGATCACAATTTTTGCTCGCTGCTCTTTTGCCAGGTTACAGATCAACTCACAGCAGCTTCTCTACATAAATCCTTTGGCTGCAACGCAAAATGATGCAAAGCTGTTTATCCACAATGTTGTGACGGCTGTGTTAGCGTGCACACCTCCTTATCAGTTAAAACTTTGTATATACATTTGTGTTTCTGACAGGAATTCCTGTTTCATTTAACTTCAAGTTTAGTAGACATCACCCAGTTTAGCACTGTCATATTGCCGCATTTCTACCTGGTGTATACAAACTGCGCGGTTTACATATAGTGCTGACCAGATGATCAACTTCACTATTGCAACAAAATGCAGGATCTGTGACTGGAAAAATATCACCTTGCTCCCCTCTCTCATTCCACCACAGGGAACACAAATGAACCTCTTGAAGATTTTGGGTGACTCTTCATCTTCAATTAATTCACAAAGTCCCATTCTTCAAAACTTTGTACGGGCAGTTTGACCTTTTCTCATATCCCTATTGTAAAAAGGACTTCAGGAAAATAAACATATTTTTCTCTCCTACCGATGTTTTCTTTCTAGCTCTTCCTCATCATTGAGGTCTCATAGCCGAGAAGCTATCCCTGAGGCAGGGAGGGCAAATAATATGGCAAATTCAGCACGTCTGGATCTGGGCTACCCAAGTTGTGTTGGAAGCAGGATGGTTTATAGACCAATATTCATTAGGAATTTTACAAAGGCAAGAGAACTTGACAGTAAGACAGATTGACTTCATACAGTAACGGGGGGCATAAAGCATTTCAGAGTGAAATTGTTAACATCTCCTAAAGTTTCCTGAAATCAGGTGGATGACTGTATGTTTGCTCCGTCCCATCTAGGTCTCGTAAAAGCCCTGGTGTCCTTTAAAAAACTAAACTTGTTGCAGTGCCTGTAAGCTGAATCTTACCACCAACTCACCAACTCTTCTCACGCTGCCAATGCCAATACTGGGGTTGGGACAGAAGCCTTTCTATCTCACAATAAAACATTTCCCCCCATTCTCTACAACTCTTATTTTGCAAGAGTAACAATGCAGCATGATAGTACATTTTTCTCCAATCTGTAATTTGATATTCTCAGGACCGTTTTCCTTGCGCACACATAGTTAGATGGAATACAGATGTATGTCTAAATCCCGTATAGCAGTGATAACTATGCCACCAACCATCTCCAGAGGAAAAGCCTCTCAGTATGTGCCACAGCAACACTGCAGCGCATAGTTGTAGTCCTTGTCTTACTCCACTTTTGAGGCTATCGATCTCCATCAAATGTTAAATGGCTATTTTGCAACTTGAAGCTATTTTTTGTAATTATTTTGAGTGCTTTTACTTATTTGATTTTCTGCTTATGTATTTACTGCATTATTTCCTTCCCTTATTGTTAAGAAGACAATATATTCTCATGACCATCTCATAAATAAGCAGCCAAGCCATGTGCATTAGGGGGAGGATGCAGAAGTACCAGAGAAAAATCAAGGCATACAAGGAGAGCTGAATAGCGTCGCCTCATACTGTAGTGAATATACAAGGACCATGGTTTGCCCTCCTCCCCCAAATACTGCTATTCCTTGTGTGATTAGCAGCATAAAAAGCCTGAAGTCACGCGCCAGAGGTCATTAGGCTAGCCGTGATTGAGCTTAATTAGGGTACAGGGAAGTAGTACACAATTCCCTGCGACACAGACACAAAAAAGGAGCAGATAGGGAGGACACTCGCTGAGAGAGATTCTCTCTCCCTCTTATGCATTCGCCATCACCATTACAGCAAACTTTGCTGCCTCGCCTTAGAAGAGGTGACTATCAAGAACAGGACCTCAGTGGTATTCCGTGCTGTGGGTCTCTAGATGCTCCGTTGGCGTGGACAGAGATATCTGGTAGAGTAACAAAGATCTGCCAGCGAATCCTACAGGAAGGTTTTTTGCCGCTGCTGTCAATGTGAGCCAGCTCGGACTGCAGGGCTAGATCTGGAAGCCTCTTTAGAGCGCTTCGCAGCCAGCGTGAGAAGTATAGATTGTTATAACCGGTAACATATGCCTACTAACTTGAAAAGAATATATAGTAATCCAAACCATACTTAATGCCTGCAAGGCAACAAGCAATTTTTGCAAGATTAGGGTAATTTTCCTATTTCGCATGTCCCTTTTGTGATACTTAACCTGGCACTAGGTGACAAAGTATAGTGGCCACCATAGATGACAACAAGTCCTAGGAAGAGCACCTTACAGAGGTTCAGCGTTCAGCTGTTTGTACACATACTGAGGATAATTATTCCTGAACTGTTTTCTCCTTTTCCTCCCGTTCCTTATGACTTTTCCACATCAGTATCTAACTGCGCTGCATTTACCCATTTCATGTTGCCACACCTTTCCCAAACACGTAAAGCCCATCCCTTTGGAGATGGGAGAACTGAGAGTCACTTATCCACATTTCTTAAAGATGCAGTTACTTGAACCCTCCAATTTTTCCCCGGTTCAGGTTTTCCACCCTCCTCTTGCTGAGGCCCAGCTGCACGTGCTGATTCTCACCATTTCCTTTCAGGAGAAAAACAGTTCGGAGATGATTCATCTAATTTCACAGGGGAAAAGTCTTTTCAAAATGCAATGAATTTGTCTGCTCATTTTAACTTCTAATTTGTCACAAACCTCAGGTCCCTCCCGTATACACCTGGGCCAGGCCAGGATGTCAGTCTGCAGGTGGGGTCAGGATCAGGCCCGGTGAGGGGCTCCGGGGTCAGACACAACCCCAACCCCGGGTATCGGGTACCCCCCTGGTGCGGTGGGCCTGTGGCCAGGCAGGACTGTGGGGACCTGGAGAACAGCCCTGCTGTGGCATCACTGGGGCAGGGGCTGATAGCCCTGGGGGGCTGAAATGGGGTCCTGGGACCTGGGCAGGGTGGGGGGAACCCCAGGAGATGCTGGGCAGGGACAGGCAGGGCTGGTGGTGCCCTGACAGGACCCCTCCTTGGTGTAACATGGACTATAAAAGGCTCTCAAAGCTACTGCTTCTGCAACCCTATAGATCCAGACAATAAAAAGCAATTTTGGCCAAATAGCACACAAATGTTTGATTACGGTCCCAGTAGACAGAGAAGTAGATTTCAGTTATAACAAAACTCTACTGCCACTTGCACTTATCATTGACATTGGATGTAGTCACCTTTAGGTTCAAGATGGCTGAGAACAACAGTTCCCACACCTCAGTTTAGTGATTCCCAACTCTTTTGTCATCAAAAACATCAAAGTGTGGGAATGGCTTGGCTGACCTTGTATACGGCCCACAGTGGTCAGCTGGATTTGAACTCTTCCACCTTCATTTCCTTGACCCTCAGAGGGAAACATCTCAAGAGGTTTTGGAGTAGCAGTAGCCAGCTTCAGTTGCTAAACTGTCCTTCCGGGTAACAGCATTTCCATTCCATCCAGCACAGTCGCAAAACCCAAAAGGGGGCAGTAGAAAGCCATTTGTTCCACCTTTTAGCTGCTATCTGGAGAAAATGCTGACCTACAGTTTTGGTCTGGGTGACAAGGTACAAGTCTCCCTACTAACTGTGGGTGGGTACATCCATCCTTTCCTGTCCCACCCTGAACCATGACACTCACGTCACAGGGGTGCCTCAGCCAGTTTCGTTTCTTCTAAGGCAGCTGGTCTCAAACTTCTAACTAGAGTGCAGCCCTTGGGGCTCACCTGCTCCCCGTGGTTGCCCACCCTGGCCAAGGACAGGATAACTGCCTTTATTTGCTATCACCAGCTAAGCATATTAGCTGTTCTCTGATTAATCTAGACACGTAAGAGCCACCTTTCGGACCTGTTTCACCTCTTGAGTGCTGTGACCCACAGTTTGAGAAAAGACCTGCTTGCAGAAGAGCACTCACCGCACTTAGGCACCTCTGCAGCCTCCATGGGAAGATCCTGCACTACTAGTTTTGTTCCTCCTTTACCAACCGATAGCTTTGACTCTTCTCACTTCCCTTCGTCCACAGTCAGTGACCCCCAGTGCCCAAATACAACCTGGAACTCCTCCAGCTTCTGCAGAGAAGCCAGGAAGATGAGCTGCCACCTCACAAAAACAAGCTCACAGTGGCTCAGCACAGGTGGACAAACGTCCTTGAGGGAGAAGAGCTTGGCCTCTCTCCCTCTGTTGCTGGAGGGCAAGGATTGAAGACGTTCCCTGCACTTTTCCCGGAGGCCGCTGGGATGCAGGGTCTGCAAAGGAAAGGATCGGTGTGACACAGAGGTCCAGCAGCTGAAGCGCTGCCCTGAACTAAGTGCAAAAATAGCTGCTGGCATCAGTGCACCTGGAAAAAACAGTGGAGCTGCGTGGAGCTGGGCAAGCAGACGTCTTCGGAGAAGAGCTGGAGGAGGAGGGATACTTCTGGTGGGTTGTTTTGCCACCTTCTTTTTGAGCATATGTAAGGTGTGTTATGTAAAGCACTTGGTTTTGGGATCCTGAATACATCCGTTTCTCACATTCCTCTTCCATGAGACTCCTCTGGTAGTTTTGAACCGATGAACAGCTTCTAAGAGGTTTTTAAAAATTACCTGCATGAAGCAATATTCTTTCCTTTTTGCTGGCATGTATTCAGATGAGAATTCCTATGACAGCTGCCCCATCGCTTCCATATTCAGAAAAAAATGAAATTTTTGTCCCAGGGGCCTTACAAGGGAAAGATTCCTGTTGGCCTGCTGGTGCCTTTTCTTTTCCAAGAAATGTAAAGAAAAGAATGCTGTGGCCTTGAAGGCTGAATTAGTATACCTCACATCAAGCTGTCTAGAATCAGAAGTATGATATACACTTAAAAATGGGAAAGTCTCACTCTCCAGTCTTGCAGAGGCCCAGAACAAGGGAATTTAAAATCATTGCCTGATCAGTATTACAAAAGCTGTGCTAGGTCACAGGGTAGCTTCAGGGAGCAGAGAGTCACCTGAAACTGAGGCCATCTACATTCACCATTTGGTTCTGCCCACGAGGAAATGAGCAAACCACCAGCTTCCTCCCTACCTCTCTTTCCCTGCATATCGGGTAATAACAGGCTTCGCTGAGATTGCTGCAGAAAAGCAAGAAAGTGCGAGTTGTCTGTTGCCTCCTGTTGGCAATCAGAGGTCCTGGATCCAAACTGATGTGATTTTTGAGGGTACATCAGGAAATGCGTCAGTCACCGTATGCTTCCTGAATATAAAAGGTGGTGAGAAGTAGGAAGCCTGATTACCAATGCCTACTACCGTGCTAAGGAAGAAGAGAGTCCTGCTGAGGAGGAGATTTTAGGGAAAGAGACTGCTTTTTGCTAGGCTCCTTCGTGACCACCCACCACGTGGAGACCTTCCTACAGAATGGCTAAAGATGAAACAGTGTGTCCAGTGCAGTGCTTGGTCTGTACTAAAGCTGAAGGAAGAAGGATGCTCATCTTCAGACACGTCTCTAAAGAAGCACAAAATGGAATGACACATTTGCCATCTGAGACATGATCCAGCTCCCTGACTGCACCGTGTTCAAGCAAGGCCCGTCAATAAGAGGCCATATCCACCCTCTCTGCCCAGTTCCAGATCTCCAAGCCTGCAGAGCTGCTTCAAGTGTGAAAACATTTTTCTAGAGCTCTACCAGTTCAGTACAAAATGTTGCCATCTGATCTGTACAGTCACTCAATTTTTGATGTGCTGCAAATATAAAATAACACCCAGCCTAGAGGGGAGCCCTAGGGTACTCCAAGAGATACTATCATGCATAATTTTAGTCTCGTGGATTTGGATCAAAATCTGATCTAGGTATCAAGAACGCAATTTGTCCTTAAAGGCAGAGTCCATAACTAGTCTCCAAAGCAGGTTTGTCAAATTCAGCATCTTGGTTCAAGATGGACAAAAAGGCCATCCCAACAGCCAAGTACCTCCTGCCAAACATCAAATTCATCATGGATGACAGCAGTGGTGCCTGTATGAGCAATGTTTGGGAAGTACAGAAGGAAACCTTCCCTAAGATCACGGCCATCTGATGGCACCACCACAGTGCACAGCACCAGTCTAGGGAGGTCTGGGGTGTCTGGAGGGTGGGACGCTCCAGGCAAAAGCGTCTTTGCTCTCAGCAGCAGTAGCAGCAAATGGCGGACCAGTGACTGCTCTCCACACTGCAGCTCTGCTGCCTCTCATGTTAACCTACTGCAGAGCTTCTCAGCTTGAATGAGGCCTACGATCACTAATAACAATCAAAAGGCTCCAGTTAGAGTTATGTCATTTATGGGTCAAGGTTCCAAATGAACTTTTTTAATTATCCCCCTGCCCCGCCCCCGAGCTGTAAGATGGATTAAGATGGTACTTAGTGGACATCAACCTCACATTGCATTTGTGTTGATATTCACTGAAAGAAAAGTTTCTCTAAACAAACAACTGCATCAGTGCTTTGGCCAGTCATATTGTCAGCACACCGCATCATCTCACCATTCACCCCTTTTTCCACATCATTTAGGAACTTGTTAAAGAGCACAGATCCTAGTGCAGATCCCTGCAGAACTCCCTGGTGACCTTCCTCTATTTAGTCCTATGCTTTTTTCAACCTTCTATCAAATCACTATCCACACTAGATTTTCCATTTTATCCTGCTGCTGTTGACTTTTCTTTAAGGTCTTTTCAGAGAGGGTTTGTCAAAAGCCTTTGGAAATCCAGGCAGATCACACCAACCAGGTTACCCTTCTCTACATACTAGTTGACCTCGTCAAAAAAACTCCAAGATGTTTGTAAGGTAGGACCTCCCTTTGCATGCTCAAACTATGCTGACATTATTGAAAAGGCTGTATTTATTCAGGAGGTTGTTCTGACCCTTGTTATAGCTCCACCAGTGTGTCTGGCACAGCTAGTAGGCTTATAGACCAAGAATCCTATGGTCTGACAGACTCCCAGGCAGCATTTTTGCTGCTGCTGTGACAGATGGATGATTTAGTACTAGTTTTGATTTTTTAACTAGCCGATCTTCTAATCCCTTTTTGGACAGCTCAGTTATATTTTTATGTTTAATCTGCTAGAGTTTATGTTCGTTTCTGTGTTTTTTACTCAGACACACCTGCACCTTTTTGAATGATGCTTTCTTGCTCTCAACCCTGCCTCCTGTTATCAGCGCCAGCATCTTTCCCTTTTCCAGGCCTTTCTGGGTGGGTGGTAGCCCTACCACTGTGTCCCCAGCATGGTCCCTTCAGCTATCTCCACCCACCTGTGAGGATTTAATCCTCTCAGATATTTCTTTGAGCTTCTTTTTAACAAGTTCAAGATTTCCAAAGTGCCTACCATATCAGAAAAATGTGCCAGTGCTCCTGTCTTTTTCCTCAGGCTTCAAACACTGATGTTGAGACAATCACAGCACTGATTTAGTTTCCTGGCCTTCTCTTTGAATGTTAACCCTCTTTTTTTATGCTATCCCCTGATGTATCCTTCTCTAGAGGCTACGGAATTTGCTATGTCTTGTCCTTGGGAACACTGTCCTGAAAAATGTCATCACTGGTTGTCTTTCCCCACTCCTCAGTTAAAAAGCTCACTGACAACTTCCTGCACGCTCATAGCCAGAAGCCTATTTCTCTTTTGATCCAGATGAAGTCCATCCCTCTTGTGCAAGTGTTCTGTTGTACAGAAGTGATCCCAGCTCCTGCTGAAACCTTATTCTCAGCCAGGTGGTGAAACCGCCATCCACGTCCCTCCCTAGTCCCAAACAGCTTTTCAGCAAGAGATGAGCATAGACATTCTGGTTTTCATCTTCTTCCCTGGGAGCTTACACATTGCATCCAGAGCTTTTCTCCTTCCTTTTCCTATGACACAGGTACTGAAGCAGACTGTGACAATGCACCCCTCTCTGGCTTATCCAAGGAGCCACCAATGTACCCTGTGAAGTTTGTCATCTTCATGTCCTTCCCCAGAGTAGTGGGAAACTCCTCTGCCCCTCCAGCTCCAGTTCTGCCCCATCTGTGTCTGAAAACATGGAGTTAGACTGGAAAGCTGGATGGTGGATCTAGCGTGTGTACACAAACGGGGGCCTGGGGCCTGTTGGGGATATGCAAAGAACATACATTGTAGAAGAGGGTTCTCTATATATGGTGTGGAACAAGCATGAGCCACAAGACCCTGTATGCACTTGGGAATGGTGTACTTCAATCTGGCAGCTTTCTCCAGGGTTGTCCTCTGGAGCAGTCCTCCCAAGCCACGTGAATGTGTCCTCTAATGAGGAATGGGATAGGGATACCAAATGGGAAAGCTCATATGGTGAGGAGACAGGCTACAAAATAATATGGGAAAAGCTATCTTAACAGCTAAACTAAGCATGTAGCCATCTGTAGCTTGTGAGGAAATAAAGAGGAGATTGCCTTCCACAGAAGCATCTCTTCTGCATAGTACCTGTCTGGACCGTGATCCTGATGTAAGCATGAGTCAGAAGAGTGGTCCTTGGTAATCTACTTCTTCCCTGGTGCAGCTTAGGGATTCCCTTTGCCCAGAGCTTCAAATGTCATGGATCTCAAAGGAAATGCTGTTGTTAAGATGTTTTTTTACACAATATTCCTTGAAAATACTTTTTTTGGTATTTCGGAGGAGAATCTCCTCATCTCACCCCAGCAAATTCCAGCTGCTAGCAGAGCATCTTCTGGCAGGGAGAACAAAAGTGTAAGGTAGAACTTGTTCTGGGTTGCAGTCAGTGACAACAGGATTTATCTTGACTCCATCCAACCGGGGGAGATATAGTTTTACTGTCTTCTAAAAGTCTTGTCCTAGGCCCAGCTCAGACCCAAAAGTCAGGTCTCTCTTTACTGTTTGTGTCTCAGGTGCATTAGACAAAGTCAAAGAATAGCTAAGGAAATATATTGTTTTCATTTTTGCTTGTTTGCTTATTTTGTTTGTTTGTTTGGTTTTGGTTTTTTTTGGGGGGGGGGCGTGGGGGGGTGGGTATTACTGGACTGGTAAAAAAGCAGCACTGCCTGATCTTTTCAAGTGCTGCATTTGATCAAACACTACCAGAGAGATTTGTTGCCCCTCCAAGCCTTTGTACCTCCCAGAATGATGCCGTTTTTAGAAAGTATTTTTAAAAAACTGCATGTGTTTGCAAACCACAGGGTCACTCAGACATGCCCTGCCCTTATGGCTTCTGCTAACTGTGGAGGGCGTATCTACAGATGCAGGGAAGCGCGTTCTCTCCCAGGTTTCCTTTCCTCCCTCCCATGTCCTGATCATTTATTCAGGAGGGTGCAGGAAGTGGGCCGAATCCACCCGGGTCAAGAGCATCTGCTGACCACCCCTATAGTCTCGTGAGATTGCTTCAGGGACATCGGGCAGCAGAGTGCTCAGGCACAGCACACATCTGAACTAGGAGCCTGGGAGAAAAGCCAAGCTCCCGTCCCCATCACGTCCTGGCTCTGCAGCTGGCCAGCTTTCCCTCTTCTGGAAGCGCAGGCTCTGAGGCCTCATGGGAGCGGTGACTTGCTCTTGCCAGATCTCCCATTAACAGATTTGGTACTGCGCATGAAAGATGCCCTCAGCTTCTTCATGAGACTACCACCCCCTCTTGCATAAATCTCCCTTCAAAGAGGTTTATATTACTGACAGTTATTCTTCCTGATCAGGTCTGGGTAATGTGTAATAAGTAATTTCTGAGGCCCTCGCACCAGGTTATGCCTTAATGTTAATGCTAACAAAGGTACAAAAAGATCTATTTGGCCTTTGGTGAGGAAGAATTTCCCTTGCTCCCTCCCTCTAAGCACACTGGCAATAGGACAAAATGTTTCTGATTATGTTTCCCAGCCCTGGAGGGTTACCAAGGTGAATCACCTTGCAGCTACTATATTTTAAGAATGGAAGACCCGACCTGAAAATAAAAGTCCTGGCTTGACAAAAATAATAATAGTTTGGGTTGTTCTGTTTTTTTTTTTTTTTTGTTCAGTTCAGGTTCAGCCATTTAAAACTGAATCTTAGTCTCCCTGAACCTAGAAGAAACCATTAGGACTGTGATGCAGTGACATTTCCATCACATGCTTCCTTTGCATTCCCAAGTGCAGCTCTGCAAAGCCCTGTGTCCTTCTGTACATGTTTGGCTTGTACATGTCCTCTGCTAATCCTGAGAATGTGACTGACGATTTATCACTCCCGAGCACGATGGGGACCACATGCCACACACTGCGCAGTGCAGGATCACCAAACCCATGGACTTTTTCTTCCCTGATCCCACACAGCTAGCATAAGGGTCACCCTATGAAAGGAGTACATTAGCTGAAAACAGGCAAAAGAAAATACTTCTTTATACCATGAGTAACTGGGAACTCACGGACTTTACTGTCCCAGGAGGCAGCTGGCGTCAGCAGGGCCAAAAGGTACCAGATAAATCCGTAGGCAAGAGAGGCCTGTTATTGAAGGGGACAGCCAGGGATGTACCACTGCCACCCGCACTATTCCACAATAGCATCTCCTACTAGCACTGCAGGATACCAAGTGCTGGCTTACAGGGACCATCTCTGGCCCAGAGCAGCCTCTGTGGGACAGGAAATTTGAAATTGGAGCGTAAACCTAACAAACCTGGGGGGCATTGAACGGGGCGGGAGAGGGATGAAGAATTGCTTTCTATAATAAGTCACGTATTTTAGAGAAGGTGCCCGAAACAGATGGACTGAACCAGCCTTTGGGAATGGTTGTTCCTTCTCTTGGCTCTAGAGGGAGCTTCGGAAAGTGGATAAACTGGCTGCGTGTGAACCTCTGCAAAGGGCTGAAATTAGGTGAGTTACACCCCTGTCTGAAGACCAAAGTAACAGTTTTTAACTTCTCCTGGAAGTCTTTAGGCCCTTGTGTGTCAGGTTTATATTACTGACAGTTATTCTTCCTGATCAGGTCTGGGTAATATGTAATAAGTAATTTCTGAGGCCCTCGCACCACATTATGCCTTAATGTTAATGGTAACAAAGGTACAAAAAGATCTACCTGGCCTTCAGTGAGGAAGCATTGTTTCTACATGTTTCTACAGTGCCAGATGGGAGGGTTAATAGGGAGGGCAGGTAAAAGCTCTGTCCTGTGCTGCCTGATGGTAACACAGACACTCTAATTTCCTATCTAATAAATGCTACATCTACCCAGTAATCTGTTATCCCAAGGCTCTCATAACTAGTTTTGGGGATTTACACTTGAGTCTTTCCAGCTTATTAGTTTTCTTAGTAAAAGCATGTTATTGGCACCATGCTTCCCAGTTGAGCTGCCTGTCCTTCCCATTCAAACTGTGGTCCTGGGGGCACTGCCCAGACCCACCAGCATGCAGTACAGAAACACCACTGAAGGCTCCTCCTCCTACACTGGAAGACATGGACATCACCCTGGTTGGAGGAAGACAACACAGCAGTACATGAAACCAAAGATAGGCTAAACACTGCAAGATTCACACCAGCAAAGGGGAATAAAAAGCCAGGGATTTCTGTGCCTTGTGTTTTGGTTGCAGGACACAGGGAGTTGTTCTAACTTGGCTCCCTACAGAAATGAGGGTTACGGAGTGGGGCTGTTGGCAGTTTCGTCAACCAGTAGCTTTTGACCTTCCTGGGCAATTACAGCCAGAATTTGAAAAAGCAGTCAAGGTTTCGAAGGCACCAACTTCTTGCAAGTTTCATCAAAGTAAGCAGTTTTGTAAATGAGAAGAATCCAGACTCTTATTTCCTTAGAAAGAAATGTTGCAAAGTGACCTCAGCTATCAAGAAGTCCACAAGAGAAGAGCCACAAGAAACCAAGTTACCTAATTGCTACTTTTCACCAAGCTATTAGTTTTCTTTGCAGTTCCGGAAGTATAGCAATGATTGTCTATTCACTACAATGCTTGAGGGTATGGGTAGCCAGACTTGCTTGTTGTGGTGCTGCTGCTGCCACTGCTGAGACACTGAGCAGAGAAAAGTCCTCCAGCAGCATTGGTCTCAGCAGAACCTGCATATGGTCACACTCAGTCATGCCAGCCGTGCCACAGGCAAAGCTGGAGAAATACGGGCTAAGGGGGAACTTGGTATTTTGTGTGTCAGAGAGAGAGCCTTATGCCATACAGCCTGCACTGAAACATAGAATTAAAGGTGGTAAATGGCAGTATAAGCTGGTCTGCTTAAGTCCATTGCAGAAATCCACTCTCCATGTCCAAATAAATACTTGATCTCTGCCGACACTGCTGGCAGTGTTTTGACAAGGCAATTAAGGATGGTATTTTTGTTACATGAATGCTTGCTCACAAAGCAGGAACAGGCACAGTCAATGCACTTAGCTAACATCCTACTTAATTGGAACTTAGAAGAGGTGTTTCCATCCCACAGGCTGCCCTGTTTCCCCCACCCTGCCCTGCTTTTCGTAGCTTTCTCCAAACCCAGCTCAAAGTCTCACACACTCTGGTGACCAGAGCCCACAGCAGCCTGTCTCATTCTGGAATGCTTTAAAAAAATTCATTTGGATCTCCTAGTAAGGTTACTAAAAGCTGATGCAGCCCTTTTTGATCTAATTTGCTTTATTTGTTTTAGTTTTGGCCTATTCAAATTCCCACTGAATCTGAACAAATGTCTTGCCGTGAAGAGTTAGAATTTGTTCTACATTCAATTGACCACAGGAAAAAGAAAAGAAAAAAAAAAGACAACATTTAGCCCCAGGATCCAGCAGTTAAGGTTGAAAGTACCAAGCATGACAGAAATCCCCTGTTAAAAAGATTGCATTTAAATGTAAATTTACTCAAATTTACTCAATTATTTGATCAAAACAATGTTAATAAAGTAAGTGTATCTTTGAAACTCCAGCTTCAAACGTTAGACATTTACATTCTAATGTTGCATTGCAGTAGCTCCAAACAGCTTCAGAATAAACACTTCTGCTATATATTCCGTCTGCTGGAGAGCACAAGAGCAGAAAGACCAGTCCTTTCTGCCAAAATCCACTGGAAGGAAGAGAGCTGAGGCAATAAAACATCCTTCCTTCCCCTTGCTGGTCATCTGCTCCCACAAAATGCCTTCAGGGCAGATTTTGCATGGGTCTGGCTTCTGCCCATTTCAAAAGGATGTGGCTAGATGGGAAAGGGTGGAGCAGAGGAACCATTTTTGGCCCGGGTAGTTGTGAAACACCTGCTGTGCCCCTTCCACCCTCAAGCCCAAGTGCTTCATAGGCCAGGAACAAAGAGACTGCAGCAGCAGAGGGGTTGGGTGAAAACGTACACCAGGCAGGATGGTGAGGCCTCCACTAGCTTGCAGGATTACCCAGTAAAGGTCAGACCTACCCTACACGTCTTGAGTTCCCTGGTAGCTAAGATTCCCTCCAAGCAGGCCTCTGGGACCTACTCGGTGACTTGGCATATGTGCACACATCTGGGCAGGTGTGCTAATAGCAGTGAAAGACTTTCAGTCCCTGGGAGGTGCTCAGAGAAGACAGTCCTCTCCCATCCTGCTCCAGTTCCCACCTGCTAACCTTTGCTGGAGGGGGTCTCTAATTATCGGTGGGAGAGAAGACTGGCACTCTCACCAAAGGGATGCTTGTGAGAGTGTCAGCAGGGACAAAACCAGATCACAGCATACTGCCATAGGGCAACTCTCTGGGAAATAATGTTTCTTATTCTAATACACATTTCTTTTTTAAAATCAAGTTGACATCTGTAGCTCCTCATGGGAAGCCCTTACTTTCTGGGCATGCACCTCATTATTGGGGTGGATTAGGGAGAAACATTTTTTTAGATGGTGAAGGAGCCCAAGGATGATCCCCGTAAGAAACCATCCTAGCTTGAGACCAACATCTTGCCTTGTGTGAAGTGCAGGTCTTTCAGTGTGCAGGAAACTCTGTGAGGGAATACTATAAAAAAAAAAGTGAATTTTCTCTTCTGCACTCTAGTCATGTCCTCGCCCACGCACTGAGCATCGCAGGGGTTTCTGACAACATTTTGCAGCTGAGTATATTGAAAGAATATTTCCTTGGGAAAGGAAAGGAAGAAGAGCAACCAAAAATGTGTCATCTTCTCAGGCTCATTCTAGACCTTTTTTTTTTCTTTTCTTTGTTATTTCATTTTTACCAAAACTCACTGTCCTAACAAGGACATCTCTGCTGGCACAAGTCCTAATGCAGATGCAGTTACATAAAAAAAGCCTATTCTATTTGGGAATGTGGGAAAGAACTCTTGTGTCTATCAACTGCAAACCTTCACTGAGGCAGATGGGCTCAAATTCAAGCATATATTTGCTAAAACAAAGGGAAGGGCTAAAGCACAGTTTCCTTCAGTGTCAGAACTCACCTTCCTGTTAACATGCAGTATGTACAAAGTGTAACAGACTAAGATCGCTTATTTAAGCATGTTCAAAACAATGTTTTCTCTTTTCAGGTCTGTGACAGGTTGAAGTAGCTCTTCAATGCTATTTATTTATTTGTTCACATCCTATCTCATGCAGGTCCACCCCCGACAAAACACTTGACATACTGTTTCACAGTCATTTTAAGATGATCTAGAACCGAGCTGCCACTGAAATGAATAATCCCAGCCTTATCCTCTCCCTGCCTGATGCCTCTCAGTCCTTGTCCTTTCCTAAAATCAGCTCCAGCGATTGCGCAGCTAACGCATCTCACACATTCAACAGTAAAGCCTCGCCACTCAGTGACAGCTAAGTAGCTTTCAGATTAGCCAGGCCAGGGGGACACTAGGGCACAATAAGAGGTTCCCTGTCAACAAACAGACCTGAAGAATAAGAATACACCATCCGATGCCCCATCTTCAAGCACAACTGCTCAAAACAGATGCTCCTGGTATCACAGGCCCTGTGTCAATGAGGACACGTGCCACTTGGTCTAAGGTGGGCTGCACCACTCAATGCCACAAAAAAATCCTTTTTTCCTTAACCTATCCAAAGAAACTGTCTTTGATTAAAGCTGGCCCTGGCTCAGTGTGAAAGGCAGTACCAGGAGTGTCACTTAAGCTGTTCCTCCCCAACACCTTCATCACTGCCTCCCTCTGACCACATGTGTATGTGGGCACAGCTGCCAGGCAACAGAAGGCGGCAAAAGAGAGGATCCCAATGACCATTTCTCTCTGATCATTGATTGCTGGGCATTAGGAAAAAAACATGGTTGTTTCTCAACCATCACGGTGCCCACAGTTAAGAAAAAGAGCAAAACCACAGGGAGATCGCTCCTTTTACAGGCTGCTGCATGGTTTTATCTACTCAGAAGGAGAAGGAATGGGAATTCAGAGCAACCATCTTGCTGTGGAGCTGCTTCCCTTTTATGGAGTGGAGCACCGCTCTAGCTCTCATACCGCTGTGCTCCAGCTGGTCACACACATGTCTGTCCCAAAGAGCCGGGATTTTAAAAGTACACTGGTCTTGAATGAAGTAGCTGGCTGGCTGATGCTCCACTGACTCTAGACGTGTGTGTGGGGGAAACTTCAGTCATCAAGCAATTGGTAGCTCCAGCACAGAGTAAAGTCAGTTGCTATTTCAGGGAAAGGAAAGGCAACTGTTCCCTGGGGGGAATGACTGCACTAGCTCAGCGCCAGGAATAGGCTGAGATTTTAAAATCTTTTTTTCCCCCTACACCTCAGGAAAAGCGAACACACAATGTTCATTCGCAGAGATCGTTTCCTGAACATGATGTGTGCTCGCTGTCCCGCAGGTCACTTTCCAGTGTGTCACATCCTTCTGCACAAGGGAGAGCAGGAAATAGCAAACTCCCAGTATGAGGCAAAGCATTCCCATTGCAGCAATTGGTCCACAGGAGCTATAAATTGGTCCTCTCCAGAAACAGATCAAAATTTGTCTTTGGGGAGGTCGGCTGGAAACTAAAGGTAAGTTTGAACCAGTATTTTTTAGAGTATCTCTGAGTACTGTATTAAGAAAGCTTTTGCAAGTTTTGGACTAATGTATACCTTTATTTGCTGGGGAGATTTTTTCTCTAAGAGCTTAGATTTTTTCTTAGATTTTTTTCTCTAAGAGTTGGTTTTGTTTTCCTTTATGCTGGCTGTATTGAATGACTGTATGCAGTCATTGAATGACTGTAACTGTCATTGAATGACATTGAATGACTGTAACTGCAGTGAGATGGCCGCTGTTATTACCTGAGACTGTTCTCAGCAGGAAAATCTGTGGAACAAATTGTTAAGAGGCTACAGGAGTCGATATATTTAATAATCATCATATCGATCTGTTATTAAGTTATTGATGACATGCACATTGTTCATTTCAATGCTGGTATCCATTTAGCTTAGTGTTAGTCCTTGTGCTTTCAGCTTCATCTCAGACTATAGTGTAAAAAAGAAGAGGACACTGCCTCCAGTTAAGAAAAGTACAACGTACTAACTGGGTCAAATGGCCTTACGATACCGAGAGAGACTGAGGCTGTTGTTTTGAAGGGCATAGGGGGAGCTTCTACAGGATTCTGCATGAAATGGACTAGGACAAGTAGAAGGGGAAAAAAATGCAGTGAGAATTATTTACTTACATACTTCAGATAGAAAGACTCTCTATGGCAGGAGGTTTCCTCCTTCTGAAACACAGGGATTCTGCAGAATGAAAGCCCCAATGTTCCTAACTATACAGTCTGCTCGTGTGAGGGACCACGCACCTCCAGTTCAAACAGTACAGAAGACATAGAAGTGAAAAGGTGGCTGCAGCAGTGAATAGTTTTTCTTAGTTGGCCCTGGGACAGGATCTTTCTGCTACAGAGACTTATTTTGGCTATGAGGACGTTATGTACTGCAAAAAGCTTCTTAGCTTTATGACTAGACCGTGCTAGGTGCAGAGGCACCACAGCCTTGTGGAGAGTGCAGTGCTGTGGAGCACAAAAGCTCTGCTCCCACCAGACAACTGGTGATGGTACCTCACTCCTGTTGCCTCCCTTGGTTCAGTTGCCCTGTATGTAAGCAAGGTTAAGGATGCTGGCTTCCTCTGTAAGGCACTTTGCAGCCCTACAGCAACCTGCAAATGCTTATTGGACCATTTCTTTCTACCCTTGTGACAAAGAACGGAGAAAGCAAACAGATCACCTAGCACCAAAACCCTGAAGAGTCACCCTCTAGAAGGGAAGACACTTTCCTGCTATCTTGCCAGGGGAGGTTGCCATAGCCAGCAGTTTTCAAGCCTTTTCTATTCACAGGTCTCTGTATTTCCCCTGTTTCACCACCCCCAAGGGAGTGCGCGCTGAAACTGGGCTCGCTTTTCTGATGTACCCTTCATGAACCTTTTAAGCAAGGGCCATAGGCCTCCCTGCCACTGTCACTGGGGATCCACCAACACAGGCTGGACTGAGCACCACAGAACAATGATTCCCATCTTTGTCCAGACCCTGACGCCAGGTTACAATAGGAAAAAAATGCTGCGGGACCTTGAGTTGCTTAGGCTTAAAGAAAGGAAGGATGTTCACAATACCGGTCTGAGGCGTCAATGAGCTTCTCACCTCCTAGATGGAAAAGCCAGACCTTGACTCCCCTCAGCAGCTTCCCTCTGTCCTCCTTTAATGGGAAGTGACCCCTAAATAGCAACCTGGGATGAGTGGCTTTCACCTCTTCAGAGCATGGCCTTTCTTGCGAAAGATGCCCTTGAATATTGCAGATCCTCTGAATCCCATTAGGGGGAAAACATATTAGTTCTGTCAGGATTACTGCTCTGGGCACTGAGTCAATCTCAAGGGAATTTCTGTCCCCAGGGTTGGAAGAGATGTTTTGTGTCTTCACAGAGGTAATAACAACAGCACCTCTGACCCCAGCCCTTAAGATATTTCAGTTTTCTCAGGGAATAAGAAAAACTTTTAAAAGTTCCTCTGTCTGAAAAAGTTCCTCTGTGTACGTGCATGTGTGTGTGTGTACGTGAGTGTGTACGTGTGTGCAGAGAGCAAACCTTTCATGTAGCTGGGTGAAGCAAAAAAAATATTGGCTGGATGCCATGTCTGAAGTGGTGGTCCAGGCTGAGCATGTCTCATGGTTGGGGTTTTTTTAACATAAATCCCAACCCAGCTTTTTCTGTTTCTGGACAGAGGCCATGGAGAGAAACGGTGCTGCCTTTCCCCAAACACTAGACCCCACACACCACTTCCACATAGCGCTGCTGGATCAGAGACGGAGGCTGCGTGGCCAAATTGCTCACCTTCACAAGGCGGCTCGTAAACTCAACAAGCTCCGCAAAAGGTCCCTGATTGCCAATGTCAGCGGGAGCACCCTGACCGCCGCAGGAGCAGTCACAGCCATCGTGGGGCTGTCCCTGAGCCCGGCGACACTGGGAGCCTCTCTCCTGGCATCGGCTGTGGGTCTGGGCCTGGCCACTGCCGGGGGGGCCGTCAGCATCACCTCCGATCTCTCCTTAGTGCTCTGCAATTCCCGGGAGGTGAGGAAGGTGCAGGAAATCGCAATGACTTGTCGGAAACAGATGAGGGAAATCCTCGGCTGCCTGGAGTTCCTTCGCCGGGGGCAGGGCCCAGGGGACCCCACACTGCGCCAGTCAGAGAAGAGGGCCTCCATCTCACTGTACAACTCTATCTGCTTCATGGTCTTCTGCGGCTCCCACAGCTTTCTCGTGCCAGAATACACAAAGGAGGTCACAAAAGTGAGCCAGGCCGTGCTGAAGGCCAAAATCCAGAAGCTGGCTGCCAACCTTGAGACCTGCACCAGGGCGATGGATGAAGTCTGTGAACTTCTTGAGTCCAGGACAGAGGTTTCCCCATGCACAAGGAGACTTAACTTGGGTGCTAAAACCACTGCTGAGATCCCGAGACCATCCAGCTGAAACAGTGTTTGACCCATACTTAAAATTGGGCTCTGAGACATTACGTTATTAATTGTCACCGTTAGCACTGCTACCTGTTACTATTATGATATTGGTGGTGGTAATCCACAAAGGTGCGCACATCTCTCATGTGCCCTATCTATATCTGAACACAAACTCCTTCCTGATAGGAAGCTAAAGCTTCCAGACACACACACCGTCAACTGACAGTAACCACCAGATTCACATTGGAACTTGATGGACATGTGGAATATTGTGTACACAACAGCAGATCCCAGAGCCTGAAGGCAGGGGTAGGTGGCTGTTCCTCAGACCCTTGTTTCCCCAATCATCTCCCCAGCTCTGCTTCCCCAAGGCAGCAAAAAGAAGTACGTCAGGAGGCTGATGGATTCCCTGCAGTAGTGGTCTTACGAATCCTATCAGGGCTTATGAATCTATGAGTGGTAAAAGCGCTGGGGCACCCTCAAAAAACCAGCAGCTTCCAATTTCCAGTAAAGTCCCATTACCAAGGTACATCTGGAAAGGCTGTTGAAGGAAGCAGCTCCAGATATGTCAGACTGCATGGATGGCTCATCATCCCAGCATGAAATAGCAGAGCCAGAAATTGTTATCCCTTTTGAAGAAACCTCTCCAGGCTGAGAACTATGATGTTTGTGTTCTATTTATTTACAAAGGATTATTTTAAGGTTTTGATATAGTATTTAAAGATGTACATTTTTTTCTCTTTTAAAAAGGAGGCCTCTGCTCCAAAGGAAAGCAGCTGTTCTTAGAGGCAAAGCAAGTCTGTGGCGTGTGAGAGCAAGTTACCTGTTCTTTGGCTGTGAGGGAGGGCAAGTCCCTGTAGGAAAATGAAAGCATGGCCTGAATGCTGGTAGTTATAAAATTGGTGAAACACAGTCAACCAGTGACAGATCTTAGGAAGCAAAAGAGGGAGAGGGACAGGTCAGTGACCCTGGGACCAGAGCCTGCCTCAGGGCACTAGTGGAAGAAAGCAGTTATATCTCTTGCAGCGGGGAGGGAAGTGTAGTTTGACGTTACTGGTCTGAGCTGGAACCCAGCTGTGATGGGAGCACATCTGAGAGGTGGAGGCGCCACTCTCTGTGCAGTCAAGCAGCCTGTGAGACTCATAGTGGTTTGTCCATGAGGGTGGAGGCAGCACTTACGGAGAGCTACACATACTCCTAGCAATGCTTCCCAGGGTAAGCTTAACATTAGCAACATATATGCTGGTACTAATACTCCAGAGGGGTGCAGAGGAGTAGGATGATTCAGTGGCAGAGCACTTACAAAGCAGGAGGAAGGACTGGGACCTTGTTTCAAGTGACTGCTCTGCTAAATATGTCCTTTGTGATTTTGACCCCTCAGTGCCTCAGTTCTCTGTCTAAAAATGGGGACAGTAGCATTTCCCTACCTCACAAGGATGTTTCTGGGACAAATATTGCAAAGTGCTCAAGTACTGTCATGATGGGGATGATGTCAGTACCTTGAAGAGGTACAATGAAGAGACCCCGGACACTAGCTTGAGACAACTCGAGGAGTTAATGCAGGGATAATTCCACCTCCACAAGTAGGCCCCAGCGGGTAAGGTGAATTTCCCTGCAGACGCATGAATCAAAACGATCAGAAAACTCACTCTGTAATTCTGTAATGCTGAGCAAAATCTTAGGAAGGGCAACACTACATTTCACAAAGCTTGAATCCTTGTCCTTTTTGTCTCTTCCTCTCATGACATCAACATTTGTTTTTACACATAAGAAGAAAAAAAGCTTTGGTCCCTCAGAGTGTGATTCAGGTGCCTGTGATGCCTATGCCTGTTTGTCAGAAATGAAGTACACTGCTGTTTCAATTAAATTAATATGAAGCACTTTTGTGTCAGTGTCTCTCTGTACACCTACATGTGATCACATTCCTGCCCCCTGGCTCACCCTGCTCGATTTCGCGCTCCAGGCACTGGAGCCAGGGAATCCATAGGAACAGCTGGCTGTGTTCAAAGGGGAGAATGAAAAGTGAGTTCATCAGCTCCATGCCACGCAGCTGGCATTTGTGTATGAGTGTGTTTATGTCTGTGTGAGTGCATACCCTGGTGTGCAAATTAGACCATGTACACTGTAGATGCTGATCTCTGACATGCAAACACTGAGGTGCATATGCGTGAGCAGGTAAGTGTGTTTTTGGAATGTGAACTGCACACTATGCAAAGGCAGACACGATGCTAAATTTTCCTTAGTATATCTAGCATATCACCAGCTAACTCTATGAGATCAGTTACGACTTCACCATACTTCTGAGACGGCTGGTTTTATCATCACAGAGAAAATTACATCACATATAGCTCTCCTACCTCCTCCTCAGTTTTCTAGTAATGCTGTTTTGTCCACATGTCCACACACAGGGAACAACACAGGAAAAACAACAGCTCTGAATGGACTAAGCTCACTGGTATCAGAATCTGGATTTGATAGCCTACAGCTTCACAAGGGCTGATTTGCTCTGCTCAGCACAGTCCTGCACTGCAGTCACAGCCACTGTTTCAGCAGCTGGGACAAATCGCAAACTTTTGTTTCCATTCTCAGACACACAGGCCAAATATATCGTACTTCTGTTCTATTCTTCCCTAGATTAACCCTTCACTCGAGGTCAGGATTTGGGCTGTTGCACAGTGCTGTTATGTGAGTGTGACTGAGCGCAAGGTACCATGCTCTCCTGGCCAGGTCTCAGCCACTTCCCTCTCCAGGTTTGTTTGCTAGGAACGCAAAGGGAGGCTCAGGCAGAGAACGAGGCCCGCAGGCTGGAAGATCTGTAATCCTACCCAAGACACAGGAGCTGTGTGACTTTCTTTGCTCCAAAACCCATCCAGTGCTCTTGGACACCTTCTTAGCTGGGTGGTCCTGTGAATCTAAGTCTGTGCCCTCACACCTCAGCTACACTTGATCTAGCAGCTAGCAGGAGGTGGTCAGATCCTCCTTACCCAGCTCTGGGCATGCCGTCCTGTCTCCTCCCATGCAGTCAGCACTGGATCTCATGCGATACCCTGGGGAGCCAGCTTTGGGATCTGTGCTGGCAGAAATCTACCATTTGGGGGGCAAGATTCATTCCCTACTTCTTCCTACTCCCTCCCGGGACAGATGAGCACCAGAGCTGGTACCAAGAAAGCATCAGAAGCAAGTGACCTGGGCTGGAACAGGGGTGCACCTACTCCAGTATTAATATTGGCTTAGTTGCAATATTGTGACTCCCTCAGAGTCACAAGAAACATTTGGGGGAAGTGTCTTTGATAAGCAGCTTTTTTGCTAGCAGTTATGTTATTTACCCTTAAAAGCAGCAGATGTGCTGGTGGAACCCTTCCTTTGGTAGCTACGCAGCGGGTTGAGAAGGGTACGTGTGTGATTTGGTGTTTAGCTTGGGCTGACAGTTATGAAGCCTGGTCTCCTGATGCCATTTTTACTCCTCTTTTATTGAAACTGCTGTGTGGAGGAATGATTCAATGGTGAAGCAGGAATGCAAACATCATTTTAACACAAAGTCCCATAGTATGTTTTGAAAGCATAATAAAAAGTATCTATGACAAAGGAACTCAGTCGGGATACCCCAGTAGCCTACCTCTGGGCATCCCAGTGGGTAGACAAGACCGTTTACCATTAACTGTGACCTACTATACACACTGTCCATCTTGTCTTGTTATGCATCCCTTATGAAACAGTTGGCACTATACCTGCACTAAAATTCACCTGCTGTGGATGCTCCCACCCAGGCCCCCCTAAGGAAGACTGAGCTTGCAACATGCAGTAGGGCTAGAAACATATTTGGTCAAAAGTCAAGTCTAAAAGCCCTGGAATGAAAATTTCTGAATCCAGTATAATCTGCAGAGTCCTGTGCTGAAAAGCAGAAAAAGGGAACCATCATTTAGAAGTGGTACTTATTTTATCACACAAGAGTGCTTCCAACAGCAGTTTAGGACAGAAGGGAACTTCTATTCAAATACATCTACTAACAAAAGGGAATTAGCCAAACTGGAATTTCACCAGAATAGAATTGCTCCAACTTGCTCCCCACCAAAACAGCACCTATCATATTATATGGGCAATGAGTTTAACAAAGAATCACAAGCAGTGACTTCCCATCACACCCCTGGCTCCATTTCTTGAGGCATCCCAGGGACCCTTACAAGGGTTCATGCCTAAGCGCTGGCCAGGCTTAGCCTTTAGCGTTAATGATATATAGCAAGCTCATGGCTCAGACTGCTGTAATTTTTGAAACATGGCCATAACGAATGTCTACATTGGGTGTTTCTTGTTGGGCTTTTTTTTTTTGTTTGTTTGGGGTTTTTTAATTTATTTCAAAATCATTGATCCTGAGCACAGTGGGATGCAGCAGTTTCATTTCCACTGCTGCCCAGTGAATTGTTTCAGGTTTCCTCTCCTTTCTCTGTCACGCAGAGAGTTTGTTCGGATTTCCTCTCACTTTCCTCATTGTTCTGGGAGCAGAGGAAATGGCACGCTTGGAATCCAGTGACAGATGCTCAGGTACGTCAGCATTTCCACTGCGAGCACACCCAGTTGGGCTTCCCAACCATCAAGAGAGGAAGGTCTGCTCAGAAATGCAGTCACGAGTTCCATTTTGCAGTCAGCTCTGCTGTCCTTTTGAAGCCCGAGCTCTTGGGTATGTTAGCATCCTTTTCCCTAAAACAAAGGATGTTCACCCAGCTGCAAGGTTGCCCTGCTGCAATCAGCATTGGGACTACAGGTCAGAGAGGCCACACACAGACCAGATGGAGACCAATGAGCTCAGAAATACCATGATGACATATTTTGATGCTGCTTTCCCTTGAAAGACACTAAATCCACCACCGTTTTCACCTCTCACTGTGCACTTGCATGCTCCTTGCCTGAGTCACAACAGCAGCAATCAAGAGGGATGAGAGAGTGTTTGTCTCTATTCCCATCCCCTGTTCTCTCATTTCATGCTGTGAGTTCCCACAGTTCAGTTTATTTTATGCATTTCTGGCACTTCAAAGCTGCACAGTGGCAATTACCATAAACAGGAAAACAAGGTAGAGCAATGACAGTTCTTTTCTTTTTCTCCCTTCATTGGTAATTCAAAATGTTTCATACCAGCGCTTCTCAAGAAGTTAATTTGCTCTTTGTATGTATTACGTATGTAAGTTTATATATACTCTTGTATTTTCGTGCCTGGCTAGCTCATTTTGTCTTGTTCTTTCGCAGTTGTAGAACTTAACAAATACAGAACTGCCTAAGCAATGCAAACGTTGGGCTGCAGGCCCGAGGCTCCGCCATTTGTAGTTAATGCCAAGCAGGCAGGCTTTAACACAGCCAATTCAGCGCGTACAGGTGGCTATAGATCCGTAACTCCCCCTTCTTTGTAGGCCTCTCTGGAGTTCAGTGAAAATCCGCCCACAGTTTCTAACGGAGCAAAGACCAATTGCCGCAAAAACCAATCCGTGCGGAAGCATCAGCCCAATTAAGTTTAAAGGAAACAAGCCTTGAAGACATTTAGAAGAAAGGCCCCTGACGACCTTGTGGAGAGTCGGGATGTTCCCGCAGACGCGGCACCTCGGCCGACGTCGGCTCCTTTACGCCAGGAGAGGACAAAACGGCAGCACGTGCCAGCCCGAGCATGTCACCCGCTTCCCAGGGGGCTGCTCCCTGAGGAGCGCCGCACGCAGAAGACACCCTCTGACCGCCCCCACCTCACGGCAGCACCGCCACCGCCACCGCCGCGCGGCTTTCACGCGTAACGGGTAACGGCCGCCGCGCGTGGCCCCTGGAGCCCCGCCCCGCCCGCTCCGATTGGCTCGCTCCTCCGAACTACAAATCCCATAGCGCCCCCAAAGGGGGAACTACAACTCCCAGAGTGCTCTGCGCTGCCTCAGAAGGGGACGATCCAAAATGGCGGCAGGAGGCGAGGAGGGGCAGGCGGCGGAGCCGGAGGCAGTGGCGGAGCCGGAGCCCGAGGTGGCGGTGGAAGAGCCACGTAGCTTCAAGGACCTGGTGAGCCCGGGCTGGGGCCGCTTCTTCCCCCGCCGCTCCCTCCCCCGCCCCGAGGACCACCCTCCCGTCCCCGCCTCTCAGATCAGGCCGGGGGGCGAGCTCCTCGCACAGGGCCGTGCCCCACGCCGTCCCATCGAGGCAGGGCCCCGGGCTGAGGTTCTCCGCGGGCTGCAGGCGGCCCGAGGCCTGGTGGAGCCGCCGGTGCTCGGGGCGGGCGGGCAGACACGTGTGCCGCCGGGGCGTTGATCGGCGGGCGTGATGGTGTGCCCGGGCTGGAGGTCTGGGGAGGTCGGGCCTCTGCTCCGGTGATGTTGGCGTTGCTGCTCCGGTCCGTGCACCTCGGCCGGCTGCCTGTATTTTCAGTTGTTGCCCTGGCGTTTTCCTTTTTCCATGCTCATGGGATACCCCCAGGGGGAAAGGGAGACCGCTCTCTGCGTGTGGAAAGTTCCTTGTGTAAACTAGGGAAAAAATGACTAGTTTCTTACAGATGGCAGTCAGCTCCAACAGTTTTGAATAAATCTGTGAAGTTACTGGTGGAAGTGGGGTTCACTGTGAGCAGTCTGCCCTTTCATGTAGTTGCATTGAGGGTTTGGTGGGGTTTGTCTCTGCTAAAGACAAGCTTGGCTCTGTCGCAGCATGTATTTAACTTAACTCTGTGTTTTAATTTAGGCCTCCATGGTGATGTCTGTTTCTCTCTTCTCTTTTCACTAATGTTCAGGGAGTTACAGATGTCCTGTGTGAAGCTTGTGACCAGTTAGGATGGAAAGTGCCAACAAAGATCCAAGTTGAGGCTATTCCAGTGGCTCTGCAAGGTGAGCAGTGTGCTTCTCTGATCCTGAATCTTGGAGTGCCCCAGGAGCTCTGTGTGAATGAATGAATTTTGCTGCATGAGAAGTGGCATGGATAAGAGGGTTCTCACTTTTTCATCACTGAGGATCCCAGTCTAGAAATAGCTTCTGTATTCGTTGTGTCTTTCATAGGTGGAGCTTGGAATGCTAATTTCTTCTATAACATTGCCTGCAATTGCAAACTTTCAAATGGGCACAAATATGGGGTTTTGAGTGTTCGCTACTGTTGCATAGTTCTGACACTCCATGTTAAATAGAATTGTCAATCATTTGAGCTGCTAGTCTGCATCGACCATTTCGTTTCTGAAATACTCAAGGATACACAGGAAACTTCTGATAGTTTTAGGACTGTGCCTCTTCTGGTAGAGACCTACAGTGTGTGTCTGAAATTGGAGATGCCTTGACTGATTACAAAGCTTGTATAATCTACTTTGCTGTGAGCAGGTACTTCTTGGAAATTAGATTTTTGGAGTGGCTAATAACCAAACCACAGTGACTTTATGTAAACATCCTGGATAAATTACTGAATTTAGCAGATATTTCTGCTTCTAGAATATTTGGTTGGGTTTAAAAAAAAAAAGAAAAAACCCACCTTGAAACAGGAACAGAACAATGTAGTGGCAGAATGGGAATAAACTTTCAGCGTCTACTCTGTCTTAGAACTTAACTGTTGTCAGACTCCTTTACTCCACATATAAGATTATCCTGGAAAAAAAAAACCTAAAACAAAACTAAGATTGCATTCCTGAAAAGTTTTCTCCAGTTTAAGGCCTGTTGGCAACATGTTCTTCTCAGCTGTAGGAGTTTAGGAGGTCAGAATGGATTCTACTGACAAATTCTACCCTGTTGCCTGCACTGCTTTTGGGCAAGGGACTTGTGGTTCTAATCCTTCATGCTGCAAACCAATTTAGATTACTTTCTTAATCAGTGGCACAAAATTGATTGTGGCTTGTGAAATGTGAGTTTGGTGATGCTGTTGTCTTGTAGCTGGTATGACCTAAGTCTCAACCATTAGAGTCTATTTCCTTGTAAGCCAGTAAAGGGACAACAGTTGTTGTAGAATACTTATCCAGATAGAAACAATAGTCTGTAAATTGACAGACAGATTTGAGAAATAATAAAGTAAAGCTTTTTTTGAACATGAAGTGTGTATGTAAACCTGTATATTGGCAGAAGTTTAACTAGAGAATGCAAAGGATCAAGACTGTAATTATTGTACAAATGAAGTCACACTCTAAAAATGCTGCAGAGGTGTTCTGAAATTCTTTGTTTTGGTCTTTTGTTCTCCTTCCTTTGTGTCTCCTTTTTTTCCTGTCCTTAGGGAATTCTTATGCTTTATTGCACAGTGCTTTAAAGGCTTCTTTCTCTGGTCTAGATTTGTAACACTTTTTGCCCTCCTTGCTGCTCCTTGTAGGCAGAGATATCATTGGACTGGCAGAAACTGGCTCTGGAAAAACAGGAGCCTTTGCTTTGCCAATTCTTCAAGCACTGCTGGAAACGCCTCAGCGATTATTTGCTCTTGTCCTCACACCAACAAGGGAGCTGGCCTTCCAAATCTCAGAGCAGTTTGAAGCTCTTGGATCCTCCATCGGTGTCCACAGTAGTAAGTAGCTTTGTGATACTGGAGCAGTTTTCCTGAAGACTGAAGTCTGTCAGCTCTAGATTGCAAAGGAAAAAGTAGAGAGTATTTTTATGGAGGGTTGAACAAAAGATGAGAAAAGCTTGTGATACTGAAAGATGGACATCTGGTATCAGGTATCCTCAAGCCAGGACAGAAAGAAAGACCATATGGTCTTTCCTCATGGAGTAGTCTGCAGCTGTTCTGCGTTGTATGTCACAACAGTTAAAGATGGAAGTAGAAGAGAATCTTTTCAATAGTAAGTTTGTGTCCGGTGAAATTGAATAGGGCTCCACTATCTAATCTTTCCTTCAGACTGTCTGTATCGGTTCTTTAGATATTCTCTACAAACATAAAAGCTTTGTGGGTATTTTTAGAATTCCTAGATTCTTGCAGCTGAGTTAAGCTGCAAAGAATAGATTCTGCTTGTAGCTCTTCAACTGTGAAAATGAAATACCTGGGGCCAGGACTTAATTGTATGGCTTACAAGGCCTGGGAAGGTCAGGTGTGCTAAAGTAAAGTGAATTTTGATAAAGATAAGTAGCCTTTCTTTTGTACAGAGTTGTGGTGGGTGGCAAGGAGTAGGAGGAAACACTAGGGTGCCAGGGGCTGGCTGGTGCTACACTGAAAGATTCATTATATTCTGTTTGTCCTGCAGCGGTTATTGTGGGTGGAATTGACACGATGTCTCAATCTCTGGCCTTAGCCAAGAAACCACATGTTATAATTGGTAAGTTAATGTGCTGGGGGTTCAGGGTATGAATATTATCAAATTGCAGTTGTCCAGAGAAAGAGTGCCAAAAGGTTTTGTGCATTTGAAGGAAATCCTTCATTTGTTTTTGTCCTGAGGTTTGAGTACTGGCTTGTTAATGTTTCTAAAGTATACACCAGTAGCATTGCTGCTACAAACTCATTCCAAAGCATTCCTGCTAGACCGTCTTTGGCTTGGTTTTTCATTCTCCTCAAGTATTCAAAATGCTGGTCTCATCCTTCTCAGTACAGCTGGTCTACACTCTGTTTTGCTTTACTTTTTAAAATTTATTTATTTATTTTAGGGGTAAGGAGGGCATTCTTCAGAGAGTCTGACTCCATTAGTCTTATTTCAAAACACTCTGAAGATATCCTATGAAAGGGTCCTTCCCACAAAGCAATCAGTCTTCACTTGTCTTGGGCAAAGAATCCCATTTCTGGATTGGATGACTCACGTGGCTCTTTAGATTTTTTCCTTTGCTTTCATTCTAAATTTGCTTTCTTGATTTTGTTGGTAGCTACCCCTGGACGTCTAGTTGACCATCTGGAGAACACAAAGGGCTTCAACTTAAGAGCTCTGAAGTTCCTAGTGATGGATGAGGCTGACCGGATCCTTAACATGGATTTTGAGACAGAGGTAGGAATCTGCTAAAAGAAGAGTTTGGAACACCAGATGAGTTCCTTAAAATGGCTTCATACAGTCACACAGTAAACACTGGGAAATTAATTGCAAATTGTAACGAAGATCTAATAATTTCACAAAAGTCTCTGGTGGCAATGGAACTGAGCAGAGTTATGCAGAGCAAGGCAGTAGGAGGCATTTTTGTCTTTGAAATCTTCTAGTTTCTCTGGAGCACCTGACATTGATGCAGTTACTGTAGAACATGATCACATGTATGTTCCTGTGGGAATATTGCCTGATATTTGCACTGCTATTAGACTTCTGGAATTCACACTGCCTAATTGTCAACAAGCTATCACCCTACGCCTTCCCTTTAGAAGAGGGGAAATTTATTCCTACTGGGAGTCTTAAGTTGCACACATGTATTACTCTTCATTTGGATGATCATTATATTTGGAGGAGGCTTATGTCTTGATTGCTGTTTTATTCAGCATTTCCATTTCCTTTCTATTTTTACAGGTGGATAAGATATTAAAAGTGATTCCTCGAGACAGGAAGACATTCCTGTTTTCTGCTACCATGACCAAGAAGGTGAGAGCAGAGTACTCTGCTTTAGTTCTCCTTCCATCAGGCTATACTGTTGACTAGACTGTATGATACAGGTGTCTGACGAGATCCCTGTCCATCTAGTACTAACTTACATTGATCTTCCCAGGTTCAAAAACTCCAGCGTGCTGCTCTGAAGAATCCGGTTAAATGTGCTGTTTCTTCCAAATATCAGACAGTTGAAAAACTGCAGCAATACTACATTTTCATCCCCTCCAAATTCAAGGTAGTGCTACTTCTGTTTCTTCCCTCATTGTGTCTTGTCTTGCTGTTCCCACATCTGCCCGAAATCTTGTAATCTTCTCTGGCTTATACTTACTCATTAATGTGGGATGTACAATTATCTTTTTTTTTTTTTTCGTTCTCTGTCTGTTTCTTTACAGGACAGCTACCTGGTTTATATCTTGAATGAACTAGCTGGAAACTCTTTCATGATATTTTGTAGTACGTGTAACAATACTCAGAGGACTGCTCTACTGCTCCGCAACCTGGGGTTCACGGCCATTCCTCTCCATGGGCAGATGAGTCAGGTATGGGCATACGCCACACAATGGAGTAGACAGGAGACCCGTTGCTTGGGAAATGGTCTGCGCCATACTGAGTCGCAACTACCTTGTAGGAGGAGTATTTTACAGCTAGTGGACTGGGCTGATCCCTAGAAATTTAACTAATGTGAATGCTGCCACTGATTCTGTAATACTTCAAAAAGAAATCAGAGAAGTGA
This sequence comes from Himantopus leucocephalus, assembly GCA_003993805.1. Lineage (NCBI taxonomy): Eukaryota > Metazoa > Chordata > Aves > Charadriiformes > Recurvirostridae > Himantopus > Himantopus leucocephalus. The sequence continues at coordinate 58,790,116 of RSEF01000001.1, forward strand.
CATTTTTGAGTAGTTTCTCCCGCAATTCTTCTGAACCAATGTTTCAACTAGAGCACATTAACCAGAATGAGCATTATTCTCTTATTCTGTTTTTGCTCTCTTCTCTTCCAGAATAAACGCCTGGGCTCTCTAAACAAGTTCAAGGCAAAGGCACGTTCTATTCTGCTGGCTACTGATGTTGCAAGCAGAGGTCTGGACATCCCACATGTAGATGTGGTGATAAACTTTGATATTCCTACGCACTCTAAGGTAAGCTAGTCTGTGTGCCAGCTGAGAGCTGCTGGTTACTGGGAGGCGTAGTGAAGTTAGACAAAGGAACAGAGACACATTTTCTCTGTTCTGCAGACTGGAAGTCTAGTTCACACTTGTGTAGATTAAAAGATGTGGTTCAGCCTCTGCAATTGAGTTCGTATCTCAGTTTGGTTGGGTGGCCTCATGTGAATTGTAGAACTGATCCCATAACTGAAGAGGGGAGGTGAGGGACATTCCATGTCTTTGTATTTCTGCTCAGAGTGTGTGTTTTGCCATATTACCTTAAAGGGCTTCTAGATGTTGAAAATAGTTTTAACATATTGCTAGTTTCAGGTAGTCATCTCTGTTCCTGTGATCCAGGTCTGACTTCACATTTTAAACTGTGTTGTGAAAAAAAAAAAAGTAAAAATTCTCCCATTATGTTCAATGAAGATTTGATCAAGAAAGATGTCTTTAATATGTTTTACCTTCATATCACAAAAATACAGCAAACTGAAAAAAGTGAGTTACTAACACTCTACCTTATAGAAAGTATAGTATTATCTTAGGCGCGTGACTTTGTTTCCCAGCCTAGTTTCAGAAAGCATGCATTTCAGGAATTGCTACTGTTGAGGGGTAATGGCTTCAAACTGGAAGAGGGCAGATTTAGATTAGATACCAGGAAGAAATTCTTTACTGTGGGGGTGGTGAGGCACAGGAACAGGTTGTCCACAGAAGTTGTGGATGCCCCATCCCAGGCAGTGTTCAAGATCCAGTTGAATGGGGCTTTGAGCAACCTGGTTTAGTGAGAGGTGGCCCTGCCCATGGCACGGTGGCCCTCCCACGAGGGGAGTTGGAACTAGATGGTCTTTAAGGTCCCTTTCAACCTAAACCATTCTATGATAATGATCAAAGATACTACAAATTGCAGAGTCTTCAAAAGTAGCACCATACTTTCTTCTGCTTTTGACATTATAAAAGGACAAAAGTTATAAAAAATAATGGTGGGGGCAGCAGCTTGAATGACGTCATTACAGTTTTTGTGCCGCTCCCTCTTGTCTAACCATATCACAGAAGACATCCTTTCTCCACAGTTCCCGCATGGAGATGGGAGTATTTTAATTTGCATAATGCAGTATAAAACCTGGAAAACAGCCTAGAACCATATAAACAGAAGACACTCAATAGATCAGATGCTTCCAAATTGTTCTCATTCATCCTCCCTTTCACTGTGCTTGCCAAACTTAAATCTACTTGCCAGAGAGTTTGTCTGGAAGACAGGCTATGTAGAGCACTAGATTCCAAGACTGAAAATGCAGGCATTGGCTCACTTCAAATGTTAGCTATCCAAGGAAGTGTTAGTTCATTAGCAAAGTCATATATCACAACTTTTGTCCTGCAGTCTTCGATAATTGGAGGTGGTCGTCTACTTTAGAAAGAAAATTCAAACGTGAAAACCAAAGATATTGCCTCTACGAGCCAATATCTTCTCAAATCTTAATGCTGCATACAGTCCCGAGTATTTAATCTTGGCTGTATTTTCTCCCCATTTTCTTGTTCTTTCCTGAAGAAAAATTATATGGGCTGATTTCCCATAACTTCCGTTCTGTGTTTGGTGCACATAACTTATTACTTATCAAGAAAATTGTTTTCAGGATTACATTCATCGTGTTGGGAGAACAGCTCGAGCTGGGAGATCTGGCAAATCTATCACCTTTGTCACACAGTAAGTGTTAAAATGTGGCAGACTTAGTCTTCCCAGCTGTATTTCAGAGCATTAAACATCTGACCTCATCCTGGGTGAGAAGAAAATACTACTGTTCATTTTGAGGTGCCACTTGGATCTATTTAGTGAAAAGGGAGAGAATTCAAAGTCCGGGGTGGGGCGGGAGAAGGGTCTAGAGTAAATTCTAAAAGCAGGCATGTAGTGAGCAGAACTGTATAACTTGATTGTGTAATATACATACATTTTTATAATATATAATGCAAGTTAAGTAAGTGTGGGTTTTTGATAAATACTGAAGTATTTGTCTTAAAAAAAAAAAGTCTTTGCCAAATACTTCTGAACACAGATGAGCAGAATAAATCAGTGAAGCCATCCCGAATGACGGCATCACTCAGATACAATTAAGAGTTGCTTGTGAGACCATCAGCACCAATATCTGTGGGCTGGGGATAATGGGTGATGCCTGTGGGTGGTGACAGCTGAAGCACTCTTGGGAGGGCTGATTCAAGCTGGTGTCTTGGCTTTTCTCAGGTATGACGTAGAGCTGTTCCAGCGCATTGAACACCTGATTGGCAAGAAACTGCCAGCATTCCCCATGCAAGAGGAAGAAGTTATGATGCTTACAGAGCGTGTGGCTGAGGCCCAGAGATTTGCTCGAATGGTGGGTGCTGGCTTTTTGTCCCTCTATGTGCTGTTGTAGTCTGAAGTTCCTCAGGTGCCAGAACTCTTGGTCAATCTCTTGATTGCATTGCAGGAGCTGCGGGAGCAGGGAGAGAAGAAACGATCTCGAAATAATGATGATGACGACACAGAAGAAGCTATTGGTGTCAGGAATAAGGTGACAGGTGGGAAAAAGAAGAAAAGGAAAGCCTTCTAGTTCAGTATTTGGACAGACTTTTTAAATTTTTCTCTTTACGGCTACACGAGCTTGGCCAAAACAGTCTACCAAGCCATCTCCAGTGAAATTTTTTTCAGAACTACTTATGGAATTGGGCAGTCCACCTGGAAAACAGCTTCCTCTCTTCTGCTTCACCAGTTACAGACTGAGCTGTGCCCATTGTGGTACTGTGGGACCAGTCTTCCTTTCAGAGACACCCCACCGTCATCTCTGGACCTGAAAGCAGCTGTGGTCTGGCCCTGCTCATTCACAGAAGTGCAGCTTTCCCACTGCTACAGCCTGTTTGAGTGCATCTGGGGTCAGATAGGTCTGTCAGAAGAAATAGAGGAAAAAGTTAAAAGAAGCAACTGAGTTCCCACGGCACAGCTGTGATGCCCTTGCCTTAGTGAAGGGAAATGTGATGTGGAGAACTCCAAATATATCTTGCTTAATTTTAAAGCTACCTGGTTTTCCTTGTCTTATCACTGACCTGTTCTGCTTGTTTTCAGTGTCAGCTCTGCCAGGTTTTCTTCTGAGGTCAATCTTAGCGATTCAGATGTGTCATCAATACCTTAGTTGTGTCAGCTGAAGAGTGGCCCAGCACAGAGAGAACCTGTTTCAGCAGGATTAGGCTATTCACTGCCTGGAATTCGATCCAGAATCTGTAATGATTGACAAGGTCAAAGAGAGGTCTGGNTTTTTTTTTGTGGCTGATTCTTGTAGTACTTACAAACCAACACAAGAGGGTAGTATTTACATAGGAAAGCAGCTCAGGAGCTGGGTGGTGAAGAAAACCAGGTATCATAGAGGCTCTTTCTGGTTTTACCTATTTATTTCTTTGTCTTGAGCACAGTTCAGTGCCCTATAAGTGGGTTCTTGCAAGAATGGGATAAAAGTACTTACCTTCATATCAAACCAGAAGGTTAGAGCTAGTTCCCATTGGCAGCAAAAATTTTCACGCTGGCCATTTCTGCTGGTGGGCAGAGAAGGATGACAAACTCCTTTCTGATAACTGAACATGAAAATTTAATGTCTGTTAGAACCATTCAAACTAGATTTTCTGCTACATGGAAAAACAATGTTCAAAAGATTCTTTTTTAGATCTAAACAGAAAGAAGAAACTACTGCAATAGTCAAGACGAGCACAATGGTTACTTCATAGTGTCAACATATATTTAATGTATACTAGTGAGAATGCTTTTATACGTTTACTTGGGGCAGGACACTTTGCAAAATTACAAAAAATACAACATGATTAAAATGTAAGGGAAACACTTTTTATTTAAAACAACTCTGTTGTCTTCCTGAGGAACAAACGTACTGTCTGGTATGAGGAGAGTGCCAGTGTTCTTACTTTGTCTTTTTTTTTTTTGTAGCAATTTACTCAAATCTCCCAAATACCTTCAAGTTTGATAGCTGTAACGCAGTGTAAGATCAGTGGTAGATCAGTAAGGGTACAGATCTTGGGTATGTTGACTGCTAAGAGCATTCTTATAAAGCAGGAACAGAGTGTGTCTTCCGTGGGTCCGAGAGCAGAGGGGCAGGGGTGGAAGGCCGGTAATAAGAACACATTAATTCTATGGGGCCCTTTGGTCTCGGGATCACCACAGGTAAGAGGAAACAGCCCTCGAATGCACCAGAGAGAGAGTGAAATGATTGAGCGTATGGGTGGAGATGCAAATGCTCATTCCCCATGGAGCAAGGGAACTCTCCCAACTGGTCTTCTGTCCTGCTGGATGCTTGAACCAAATTTTTTACCCTTTACAAGCGGGTTAGGGTTGGTCCCACTATCAGCAAATGAAGATTAAATCTCTCTGAGGCTCCTGCGTCTCTGGAAAACCTCTTAAGTGTTATTCCCAGCTATGTAACGGGTGGCATGCAGAGTCAGTTCTGAACCAATCTTGTGAAGTGACGTGAAGGGCAATTTTACTGCTGGAGGAGGTAGGGCATGGTCATTCTTTTCAGAAGCAGTATGAGGCTTTCTTTAATTGATGGAGTCTCTAGCATATCTCTGTGTTCTTTCCTTTGTGGAAGGCTGCAACAGCCCAGGGGATCTGTCTTGTCCCTTGATGGGATCAGATATTCTCTATCCCTCCTCTGGAGTTGCAGGACTAAGAGAGAAGTGGAGTAGCTCATTGGAAAAGGGTGCAGAGCCTCTTTGAGAGGAGTGACTCCTAGACAGCTGGCCACCTCCCTTGATGTGGAATGACAAGCTGTAGAGGCACTTGGCACTAGAAAAGCAAAGGTCTCGCCACACCCACATTCTCACTGGTGCCTCACCTGCCACAGGTATGTGCATTCAATTTCAACTAAAAATATCTCAACAGGTTGGATGGGCAGGAAATAGTTTGTTATTGTGACTACGCCATGAGGGCTAGGTCGGAGGGTGTTTGTATAACTGAAGTGGAATAGGGAGTGTCTAAAGATGCTTTAGTCAAAACAGAATTTGCAGCCAGGCTAAAGCAAAATCTGTAGCTGATCTAATGAGACATGAAGGGAAGAGAATGGAGTGAGACCTGTCTCTGGATGAAAGACGGTTCAGAAAATACCAGCACTGGTATGCGTGTGGCTGCATACTTTTGTACAACAACTGATTCCAGTGTGTTTGTTCAGTCAGGAGGACTCTTGAGGGGCAGTTCTGAAGCACACCTCTGGAGTCTTTGCACAGCAGGGAGCTGAAGTGGAGAATTAACCTTAGCGTGACGTAAGGTAGTATCGGGCTAACACAGCCTGTCTTTTTTTTTTTTTGTGGTTGAAACTCAAATGAAGTTTCAACAAAAGCTGTGTTCTCAAAAGATGTTCAGTGGAGATGTTTGTAGTTTGAAACAATTCTGAACTTCCCAAGGCCATAACGAGAAGGTGATTGTTTATATACTTGTAATACATATTTTAAATAATGTTTTATAGTTTTTATTTTTAATACCACATAGGTGACTAGCTCAGGCAGTAAAGAATGGGGATATAGTGTCTTTCATTTAAGTGTTGTAGAGCTAGCAGAAGCAGAGCAATCCTTTAGAGGGGAGGAGTAAAATTAAGCATTGATGTCAGTGTGAATAACTGAATTCAAGATAAGTGAGGATTGCTGCAAAAAGTAGCAGTCCCTGCAACCACACAGTGGTCCTGAGCAGAAGCTCTGCTGAATTGACCTGTCTGAAACAGATTTGGCCGTCTCAGTTCCCCAGTGGCATGCACCTGCTGCGCAGGGGGTGCCAGGGAAGACACGGGCAGGAAAGCACAGCTGGGAACCAGGGTGGGGAATTCAGGGCTTTTTTCCATGGTGGCAGCCTGAGTCTCAGTCTGCTTAAAATAATTGTGAGGAACACAGCCTGTTCCAAGGACCTGGCAGCCCACCCTCCCCTCTCTGCCCCAAAAAAGTAACGATGACCAAGAGGGACAGTTACGTATGATGAGTTTCTAGCAACACTGTTGACTTGTGCTGAGAAGAGGCTCAGTTTAGGAGGGAACTCTTAGAGTAAGAAGTGATTTGGAATCTTGAGGGCCTTAGTTTACCAAGTGGGACTGAAATTAGTAAACATTCCCAGTTTAGTCAAGCACTGAAGAAGGACAATATCCAACATACTTAAAAGCCCTTGGAAGTACTTAAGAAGGAATGGAATTGATTGCATGACCTGCGAAAGACACAGGCATGTGCCAAGCATTTTGCTGTTTTATAAATATGCATTTGCGGTTTGCCTGCAATGGCACGTAAGGAGCTTCTGTAAGCATTCAAGTGAGCAATTAATTCTTGTAAATGTTGCAGAGTAAATGCTGTAAAAATCCAGCCTTGGTGCCAGAAGTAGTCCATGTAGTCATTCTGAATTCTTACTGCTCTTGCTTATGCTATTACCAGTAGATTTTTTGGGGGGAAAAAACCTATCACTGTGTAAGCATGGAGAATCAGAATATGGGTTTCTGACAGAATCCCAAGCTTTGGGGTTAGCTCCTGAGCTNTTTTTTTTTTTTTTTTTTTTTTTTTAGAAAAAAAGAAAGCTACAAGACACTTTCTTAATCTTTAGATAGCCATCTATGGCTGTTCCTGGTCGGACTGAAAGCTCCTTCTGAATAACAACATTTAAAAGGGAGAGTTAAGGGTGTTTCATTCGTCTGGCACCAAAGAAATGGGAATGGTTGCTTGCTTTCTGGCCCAGGGATGAATACGGCCATGCCTCCAGTGTATGGAAACTTATAATGGTGACAATAGCACTTCCTCTCTGCTTCCAAAGCCCCCCTGGATGCAGGTACTTGCCTTCCTGAACAAGACAATCAAGTATATGTCATGTTTCATGGTAGGATGTGTGTTGGACTGTGCCAAGGTCATGCCTGGTTGTGCAATAGGAGACCGTGGCACCATGCAGTCTTCTGCTGTAGACATTATAGGTCTTCAGGGAGGGGTGGATGCCCTTGGAGCTTGTTCAGCACTTTTTCAGCATCTAGAAGCCTGAAGCTGTGTGTACTAGAGGTTAACACAAGATAATTTTGCATGCCCAAAGGGAAGACGACTATTTTTATCTTTGCCTTCTCTGCTGGAGAAGCCTCATCCTTGCAGAGGTGTACATGCTGCTCTGTTGCCCCTGCCTAAAATAGGGGTAGGACTGTGTCAAAAGTTTCTGTGTTCCCTTGGGCTTGGTGCTTGCTAAGGGTTCCTGAGGAAATGGAAATGTATTGTGGGCTTTCTGTGCAAAAAGAGGGAAATGTTTTGTCTTCCGTTCAAATCCTAGCAAAGGCAGAAAAAGAACCCTGTTGATAGGCCTCTCACAGAGACTATTCCTTCTGTCCATCACTTCTTCCTCCCTGTTTGATATTGTCAAGGAAGGCAGGTTTTTTGGCATGTGCTTCCCTTTTGGACTGATTTAAGTCCCCTTTAATCCTCCTTAAGATTTTCGCCTACAAACACATCTCTGTGTAAAGAAAGGCAAATAGCAAAACTTGCTCTGCAAGTCATCTGTGTGAAGTAGAGGAGGGTTGCATAATAAGGTTGAATTGCTTGGGTAATGCTGGCTTTCCAGAAGAAAAGGATTCCTTTGTGTAGTTTTTCTTGTACATCTGCTCCAGCCTATGAACAGGGCTAAAAAAATAAATTTCTTGGCTTTGATGTAGGAAAAAGTCTTTTGCACAGCGAGAGTTGGAGTCACAAAAGTACCTTCTTTCCTGCAGTAGCAATGTAAGGCGGCACAGGATCCATGGAGCAAGCCTGGGAGACAATGCATGGAGATTCATTCAATTTTATTTAAAGCAGCAGAAATTAAGGTACCCCAGTCAAGCATGTAATTGAATATACTTGGTCTTCTACTCTTTTTATTGTAGCTCAGTTGAAGGGAGTTTATAACAGGAGATACCCAGCCTGATCTGTCCTTGCCAGCTTCTGTGCTTGATGTATCATCAGCAGGAAAGTAATACTTCTTCTTCCTCAGTATGTATTCAGAATGATAAATTTGCTACCGAATAGGTATGATTTCCTATTACTGCTGCTCACGTGCATGCTTACAGGTGTGTTAGACCTTTATCTTGATGCATGCCAGAGGCTCTCTTTGGTTGTTAAGGACTGGTCTTCTCCAAACACAATCAACGATATGAAGCAGACAGCCTAATAGACTCCTTTGACAGAGTCTAGGCACAATTCTGCAGACTTGTGGACTATTTTCCATTGGATACATTCAACTCATGTATGTGTATCTTAGTTTCGGCTCCCTCCACCCATTGGTGAGTATTGCTTTAGTATTAATTAGGAATCTTGGAGTGACCTTTCCAATTTTCAAGAGAAGTTTAGATGAAAACGCAAACTTTAAAAAATGCGAACAAAGTACTAGCTACACTCTCTAAAATAGATAACATAGTGGCAAATGTTTATAAAAGATCTAGGGAAGAAATGTCAGAAATGGGTTTGCTAGTCTGGTGTCTCTGAAATCAAATTTAGAGATCTGCCTGTGTTCAGCTGGCTGGCTGCAGCCAGGTTTGCTCATCGCAGCTGAATTTGTTAGAGAGCCCTTCCTTGCAAAGCACGATAGTGTTTTGTGACTCTTTAGTTCTTCCAAGGCTCCCACTCGGATATGACTTCTTTTACTGCAGCTACCCTGTTTCTGTCTAGTTCAGAGGATGACTTTTTGAAGATCCATCCTCTGAATGCCAGGCTACCTCCCCTCTTTGAAAATGCCAGTGCTGCTTTCACAGGTCAGACGTTGCCACTTGGTCTGGCTGATGAACAGCTCTTTGTGATTAGTGAGGAATATTCCTCTCCATCAGGGTCGTGTTAAGCTTATTGAAGGGGAATTGCTGGATTTGCTGTCACTGATCTTGGCCTTGTATTTGCATGGATTGTTTGTGAGTATGTGACTGCTGTGTTCCTCTGAAAATCCTATAGCAGACAGTTGTGGCTCTCTTGAATTCAGTTGAAGCACCAGATGTAGAGGAAGATGTGGCTAGTGCAGGGACCTGTTAGCCTTCTGCTGTTGATAAACCTGCAAGGGGAAGACAGCTTGCTGGAGGGCATAGTATCGATGAAATCTTTGGTGAGTGTCTTTATCTCTGTATTGTACACGCACAGCAAATAAGGCTTTCTTTTTTTAAAAAAAAAAAAAANAAAAAAAAAAAAAACCACCACAAAACAAAACAAGCCCTTTGGAAAGCTAATTGCTTTGTTCTTTCCTGGAAAGGGAGAGCCCCTGAGCCAGCAGCGTTTGCTTGTCCTGTGCCAAGCAGGGCACAGGGATTAAGAACTTTGAGAGCTCTCCTCCTTTACCATGTTGTTTAACCTCTCCTGCTTGGGTGGGGGCAGCCTCCTGGTGGAAGTGTTCAGCTTTCTTAGCCATGTCAGCCCTTTGCTTCTCTGATCACCTGAGATCTACAGGACCATGTATTACCAATTTACATGGGCAGCACAGAAAATGCACAGGGGACATGCTTTTCTGCCTCAAAGAGCTTGTGCGTTAACATCCAAAAATATGCTGAAGTCTGTGGAAAGGACTGTGCAGTAGTTATTGACATGTGAAGATATAGGGATAAAGAGGAGGACTGTGGGGTGGGGGGGAGTCTCTCTTTATAGCTGTATGGTGAGTTGCATGTAGCTGTTATCTCTTGGTGGGGAAAGACCTTTGACAAGTAGAGATCTGAAGCCAACCATGGCTGGATGACCTTGCCTTGAAGTGGCTTCTACGATCTGGACACTCATCTCCTTGGCCTTTGCAGTGGCAAGGACAAATATGTAAGTTTTGAGTACTGCGTTCAGTTTTGGGCCCCTCACGACAAGAAGGACATTGAGGTGATGGAGCATGTCCAAAGAAGGGCAACGAAACTGGTGAGGGGTCTGGAGCACATGTCTTATGAGGAGCGGCTGAGGGAACTGGGGTTGTTTAGCCTGGAGAAAAGGAGGCTCAGCAGAGACCTTATCGCTCTCTCTAACTACCTGAAAGGAGGTTGCAGAGAGATGGGGGTTGACCTCTTCTGTCAAGTAACAGGTGATAGAACAAGAGGAAATGGCTTCAAGTTGTGCCAAGGGAAGTTCAGCTTGGATATTAGGAAGAATTTCTTTACTGAAAGGGTCATCAGGCATTGGAACGTGTTACCCAGGGTAGTGGTGGAGTCCCCGTCCCTGGAGGTATTGAAGGGTCATGTAGATACAGTGCTCAGGGACGTGGTTTAGTGGTGGGCTTGTCAGTGTTAGGTTAATGATTGGGCTAGATGATTTTACAGGTTTTTTCCAATCTAGGAGATTCTGTGAAATTTCTGCCTGCTTTGCTGAAATAAGGTAATTCTGCACCAGAAGCCATGCTGAGACTTAAAATAAATCCTGGATAGAAGGAAACAGCTTGTGAGCTTGTGCACTGCCCCAGGTTCTGCTTCAGCTGGAAGGCTTTTCTCTGTGACTGAAGTGGGCGATGGGCTGAGCCCTGCGGCAGAAGCCAGCACTGCCTGACATACAAGGCTGTACTGGTACACCACAGCCTTCTCATCACGTCAGCAAAATCTCACTGCCCAGGTAGGCAGAGTTTGCATCTTTCTGCTCTCCTGCATTGTCTGCAGGATTGCATCATTACCCAGTCCACTCCCATCATTCGATCAGATAAAGCTGACCAAGGCACGCCACTAGCCTTTGGAAGCATTCAGTGAGGGAGATCTTAGGGTGGTGATGCCCGCAGGGGCAGGCAGCTGGGGAGCCACCTCTCCTGTGGCTGAAGGAGAGGGAATCTCCCTGCGTGGCCTGGGTAGGGGAGCCCTTCCACCCACAAGTGCCTGGGTGCAGCCTCCCTGCCTTCAAGCCTCTCTGCGCAGACTGACTTACTCCTTTGGAAGCATCGGCCAAGGCCTCCCTTCATGTAATTAACTGGCAACGCCATGCTTCGCTCCTGCACCGCGCACAGCCCTACTCAGTTCTGCTGAGATCCTCCCCAAGCAAGATTTTCTCGTGCTCAGCATGCCCCAGAATGTGTTGCATTATTAAGCTTCCATTATTTGCTGCTTTTCTGGGGGGGACCTCCCATCTTTTTCTCCCAGTTTTAGCCGTTCCTGTATGTCCGACTCCCTGCCTCCACCAAGGTGGTCTCATGCATGCATTCCCCTTTCTAAGCATCTTCTGCACTCATCCCTGCTCGCTTTTCCCCAGCCTTGCCCCACCAAGCAGCCTGCAACCAGGTCCCTGAACTGCACCAGGGCTGGTTCTTTGCTGTTCGTGCTGCACTGCAGTGTGGTCCTACAGGCTCTTCTGCCCACCAATGGCCAGGTGCCTGCCCGAGCTGTTTGATTCCAGCACTGCCTTCCTTGTGTTTTCCAGGGTGCAAGGGAGATGTGAGCTGCCTCAGCAGTTCCCACGTGGCTCTCCCCATCTTGATAGTGTTTTAAGAAACATGTCTTTGCTTTGAAGCCTCTTGCCAGAGGAAGCTACTGCAGCCCCTGTGCCGTAGAGGTCCCTCCATTGCACACCTGCAGGCATATCTCTGCTCAACCATTCAGGGACTGATGGGGATCTGTGTTCACAGATGCTCTAGAAGATACAAAGCAAGGAGGTAAATGATAGAGAGCAATGGAGTTCCTGCTGGGCCCTCTGGGCAAGTCTCTTGTTGCTTAATAACGTAGGACTGCTTGTTAAAAAGAGATGGTTCATTTATATTCAACAGCTTCTTTAAACTCATTAATTATATTAGTCTTAAATGCTTTTGATGAGTAAAGAGAAGGCTGGTTAGATTTAGGGCAAACCTATCAAAATTTTGTGCTGTCCTAGAAGGTCAGGATACATCCTAACCAGTAACAGACTCAACAGTGTCATTTCTCTGCTTGATGATTATAAATGCGTAGTTAGGAAACTCAGATTTCAATTGGCCAGCAAAGATTTTAACCATGTGTACATCTAGATTAACCACTCCGGAGATTGGGGATTATCAACTGTTGTGTAATAGCAGACATTTTTTTAATTGGAACAGGACTGCAACAGATGCTGTGTTTGCTAAAGAAGCCAGACTGTCATGTAATACATCCAGAATGTGTTTTGTTTGGCAGAATGATGTACGTGGATTTTGCCTTTACCTCTAGCAAAACCACACTCTGATCAGACAGGTGAATCACCATAGGTTGGATTTAGTTCTTATTTGGGTTGTCAGGTAAGAACTGAAGTTAGTTTAGTTCAGTTCCAGTTCAACACAGCTTCAGATCTACTGTGTGAGTTCAGGTTTGGCTGAGGAAAAGCTAACCCCACGTAATGTAAGATCTCATGGTAACTTCACCCCGGTGTACATCACAGCCCTCTAACTTGATAAAGCCCTTGGAGTCAGCAATAACATTGCTCAAATCCACAGCATATGTGGGATCCCTTCATTCATATACAGCATAGGCTTCCCCCGCCCCAAGAATATACCTTATCTCACACGTGATGGGATGCGTTGTGTGCCAAGGAGAAGGTCAGAGCCAAAATTTGTAGCGATTCCTTTTGCCTTTTAAAATGTAAGCACAAAGGCAACGAATTTTTTGTCTCATTACACGAACCTCCCTGCAGGTCCTGGAGATGGAGTATTGTGTGCTTGCTGAAATTTAGCAGCACTGCCTGGTACCCAACAGCTGCTTGGTTTTACCCTGGGGTAAGGTCTCATCTGCAGCCAGGGATTCCTGGAAAAAGCACTTTACAGCCTTTTCAGGAGAGCTGATCGTGTGCCAGTTGGTATTTCGTTACTGCAGATGAATGTCTGTTATGGCAGTTTTTTAATAATGAACAAAGAAGGCATTATCGGGCAATGCAACAACCCTGGAAGAGGAGAAGAACCTGCTGCGGGCAGGCCGAAGCTTCCCTTTGCCATATCATGCACACACCAAGAGCAGTCCCTCATCTCTGATGCTTTCCTGGATTTCTTATGCGATTAGCGGAAGCTCTGTTTGCATTTCTGAAGAGGTTAATGGGCAAATAAACCTTCACTAAACTCTTTCCTGGCGTATGGCTTTCACTTAGGGGGTCTTACTTTTGTTTGCCAAGCAAAACAGTCAGGGCTGCTGGGTCTGGAGAGCAGCAGGAAGCCCAGGGGCTGCCACAGGAGAGTTTGCTCATAGTTCCTAGCCAGGGGCCAGATAAGTGGGAGGAAAGGAGCACAGCGGGGCCAGAAAGGGGCTCCTTAGATTGAGGTTACTGTCCAAATTGAAGTACATGCTCTCTTTCTCTCCATACTGCAAGCCAGAAGCTTTGTAGTAAACCACCTTCCTTCCAGCCAAGTCCTCTCCATTTGGCTACTAGTAATGGCTGCGCACTGACGTCCTTCCCCCTAGCTTAAGGGAGCTCTTGGGTTGTCAAGAAGGCTGGAAGAAAAATAATCAAGGCCAGAGACTTGGCAATCAGCTGTATTTTCTGTCTAGTTCAGATCTCACCTCCTCCCAGCCCCGGGCACAGCATCCAGTCTGGAAGTTCCTGGAGTACAGAAGTTTCTACTTCACTTTCAAGAGTGCAATGCTCTTTTTTAACTCAGAATTGCTGCTTGTTTAGGTCTGTGCAAACGCAGCAAGTTTACAGTATCTTTACTGACCATCAAGTGAGATGGCACGTGTCCCCACAGGCTTATCTGAAATCAGGAGAGGAGTTAAATGAAGGTGTGAGGTGAGACAGAGAAACTATCCCAGCAGCAGATCAAGAGACGCTTTGAGTCCTGCCAGCTGCCCTGAATCATCAGTGGAAATTTCCGTTTGAACTTTTGATGGAATGATGGATTTTTGGTTAAAGGAGTGAGGAAGAGCGTGTGTTTTTCTGTTCATCTGTATGTGTGTGACTGTGTGTTTAAGACTGTATTTGAAGAGTGGGGTTTTTTTCTCTGCATTTATCGGAAGGCTTAAAACAGTAAGAGTAGGAATTTTATGCACAGACTGCGTTTTTCCAGTCAACTCTCCCTTTGAGATTTCCACTCTTTATCATGATCGAATTAAAGGGAGAATAATGAAATGGATTACATTAGGGCCTCGGCTTCAGTTTTCAAGTACTTAATCTCTCTGGCTAGGATTCAAATCTATGGCCTCAAGTGCTCCATCTTTACAAAGTGCAGCCACTGAACTAGGCAGCATTTAAAGAGTGTTGATCTTTCAGATCTGGCTTCACAAAGCAAGCAGAGGGGTCCTATCGCAGTGCAGCACGTGCTAAACATCCTGCAGTGAATTTTCTATGGAAAACCATTTCCAGTGCTGCTCCTGGCTTGGGATTGTNCCCCCCCCCCCCCCCCCCCCCAACCGCTTCCACCAACAGGACTCTGGCACCTTGCAGGTCTTGCATTTTTATCTAATTTTAACAGATATTGCAACAACAGAGGCAAAACTGCGGAAGGCTGGGTGCGGCCGGGCTGCTATGTGTGCGTGCTTGCGCACAAGTATGCGTGTTTGTGTGGGGTTATGTGCCCACCGAGATTAGGTAGAAACTGCAAAGGGAGGCATCATTTTACAGAAGCAAGCAGCTGGAGCAGGAATGCTATCAGGCCTTTTAAACACACCCACTTAAATTTCTGCCTTAGTTAAGCAGATAGAACGGAGCACTGTTTCCCCCTCATTTTCCCTCAGTACAGCTACTTGAATGTGTATCGTTATGTCATAGCTTTTTATGCTGCTTAACTACCAGATGCAGCAGGCATGCACCAAATGAACATTGCTATGTCCCTTAGGGAGCTTAATGTCACTGGTGATACTAAGAAGTTGAAGATCTTGTAAAACATCAATTGTGATTGGCGGGTAGGACAGGAGGAAACTCCAAAGACCTTCATGTTGATGCAACAGCTGGTTGCTCCTGGCAAATATTGTACCGGGATAATCATTCAAGAAAGGATTTTGGTGGTAGGAGTGAGGAGCTGAACTGCAGTCCTGGGCCTCTACTGAGATAGTATCTGGGGATATTTATGTGCCTGTGTTGTCCTCAAAGTTTGAAGAGCAACCTACTCCCATTAATATACAACATGATGGAAGAAGTGGTGGAAGAAGACCTGCATGCATTGTCTTGTGCCAAGTGAAAGGAAGGTGCCCAGCAATGTGCTGGCCTTTTAAATGGAAGATACCAAGCTCTGTGGCCTACCCAGCTCCATAACCTCCACCCAGCGTAAGGATCCTGGGCTACCACATGCACTCCCCCTGCAATGGTGAGACCCGCTGCCATCTGTGCATGCCTGAGGAGTGCCAGACCTCCAGGCTCCGAGGGCACACCATCTACCTGAGCCAGAAACCAAGTGCTTCCAGGCTGCTGCTGTCTGCAGAGCAATTCCCCTGAATCCTGGGTTGCTAAAGCGGGGGGAGTCTTCAGGATTTGAGTGAAAAGGCATTTTGCGCACGCTGAAAGCATGGTCCTAGCCCTACCCTCAGGAAGCACACCTTCTGTTTTTCTTCCATCCAATCTGTCTGAGTGTTTGCAAGGCTGCATCGGCCTTTTTGGCACAGGTACGCTGAGCCGGGGAAGGACTGCAGCATGGGCTGAGCTAGGGCTCCCCTCATGGTTGCTGACATGCGAGTGCTTGAGCTGCACTGAAAGGCATCTGAGGAGTTTTGTGGTCATATATAATCACGGCCAAGCAACAGACTTTACCTTGGGTGAACTAGCAAGCAGAACTGAGGCGTTGGCTTTATAAACCATTTATATATATAATCTGGCAACTATTACTCACTGGCATTTTTGGCAGGTCAGCACTGGCATGGCACTTCCAGGAGTCTCCAGCTCAAGATCAGAGGAATGCAAACCATCTTCCCTCAAATCACAGGGACCCACAGACTGTAATGCCCGTGGCTGCTGAGAAATGGCTGTGTCTGTGGAGCAGGCTGGTGCTAGAAGCCCTGACCTCCATCTGCCTGAGCTTCACTGCCAAGCACCCAACACCCCAGAGGATGAAACTGTGCAGAAGAGAAGTTCCTTCTCTCAGGGCTGCAGTATGACATTCTTCATCAGGGCTAGCACTTAAGCCTTGTGTGTTATCATGTTCCTTGGTTCCATTTCCCCAAAGCCTGACTGAGATTCCCAGGGACCTACGTGGCTCCTCAGCAGCCCTCCAGCTCCAAGAGGTGACACTGGGATTTGTGGCACCCAGATATCAAGAGCTGCCTGCCCTGGGGTCCTGCTCTAAACTGCAAGAAAATATTCAGGAGCAATAGGCTGTGAATTCAATTACTTGACCTTACCTTACAATTGTTCCTTATATTTTTCTCCCCTGCCGCCCATTTCCTTCAAGAAAAATCACAGCATTGATTAATGATTAGACTTGGCTGGATAATACACGCTGACCAAAACTGCTGGCTGATCCCAGGCTATGGTTCTGCAGTCAATAGCAGATTTGTGCACAGCCATATCACTCAATAGGATGTGTCTGATTAAGATTAAACATGTAAATACAATTGCATTTTTGCTAATTTAGCCAGGACAGACAATATTGGGTCTGTGTCAGCATCCATGCTGGCTGTGTGGGGCCACAGATCTGTATCAGCATGAAGCTTGTTGATAAAAAATAAAACAAAATCTATCAACGCTTTTTTTTTTTTTCTGATGAAGTCTAAAAGGGAGGAGTGATTTATGTTGAAACTCAGCTTTGCTTTGTGTCATTGCGGTGGTGTTTGATCCAGCAGGAGCAGTAAAGCAGAATTTTCTGTATCATTGAGCAGGGAGTTTTTGCGTGCAACCTGATTCCCAGGAATGCTTCTTGCATGGAAGCAGTTCTCTGCAAAGCCTTTTACCCAAGGCACTGCTAGCAGGAGAAATCATGCCTCAGACTCCAGGGAAGGACAGCTGTCTCAGAACATCTATTGCCAACAGACACCCGTGTGAGAGAGGGCCTGATCCTCTGTCAGCAAGAATCTCAGCCAGTCATCTCAACACTGCAGTGTGGAGCGGAAAAAGAACGGAAAAGGGAAAACTACTCCAGGCACAGCGGGCAAAGGATACCAAAGGGAACACCATTAGGGGCCAAGCAAGGATACCAAAATGAAGACTGGCACACAAGAAAAGCAAAGGCTGACTCCTCCTGGAGTGTTTTGCTGAGAGTCTCTCTGTCAGGCTTCACCAGCTAAAGATACAGCCAGACATCCCCTGTCTCCTAAATCATTTGCCCAGCCTTAGGATCAGTCTTTCTGGGAGAGAGAAGATGGCAGGTTCTCCTGGATCTCCCTTGGCATGTCTTCCTTTCTGGGGGTATCAGGCAACATCCCCACCAGTTGGTATGTTTTCAGATCCCTGTTTCCTGAGACTTATGCACTTGTCCCCAGATGTCTGTCTACACTCATCCATATTAGTGCAACTTGCTGCTTTGGGAACACACCAGCACAAAAGCAGACAAGGTTAATGCCATAAAGGAGAGCTGGAGCCTTCTTAGCTGCTCTGGTAAGTGGATGGGCACAGGATACCTCCAGGAAACTACATCTAGAGGAATGGCTCAGTTGTCGTGAATGAAATGTTTATCAGCATACAGTTGAAAGTCCTAAAGGAGGTGATAAATATATTTCTTTCTTTATCTTGCTTACAGCCTTCAAGAGCACCAGTTTTGTTGTATGAAAAGGCTCTTCCTAGCCAAAGTGATCACAGCCACAGGTGCTCTTAGCTGGTCTCCACATATTTCTGCCTGTTCTTGCTCCGGCTTCCACACTTGTGAAGTATGAAAGACAGTGTGACACCTGCCCCTGTGGGACAGGAGCAAGTCTAAGGCATGAACTTGGCACAGTTTCGGCAGGAGCCACCCGCCACCCCTCGGTTTCCAGGTACTAGGCTGGCCATACCTGGGACTGCATAAGGAAGTGATCCTGTTTGCAGCACAGCGGAGCATTATGTTCCTAATGGAGGCTGAGACAGCCCATTTCCGTTACACTTCCAGAAGAAGTGTCCTCTCGCCAGTTAGGGGTGCTCTGCCTGATAATTCACGTGTTTGAAAGTCTCTGTTTATAGGACACAGTCAGTAGGACTGATTTCAATATTTTAACCAATCTCCTTGCCCTTTTCTTGCCCAAATCTCTCTCCCTCCAAGTAAATGAATGCCCTGTATCGGGAATCTGGGCATTTACGAGCCAGGAAGAGAGGGGTTGGCCAAAGCCTACTCGTTTAAAGAAGGAAGCTTCTTTGAGAGGAGGCAGCAATCAACACTCCCTGGCAAAGCAGCACATCACTGTTATGTACTGGAAATGTTTATTTTGTTTCTGAGACTGAAAATGGCAGGGAGCACAGCATGCAGTTTTGAAGAGCGGACAGCTACAGGGTCAAGTAACAGCTCTGAAGGACGCCAGTATGAGTTTCTTTTGCAATTTTTTTAGAAAACATTTACTTTTTGGTGCCACACTTTTCATTTCCAAGGGAAAAGGATGTAACACTGAGATGGGGGTTTTGGTAATCCTTGGATATATGCTTTCAGAGCCAGAGCACAGGGGGGTTCAGGGATAAGAGTCCCAGGAAAAACCCCAGTGTTATGCAGAGGTGCTACGGGTCCCTTTCCAGAAATGTCACCCCCTGCCCTTGTCTTTGCTCCTAAGGCAGAGGTGCTCCAAGCTGGCTGCCTGGACTGAAGACCAGTCACCTCTGTGCCAGGCTGTTTCCAAGGGTGTCATAATGTTTATACCTGAACTGATTTAAAGATGAAGGAAATGGATGGGGCAGTACAGGGTGGAGGCTGCTGTAATGTTAACTCAGTACGACTGTGATAAGCGCTGGCAGGGGGGGATTTTTTTCAGGGAGTGAGGCTGTTCTTGCGTTGTCAATGTACTGCACAGGTAGCTAAGCAGAAGGAATGACACAAGCATATTTACGACGCAGCCAATATAGGTGACCAAAAATAAACATGTTATTTCGATACATTCCAGAGCACCAAGCACCGTTTCTCCCCAGGCATGTACTTGCTTTATTAATTGGCTTAATAAAAGATACTAACTCAGTCCCTGAACCTCCCAGACAGTCTCCCTCAGACCTGGCTGAGCTGAGAGAGGCGGCAGTGCTCTGTCCTTTACTGGCAGCTCAGCCCTGCGACGCTGAAGCCAGCTGAGCAGGTCTGGCCCAGGGCACCATGGGCAGCACTGGGCATCGTCACCCCATGGGAGGGAACAGGGCCAAGCAATGCCAGCAGTGAGAAGGAGAAAGGAGCAGAGCCGACACAGAGGGATAGGCCAGCCCTCCTCCTCTGCCTCGTCCTGCTGCCCAAGGACTGGAAGGGGAGGTGTGGGTGCCTGCTGCCCGAAGGGATTGGTCCCTGCTGCTGTCCCTGCCGCTGTCCCTGCCTCTCCTTGTCAGCCATAGCCACTGCTCCTTCCCATTCACCAGAAGCCAGCTCGCTTGTCCAGGGCTGCAGTATGGCCAAAGCAAGCTGTTTTGCTACCAACAGCCTCCCACGCAATTACCAGTATTTTGCTACTGGATTACATTGAAATGATTTTGGAGACTTGCTGTGTACTTCAGCTGACAAGTGTAAAAATCTGTATCTGAATTCATTATCTTGTCTCCCTTCACCTCTGTTGGAGAGAAACAAATACTCTCAGGTGTGATTTGGTTTGTCGTGAAGCAGGTCAACTGAAACTCCCCTGGAGGTGCCTCTTTCTCTCCACCAACTATAGTGGGAATCTGGATGACTGCCTCTAATGAAGAAGTCTGCTCTGTAGACCCCTAGGAGTCAATTTAATTGCCCACAGACTGGTACCTAGGACCATCTGAGATCCCCTGCATTATTCAATGTGAGCTGATGCCCCAGAAGGGTAGTTCTCCACAGCTCTTTTATCCTATATGCCATCCCTGTCTGGGTGACCGAGTTACGGGTGACCGAGTTACAGGTGACCGAGCTACAGTACCTTCAATGGACTATTTGTCTATGCTGATGCACCAGAATGAAGTCCATATGGTGGACAGCTACATCTAGGTACCTACATACAAGCTGGGCATCTCAGCACCGAAATAGCCAGTGGAGATTCAGCACTCAATCCATTTGCTCTTACAAAGGTTATTTGAGATGCCTGAGGGTATCCAAAACATCTGCACAAGACTGCCAGCTCTGATACAGGAGGTATGGGAGACCCAGTGGTCCCTGGAAGCAGAGCAGGATACCCTGTAGCATCTCAAATGACACTATATGCCAATGTGCAAGCAACTAAGGCGAGGCCCCAGGCAATCCAGCCAACCACACCTGACAGCATTTCAGTGTGCACAGAAATAGGCACCTCCATCCAATCAGCTGGGCTAATCCTTCTGACCACTTGGCTGTTTGGGAGCTGAGACACCCAGCTCACATTTAGGTAATAACCATCTGAACATCTAACCTCTAAATTTAGGTGCCTTTATCTCCAAGTTGCATCCCATCCCTAAAGCGAGGTGACAGTCATCTCGCCTTTCTGGTGTGATCGTTGTGCCATTTGTACTCGCCCATGTAGCCCAGTGGTGCTTCTTCACCCTCCTCAGCAGAGCATGAGGGTCATGGGCACCATTTCTCAGGCTACCTACGACAAGTCAGCAGCACTTGGGCTCCTAAGTCACTTGGGATTTTTTTTTTTTTAAACCTAGCCCCACTTATTAGCCTTTTGAAAGTACAGGGTGTGTTTGATGACTGATTCTTAAGGATTTCTCAGGCATTGTGTAAAATGTCAATGTTGCTCTTCTTACCTTTTCTTCTTTTTTCACCCTGATATAATTTGACACGCTGCCTTCCATGGGGCTTTGTGTGTCTGTGTAAAGGTAGGGAAATGGCTGGCAGGCCATAATGTGCTCTGACCAGATGCAAATGGGCTGGCAGTGACCAGTGACCTTTGAAAACTTCCTGGGATGTCTTCCTAGGCAGGCTGGGTCCCACTGAGCTGGTGCTAAACTCCTCTCTATCACTCCTTTCCTCCTCTCATTTTTCACAACTGCCTCCTCCTTGGTTAGCTCACTAAGCCTGGGACCTACTTTAAAATTAAGGTTAATTTCATGTAAAGAAACCTGGTATGTCCTTTCCTAAGAAGCCTCAGGATTTTACACTGAAATGAAAGTGGGAAGGACATGAGGAACAGTCCTAGGGCGCAGCATGGCCCACCCCGCAGTGACTGCACTGAGCGTTGCCTTTCACTCAGTGAGCCACTCGTCCCTGGAGGCCCTCATGGACTTCTAGGGGGTGTGCAAGAGAGGACTCTCTTGTATGTGTTTTGTAGCTGTCTCCACATGCGACATTCAAAAGGGATCAGAACCCAGAAATAAACCAGGGGCCCTAAAACAAATAAACAAACAAACAAAATTGACATGCTGATGAGACAACCATGGGCAGTCAGACCTCAGCACAGGTATGTGCGTGTGCTCCTCCGGTTTTGGGAAAGAGCACAGCCTCCACATGGTGGGAGGGATTTCCAGGTTCAGGGGCTGTGTGTAGGGATCCAGTGCTTGGTGTGGGTAGGCTCTGATGTCAATTAGTAATCAGAATAATAAAATACTCCCAGTGAGTAATATTTAAAACAACAGACGAAGTCATGAACACGTTGGAGATACCAGGGGCTTTGGATGGGATTGCACCGATAGGTGTGTCGGGCCAGAGGCACAATGTAGAACAAGGGGGAATTTGTCATTGCCTTCATTCATTAACCATTTGGGCCAGCAATTTGGACGAAGTGACTCAGCGCTCGCGAGCAGACAGAACTGCGCCTTCGGAGAGCAGGGCTGGGCTGAGTGAGACACCAGGAAAGGCAAACTGCCCTTTTCAGGAAAGGAGCCCTAGAGCCCAGTGGCTCTAACTGGCACCAGTGGAAGGGGTGAGCGGAGCAGACATGTCCCCACTTGCAGACTCAGTGCCCGGGCAAGAGCCCTGAGGAAACTGTCTCTGGAGCCAAGCTGGAAGCCACTCTCCCTCCAGGCGCTCTGGGCCCATTTGCATCCCACAACCTCCTCCTCTTCCACCTTGCAAGCAGTTATCTGGCAAGAAAGCACAGGAAGAGACAAAAGGCTTGGAGCAGGGAGGGGACGCACCGCTATTGATAGCCACGGTCCCCACCCATGGGTGCCGGGAGTCAGACAGGGGAGCACCTTATCAGGCGCTTGGCTGCGCAGCGTTCAATCCCGTCCCAGGGCTGGGACAGGCAGCGGCTCCATCTCCACCCCGACGCAGGGGTGAGTGCCCCGCTGACGTCAGGGAGGCCTTACTTCATTTCCTGGCACGGGGACACGGGACGACGGTATTTTCATAGCCGTGTCCCGTCCGAGAGGAGAGAGAGAGGCGGTGGAACTGGAATAGGCGTGCTCAGCCACACCTCCCCGGCCCTCCAGCTGTTAAAGCTCCCACGGAGGGCGAGCGTCGGGCTGCTGCTCGGCCGGGGTGACAGAAGCGGAGGTGACTGTGTTACTGGTGCGCCGCGAAATTGCCTCTTCTAACCGGAGCCTCCCTGTTGCCTCCTCCAGGCAGGACCCAGAAAGGTAATTCAAGGCAATGTCCTACAGGATCCAGGGCAGAGCTGCCTTCTGCGGCCGGGGAGGGATGGCGTGCAGGACCACGTGGGGCGCAGGCTCTAAGGGGTGGGAAAGTAGGGGCATGGCGTGCCACGGCGAACAGAATGCCTCCCACTCTAACATGGGATTGTCTGCTGGAGCTGGGGGAGTTACGGCAGACTTTCCGGGGAAATTATTTGAAATTTGTGGCGGGATGGGTGTCTTTTATGCACAAGTATCAGTGAGAGAGGAGGCTCGGGCTGGAGGGAGGAAACTCAGCACTAAAATGAGAACCGTGATTTGGCGTGAGCTGTGAAGTTACCGCAGCACAGGCTCCCTTGCACAGACTGCAGAGCTGCTTGGAAATCCCAGATACTTCTGTAGGTGCTGGATGAGCAGACTCAGCTTCTGGGGGGCAACACTCACCCAGGAGACGAGGCAGAGACTCTTCATGCCTCAAAGGACATCTACCCTCAAAAAAAAAAAAAGAAAAAGGAGTAAAAATCGGCTCAAATGGCCAGGTCTCCAAGGCAGCAAGGTTCTTTCCATCCTATTTGTTCCAAGAGCCATAGCAGCTGCCTGTGGCCAGTACCGCTTGCAGTAAACACCAGTCAGGACCCAAAGCTATGGGTGTGCTCTGTGCTGCCCTGGGGTCTCACGCTGGCTCTCTGGGCTCCCCACCTGCCCTGACAGCGGGCACTGGTCTGTATCTGCCAGAACTGTGAATAGATAAACTAATATGATCAACAGTATATGTCTGTGGAAAAAAATGTAGCATTTGCTCTCCAGATTTTCATAAAGGTTCATTGTTTATGACTCACAAATGTCCAGATAACTCTCAGTTAATTGTGCAAGAGATCATAAATCCCCAAAATATTGTGAACAACGATTTGTGAAGACTCCTGCATGTGTTATTCACTAATTCCATTCTCTCCACGGGAGTCCAGAGTTCCTGCATATTTGAATAATTTGCATTTTAGTGTAGCCAGCTTTTTGAAGAGCTGCACATCTCCTTTTACACACTGAGGTTAAAAGCTGGAAAAATATTCCACTATTTATAAGCAGGTCACATTGAGCCATATGTAGGGCTGCGAGTGAGTCAGTGATATTTTCCCCCTTCGTTCATCCCTTGATTAGATAAACTGCCATTTATGGAAGACACAACCTACACTCCCTAACATCTGTTGGAAGGGTTTTAGAACCAGCCTCATAACTGTAGTATATTTATTCTGGAGGGGGAAAATCAAGACAAATTGCATGACAGGCACTAAAGACTAGATTTTGCAAGGTTAACTTCTTTCCTTTATATATCAGAAAAGAAAGCCCTTGCTTTTCCAGTGTGGATCACCATTAAGGCCAGATTCCCCCATGTTTCATGCCGATATTGTATCTAAATTCCTGTTTTGATAGATTTTAGTGACCTGAGCCTAACTCAGCAATTTACTACCTAGAAAGCAGTAATTGGCCTCGGGGATCTAAACTCACTCAGTGCCTGCATAATGGGCCACGAAGTGCCCAACATCCTCGTGCAGTGGTTTCTGCACATACTTCAGGTTTCCAAGGAAGTAGGCAACTTGATTCCCCTGGGGCAGAGCTCACCTAAACAGCCCTTTTATCCCCTGGCGAGACGGGCTTAAACCCGTCTTTCTCAGACAGCACTGAACTCCTCCTGAGGAAACAGCAGGAATGCGCCAGGTGCATTAAAGACCTTGTCCATCCTTGACTCGTGGACTCCTCAAGCAGTAACTTGGTGGTTATTTCTCATGCAATGAACAGCATTAGCTCTGACATCTCAGGCTTCCAGCCAGCGCAAGGCAATATCTTGGGGAGGGGACCGAGGTCTTTGAGACAGTTCTTATTGCTGCACTGCCATGAAGGAGGAGGAATGTGAGTTTAGGGCTCGGGGTTGGTGGCCTATATCTGCTATTTAATTTGAAGTGAGAAGAGCTATGCTGGAGGCAGGTTAGTTCTCTGCAGGGTAAAAACCAGTTAATCTTCCCTTCATTCATAGCTGTAAACCAAAGCCAAAAGTGTTTCAGAGAAAGTAAAAGAGGGAAAAGAAACAGAGTAATGAGTTTCCTGTTCTGCATTGCTCATCCCTGAACCTCACTGGTACGAGGTGCTGATGTTATTCAAACTTGTCAAAAGAGTGTAACCTGTATTATGACTAACAGCTGCTCTTGTATGACAAAAGCGACAGAGCAGCTCAGTCTCTATACTGCAGGGCACCAAGCTAATTCCTGCGAAAGCACCTCATCTTCTCCCTGCTCCCCACGCTCTTATGACATTGCACAACCCCAGGCATGGTGCAGAGGACATGCAAGGTGAATTGCCTCCTGCTAGGAGGCTTGGCTTGCCCTTGATAGAGAGCCAACGCCAAACAAGGGGGTGGCTCTGCTCCCACAGCCCCATGTCCTTAGCACTGTGGTGTCCTTGCCCAGTGAGGTGGGGATGGACGTCTGTCCTGCTTCTCTTCCCCCTCTGCCGGCAGCACCCAGGTGGTTGATACAACAGCCTGTGTCTTTTCTTCTTCTACAGCTTCGGGGAAACATTTCACTGTGAGGTTGTTCAAGAAGGCAAGAGGATGGCGACGTCACCTCCCCAAGGCTGTGGCAACATCGATGCTGACTATTACCGTCTATGTGACGTGCAGGAGGCCTGGGGAATTGTCCTGGAGTCACTGGCTGCAGCTGGTGTCCTTGTCACCATTTTCCTCATCTGCTCACTCTTCTTTCTCATCTGTAAAGTCCAAGACAACAGCAAGCGGCACATGATCTCCATCTATTTCTTCTTTCTCTTAGGCACGCTCGGCATTTTTGGTCTCACTTTTGCCTTCATCATTAAACTAAATGACAGGACTCGCCCAACTCGCTTCTTCCTATTTGGAGTCATCTTTGCTCTCTGCTTCTCATGCCTCCTCACCCATGCCTGCAACCTCAACAAACTAGTGAGAGGAAGAAAGCCCTTCTCCTGGATGGTGTTGCTGCTCCTCATTGTTTCGTTTGCCCTGGTACAAGTTGTGATCAGCATTGAGTACTTAGTCACCATGCTAGTAAACCCGAAAAACAGATTTCTGAATATGACTCCAGAAGAGACCAACAAGGACTTTGTCATGCTTTTGATCTATGTGCTCTTCTTAATGGCTCTGACTTTCTTGGTTTCCATGTTCACATTCTGTGGGTCATACAAAAGCTGGAAGAGGCATGGGGCACACATCTTTGTCACTGTCCTGTTCTCCATTGCCATTTGGGTAGTGTGGATCACTATGCTCACAAAAGGCAACACGGTTTTAGACAGACGTAACTGGGATGATCCTGTCGTGGCCATTGCTCTGGTGTCCAATGGATGGATCTTCCTGATAATGTATATTGTCCCTGAAATTTGTTTCCTCACTGCCCCTCGGAAGCCGGAGGACTACCCTCCAGAAAATGACTTCTGCCAACCCAAGTTCATAAAGCAGACAACTGGAGTGGACAACCGTGCCTACACCCAAGATGAAATTGTGCAAGGTATGATGAAGCGAAAGACTCCACTGTCCCTCAGCCCTAAGCACACATACACCACTCATGAGCTAAAAGGGGTAGGAGGGCCACAAGAAAAGATTTGACTATGATGGATAATTTAGAGGTAGGAAAAAGTTTCGGACTGATGAAACTTCAGAAATGCAAGTGAAAATTAATCTCCAAACAAGAGGGAAAAGAGTAAGGACCGATGTAAAAATCAAAGATGTGTAGAAGGAGTGTCTGAGTAGGAGACTTACTGGGTGTCAGGGCTGAGACATAACTCCTTATGATTCTGTTATGTCTAGAAAGTCTGTGTAAAAATTCAGGAGTTTTTTGTTTGTCTCTTAGCAATGCTCCAGCTTTTCTGACCTCTTCAGGTTATATCTTGGAGATTATTTATTCCAGTTCTGATCTGATGCCCATTATCTATTTAAAAATTAACCCATCATCCAAAAAGGAGGCAAGGAGGTCTTACTTTTCTGAATGAGTCTTATGCCTACGTGGACAAAGCAAAATGTTTTATCAGTTGAGGCTTCCCAAATCTATAGGTAGAAGATGTGACTGCACTCCCTGTGGACCTGCTACTGAGATCACATTTGTCTCCTGGAGTCAGACCTCCTGGTTTGTAAAAGAATAGCTGAGAAAGGCTGTGCTTTCCCAGGGAATACCACAGAGGGGGTCTTGTGCATGCAAGTGGGAGGGATTTGGCCAGTGATGATGACAGTAATTGTGAGGCAACAGGAGGTGTCTAAACTCCAAGGCCACCTGTGTCCTGTTATTTACAATACCATTCATTCCTGCTTTCATAAGGAAATATTTAATAAGTCACCCACCTATGGATTTTAACCCATTCCTGCCTGCATATTGCATAGTTTGATCAATCTAAAAGCAGCTGCTAATGTAGCCACAGGCCCTGTAATGCTAACTCACTCACTTTCCCTCCTTCTTGTCTTGTGACCCAGGAGACACAGGAGACGTCAGCTACTCCCCATACTCTTCCCACTTTCAGATGAAGGTAAGTTCACACCCCCCTTCACCCGTTTCACCACATGTAGGCTATTGTAGAGGCGTTGAAGGGAAGAGAAGGAGAAGGGGCAAAGACAGATGGACCTAGAGCAGGCTCTGTGGAGGCAGGCAGGTGCTTCGCATGGAGCCGGGCGATACCATGACATGTGTTCATGGAGGTGCCTGTGGCCGGAGCTGCGACATGTCCAGGGACATGGGGAGGCAAGAGGGGCCCAAGACAAAGTCTGAGGTTGTGGTTTTCAACACTTCTGGATTTGACATCACATAAGAAGTCCTCTCTTTGAGCACAGCTCCTGTAGTAGACTGCGCCCTTTGCTCAGGAGATTGTGCTCATTTCCTCAGCCTGTGCTCTGAATGTATTCCTACCAGCGGTCACTGGAAGTTGCAGTGCAGATCCACAGCGGGCAGTCTACATGTCCCCATGTCCATTCACCAGTCCTCCTTCAGACCACAGCCCCACAGCCTAGCCAGGTCTAGTAGCTCACATCATGTCCCCACGTCTCCTCTGGTGACATCTCTGCATTACTGGTTTGTGCTGCCAGGATCCTTTTCCACAGACCCATTGATCATACAGTTTCTCTCTCCTGTTTTGTTTTGTTTTGTTTTTAAGCCCTATTCTATTACTTCTCTCCAGTTTTGAAAGGTAAAGACTTTCTTGCTTTCTTTTCAGACTATTGAACCCCAAAATGATTTCTCCATCCCTCGACCCAAGGCCCGAACAAGCCCATACCATGACTACACTGGCGGGAAAGGCCCCATGTAGCAGCTCCGCAGGGAGCAAAGAGACTAAGCAACCTTCAGCAGAGGCATGGGGAATGGGCCACGTGGTGACAAATAAGTCAGTCCTCCAGAAGAGACAGTGTCAACCCACACCGGCAAAAGAGGAGAGGGGTCCTCTTTTCCCCACACAGGCACCCTTGTAGTCCCCTCTCATTCCTCAAACACAACTTTCAGACACTACTCTGGCCATCCTGTCCCTGCTCACTCCATTTCTCCGTGGGATGGAGCTCACCTCTTCTGACAGAGGAACACGCTGGGAAGAGCCTGTCCTGGCCTATTTTCAGCAGGAATGCTGTAGGGCTCGAGCAGCAAGAAGATCATCAGCTGGGTCTGCAACCGGCTCTGCCCCAGCCAGAACTCGCTTTGATCAGCTCACAGGGATACCTGCACCCCACATCTGACGGGAGAAGAGGCAGGAGTAGGATCATCAGCCCTACACCTCCCCAATCCTGCCCACCCATGAACACATCTCAGGTACTACCAAGGACACCCTTATCTACCCACCATTACTTTTGTGCCTGCTCCCAGCCCTGCCTGGCTTTCCTCCAGAGATCGGTGGAGAAGAGACAGAGAGGGAGAGAGGGAGAGAAATATACCTTTTTTCTTCTTCACGTTCACTTCCAACCCCTTCCTCATCACCTAGAGACCACGGCAGAGAGGAGGAAGAAAATTTAAAGACAGAAAAAGATCTACACCTAT
Source organism: Himantopus leucocephalus (assembly GCA_003993805.1). Classification (NCBI taxonomy): domain Eukaryota; kingdom Metazoa; phylum Chordata; class Aves; order Charadriiformes; family Recurvirostridae; genus Himantopus; species Himantopus leucocephalus. Next base: position 58,818,780 of record RSEF01000001.1, read on the forward strand.
TTACCCTGACGCATTTTCTGATCTGTGCTCTAGCATCAGCCTCCCTCCTAGCTCTGACTCCTGATCACGTGCCCCAGCTGAGGTCCCCAGGGTGCCTGCCCAACCCCGCAAACCCTCCCTCCCCACCCCTGCCACCCCAGGCTGTGGATCCCTGCAGACAAAACCTCTTCCATGCAACTGCTTGCAATACCCTGGTGGGATTTAATCCTGTGCGCCTTGGAGCTCTGCCTCCTCCCGAGCGTGTCTGTGGCATTAACACGAACATTTCCCAAGCAGACAGGTTACGGAAGGCAGACACCCTTCTTCCCAGGAATGAGCGAGTGTGAGCGTGTGTGTGTGCGCGTGCGTTTGTGTGTGTGTGTGTGTGTGTGTGTGTGTGCTGCGTGGACTGCACCCTGGCGATGAGCAATGAGTCCGCAGAGTTGAATCATTCTGTAGCCTGCTTTGCATTTGGTAAATAGCTTTCCATGATATTTCATACAGAAACACATAGAGCTTCCCAAGTGGGTGTGTATGGTACACTGGTGTCTGACACAGCTACATATTTATTTAGTACTTTTTATGTGGAATATTTAATTAATAAAAACCCAAACGGCCTGACTATGAGAGACTGGTGTTCTTCCTCGGGAGTGTGATCCTCTAATGGCTGGTGGGGTGACAGCAACAGCTTTTCACAGGTTGGAGTGGGCCACCTGGGAGATTGCAGCTAGGGGGGAAATGACAAAGAGATGCTGGCTTCTTTGAAGCTGCCACTGTGGACCAGGGATCAGCTGCTTGAGGGTGCAGAAGGGGGTTAGTAACTTCTCCATGCTACTTTTCTTGAATAAAGAAAGCTGATTCACTGTTAGAAGTGCTTAAGAAAGGAAGAAATAGAAACCCAAGCCACAGCAAGAAGATGCAGGAGGAAGGACGTGACCTTTTCATCACTGCATGTGTGTGTGTCTGCTGCGTCTATATTCCTGTATTTATTTACTTGTGTCTTGCTGGGTACTTGCATAATCAATAATAGGAAAGAGCTTGTAGGTATTTAATTCAGCTTGTAAAAATATCTTTCTGATGTTCTGAACACATATAATATTTTTATTTGAATGTAGTAACAATATCAAAGCAAAATGAGGATGAGGATGAGGATGAGGATGAGGATGAGGATGAGGATGAGGATGAGGATGATAATAATAATTTTTTTTAAACCTCCTGATGGTATGATGCGCAATCTCCCATTTTAGAGGCTTCTTATCCCATGAGTTTTTATATGGTATGTTACGCTACCACATATCCATATGCTCCTGGCAAGCAAACCCCCTTCCTCAGGCACAGTGCTGTCTAGAATATGCCAGGCTGGGCCTTCCCCACGCTGCCTACCAGCACTGAAGGACAACACAGGGACATTTGGGTCTTCTGAATCCCTTGGCATGAGAAAGATCCCTCTTAGGCATTGGTTTGAAATGCATCACAGGACATCTTGCCTTTTTCTAGTAAATTGGAGGTGGAAATGATGCTTCCCCTTCCCTTCTTCTCTCCCACCTACACAGGTCCACACAAGTAACACAGAGAACAGGAGAGAAAGCTCAAGGATACTAATGTAACATTGGGTAGCAGATTGGGAAGGGGGTATGCGAAGCCATGATCCAAGTTGTTGACTTGCAGACTGAAGGTAGGAGGGATGTGCTTGAAACAATACTAAACTTTCAAGAAATCAGGTTTTCAAGCTGATGCGGTGCCATTGATGGCTTAGAAGTAGCTCGAGTATGCCCCAGGAGGAGCCAAAGATGTGTTCAAACAGAGCCAGTTCCCCTGCGCCCGAGAAGTCTGGTGGAGCAAAAGAACAGGCTAACAGGAGAAATAAGAGCGAAGTGTGCTCTTACCGTGTGTGTTTTCCACATCCCAGACACTTATCAACTCCTTCACTGACTGCCACAGACCAGAAAGTGCCTCCCAAATGCACCTTGGCCCCAGAGGCAGCAGAACTAGGAGGGATGAGGGACACCATATGCACTCCCCTCGATTCAGGGCACGGCGATTTTCTTGATTACTTGGTTGTTACTGTGCATGCTGCTTGGCAGAGAGTGAAAATCTCTTTCCATGGATTTACAGTGCCTTTTAGAGTTCTGTTTTTAAGCCTCTGTAATGACACAAATACTAATCTGCCTGGACTTATTTTGCATTTGTTCAATATTAAGGCAGCTTTGGGTGAGGGCTGATTTAAATGCCAAATTAAATACAAATTCCTGTGGAACTTGGCGCTGGCGGGAAAGGGCTGGTGCAGGTTTCTCACACCTCAGGAGAGGCTTTTAGGAAAGCAGCAGTTTCCTCTTACCTTAAAACTGATCTTAAACCAACCCAGTCAGCCACTCAGTCACAGACACACTTGTTCTGGGGAAATCCTAAACTGCTGGGGCCAGACAGGCAAGACCTCACAGGAGCAAGTGAGTGGAGGAAGCAGGAAGGCTGCCTGATCCTTATGCTGTTTTTTCTTAAAATCTGCCCACAGGAAGACCAGTAAACCCAGTAAAGCTCATTCCTACCCTCTGCCCTGCAAAGGGCTCCCTCGGTGGTGGGGGCTGCAGGTCCACTGCCTTCAGGGCCTCTGGTTCCTGGTCCCTCCTCTCCCTGTTCAAGGAGACCAGAAAGCCAGAAATGTACACACGGGAGAAGGGTTGGCACGAAGCACACCTGGATTATGAAATCAGTCAGGATTATCGGGAGGCGGGATAAAGTCAGCTGAACTTCAGGTCAGGCATGCCATGGGAAAATGGCAAAGAAGGGCAGAGGCACCACTTGGACCCAGGACCTTCAGGGTCACCATCCCATGGGCTTGCCAGGGCTGTGGGGCCCCATGTGCCTGGTCAGGCGTGGGCATGGAGGGCACGGTAAACCCTTAGGGCACAGACCCAGGCCAATGGTGCCAGGGCCTGGGATGGCGAAGGACCTTGCTGGGTTCACCTCCCAAATGCTCCCCAGCTTGCCAAAAAAGCTCCCCTTTTGGTAACCGGTGCCAGCGCCACCCTCCCCAAACAAGGTGTTTCTTTGTGAGGGATTCACCTTCTCCCCACAAGCCCTGTAGCCCTTGCTGTGGCACAGGGGTTGTAAATGATTCCCTTTCCCTCAGCTGGGGCAGGAGATGCTGGGGACTGGTTGTAAGTGGGGAGGAGCACGCTGCCAGCCAGTGGGGCTGCATCCTCCTTCAGGCTCTGCCGGCAGAGGTGTTAGGGAGCATGCCCAGCTCTCACGCCTGCCAGACTGACCATGGACCAAGAAAGCAAGCGTTGGTCTCCTGAGGTGGCAGGAGGCAGCTGCATGGGATGAGGAACCCATGACACCTTGTAAGCCCCTTTTAAAGGGGCCTCTTGCTTTATTCTGCCCTGAGCTCCCTTCAAAGCATAAGCTCCCATATGTGCAGGGAGCTGGTGGTTCTGAGAAGCCACAGGGTTCCTCCTTGTTTCCAGCTCTTTCCTGCATTTTAGTAGGTTTAATGCAATTATAGTCACACAAAGATTTTGGTCAGATGGGACGTCTGGAGAAGTCTAGTCCAGCTTCTGCCCTGAACAGGGCTCACCTCAGAGCTAGACGAGGTTGTCAGGGCCTTGTCCAGGTAAGCTTTGAATATCTCCAAAGGTGGGGATCCCACAGCTACTCGGGGCCCCTGTGCTGGTGTCTGATCACTCTTACTGGGATTTTTTTTAAAACTTGTGCCTAATCAGAATTTTCCTTGTTGCAACTTGCCTTTCACCCCTTGTCCTTTCACTGTACACGTCTAAGAGAAGTCTGGTCCCAGCTTCTCTATAGCATCCATGTACTTAGTAGACAAGAGCAACTGGATCCCCCTTAGCCTTTCTTCTCATGGCTGAGCAGGTCCCTCAGTCTCTCCTCCTGGTGACAAGCTCCAAGCAGCCCCCAACTGTCTCAGTGCCCCCCGGCAGACTTGTTCCACTTGACCAAGCTCTGTTGCAGTGAGACCCAGACTGAACAGAGTACTCCAGATAGGGCCTCATAAGTGCTAAATAAAGGGCAATAACCACTTCCCTCACCTTGCTAACTTCATCCTTGTTCATGCAACCCGGTATGTGGTTGGCGTACATTGCCACAAGCGTGCACTGCTGGGCAATGCCTTCTTCAGGTTCGTTTCCCACAGCACCAGTTACTTCCTTTGCCCTGGAGGAGCTTGTGTGGTTTTAAATAGAAAAGACTGAACAGTGTCGAGGTTCGGTATCTAAGACAGGTGCTTTCTGGCAGGAGCCAGAAACAGCACCCAAAGGCACTCGTGAGCTGCCTCACCCAGCAAGGAGCCCCGGGGAAGGAAGTCCAAGGGCCCCTGTCGGCATTTGCCTGCTTTCTGGGGGCTCTGAACGCGAAGCAGAGGTGTGCCTCTGTGGCAGCAAGCCCAGCCCTTGGGTACTAGCTGCTCTGCATCAGCTGTTGGTGACCAGCGGCGTTCAATGAATCTGTGCCCTTATTGGGCCACCCAACCGCGAGTACTCAGCCCACTCTGCCCCAAGGCAGTCTTTGCAGATGCGCTGAGCAATCCTTGACAGTGGCAGTGGGAGTCCTGGGGGTCCCTGCCCGACTCCAGCCACCCTGGTCCCTGTGTGCCTGGGACTTGTCCTGTCCCCTCTCCCTGCTTACAGCGCACTCACCTTTCTGCGCCCAGGACTGTTCTATGTGGGATTCTTTCCCTCCCTTAAAGTCAACATGCCCTGCCACCCGCAGTTTCTAGGGAAACTGGTGTTTGCTTTGCCTTTGCTATGGTGACAAGTGAAGCACCGTGCTAGATATGAGTGTCATTTTCTGCAAGAGGCTTTCTGAAGTGCCAGGCATGGAGCAGGAGCTGCCCTCCCGGCTGGCCAGGCTGATCTTATCTGCATCTATCTCCAGAGTCAGCCAGGGCTCCGGCTGGCTGAGTTATTTCTCCCATCAAACCAGTAGCAGGTGCATTTGAGGAGAAAGCAACGGCTGGGGCTTACAAAATGGGCACCTTTTTCTTTAAAGAGTTAGTCAAGAGCTGAAATAGAATGCCATGTCTCCAACATACAGCACTGTCTGCTGGTTCCCCCCCAAAACGGTCTGAAGTGAGGCTCAAATGCTGGAGCAGGAGTGTGAAAAAGTGCTGAAATATTTTGGGTGAGATCTACAGTCGTGGGGAGAAAGGGACCCGGGTAGCATCCTTGACTCTGGTGCTGCTCCTTGCTCAGTGCGGTAAGAAAGCACATTTTCCTGCAAGTCAGCTCTTTACTGGTTTTGCCAGACTGAACAAACACATGTTTGAATCTCAGAAATTAGAAACCTCGGCGTTGCTCAGTGTCACTTAGTCATCCCAGGACCCCTCTATAATCAGAGTAAAGAGACAGGCTGGTCCTGCAGGGACTCTACTTTTAGCAGTGCCAAATTGCCCTCTCTCACCACCTATTTGCCTGGAAGGAGCCTGCTGTGACTCTCAGCCCCTAACCCAGCTCCCTGAGATCGGTGCCGAGGGAGCAATGATGCACGCAGGGTCCAGGATGCCTTCAGCCTCCGCTTGGTACCCGTGATGGTCTTCCAGACCAGTGGGCTACGTCCCACTAGGCTAACTCTGGCAGGANCCCCCCCCCCCCAAAAAAAAAAACCCAACAAAAAAAAACCCAGGCAGGAGGCTTGTTTTAGGTTTCTGGCTCCGCAAAGGAACAACGCCAAGAAAGCCGGTGCGAGGGAAAAGAGGCGGCAGCGCTGGCGGGAGGCTGGAAACCCACCGGCGGCCGCCAGGTGGCGCCCTTGTCCCGCCGAGCCCAGTGCCGCCTCCGGGCCGGGCCCCGGTCGGGGGAGGGGGGGGACGGGGACGGGGATGGGGACATGGAGAAGAGTGTGGCCAGCGGGTGGAGGGAGGTCATCCNGGGGGCGGGGGGGCTGCTCCTGCCGCAGGCTGAGGCATCTCCACCTCCCTGTGGTCAAAGCCGAACACGCCGGGCTCCTTGCAGTAATTAAAGACGAAAAAGCCCGCGTTTCATTAAAGCTTCAATATTAAAACCATCTTTTTTTTTTTTTTTTTTTTTTTT
>RSEF01000001.1:58824905-58867904 GCA_003993805.1 Himantopus leucocephalus
TTTTTTTAGAAAACAGTTATTTCATCGACTTTCATTGAACTTTGGTTAAATTTGCAATTTTGGTCCCATGAAATGATTTATTTGACTCAGCATGTTCCAATTAAAAAAAACCAAACAAACGAACAAACAAAAAAAACCCCAACCAAAAACAAACCCTAAAACCCTAAAACTTTCCAGCCGAAAAAGGAAGCTTTTCCACTGTGACGTTCAGCTTGTTTTATAAAGCAATACAAAAAGCTTGTCTCTGAACTCATTTTATTTTAGGCGCAGTTTGGTTTGATTTCAACCAACCTCTTCCTGACTGGCTGCACTTCAGCTGCTGGAGAGAAATAACTGCCTGGAGAGGAGCCTCCTGCCCAGCTCTGGTGAGGTGTCTATGGGCAAGGAGGTTCAGTCAGTCCCCCAGACCCTGAGCCACAGTCTCCTGCTGCTTCACGAGGCCATGGGAGATGGACAGTGATTAGGGCAGGGCAACAAACGAGCAATCAGGCACGCTTCTGGCAGCCTGGTTGTCCAGGCACGTTATGGCTCACCAGCTCTGCTCCCCATCCTGTCCAGCCTCCCAAATGGAGGCCACCAAGCTCCTGGGTCTGCCTAGGTGGGACCGTGCTGGTCAGCAGGACAGGAAGTCCCCTGTGGCAGAGCTGGTGACAACTAGTAGAGACATGTGCAGGACAATTTTATTACGCAGAGAAGCGGCAGGTAGATACCATTGCGAGGAGCTGCAGGTAGATAACATGACCTGTCTGCATCCCTTCTCCTCCTTACCCATCACCACCATCATCACTATATATCAAGGCTGTGTTGTGGTTCCCCTTGTTACATCCAGACTTTCGGGTTTAAAATTGCAAATGATTTGTGTGAGATGACACCTTGGCAGAGACAGGATTAAACGCCCAGCTCATAAGCGCAAGTCACGTCTCAAGCAGATGTAGTCACTGATGCAGGGATGTGTGTGCTGGTTTGAAGGGGAAAGGCTAGAAAACTGTATGAACTCAGCTACCTGGTTCTACTGGGTGGTCTACAGACAGGAGATAAAAGCATAAGGTCTTTCCAGCATGACAGACCTAGCTGTGAGTTTCTGGCAGCGTGGCAAGCTGTTGGGTTGTGAGACAGGAGTCCGCTGTGCTCAGTTCTCCATGGCGCGGGCTGCTGCGAGGCTGCTGGAAGGACCGTGGGGCAGTTACAACGCTGCTCCAAATGACCTGGGATCCTGCCAGTGCGGCTCTCGCAGTATCGCCGTGCTAGTGTCACCCTCCCTGCTGCCCTGCTCCTCTCCTAGGACGAGACCCGCTCTGCTTTAGCGTATTCCCTGAAATACAAGCTAAAACCTGTCCTGTGTGAGGACCTGAAATACCGAACCGGCTCATTTTTCCCATGACATGGGACCCTTGTTCCACGATCTTCAGTAACCAGGCGGGGGCACTGCGTGATCTGCATCCACCGTGGACACACAGTCCCGTTTCTGCTGAGTTACCCAGATTGCATGAAGACAGATCATGAATCATTTTTAACCTATTCAGACCGCTCGAGTGAGTTCGCAGCAGATCAGTGCTTCGTGTCTTGGTGGCCATCCCATTTTTCATCCGACAGGAGGAGTCCTAAGGCCAGACTTACCGAGGTGTCCAGCCCTGGCTCTAGCTACAAGGGATTCTTTCCAAATCCTGGAGACAAGTGGGGTGGGAGGAGAGGAAGGTCCCCTCTCTGCAAGTTTCATTATGCATCTTGCCTTTTTTTTTAATATCATTTGTCTTTATTGTCTGGTGGTAATCTCTAAAAGCAGAAGCTACTTTGTCTATATAGAATGAATGGGGAAACGCTGAAAGAAGCTGTATGCTCCTTTACAGGATTCCAAAGAGATGAAAACCTTGATAGTGTCTCGCCTGATTTCTCTTTCACAGTGCACTCTTCAAATGTAATCAGCTTTTGGGGCATGCTCTGCCTCCAACTGTGCATACAATGCTCACATTGAAATTAATAGAAGCATGATGGCACATTTGAAGTGAGAATCTGGGACAAAAAAGTTAAATTCTTGCTGGTAAAATCAATGACAAAAGTTTTTTTGGCTTTAGTTCTCACTTTAGAGGCATTTGTATGTCTAAGGCTGGAAAGAATAATTTTTATGAGTGTATGTGTCTTAGCAACTTCCTAAGCAATAAAAAACCCGTGAACTTTGGATACATTTTATACAAGGAGTTTAGAAACTTGTCTTTGTGGCCTCCGTCTTAGCAGGGATTTGTTGCTGTGTTTAACCTCACTGCCTCAACCCCAGTTCTACCCTGGGGGATGGGGACCTGTTTGTGATTGATGGGATCATCTAATACACGTGGACAAGGTTGCTGGGCTTAAATTTGTATTGGTGGCCTCAGATCTGGCATTTAGTAATGCTCCTATTGTGTATTTGATGTCTCCATTGAGTTGCTAAGAGTCCTACAGGAGATCTTTCACGTGCTTATCCTTCTGTCATGCCAACATGATTGGGAAATGTTGTTCCCTTCATTCAGGGCACAAGGTCAAGAGCAGAGCTCCACCGTGCCTAGGTGGCTGCTCAACCGCACGCCCAGGTGAGTTGCTCTGTGTTACAGAGAGGAGAACCACCTGGGCTGCTTCCAGGCAAAGACTCACGCTACTGAGCCCTCCTTCCTCTCCCTGTCATGGAGGTGGTGCCTGGATAATCACATGTGCCTGCAGTCCCCTGGCTTGACTCAGAGGTGACTGCAGGGGAGCCGGAGGCTGAGCCATACCAGCTCCTGCACACACACATGATCTCACGGATGCACAGGCTGAACCCACGGCTCATCATTATCCCGGCAGTGATGGACACCAGTCCCAACCAGCAAGTACACTGTCTAACCGGGGAACAGGGGCTATTCACAGCACTGAGCTTCTGGCTCCTTTTCCATTTTCCTTAGGATTAACTCTTGTCGTTGGGTGTTGATGAGGCGAAGCTAAGCAGTGAAATATCTCAGGCCTGAAACTGTCCTGATCTCTTTGTAAGCGTGGAAGGAAGAGCCAGGGAGGGAAGTTGTGTGTCCCTTCTTGGCTCACCCCTCCAGGGTAGTGGGCAACACAAATCCGAAGTGACTTCAGCCATGGGACATGGTCCCTGTGGGTGCAGTGCCATATTCCCCACTGCTCCACGCAGTTGCTCTGACCACTCTCACAGCAGAGGCATTGGTCCCTGTCATGCTCCCATTCTTGAAAATCTCTCTGCATGCAGAGACTGAATAACTTCTTGCATAATTAGCTTCTCCATCCATTAAAACAGCCCGAACCCCAGCAAAGCTGTCACCAACAGCTGGTTTACAGGACAGAGAGGACTAAACAGAGTAGGACAGTGCTTCTGAGCAGCAGCATTACTCAGAAGGGGCACTACTATCAAGTATAAGTCAGTGGGGTTTAAGGTCCCTTCCTGATGGAGGATGCCCTTTCACCTGGCACTGAACATTTGCTTAAATGGGAATCTCCGTAGGAAGAAATGAGGACAGCCAAAACACCTGGATGCTCTCATGATAAAAAGTAAGGGGAGGCTTAAGATTGGTCTTCGCATTCAGAGTGTCCTGTCCTCCCTGGCACTGACAGAATCGCAGCTCAAGCACAGAAGCTGGGTGCAGCCCGTGCTGGCAGCTGGACTCCAGGCTCTGGTGGACTCTCCGCCCCAGCCCTGACGATTTGCCCTGTCCTGGCCTATGAGGTAGATGAAGCAAGCAGAGCTTTCCCAGAACAAGCTGTATGCCTGCCACTTCTGCTATGTAAAATCAGCCAGCAGCAGCTTGCTGAAAAGGTTTCGTAAGAGGGAGGAAGTCATGGGTTAGAGGCACTTGGTCAAGGGTTTCTCTGGCTGCAGTTCTGCCTGGGAGAAGCTCCTGATCCTTGTCTCGTGAGCTGGACCGGATCTGCAATCACGAGCAGACAGCAGGGGAATGGGAGTATCTCCCACAGTCAGGCAGAGCGACCTCCTGTCTCCGTGGGCAGGACGGCTGAGATGCAGCTCCCTGCACCCAAAGCATCCATCCTCCCGCTGCACCATGGCTTCCTACTTAGCCTCCAGCTGGTACCTTGGCCAAGGGGAGGAGAAAAGCAGGAGTGGGATGTAATCCTGTCACCTTGTGCTGACAAGTTCACCTTTTGCAGCTTCCTCTGAGCATCTGTAGCACTGTTTTTCCTGTCTCAGCTCTGTCCAGCTCTGCAGGTGAATTCCTGAAAGCGCTGTGAACTAACTGCTCTTCCTAAAGGCCTGAAGAATGAGGACATTATTTACTTTTGGCTGTCGATGGGCGTCAAATGGTGTGAAAGAAATGTATGCCTCAGCTCCATCACTATCTGGGACCAAAATAACAGATAAAAGAAGAAAATCAGTGGGAGTTATCATTATACGGAGTTGCCATGGAAATAGCATGAGAGAACTTGGAGGAGAGCTAGCACACCATGTCTGCAGGAGGGCATAAATCCCCTGCTAGCCTCGCTCCTTTTTATCACATTAACAGGCAATACTTCTTGCTTTAGCAAGAGGTGGGAAAACATCAAAGCACAGTTCTGACTTTTTTGTCTATCCCTTGATTTCTCTGTCCAAGACCTCCCTGACCCCTCAAGAAGTAGAGATGTGAACCTTAGTGCTATTGGAAAGTTGTCGTGGAAACCATTTGATAATTTCAGTAAAATGGTGAGAGGGATATAATTTTCCCCAGAAAATATTTATTGACTTCTGTGAAATCATATGAAAAAATGAAAAAACTTTTTTTTTAAAATGTACTATTCTAAAACTTTTTTCAAAGAAAAATGTCATATTTCATTAAAAGGATTTTTTAAATGTTGATTTCTAAGGAAAAGCATTACAAGTTAAATGATCTCACAGTTTTGGAGAAGCTGCTGTCTTGTGCTGTTGCACCGTTCTGGGAAGCCCATTTTATTCTCCTCTCTCAGTCGCTAAACCCCACTTTTAAACTGCCTCATCCCATCTGGTTAGGACAGGACAACCATGTCTGCTCGTGCGCTATATCCTGAGACCCCACAAACACAGCTCTGAGACATGATGTTGTACGGGGCCGGCATCCTTCAGGACACGCATCCAGTTCTCCACCTTGCACTCCCCGGCAGGCCCCAGGATCATTCCTCTGGAGGGTAGTCCCCAACTGGGACTATCAGTGATGGCTGTGGCAACCTGACACAAAGTAAACTACCACTCGGATGCTGGCATCCAGCTGTTTATGAGTATACAGATATGCAAGTGTGAGTGAGTAAAACCAGTTGTGTTCTCAAACAAAATCATCGTCCTCTCCTATAAAGCCTCACATTGAGTTCTGCTGTATTATCGCTTCAATATTGCAATATTTTTTCCCGGGATACCGCCTTCCCCACCCCTAGCTCCTACCCTTCCCTCGGGCTTTGGCCACTACATGATGTGACTGAGCACGTTTAGAGATAAGAAGGTCCCGCAGCCCGAAGCCAGGCTCCAGAGGGGAGAGGGCAGAGAGGAAAGCCTGGGGCAGGGCAGCAGTAAAGCCTTCACATTTGTATCTGCTCCCTTTCAGCAGAGCCAGTAAGTGGGAAAGAAAGGAAGGATGTCTGGGAGCCTCCAATGAGACCTCACCTTCCTCACCCACCAGGACAAATGCTTTGTCCCCACATCATTGCTGCAAGGGCAAATGAGATGAAAGGAAGCAGAATAACAAGAGAGGAACCCAAAGAGCGCGGTCCCCAAATGCTCCTTTAAGAGCCAATTCAAATTATGTTCCAGTTACCGATCCCGGTTCCGTCTCGGAGCCCCATTTCGGCAACAGAATTTCCACCATGTTTGTGACTCCACTTGCAAGAGCTGAGACCCCAAGTGAGATACAACCCTGCATTTGGAAACCTCTCTCCTACAGAATAGCTAAAGCTGTGGAATTCATTGGTGTGACATGACAACTCTGGCCTGGGCTGCTTTTTTGGCTTAGAGTCATCACATTTGCCATGATGGCAGTAATTTCAACTTTTTTTCCTAAAGCTATCTTAAAGAAAGAAGGGGGGGGGGGGGGGGGGGGGGGGGGGGGGNGGGGGAGGAGGAGAGGGGAGGAAGGTCTCTTTTGACATCTGCACTTCTAAGGCAAAAGTTTTACAGTTGTCTAAGGTGTTACCAGCAAACAAGATTTCTCCTCAGAACAAAACTTGTGTGCTAATTCTTGTTGATTGTTTTGTCTGTTTGCTCAGCATCAATTTAGGATAATTTTATAAATGCTATTTATAAAGCTGTGAATACATATTATGCATATTTTGTGACAAAATGGATCCATTTTTACCCCTATGAAATGACAACTCTCAAACACCGAATAATTCCAAAGGGGCTATTTTTATGGCACTTGGTGGTACATTTGTTGCTGAGTAGCAGCTCTCTGTCTATAGCCATGGGAATAGACATCATTTTTAGCTTGTCATAATTATGGAACTGGATTTGTTCCAGAAGAGTTTGTCATAACAGTGGGCTGTGCAATGGCTATTTATGATAAATGCATTCATGGATTATGGGATCAAACATTTTGGAAAAGAATTGTGTTTATCTTCGCATCAGGACTGTCTGGGTAGCTCCCATTCATCCCCTTGCTGCGTCTCCCATGACAGGGAGCTGCAGTCACTGGGAAACTCTCTGGCTGGGTGGCAGTTCCCAGGACAGTATCCTCCTCTCCCTGGCGTGCCCGGTCACATACTGTTGCTTTCAGCAGGGTTATCTGGAAGCAGCTGCCTCCAGTGTGTCTTCAGGATTGTTATTTTCACATATTTATTTCCAGGGAAAGGGAAAACATCCAGAGCCTTTTCAAATGCTACTGCCTTAGCAGGAGTAACTTGAGAGGTGAACCAAAAATCCCTGTCTGTATCTATGCAATTTTCGCTACATTCTGTGCATTCTGGGCTTCCATTCAAAATAAACAAAATTTTAAAAGCCAAAACCTAAATCATATGCTACAGAAAAAACTTCAATTTGTCGCTCTTGTTCAGAAATAGCACCATCCCAATGTAAAATAAATGAACTGCCGCCTGTTAACAAACCAGCTCTGTGGAAAGCTGTGTCCAGCCAAACGACTCCCCTAGTTGAAGATCTGGCCTTCATTCCTGGATACAGGGAGATCTCCTGTGCAACCATCAAAAAGCTGATACTGACCGTGCCTGGAGCGTGCATCTGAGGAGCAAAGCAGGGAGGAGGGCACTGCCGGCCCCGAAGGTGAGCAGTGCCACCACCATGCCCAGGTTGATGGGAGAGGTGAGGTGTGAAGCTACGTAGCGGTCAACACATCGTCAGACCAACAAGTACACCTGGGAGGAACAAAACCACCTCTGGACACCTCGTGGGCCTGAAACCGTACCTGTTTTTTCCAGCTCTATTTGCTCCAGACCCTGTTTCCCCATTCAGATCAAGCAAGCACTCCAAAACCTGCAGGACTGCCTTCATTATTTTGAAATCGGCTGGGCAGGTTCCCAACTGGAGGGTGTTTTAGGCCAGGTTTCCAAGACAGAGTATTTCATAAAATCGGTGTTTCTGTTTTCCCCCTCCCTGGGGCAGGGAGGGGTGCTCAGAGCAGTCTCAGCTGCTCTCGTGGCTCAGGATCTCGCCCCTCCTGGGAAGCGGTGCTGAGAATGTCCTCAGAGAAAGAGCATTGCTCTCTGTGAGGGCGTATACCAAAGCCTTGTGCAAAGCAGATGGCAACACAGCGAGAGCAGAGTCGTGCTTGGGTTTTCCAGGGAGATCGTTGTTCCCTGGGCCCTGGTGTAGGGAGGAGACAGGGTCTGGCTGAAGGCAGGGCTGGAGAAGCTGAGAGGCATCTCTGGTTCCTCTTCTATGTTCAAGTGTACTGCAGCCATCACAGCATAAACCCTTCTTTGGAAGGGGTTTGGCTGTCTCCCCTTCCCTACCAATGTCTGCCAAGGCAAAGGGCCAGCACATGAGTTACGGGACACCCAAGGCACTATGTCCAACCCACCCACCCTCACATTACCTTCCCCTGAGACAGCACAACCAGGGCATCAACCTTCTCCCTCCTACATCTCCACAGGAATTTTCCTCCCCCTTCAGCTTGGGTTTCCCACGCATGGGTACCAGTGTGCAGGTGGAAGCAAGGAATTGGAGAATGAGAGGCATAGTTTTACATCACCTTGGTTTTCCCAAATAAACACCACTGCAGCAACCAACCCTTTCAAAGTACTCTGGCTAAATAATACTACAGCTCATGAAAGAGATTTCAACGGGCCAGCACATGATGATTTGGAAAGATGTTGCCTTGCAAAGCTGAGTCATAAAGAGGATTGAGAAACTCTGCAATCAGTGATTAAAAAGCTACAAAAATCTGCCAGCAGGAAAGTGTGCCCAAAATTGTGATACTGTACACTACCTTTTATTTCAATGCTTTGCTTTGGGTAAAAAGGTTTCATTTGTTTCATGTGTCTGAGTACGAGTACAATGCATTTCAAATTTCCTCTCTTACTCACAGCAACATTCAATTCTGTTGATCTTGTACTTCATTAGTCACGTGGGAAGGTGACTGAACTTGTTGTCTAATGGCAGAAGATGCTTCAATTGCTTATTTGGACTCCAGTTAGGAAAGGCCTTAAGCACTAGGGATATTAAAAAAAAAAAAATGAACGAGATTGGAAAACTCTGGAAAAATAAGGGAGAATAGTTGCCATGGCAATGCTTCTCTGTTTTCTCTTGGGATAACAGAAGTATGTGCTGAAGATGACACTTCCCCAACGCACACCTCACTTAGACCCAAACCCACTTAGCTTCCAAGCCCAGGCACGGGTGGGGTGGGTGGCGCAGCTACCCACATAGCACAGCCGTGGGCCCTGCTGTCCCACCACAGCGAGCCCTAGTGTCAGGTCGTACCACCACAGACAATGCCACGCTGTCACCCGAGCCAGGACGCAGGTCAGGGCGCTGCAGCACGTGTCTGATGAACTGCTTTTCAATACCGGCTGCTTCTCGATGGCCTCAATAGCTCCGGAGCATCTCTGCTGCTTCTTGGTCCCACAAAGCAAGCGGGGTTGGTGAGAAGCTCACAGCTGATGATGCCCACCTGCATCAGTTTGTGGGATCGCGGCAGGGGGGAGAAGGGCCATGGCATTTCTCAGTCCGCACTGCAGGCCAGGCTGCAGGGTATGTAAAACAGGAGGCACTGGCCTGATCCTGTGCTTGGTGCATGGGCAGTGAGTTGATCTAGACGCATGAGAATCCAGATCCTCAAAGACATTGAAACACCTAAATCCCAGTGGTACCTTTCAGGATGTGGTCTCTGGGATCTTTCACTTCCATTTAATCTTTTGAAAAATCTGCACCTAAAATTCAGGTTCCTCAACCCAGCCTTCTCACCAGGACTGCACAGAAGATACACCGGAGGCTGCTCTGGGACCTTGGGCTGCTGATCAGCCAGACCTCAGAATCACAGAATCTCCTAGATTGGAAAAGACCTGTAAGATCATCTAGTCCAATCACTAACCTAACACTGACAAGCCCACCACTAAAGCCCACCACCTCACACTCAGCCTAAGAACAGCGCAGCTCCTTCCACCCCATCCACTCAAGTTTCTCCTCACAGAAACTGGGGGGTAGGCAGCAGTGAGGGGTAGGGGAGCTGCATGCACCCAACTCTCACCTAGGCATGGGCTCTGGATGTGGAATTAGACAGACAGCGCCTTAGGAAACAAGCAGCTTTTGCACTGACCCATCTTCTGCAGCAGCTGAAGAAAAAAAGCATCTGCCATGGCTGAAACCCGTTTTGTGCAACAGATTCTGCTGAGAGCAAAGCAGAGATTATGAATGAGCTGACAAAACCAGCCTGCTGTTGGCATAGGCACCAAGCAGAGACAGAGTAGCTACACTGGAAGTGTTTCATCCATTACTGTCAGAGAAGTCACTTTTACCACTGATCCTGCTCCAATAAATCATGTTGCCAAGCAGTTTTATAGAGGCGTTATACATCCAAAGCTACTTATGGTCCTGTTAAAAGAGATGCATTTCTTTTTTAGCTCAGTGTGGCTGAAATGCTGTCACAGAAGAAACAGAGTCGCTGCTCAGAGTGCTATTGTAAAAGAGGCATTACTGTAATTACAGCAGGAGGGACGATGTGAGCTAGGAGCCCCCATCTTCTTCCTCTGTCCCCTCGCCTTCGGGCAGCCTTGCAAAGCTGAAAATTTGCCACCACAAGCACAATAGCTGCTCACGCACCCTTTGCCATGGTGATGGATGAAAATGGGGAAATAATGATGTTACTTCCCCGTTCACCATAAATCACCCATCCCCTCAAAGTGACTAGAGTATTATAAATCTGGCCAGATTTATACGGACAACTTAACCAATTAGCTCTTTTATAAAGGCTGTCGTCTTCTTAATGCAGTGTTAGATATATTTAGGCATGTGTCTACAAAAGAAAGTATTTCTTTCCGAAGCTAACAAAGCTCTCATTCTAGCAGACTTAAAACCTCTGTCTGCAAATGTTCGCCCTGTGGCTGTGTTCGCATTAGCAAGTTATTCAGTGACAGCAGAAGCCAACCAATAGATCAAAGTGTGGCATCTGGAGGCCCCTACACATACACTACAAACGTATACATATACATGTACACATATTTATACATATAAATATGTATACATTTATACATGTATACATATTTATGATTTGCCACTGTTGAGGCCAACAGGAAAACTCTCACAGATTATGGTACTAACAAGCGAGGCAGCTTAGGAAGCCGGTATATCCAGTACGGCTAAAGCTACGTGGCGTGCGTGTAATTCCCACCAAGATTATGCTTTTGCATTTGGCTCTTTTTAAATGCGGCCCTTCCTGTGGCCGGCCCTATCGGCGTCACACCTCTGCTCCCCACCGTACTGGGAGGGACCTGCCCGACTGCTAATTAGCAGCAAAGCCACTCCTGTCTCTGGAAGGCAGAGATAATTCCCCAGCCCATTACCCCGCTGAGCCCGTCCAGCCCAGCAGGCAGCGCAGGGCAGCCATGGAGGTGCTCCTCTTCACCACCGAGAGAGAGGAGATGGGAGAGGGGCCACGGACAGCGATGCAGCCTTCTCTGCGCTCACCCACCGCATCCCAAAAACCCAGCAAGGCAGCTGCCCACAGCACCGAGGTGCATAACCAAGAAGAAATGGCCGCCTTCCAGTTTCCCTTGCACTGTTGTCTGAAATCCGCACGCAACAGTTAACGTCATGACTCCCTACCAAACATCAGAAAAGCATTGAGATGTCCCCATTTTAGCATTTGCTTGAGACCGAGAACAGCACTGCACAGGCACAGAAAAGCATGGAGGTCTCTGGGCAATCTGCTGCACTGTTATCCCTCGGAGAACAAATACTGGAGTGGACAGAGAAAAAGTTTTGTTGCTTTTTTTTTTTTAACATGAGTTCAGGAGTCAATTGCGTGTAACGGAGTGGCTGTGGCTGTGACTGTGTTGGCCTCGGGTTAAAATCCAGAGCGCACCCCTGACTCCTGGCCCCAGCACAAAGAGGTTGCTGGAAACCCTCTAAAGTCAGCGGTGGATCTGGCTGTCCAAACAAACACGCACCCCCAGTGACAAAGGTGTACCAAAAAGCTGGCTGACCTAGCTGTCTACGAAGCCCAGAGACAACCTGCTGGAAACCCTCAGCCAAAGAGGATTTCTGCCCTTCCACGTGCAGGGAACCCCTTGCCATAGGATGAAAGGGTACCACAGACAGTAAGCTTACCTAGTCTAAAAAGCACCTGGAAAAATGCATGGGATAAAGCCCGCCTGGGTCTACCGAGCACAAAACCAAAAATCCCTGAGCGACACTCTACTAAAGAGGGAGGAATATTTAGAGGAGATACCAGCACACGCGTGCACTGATCCAGTAATCTGCCTCAGGTGTCCACTACTGCCAACCACTGGCAGCAGGGCACTGAGCTAGATGGACCTCAAAGTGACACTACGCCTAACATTTCCAGATAGTAGGTCGTGTTGAAAATCAGTCATGAATACTTGCCTGAATGCTGTCTGTGAACCCACACACAGGAATACTCAAGGGAACACACAATTTTCCACAGGTGAGCAGGCCCCCTAGTTTCTACATTAACACAAATACATCAGTCAAAGTGGCTAAAATCAACGAAAAAGGAGATTACTCCATCACCTCCTGTCTTGCACAGTCACATAATGCAGGGCCACACCAGGATACCTAAAATAGCAATTTATTGGAAAAAGCATTATGACTATTTATGGATGCTGCGACATGATTAGTACCCCAAGCAGAAAGATAAACCAGCAACCTCAAGCCTTTCAAATCAACAACTCCCACAGAGCTCACAAAGTCAATGATCAGCACAAAAATTGTAAATCACAATATTATTGGGTTATTTTATTTAAAAACTCTAGAAAACACAGGGGGAACACAGGCATCTTTGCTTGTACAGAAAAGGCAATTCGGTTTGCATAAGCTTTTGATATCAGTTAACGCTGTTTATGAAACTGTACCCTACCAAGTGCATGCAAAAGACTGGTAGCAGGGCTGCACAGGCAGATCCTAGAGATGCGATTACTCTCACTATTGGGTCAGAAGCTCTTGCTCTCTGTTCAGAAAGAGTGTGTGCATGTTATGAAAAAAAACCCATGCCACTGAGACGGGCAGCTCTGTTTATACCAGCTTTATTATTGGTCTTCATAACCGCCGAGATTTCACAGGACAAATCCTAAAAATTTCAGAATTTTCATCACTGCATGACATTCATCATTGTTAGCCAGAAAGGACTGTATCCGCTGTGGACACTCTACACACAAGTTTCAAAAAGAAGCCAGGAATGCATAAACTGGGCACCACTGTGCCCCTTCGTTCCTCACCCACGCAGGTAAAAATAATCTGGGACATGAATCTCTGGCTTCAAGGAAGAACCTTTGCTCCTTAAAGAAGTCCTTCAAAAGCCTAACTCTTAGTCTGCCTCAATTTCCCTTTTGATTCCTCCTCCCCTGATATCTGCTCTTTTTACCCATCCTGCCTAGCTGCTCTTGCACTCAGGTGATTGAAACTCTCTTGTGAGGTCCACAGCAAAGCTCTCACATGGCTCAGCAAGAGAGAAAAGGAAAGAAGGAAAGCACATCTGTTTTTCTCCTTTTACTGCTGAGATTTGTTCTCAGAAAGCAGGCGCATGTCAAACAGCTCGACTGGCCAGAACCTGAGATGCCATCTGACAGATCTTTCGGCTCCAAGGGGAAAATGGCTTTTGGGAAGTGCCTGAACTTTGAGGCACTTAAGCGTCAGAGGAGCACACTTCTTTTAGTGGAGGTAACGAATTATACAGGCACCCACATGGTGTGCAAGGGTGTTCCCACTGCGGCCATCCTGCTGCCCCCCTGGCAGAGCTGATAGCTAAAATGCTGGTTTGATGCCTAACAGTTAAACATTGCCAGTCTTCCTAAAACAAGACCCACCCTTACTATTGTATTTGAAGTTTCAGAAAGGCTGCTCATTATTTGACGTAAATCCCTGTTCTCAAGAACAGCCAGGTTTTCCTCCTCCTTTAAAGAAGACAGCTGCTCTGAGTAGCCCTTCAGAAACTAACACCATTTAAGAAGAGAGGTTTTTTTAAAGATCTGCACCCACAGTAGTTCCACTAGATGCTGACCATTCTTCGAATGCGCCCTCAGAACACAAGTAATTGGCACCTGCTTTTTTTCCACAGCCTGTATTTTTCTAATTCAGTTAGATTACCACACATATTTCAGCTTTGGCCCTTGTGTAGGCTACTTTTAAAGAAACGTTACTCACAAGTAACAGGAAAGTGAGGAAATGATCTTGGGGTCTCCACGTCACATTGTCCAGCTGCGAGCTGAGATCAGGACATAACACACCCCAAAATATCTCACCTCAAACAGGGGGACACCTGCAAACGGAAACCTGGATCTTCCTCTAAATGTCATTTCTCTGTCAGATGACAGAAGCGTGGCCCTCGTGCACACACTGAGTCAATGTAAAGGATAGTTATTTTCACTGCGCTGTGTTGGTAGCAATGTCCATGTCCCTTTAGACTGCTTTTGGAACGGCACAGATAAAAGCAGCATTTTACAGCTGCAGCAAGCTCAAGAAGATAAAAAAGTCCCTGTACGCGCTTTCGCCATGTTCCCCTGCCTGCCTCAGGTGAGACTAACAGTCTGCCAGCACTTGGACGCGACTCTTGTCAAGCACCAGTCTTGTTAATTAAGTACTTTTGGCTGTCTCAGCATTGAACTCTGGGAGCAGGAGGGAGAGAAAAGCAAGCCACTGAGAGATCACAAAAGTCTGTGTGGTTGAGGACCTGGTCCAGAATGAAGGAGCAGGATCATCAGGGGGCTCTGCAGTGTTCCTCTAAAATGGTTGGTCGATAAAAGACCAAGGCATAGGTGTGGAGGGAGGAAATGATCATTTTCTGCCTCTGCCAAATTGTTAATTTATTTTGAAGAGGACATGAACATAGCGTGGGGAGGTTATCAGTGAAAACCAGCACCACGAGATGCTCACTCTTTCACAAACCAGACCTCATTGCGTCGGCCATAAGGCTTCATAGGGGGGTCGTAACCATTGCAGAAGTAGAAATCCTTGCGGAATGCAGCTTCGCTCCCCAGAGCAGACTTCAGCTTGGCAGCATAGTTCACGTAATCCACCTCTTTGGCGTAGCCACCAAACTGCCTGCAAAGAAATCACACACAGGGAGGTGCTGAGCAGTCCTGGCAGAGCACAGACAGGACAAGAGGGAGAACAATATATAGCCACGATATATTTAGCCACGTATTTTGATCCAGGTCCCGCCAACGTGCACTCGCGCAGGCGCTCTTCTTTGTGAACCAGCACACTTCGTCTGTGACAGATTAAGCCTCAAGGGTTACACAGCCAGGGTGCAGTCAGCTATTGGCAGACCCCAAACAGACACCCCCACCCCCCCCCAAAACAGACCCATGTATATCGGTCAGCAGAATGGCCCTGCCCTTTGAATCAACGCCATATCAGAGGAACAGCTTCCTAGAGCACCAAGTTTTCTCCAAGTCTGCTCAGCTCACAGTCCTTACACCGATGCTGTCAACAGCCATGTTCACTGTGGTGTGAACAACCATCTGCTGGAAGCCAGACCACAAAGGGAAGCCAAACTCCAGTGAGCCCAAGGAAAAGGAGGGGGGGTGGAGGGGGGTGGGAACAGAGATGTTAGCAATTACAGCCCACAACGCTATTTAAAAGGGGTGGGCTGGAATTGGTCTGTTTTATGTTGACCTCCCACCAACAGGAACTGTTTCCACATCAGCCTGCACCTCACCACCTTGCATTAGGGCCAAGGTTTGAGAAAAAACAGCCTGTTCTTGCAGAAGGAGCCCAGACCCGCAGCAAAGGCCAGGCAGCAGTCACAGGCAGGGAGGAGCTAGACAGTTTAGAGTCAGCCAAAATAGTTCAAGCAAGGAGGCAGGGGAATATTCAAGTGGTTAAAAACAGGGGTGAAGAGCTTATTGCTATTGTGGTGCTATTTGAGTACAGTTTGTCAGCCAAAGACATTCAAAGGCTATTTGAAGCAATGGCTGCTTGTTTCTATGATGGACTATGGCACGAGTCCATCTAAATCAGGCTTCAGTTGACACCTGCTGTTTGATGCAAACCACACCAAAGGACCTCCTTGACGACTAAGAAACATCTTGATCCCAGAAGGTGGGGAAAACAATAGTTTTCAGAGATTAGGAATGACTTACGACCTTCATATTCACCCTCCCTTGCTCTTCACCTCCGCAAGTGAAACAAAAAGGCTTTCAGGGCTAACATCTGCACTTGTTTTCCCAATGAAAAAAAAAATCCATATTCCAAATGGGTGCAGCATGACCAATGATAAGAAATGCCATAAAACAGCTGTCTTCAGTCTAGAAAGACCCCTCCATCTCCTTCTACAACATGCACCCATTGTCCAGCAAGTCACCTGGTAAAACCAACACTGCTCTTCAGAGCATACTAGAGACCTCAGCACTTGGGATTGGAAATCCCAGGATGTGTTCCTTACGTGGAATAAATGGTCATCCCCTGTCTCTCTTCAATCTTAATGCTTTCATCACTAGGACAAGGAGGGTTGGCTTGATACTGGCTCGGAATCCGCAGGGAGACCTTAACTTTCTGCTGTAAGGAGCCATCTTCAGCAGGAAAAGCAGTGATGGAGACAGGAGCAGTCATGCCCATTCCAACACCTGAAAGAGACACACAGACATTACTAAAGAAGTCTAGGTTCTCGGGAACTCACAGAATTAACAGGGGATTCACAAAAGCTAATTTTAGTTTTGGAAAACTCCTCACACTGAACTCCTTGTATAGTCAGTCAAGAGTGGGGTCCTCTGGAGCATGCAGAATGGAACACTAGGCTTCTGCTTGAGCCAAGCTTCTCTCTCCACTGACTACACAAGGAGTCTGGGACATAAGGGCCCCAGGTGACCTCTGAATGTCTTTTTATTAATGGTCCTGTTTCTGTTGCACTCAACCATATAGTTCATGCCACCGAGACACTCTGCTCTTCTGACAAATGACTTCTAACACAACAGGGTCTATAGATCTGGGGCAGGTCAGTGGCACATGTAAATCTACATCAGTATTTAAATTGTCATCATCTGCACTTATTGGTGAGCCCATAGCCAATACTGGGTGACAGGAGCTTTATCCTAAAGCCTTCCAAATGCTTCCAGACATCCCACAAGTTCCAGTGCCCCAAAACTCAGAGCTGTTCTGGCTTTCAGCAGGACTGTCCATGTTGTCCACCACTCCAGAAACAGCATGTTTCTTTTCTGCTCATTACTGCTGAGATGTACCACATGGCACTCAAGAACATTTTTCTTCCCTCTTCTTACAGCAGTAGGGAACCTCCAACCCTCAGGATCAGGTAGCCACAGAACCAGTTGGGATTAAGCCATCTTTCTCATTTATTTTCCTTTAATATGATAGCTGTCTCTGTGGCACACGTTATAGAATCACAGAATCATAGAAAGGTTTAGGTTGGAAGGGACCTTGAAGATCATCAAGTTCCAACCCCCCTGCCATAGGCAGAGACACCTCCCACTAGACCAGGTTGCTCAAAGCCCCATCCAGCCTGGCCTTAAACACCTCCAGGGATGGAGCTTACAGAAGGCACCCTTTTCTCCTACAGCAACAGTGATCGTCACCTTTCTAAAACATGCTGCTATAAATGCCATTTCCCTCTGCATCCAGCTCCTGTACCCATACAGACTATACAAGTCCCTCTACCAGATGCCTGAGAAAGGTGTGAGAGCAAATGTATATGCCTCAGAACCACTCTGTGGTCTTCTCCTCTTGCCACGGATGATTACCAATGCGCATACTTTAGTAAATTCAGAATTAGAAGCAATCACCTGGAAGCACCATTATAAAACATTACAAAGCACTGTTAAAAAGGAAGCTCATTGTTCATTACCCTTTCATGAATAAAAATAGCCAGAGTATATGATAAAATATCAAGGTCATAAAAGTTATTTCACTGCCTACAAGGACACACCACAGAGCCGAAGCGCCCCAGATGCCCTGGATATCATCAGCTACCGCTCACCCTGGGAGCTGTGATAGATACACCTCTGCCCGTCCTCACGTTATCCCAGCTGCAAGGTAACCCAGTCCTGCTTAAACACATCATTTTTGAGACTTTACCCCGAAACAGCGATGGGTTAGGAGTGGACTCATAGCATGACTTGGCTGGGCACGCTCTAACCTGTGGCAAGTTTATTTTTCCCAGCACGGGGCCATCCCCGCCACGGACCCCCGGTGCTGGGAGCCGCAAGCCAGGCGGGCCCATGGTGCTGTTGCCTCCATCCGTGCGGCTTTCGCCAAGCCCCTGCCAGCGGCGGTCAACCACAAACATCCGCCAAGCCCCGCGGGACGGGGAGCGCCTCTCACCCTTGTCGTTGGTTCCTCCGACGTACTTGAGGAGCTTGAGCACCCCTTCCTTCGAGGCTTCGTCGAACGGCTTCCCCGCCACCTCCACCACCGCGAACCGCCCGCCCTCGCACGCCCTCTCCTCGTAGCTGAGCTGCTCCTGGGGAAGAAGAAGATGAGGATGGAGATGTTGCCAGCTGTCCAGCCGGGCTGGCAGGAGAGCACTGCCCGAAGGACACCGGCTCCCCCGGGCAGGCGTTCCCCACCTCCAAGCGCCTTATCCAGCCCGGCCGCCGCGGAAACCCATGAGGAAACCAAGCCCTGACCGCCCGCCCCACCACTTACCTTCTCCCCCTTGCTCAGCACCCGGTAGGGCCATGCCTCCACCGTGCTCAGCAGGGAGTTCTTGATCATGCCCAGCATGGTGCCGCTCGGCTCGGCTCGGCTCGGCCCCGCTCGGCTCGGCTCGGCCCTGCTCGGCTGGGCCGAGGTGGGAGGGCCCGGCGGGCGCCCCGCCGCCTGCAGCGCAGCGCACCGCCCCCAGGGGGCGCCCAAGGGGCGCCGTCGCGGCGGCGGAGGAGGCCGCGGCCGGGGCGGGGGCGGGGGGGGGAGCGGGGCCGGGGCAGGCGGGNGCGGCGGCGGGGTGTGGGAGGGGAGAGTCGGTGGTGAATCATGGGTGGACGCCGAGAAGCGTGGAGTGGAGTGAAGGTGGTGTTCGCCCTGGGGGAGAGAGGGGATCCGAAGGAAATAAAATCGACGGGAGGGGAAGTGCGGACAACGGTGTGTAATACGTAGCGTGGAGGGGCACAGCTCTCCCGAAGTTGCAAATCATAAAGTTTATTGTTATTTTGTAATAATAAACAGCTAAAAGGGGGGTCGCAGTGGCTTCCTTTTAAGACCCGGAATTTGAGGCAGTGCTCCGTGGCTCTGTGGATGTTGTAACCGTGCGGTAAGGGGTAGATCTTGGAAGCCACCCACGATATTTGCTTGCCCTCCGCTGACCTCTGCCTGTGTTCGCAGCCCAGCCGGTCAGCTCCATTTAAAACTCCAGCCAGGTCCCTTCCCAGAAATAAACGTAAAAGAACACAACGGGCTTAGGCAGCTTACGGAGCCGGGTCTATTTATGCACATGGAGCACTTAGATCCTTCATGATCACAAGTGGGTTTTAGTTGTATCAGCCATGTCAAAGGACAAGTGCCAGGTAGAGAAAGTTCCTTGCCCAAGACCAGTTTAAGAAGAGAGTAGCGGAGGCAGGAATGGAATACCGGTCCCTGGGGCAGCCGTGGATCCGACCAGCCTCCCCAGGCAGAGGAGACGGCGGCACCTCGAGGTGCCTGCTCAGCTGGACTCCCGCCTCCTCAAAGAGAAGGTGAGTGGCGCAGAAGCAAGGCTGATGCGTAACTTTCCTATATTCTAAAAGAGCGAAAAAGAAAATGATAGAAGAAATGTGACATTAAAGCATTTCCATCTAGAGAAAGAGGGTTGTGCGAAGGCAAAGAAGTTAAAGCAGTTGGCCGCGACCACCTGATCAAACAGGCCATGTTCGGGCTGGGGAGCGGGGCTGGAGCCTGACACGGACTTTCACAGAGTGAATGACCAGGGCTGCTATCAGTGGTGACAAGGCCACAGATCTAGTCATTTATTAACCACTTACATTATTTGGTTTATTCACCGTTATGCAAGAAAATGCAAAATTGTAATAAACATTGTGTGCTGCAGCTTATTTGTTCTCTTTTAAACCAAACGGTGAGTTTCTCCATTGAGCCGAGGAGTTTTGCCAAAAATACCAACTTGCACATATCAGTGTAGGAATAAATGGACTAGGTCAGACCAGAGGTCCATCTTGCCCAATCTTCTGTCTGTGGCAAAAGCTGGTGATGGACATCTACGTAAAAAGTAAAAGCATGCAGTGACCTGGTCTGGCCTCCCACCTCCAGCCATCTGTGACTGGGGGAAGTCTCATCTTTCTGTTTCAAGTAATCCTCAATTGATTTTATACAACTTCAGGTTGCCTGATAGAATGCTCGTGTCTGAAATATAAACATGAAAGCTGACATTTCTGTTGTATTCTTCCTCCAGGTAGGCCAAAGTGACCAGCAGTCCCTACAGCCCCAAGCAAAGTGTGTAAAGCATCCCCTGGAGGGACCAGCAGTCTGTGCAAGTGTACAGCTGATGCTACAGCACAGCCTAGTAGCTGTGAATGCAGAATAACGAGGAGGAAGTTGATGGGGCCTTTCTCTCCTGTTATTCCTTATAATTTAGGTAAATTTATTCTGGGATCAAAGTACATTACATTTCCTGAGAAATTATGATGACAATTTCACCAAAGGCACCACTGTATCTTTTTATCACAGGCTTGATTTTTCCCTTGTCTAGTTAAGCAGTGTTTCAGATTCCTAAGCAAAAGCCAAAGAAAGACTTTCCAAGTTAGCGTTTTGTTATTTTCTGAAAACCTGAACTTGGAGAATTTACATCCGGGAAATATTTATCAGATTGTCGCATACGCTCCTCGTACCTCCCTCACTCAACTCCCAGATCACAGGCAAAATGCTGACTGTGTTACTTCTTCTGGCTCATTTTGCAAGATTTCAGATGAAACTAGTTTTTCCCCTTTCCCTCTGGAGGTTATTGTAGTGTCACTGAGCTTCTTTCCATAAACTCAGGCCTTGGGAATCCTTAAATAGCTAGTCTGCATCCTCACTGTTTATGATTGAAGAGTGTTTGCAAAACAACAGTCATGCCAGCTTCCCCCACAACCATTTAGACATAATCCATTCTTTATTTTTATTCTCATAGATTGCTTCACCAAGACCTTTAAAAAAATAGTTTATTTTCCTCTCTGACTCTCCTGCCTATGTTTCAGCAGATTTCAGGTACGCAGTTGGCTGCAACGCTGGATGGGAATCTCTGTATTGGATTTACTTTTAGACACCTGAAGGCCAATCCCACTCTATCTATTATTGCAAAATTTGATTTCTGCACTGTTTTTTAGCATGAGTTCCACCATCAGGAAGCCACAGGCAAAGACAAGCCAAAGGCAGAGCATTCTGGGTACTCCCTGAGGCACCAAAGTCCTTGAGTTGTGTAGTTATTCTTTTTTTACAGATCTTAATTGTGCTAAAGGATGTTGGAAAATGTCTGGAGGTCAGTGCTTGCATCTGGAGAAGATACTCTGCAAATTAGACACCAACTGAATTATTATTTGTGATTTTGGGGACTGAACTGTCTCTTAAGCTATTTTGGAAAATCCTTCTAGACACCGATCTATGCCATTAGGTATCTAAATAGTTTTGAAAAAACATCCCCTGATTTCTAAGGGTCTTGGAAGAGGTCAATGTGTTGCCTTTTAGAGTGCTGGAAATTCTGAACTTATCTGCGGGATAACAAGGTTTTGAGTGCCCAGTTCCAAGCAGCTAAAAAAAAAAAAAGCTCTTTGCAGAAGATACATGTTCAAATTTGGTCCCTAGAATCTGATGCAACTTCAGTCTTGAAACGTGATGCACAGACCAAGGTTATCCAATGCTACCCACCCTCTGAACATGTGAACGGGGCATTCTTTGCACTGATGGAGAATCGGTTAAGGCTGTATTTTAAAACATAGCTTCCTCTCCCCCTCCCTGCCCAGCTGGAAGGGCCAAGCACTAATCTATCTTTCTGCATTCATCAGGCGTTTAGCACTTTTGAATATCAAATTCCCCAGCTGTTTCAGATAGAGTGCTGTAAAAATAGGACAGAGAAAGAAATTCACCTGATCTTTCTATAAAGAGCTTCCTCTGACAAGCAGAAAGAATGACTGTATAGCCTGAAGGTATTCACACTCAAGTAGACTGAGCTTGTCAACTCATTCTGCTTGGGACATAGAACAGCCATCACTGAAGAACAGGGTCAGATTTCACCTACTGACCTATGTTTGAAAGGCAGCAACAAAATGCAGAAGTTCTGGTATCCTTAGTAAAGCTGACTTGTATGTGCTTTACTTTATTCTCTCTAGCAGCGTTCCATGGAGAAAGGCTTAAGCAGATGAAAAAAAGAAAGATTTCTCTTTTTTTTCTGGTAGAGAATTAACTCCTCTGAGGTCTCCTGCGAGCATACAACCTTCTCCTATGCATCGGAAGTCTCCGCAGCTGAGTATTTCCACGCCTCTGGCTCTGCAGAGCATTCAGTCGGATGGGAAGGACGGTTTTGCTGATGACATTGAGGCGTTCGTTCAGTTCTTCTAGCCTTTTCCTTATCGAGTGGACTTCCCTCACGAGATTGTCCACAGCTGCGGAGACAGGGCGGAGACTGCAGAGAGAGTAATACAGGAGAATAATTCAGTGTGGGGAGTGCTCCTGAGCATGCAAAAGAATTTACTATGGCCTTGTGTTTGTTGGTGGGGAAGTTGCAAGGAACCATTAAAAGATGTTTCCAAAGCCACCCTGACTCTTGGGTGGTGGGAACTCATCTGAGATGCCCCCATCTGAACCCAGGAAGCCATGAGCTTCAGGACCAGCATGAGCAACACGCACCATCGCCACCAAAGCACAGCTGGCTCAGTACAGAATGACAGCTGGTTTATGAGCTCTCAGAAGCACTTCACAGCACTCCTGCTTTAAGGGAGAGAGATGAAAACCATCCTGCGTGGCTGGAACCAGCAGGGGTAGAGAAGAAGAGACCAGCAATGCGTGGGATCACCTATGAGGACTTCCCAATGAAGGGCAGGCTGCTGCGTGGCATGGTCCAGCTGTGATTGCACAGCTTTCTGGTCCCTTCAGGCTGTCTGTGCCTCTGCCTGAGCTGAGGGAGGGGGAGACCTGGGTTTTACATCAGGATTTGGCAAGGCGAGGGCTGCACTAACGCACCAGTGTGCTTGGGGGTAACCATGTCCCTTCCCTTGCAGGGCTTCCTCTCCTCTCCTCTCAGTCTCCCTTTGGGTGTTACGAAGCTCTGATAATCGTTTAATCTTACCTGATAGTAATTAGTATTAATTAGCCTCACTGTTAACCAGGAGCAGACATGGAGACTGTGCCATGGATTACTGTCAGTCCTCAATATCTCTAATGGACTGGCCTGTGTTCTTACCAGCAAACCCTTAATTCAAAGCCCTCTGCGGGAAACATGGCTGAGTAGTCTCATTTCGTCTCCCTGGACTAAAGTTAGAGCTCTCCGAATACATGACTTACTATCGGCCCTGATAATCTTAGGCACCAATGAATTTCAGCACTGGCAGTGTGAAAGTGGTGATGAATTCGGCAGTCACCACGCAGTCAGGGAGAAATCCACTAAGGCCAGCATATAATCTATCAGCTATATCCTCTTGAAACCCTAGTTTGTATATTATGTGTGATATTGTGTGACTTTCTGACTAGTGCCATTTTATCCTTCTAGCCTTTCCTCCTCAGCTAGGTCAATACTTAGCAGTTGCGGACAGGTATTTTTTTCTTTTCCCTAAAGAGAAAGCTGAGTTATGGAAGGGGACCACTTGCTTTAGGAACAACTCTGATTTAAACAATATTTAGGTTTCTAGTATTCCCTAATCCTGTCTCTTTCATTGCCTTTTCCACTGTGTTTCCGGAAATTTCAGATTCAATTAAATTTTGTGAGTGTGCTCAATTGTTAGTATTTCCTGTAATGCAAAGGGGGAAATATGAGGATATGGACTACTGAATAGTTTTCTCCGATCTGGATGTTACAGAGATTGAAATAAAAAACGTCACAGGCCAAATCAGCTTCTTCTCCCTGCCCTGTGGCCAAGTCCATGGATGGATTTGTAGCACAATTCGTTTTTCCAGCCTGTTCTCACAGGAGTGAGGTGCCAAGAACAGCCTAAATTTTCTTTAGGATAATTCTTATAATAAAGTCATGGCAATTGAGAATGTTTCACAATAAATAGTCAGCAGAATATTCAGTTTACTAGAGTAATCCGAGCTGCTAGCACAACAGATACCAAGACAGCGGGATTCATCTCCTCACAACTGAGCAATCTGAAAGTTCATCTTAAAGAAGATGAATCCTGCTCCAGGAAGGACACCCAGAAGGGGACTGAATCCCACCTCCAGATGAAGGGAATTACCTGGAGAACTCGGGCAGTAAAGCATTCGGGTTGTTCAGCAGGGTGTGTTTCATTTGCCAGAAGATGCTGTTTCCCCATTTCTCAAGTGTTTGAGTAATGCTGTTAATGCCGTCTATGTTGACGTTGTCAGCTAGGTTAGTAGGACATCCATGGAAGAGAGGAAAATAAACATGACAGAACAAGAAAACATGAGCCAGTGGTCTGAATTTGATTCCACTGCCATCACTTGAACTGAGTTGCAATGAAATGCCAAATATCAAAAATATGGAGGATCTAAATTAAAAAGCAGATAACTCTCCTTCACAGTGTGATCTCTGTCTCTGGTTGCCTGAATTTTCTTCTGCCACTGGATACCCCAACTGATTATTCCTAAAACTGTTCTTCTCTCCAAAAATCTCAGCAGCTTCCCGTGAATCAAGAAAGAGCACTCATGAATGAGAGCTGTGTGTCTCACTCCAAGGAGAGTTCACTTCATCCCTGAGTTAGCGAACGGCTCCCAGGCTGACCCACCACCACCTCCTCTTACCGCCTTCTCTGTAGTTCCATTTCTGATGCTGGTCCAGAAAGTCCTCCTGGGATTTACTGCAGGGCAAGAAGACGAAGAGGAGGAAAAGAGGAAGAGTCACCATGATGGTTGCTCGTAGGACCTTGACTTTCCCTTGCTCTGTGGAGACAAAAAATGTGGCTAACTGCTTTATTTCTCTTTTTGTTCTCCTTTTCCACCTCCCACCCCAACATGAAATTTCTCTTTGATGATGCATTTCTTGAAAATGTTTAAGTTGCTCAGCCTAGCTTTTACAGAAGCATAGGGACTTTTCTTTTTCACAGGTACAAACCTCTTTAATTTTTTTCAAGCCATCGAGTGATGCTTCATCAATTGGCAGCAGCTAGGAAAGTAGCTTTGCTCCATATGTATGCACGTTGGGGTAGAACCTTATAGCTATAAATGTTCTATGAATGTCAGGAGGAGGTACTACGAAGTACAGAAATAGCTGCATCCCCACTTTACAATTAGGGAAAGCAAGGCTCAAACCAGTGAAGCAATTCATCAAGGATTTAATAGAGGCCAGAATAGGAAATTTTTCTTTTTGATCTGATCCACTGACCACTGGTAGTAACTGAGATGTTGCCCAGTGATGGAGCCTCAAAGACAACCCCACCCCTCCATGTACTGTCTCTACCTTGCCTTGGTGTCAGGGGGGCAGTTCCTCCTGAGTAAGTCTGCAGAGTAAGCAAGACAGATATATGAACTGGATGTGAGCATTTACCTAAGCTCCTTGTCTTCTTTTGAATTTACCATCATTCCCAAGCCAATGAAAATCAACCCTAACCTACAGACCCTCCTGGACAAGTACCATCTCTAAATGTAAGAGGATAGATCAGTCCTCCACAGCTTACTCATGCTAATTTGTTATTCTGTCTTAATTAAGTAGTTTGTCAGTGTTGAATCTGGTATTTTTATTTTTTTTTTAAAGTGTCATGAACATCTGTTCTGGTAGAAACTGGCTGGAAATATCAATTATGTACATATTGCGCACAGCAAACAGAAAAAAATGCATTGCCAAGTTCATGGGTTTTAGTGATGATTTCAGTCATCTGTAGTCACAGTGATAGAGAGGCTTATGTGAGAAACAGGCACATTGAGAAAATGCAAATTATTCCCCTGTTCAAGTACATGCATCAAAAGTCTAAGACCTCACTGCAAAATATGAGGACATATGCAAAATATAGCCCTCATCTCCTAACCATCTGGGAAGAATTCAGCCACCTCAAAACCTACTAGGAGCTATAGCAGATAAAGCAGTACATAAATAAATCCTTTTACTTTGTGCCTTTTTACATTCAGTCACTAGTATATTTTAATTGCAACTGCATTTATTTTTCCATATATTTAAAGTAGCAGTATGAATATAGTCATACTGATGGAAAATGTCATACTACTTTAAAAGTATCACTTTCCACCTGTCAGGAGGCATTTTGTACTCAGTATTCTTCTTCTAATTGCACTATTCATTTAAAGGGAAAAAAAATAAATTACCTTCTTCCTATCTCACACATACATACACCTCTTC
Organism: Himantopus leucocephalus; assembly: GCA_003993805.1. Lineage (NCBI taxonomy): Eukaryota > Metazoa > Chordata > Aves > Charadriiformes > Recurvirostridae > Himantopus > Himantopus leucocephalus. The sequence continues at coordinate 58,850,891 of RSEF01000001.1, forward strand.
TTCCCTCCAACACAGAGCTGCCAAAATGAAGATCTCCAGGAAGGTTTGATGGTATCACCGAAGCACATAATGAAAAGGTCTCCATGGACCTTCTTGAAACTATTTGCATTGACACCACAGCTCCTCTGCCTCTCTGCTTTTCCAGATAAATACTCTAAATACTCCAGCCTTTAGACCTTTTTTTTTTTTCCCCTCTTTCTTTTGATAACTGTGCACTGCACATGCCTTTTTAATCTTCCCTGATGGGAAAGGACTTAACAGACGCCAACATCTCTAATTGCAAATGATTTGAAAATGCTGCCAACACCAAGGAGGCAGTGTGGCTTCCCAGCTCATTTTAAAACATCCTGAAGAGACCGTCCATTCCTTACCCTTTCCACCTCCCACCTGTTTCAGTACCCCAGGGCTGGGATACTTTGATCTTACTGTATTTTTTAAAAGGAGGGTGGTGATAAATTCCACTTACATGTGATACTGAAAATCCACCCTACTTGATCTCAAGTTTTTTAAAACATCAGGTGTCCAAATGAATCACAAGACCCACATGCTCTATTTGCAGGGCCCCTCACAGACCAGTCTCTTTGTAGCTTTGCCCTCTACATTCCTGAGGGCCTATTGTAATTTATTATCATAGTAAACACCAGGTTATAATCATCTTTGAAATAGATTCCCACATCTCAGACACTTACACTGAAACTGAGCAATCTTCCCTCTCTTAGGTGGAATTGTAGAAGGCAAATGGACATTCACTAATAAGGTTTCTGGCAGAAAAAGTCTGCAGGGTCATCTGTAATAGGAACCAGATCCCAAGCCCGTTGTAAATGTGTCTTCAGATTCGTTGCACTGTTTCACTGAACAACACTGTCAGGGTAGAACACGGATTGACAAGCAGGGAAAACTCTCTCACATCCTTGGACGAAAGCTCTTCCCTAAATCTAGGGAATAACAATAACAACATAGTAGCTTTGATATTGTTACTATTAATTACAATAATATGGCATGCTCTCTGTCAAAAAATTACATCATATTCTGCCCTTGGAGCGGGGTAGGCTCAGTGATTCACCAGAGAGTCTCTTCATCTGCAAGCAATGAAGACAGACATATTCGTCTCATTATTACACAATATTTTTCTTCTTCTTTTAACCTCTCAGTCCCTCATTCTGACACGATAAAAGAGCTCTGCTAGCTCCATACCCTGAGCACAGCCCTGCCGGGATGGGCAGTTGTGCCGTTCAAGCCTGGATCCCTGCCCCAAAGCAGAGGAGCGCTGCCAGGATTTGAATTCCTGTATCTGTCACTCTCCCATTTGCCCTTTCCGTTTCTTGCTGCCCCAGCATACTCCATTTCCAGCGCTTATCCCTCCTTGCACGCAGTGGGGAATGACAACAGAGCACTGAGATCTCACCGGTACCTGCCCCAGATTTTGCCACGCTGAGGGGGAAACAGGTGATGACTTGAGTTCACAACTGCCCGTGGGTTGTGCTGCCTGCTGGGATATGGGGGAATTGCCTAGGTTATCCTCTCCTAGTGCCAAACACAGCTTCATTTCAGAGAGCCCTCTCTCCCCTGAAGCCTGAGGAGAACACAGTGTTCTGTTGCAGACGTGGGAGATATTGCGTTACGCTTCAGAGCTTGCCTGCCCCTTATATATCGAGAGGGCTTGAAACCTTTCCCTCCCCTTCTGACTGCTCTAAACACATACACTCTCCTGATGTACGTGTACATCCCGGTGTGTTAGCTCAAACCTATACTTGCTTTGAGATGAGGATTTTTTTGATTAGAGTTAGCAATCACTGTAGTGATACCTAAAATGAAGGAATTTTTGCTGCAATGTTGGACTGCAAGTGAATTAGCTTTGTGGTTTTCATTTGAGACCCTTTCTCCTCTCGTAATTTTCCCAAGTTCCTTTCGAGCTACTTTCAAACTAAAGCTGAAGAGTGATATTGGTTTTTGGGTTATTTGCAGAGAAATAAAATATACTTTTAAATGAATTGGGGAGTTTGATCTCAGGTAAATCATAAATACATAAAATGTAGCTCTCACTCCAATGGTAATAGATATTTAAACATCAAAGTAAGTTTAAGATTCTCAATTTTGTAAAGGATCTCAATAGATAATAAAGGTATTTTTGCAGACTGTTGGAATTTCTCTATCTTTATTTCCATATGCAATATTTTAAGAATATTTTAAGGTTATATTACTTACACACAGCCAACTAAAATGTTGTGGTTTATGTATAAAATCAAAGAAGGTTTAGGTGCTATAAACCAAACAGCTTCACATTAAAAAAACATATAGCAGCTGCACACAACTTCTCAGTTAATGCCAGTTCTGCCAGAGCTCCCAGGCTGGGATCCTGAAAAGACTCTGAGCTTTTAGATGAGAAAGCTGCCAAGACTGCGAGTTCAGAACAATCAAAGAATTTGCAAGCTCTACTTGCAAAGCGGATGGCATTTGTTAGCTTTCCAAGCGAAAAAAAAAAAAAAAAATNTAATATAAACATTAGCATATGCTTGTAGTATTATGTAATGGTGGAAAGATCAAGAAAAATGCCAAAAGCAATTTAAAAAACTGGATCCTGCAGTATTAACCCAGCCACAGTGGTACAGCCAGAATATCACCTGTTTCAAAAGTCCTGGTTAAAAATCCATTATAATGTATTATTCTTCAGTTTGTATGTGTGTGGGTATAATGCTACATGTCGGTACACGCGCGTACCCAGCTTTGGGTTATGTAGGAATAACGGTATCTTGACTTTTTCAAGTTTGGCAACATTATTTGAGTTAAATAGTGCTTTTGCATATAACTAAGAGTTACACTGCTCATTTTCTACCTGGATGTTGTGTGAAAGCAAGGAGCGCCTGAATCCCTCAAACAGCCTGACCATCCTGCTAAACAAAGGGATCTGATTGACAGCCCCGATGACTGACAGCTCGGGTGATGCTGTTGCCAGCAGGCAGGCATACTGATGCTAAAGAAAAAAAAACAAACCATCCAGATGCAAAGCATACACCTACTGCAAATCACAACATTAGTAAAGTACTGTTGGTTTTGAGGAGGTAATATACACCTTCTGCCTCTTCACCAGCTGTACCTGCTTTTTCAGGATATGTCTTATCTCCATCTGTCTCTCATTTAGAGCTTGGTGCTCCCTCTTAAGAGAAGTTTCCTCTCTCTCTGTGGATAGGCATCCATGGATCTTGCAATCTCTGTGCCTGCCTGTCTCCAAGGCTTTGCTCACTCTTCTTTTCTCCCTCCTTCTTTCACTCTGCACACCCCTGTTCTCTGGAAATGTAGTTAGCAATTCTCAAAGTCCATGCCAGTCTGCACATGTTCCCTGCTCTCCTGGCTCTTCCCACAGGTGTCTTTAGAATCCCTCAACCCAAGAAGCTCTTTCTGAAGTGCACAGATGTGTCTCCTCCAGAGGAAGAAACAAAACATTCCTGGGAAAGAAGGCAGAGAATTGCATACAAGCATTACCTGTGCTCTTGAGGCCAGTCCTTCTGTGATGAGGCTTCCAAATCTCTGCCTCCTTGCTCCTCTTCTCCTCACCACCCCCTCTGCATTTCAGCTTGCAATGAGTGACGTGTCCCTCTTCATTTCCCCGCTCTCCACGTTTCCACAGTCTTTCCGTGGAGCCTCCTCCAGCTGTACCTCTCCTACCCCTCCCTCCCACTCCTGCAAGCGAGCCATCACCCCCCACACATGGGAACCTTATGGGAAGGAGAGCCTGGGCGATGGAGCCCCTCTTGAAAGCAGCTCCATCCACAAAGACACCCGTATATCTTTGCCCCCGGTTCTTTTGGGCAGCTCTCAACCGCTGGCTCTCCGGCACAGCTGTACGTCTTCTCTTACTAGTCACAGTTTCCACTATGCAGCTCTCCTCTCTGGCTGCTTGAACCCTCCGGCCATCCAGCCATGAATTTGTTCACTGCGTTGTTCCTGCCTTTTAACAAACATGCCAATTAATTCCCTGCTGATTAGTTCATTCCTGATGCGCTCTGCCAAATCTATTTCTGGTGGAATAAACAAGGAGGGGATGAATCGGCTGCAGTGTTGTTATTTTTTTGTGTCCCCCCCTTGCCCCCCTCCCCCAGGTCCGTGCCTGCCAAATCAAACAGGCTCAGGTCTGGTCAGTACTCGATAAAGAGACTTCTGAAGAAACACAAGGTGTTAAAGGGATGATTTTTTGTGAAGCAGGAGGCGGACCCCCGACTCTGGTCCTATTTCCGTGTCAGACTGACATTTTGCCGTGCTTTGAGAGGATGTGCAGCCGCCACAGCCTGGATCTGCACGACTGCTGCACACGCAGGCTCACGACTAGACCCATGGCACTGCTTGTGAGTGCCTTGGCCAAATCTGCATTCTTCCTGATATTACTTCTCCAGTATCAGCTGGCAACAACACCCTCTCTGTTTCCTGACCAGCCTATTCTTATTTAACTCCATTTTCCACGGCCAAAACGTCTGCGCTCAGCAGTGAGAAAAAAAGATGCTTTTCTCACAGGGCGAAGGACTGTCCAGCCGCTCAGAATAAACGCAAACACCCAGAAGTAAGGAGCCAGAGGATATGCGCAAGTGTTACAGACAGAGCAGTTACAAAAACAGTATTATGACTGCAACAGAGCGATGCCGGTTTACCCCAGGTGAGGAGCCGATCGGGAGGAAAGCCGAGTGGCATCCTTGTAAGCGCAGTCCATAAACATCAGGCAGCACTGTCATTTAGTCAGCCACTTAAATCCACTCAAGACAAAGGTCCAACCGGGACCACACTCAGGGGTATCCGATTCTCTGACACACGAAGCATGTGGTTTTGGCTGCCCCTGCTCCCCTAGTCCCGCTGGCTCTGTGGCAGGGAAGTTTCTGAGAAGACTGCCTTGTTTATGGAGCCTTGCCACTGAAGCAGCAGGACACTCATTTGCAAAGTTATAAAACACCATTTTTCAAAAGCAGCCCACAATATACGGGCTTAACAGAGACCAGCCTCCGGAGGAACTGGAAACCTATTTTTTCAGGGCTCAAACAAGCAAACAAAATGTCCAGGCAACAGGCAAATAACCCAAACAATGATCGGTCTCCAGCTGTTCCCCATTCAGCACGCAGCAGAGTCCTGCTCCGCTGCTGTCGCAGCTCCCTGCGAAGAGGAAACGAACTGCTGATGGTCAGTGTGGGGTGGGGGATGCTGGATGGAAGAACGCTCCGAGCAAGAAGCTGTCCACAGCATGGCCCAGAGACACCAGCTTAGCAAAGCTGATAGGGAAACCTGCACAGGCACAGCGACGTGCTCCCAACACCCCGGTCCAAATCCAACTGGTGCTGGTGAAGGGTCGCTTGTGTGTACCCGATGTCTGGGTTTCGTGCTGGCGGCGTGCTACCCCAGAAGCAGGTATCACAGAAATTCCCCGTACTCTGTGCTTCCTCAGGGATTAGTAGGGGAGGCATGACAGGAGGGAACTGTAGCACTTCCCTTCCCTGTCTCCTGCCTGCTACCATCCACATTCCCAGTGATGTGAAAGGAGCACTGCCCAGCCCACCGCCACCACCAGGGCTGCGTTCAGATAGGGACACCCGATGCCCACATGCCACCACTGTACCACACTAAGCAGAGACCAGGAACTTTAATACAACCAACTAACAAGAAACTCCCTTTTTTTTTTGTTGCCACATCTCCGTGACTGTGTTGTAAGCAACTGCAGGGTGTTCGATCTGCTCTCCTGCGTGAGGACTGCTGCTTGCAGTCCATTTTCTAAACTTGAGTAGCCTCAGCATGAAGCCCACTTGTCATATGCAAACAGGCTATTGCACATGTCTGTCTGTGACTCTCTCAGGACACACAAGAGTTCCGAGACAGCAAAATCCCCCTGGGCAAGAACAATCTCTGCAGAAACATTTTGTGCTCATTTTCCCAGACCCCGATTTAGCCTGCAGCCTTTGGGCAGGTGCCGATTTAGCAAGCTGAGGGCAAAAGGGGCTCAAACCCTCCCTGTAACCCCCTGTGCCTTGCCAGTTGTTTGTGCCCAGGGCCGTGTGGTATTGCAGCAGCTGTGAGGGTCTCCTCAACGCTGCTGCTGTGTCGGGCCGTGGCTGAGCCAAAATACCCGCAGAGTGCAAAAACTGGGTGCCATGAGTGAGATGGAGCTGCAGAGGAATTCCTGACACCTCCCAGGGACCGGAGGGCAGGCTGGCTCTGAGATGTTAACAGCTGTAGGGTTGGAGACCTTTTAAAAGTCCACACATGAGCCACCAGGGATTTCAGTAAAGCTCTGAAGTGCCACAGACGCTCCTGTGGAATTATTAGGATTATCAGTCTTTGGAGCTGCCCCACAGACGGACGGTCACTACTGGGCTCTGACTTGCTTCAGCCCCATGCACAAGCTGGAAAGCAGCCTGCCTGAAAGAATTCCTCTCTCCCCAGCCTGGCTTACGGGGCCGGTTACCTCCACCACCACCTCCTGCCTGCCCCTGCACAAACTGCCATTGCTTCGAGGTCTTGCTGACATGGCTGCAGCTACTCCTTTCTCACATCACATCAAGACAAGTGCTGAGTACCTGTGAAGTGTTTGCTCTGCCCTCTGGTACCACTTCATGCTTGCTCTGGGCTGCTGCAAATCAGTGAGTGAAATGTCTCTGCTGCATGAGGCTTCCTCCCTCGTCCAGCTGGGATGACAGCAAGGGCTGACTACGTGTCACTGCTCCAGGCATGGGCACCTGAAGGAGGACTCAGATCGCCCATGGCATGGCCACGAGCTCAGGTGGGGAGGCAAGGCTGTCAGGGGAAGCCATAAAGGAAAACGGGGGACACAGGCCTGGCACTGAGACCCTACACAGCACTTCACAGCACCCACCTGGTTAGAGGGAAGAGGGTAACTCCCAAGGGTGCATCAAGATGTATGGTTGGTGTTGGGTGGTTTGCAGGACTTTGCATCAGGAATTGCCTCCCCTTGTGCGTAACGTATCCTCTCAGTATCTACCCTCTCCTTCTCTTCATTTATTGCTCCTCCAGTTCACACACCACTGAGCACTCCCCTCCAGGCTCACAGCCACAGCACTCCCAGCACTGGCAGAACAACACTGGGACTGGAAGAGTCTCTAGAGATGGACCCATCAGAGGGTTGGCTGGGGCAACCCCCCCCCATGGTAACTCCCTCGACTGACACACAACGTGCCTGCCCTGTGACAGCACATGGGCACACCACACAGCCTCGGGACTGCATAGATGAAACCTTTGCAGAGCTCCAACCATCTTTTGGCCTTTTGCTCATGCTGGGGCGTACAAAGGGCTGGCATTGGTTTTACTGCCTGAGCTCATTAGAAACTCTGCAATCATCTGCACTATTTAAAATTGTCTGAAGTGTGCTTGCTGTAGGTACCAGCAAACTTGGAGTGTTTTGCACCTGCTAGAAATGTTATCGTGATTTTTCCTGGGTTTACTTGCTGGTGTTGTTTCTTCCTGTTATCCTTCACTGCTTGATTGAATTTTATTTTGATGTTTGAACAAGCATTTCCCATTTATTGCAATATCTGCTCCCATATGAGTCCTGTGTCATGGAGGGACTCACACAGGCATGGGAGGAAAGAGGATGGTGCTCCTGGCCCTGTCCATGTAGCCATGCAAAGAAGAAGGGCAGGACAAGAAGAACAGGTAAAAGCATTAGCGTAGCACTAACAGAAGTGCAAAGATGCAGGTTATTTCTTCCCTCGGGACACCTGGAGGAAGGGACAGCTGAGAATAACTCCTGTCCCAGCAGCTCATCAGGAATTGATTGCCCCTCTGATCTTACAGCAGAACTGCTCATGCAGTCACTCCATTGTGCAGCTCTGCCCAAGTGACCTGCTCTAGCTTGAGGATGTTCAATAGCAGTGGTTAACATGGGCCCTTTCTGTATCAAGGTGTTCTTGTGCAGGCAGGCTGGAGAAGGCTCTAATTTCTAGCAGAAAGGGGGCAAGAAGCGAGGCAGTGGGGTGTGGGGCCTCACCAGTTAACCCTTCCCCGTTGCAGCCCAACCCAGACCTGTTTCTCCATTTGTTTGCATTAGCCCCATCTTTTACTAAGTGATTGGCAGCTGCACAAGGGGAATCGGCGTTCAAAAAGGGTGGCGCTTTTCATTTGTGGGACATCCAGTGTAGGCTGGTCCAGTGGCTAAAGTGGAAGAGAACTGAACAAACTGATTGCAAGGGAGGAGGGGCGTTATGCATGGCTTGTCCCAGAAAGAAATAAAGGACAGGAAAAAGAGAAGATAGCTGCAACTTGGGTGCAGGAGTAGAGTGTGTTATCTGAGATTTCTGGACAAGGCAGCTGTCCCCACATATTGTGTTCCTGCTGCTCTTCAAGGACATCACCCCTCTCCTTTCGTGTGGAGTGACAGCAAGAGGTTACTGGAAGAGGTGACACTGAAAAGGTTTCCTTATGGCATGTCCCACCATTTTTGAGCCAAGCGCAAAGTCTTCTGCGCTGGCCCTATTAGGTGGACCCTGGATATCACTACAATTTGTGTAGGTCAGGTGAATGTTGCATACCCATGCCGCAATGCCAACACACCAGCATTTCAAAGGGCATGGGTCAGGTCAAAAAATCAGCGATCCAGCAGGGCACAGCAAATTTACCTCCGACAGCGTCTTTACCCTACACAGAACAGCAAATGCCAGTGTGGGCAGAGAGGGCTTGCACAGGCTTAACGCTGATGAGGGGCTGGTGGCTGCAGATTTTCATGCTTTTTGGCTCGCAACGTTTTTCCAAATGATGGCACTGCCAACCCAAAGCTCTCAGTCTTCCAGGCTTAACCCCAAGTATCTCATTTTTCAGCATCTGGCTTTTTCAAACTGCTTTGGAAAAAATAAATAAAATGAACAGCAACATTCACATAAATGAATGATTTATTTGCAACTTCAGTTTTATTTTCATAGCTTTTTGATTGATATTAGTACACTTGACAGGTCCAATTTATATGCAAATCAGCTTACATTCACAATGTAAAGAAGGAAAACTTCATTTCTCATGCTCTGCAAATCATTACACCCTCTGAACACTTTACTTAGTCCTATGTTCCTCAAAAGCATCAGTTTTCACCACAAATCACTTGTCCTTGCTATCCATTAGCCTCACAGAGATCTCGGGGCTTGAGGAACGAGCCATTTCTGTGGGGATGCATGAAATGAAGAGCGGGCTATGCTGTACCGCAAACGTACATGCATTGTAAACTATGGGCTCTTGCAGTGTATGTGTGTGTGCCAGATGTTAGAAGATCACAAATGAGGACACCAGATTTTCCAGTTCCTGCTTCTGGCTGTTTTCTGCCGTACCTTTGCTCCCAGCTCTAACTGGTGCCAGAAGCATTTTCTTAGAAAGAGCTTCTCTGCTGGACAGCTCTTGTCCCTCTGTATCACACGCTTTGCTAACTGAGACTTGAAAAGGATCCAGGATCTCCCCTGTAAATATTTACATAGATACAGGACTGTCACTCCTCTTAAATCAAAGTGTGGAGGAAGGGAAATGGCATACAGAACAGAAAGCCTCTGTATTCAGAAAGACCTGGAAAGGAAGGAAAAGGAACGACTCTGATGGTTTCTCCAGATTTTGCCACCTGGGACTGCCCCCTCAAGTGCTGTGTTTTCATGAAGGTCCTGATCTGAAGCCCGATGACATCAATGGAAAAATCCCTCTGGTACCAAAAGGTTTCAGATCAGGAACTACTCTCTTTCCAGTTCGCACCCGAAAACAAATTCTTTTCACGAGCTAGACCACTTGGTGTCTCTCTTCCGCTCCTTCTTTATTGTTATTATTTAAAGAGTTTCAGGACAGACCTGGACAGGAATGGGTAAATACATTATTTGAAGGAACAGCGCCTGAAACAGGGGATAGCAGCAGCAGCAGAGGCTGAAGAAACATGATGTGTTCGTTAGCCAATTGGACTGTTTTTTGATGTATTCAGCCAATACTCCTTTCTCTTCTTCTATGACAAAGGAATCGGCCTTCAGAGTTCTCACACAAATCATGACTTGAAGAAGTGGCAGTGTTAGGTGGACTGTGCATTGGCCTGGGAATCGGGAAGCTGAAGCCTTGTGGCTTTGGGGAAGCCACAAAACCCTCCTTGCTCAACTTCCCCATCGTGGGAAAGGGAGAGTTCACTTGTTTGCTTACCTCGGAAGGCTGTGGTGAAGATCGAGGATAGCTTTGGAAAACGCCTTGACAGTCTCTTGTAATTAAGCAAAAAAAACCCCGTTGCAAAACAAAACAAAATCAACAAATAAGATTTCTTCCAACCAAAAACTTCCCAGGAATGAAGGCATGTATTTATACCAAAAACCAAATTAAAGGACTGGCCCTTTCTGTGTGAACCACTTTGGACAACAAGGGTATTTTGGCATGTGTCTGTGCCCAGCACAGTCACGCAGGCTGCAGAAATCTGGGCCATCCTTGGTCAGGTTTTGCTGCCACCAGCCCCAAGCGCGTCTCTGCGCCTGTAAAACAACCGGGAGGAAATGAAGGACGACAGAGCCAGTGAAGAGCTTTGGTGCCGGTGGCAATCCCAAAGTTTATGCCAGGCGGGCAGCCAACCTTGTGGGAGAACCGCACCTCCCGGGTGAAGGCCCCGGCGCCATTTCCACCCGGAGGCCTGCCCGCTCCAGGCAGGGGCAGCCCCATGGCGAGAGGCCCTCAGGGCCCCGCGGCCTGCGCCCCTCACACCCTCCCCCGCCTGCCCACCCACCGAGCGGCCCTCACCCGCAGCTCCCCGTGACAGGGGCCCTCGGGGCTGCCCCCCGCCATCCCTCTCCCTCAGCCCCAGCAAGGTGAGGCCGCGGGGGCGAGGAGCGATGCGGCCGCCGGGCCCCCACCGGGTTGGCGGGGGGGGGTGTCCAGGCCGCTGAACTACAATTCCCAGCAGGCCCTGGGAAGGCGCGGTGCGGGAGAGGCGGCGCGCATGCGCATTGCGCATCTCCAGCATGGCTACGGTGCTGTCCCGGGCACTGAAGCTGCCGGGTAAGGGGGTCGGCACCCGCGGGAGGGAGGGAGCGTTGGGCCGAGCTGAGCCGAGCCGGGCCGGGGCCCGCCACGTCCGGGTCTGCCCCCGGCGGCGCGGAGGGGGGGGCGCGGTTGCCGCTGCCTGGGGGCGGTGGGGTGCGTTGCCATGGTGATGTGGCGATGTGGGGCCAGGCTGGGGCGAAGGGGCAGGCCCGGCCGCCCTGGGGGCGCAGGCGGTGCCGGGGGTAGGGGGGCATCGGCGGCCTCTGCCCGAGTCCCGTGGCGGAGGGAGGGCTGCAGGGGACGGGGCAGCGCCTCGGGGCTCCGGGGGCATCGTGTGTGGCGGCGGGGCGCCTGGGCCTGGCGGCGGCCCTGTGAAGAACCGCGGCCGGGGCTGCGCGGGAGGAGGCGCCGGGTCCCGCAGGCCGCGCAGAAGCGGGCACAGGGCTCAAGGCAGCCGCCAGCACCGTGAGAAAGCGTTAGTCCCTCTCTGATCCACTCCTGCCGGGTTTTACCCCCAAAAGCCAGGCCAGGAGTTCGGTAAGTGCCACTGCAGTTACTGCATTTACCCAGGTAGATGTTTAAAGTCTGGCTACCACGTCTGTGCACCTTCCAGCCAGAGATCTTCTGTGAGATGAAAGGATATTCAAGCATAAGGGACTATTGTGTCAGGGATCCAGATCTTCCAAAGATAAGGCATCGAGCAGCCGCCCAACAACCATTCTCTTCAGCGAGGAGATTAAAAAGGAATGAAAATACATTGTGAAAAGAGATCTTGAGAGCATGCTAGCTGCTGTTGGCTGGACTGGAGATGGTGCCAATGCACCTGGCTGCATTAACCCCATGAGAAAGTGGCTTGTTGCCCCTCCTGACCATGTCTTGCCTTCAGGACAGTCGTGGGACAGAGACAGGGCCCAGCTGTGCACTGCTGAGGGAGGGCTCCTACCCAGCACCATGCAGCACTGTGGTCCTGCAATGCCTCAGTCTGTGAAGCTGCACTCAGAGGGCAGGTCGTACTTTTCTCCTCCATTGGTCCATGAAGATCTCAGTAATGTCTTGAGGGCCCTTACTGCCAGCTTTTAGTAACCCATACCAGCAGTCATTATTTTTTAGTTTATGTAGTGCCTGTTATGTCTCATTCAAAGAAGTTTTGTTTGCAATTCACTTTCTTTCTGGTTATATATATATATGTTTGTCTAAATGGGAAGGACTACATCTTAAAGGTCCCTTCCAACCTAGACGATTCTGTGATTCTATGATTCTGCATTTTACATGAAGTTTATTTAGGGAAAGTGCTAACTGATGGGTATAAGTGTGTGTGTGTTGGGGTGTGACCACTGGGGAACTGAACAATAATAAGTACAGATCTCTTCCGGGACCTCTGGAACCAGCGTGATCTATTTGATAGCTGCTGTTGGGAGGCACTGATTTGGAAAAGAGTACAGGCCTTGCAACTGCAGCTAAGAAAACAGTTCATGCATCAGTCCTTAGGTTAAATTGCATATATTGTACCTTGTTTTTGTGGTTAACTCTGGAAAAAATGCAGCTTTCAACAGCAATGAGAAAGCAGAAAGCTTATTGCTGTAGCTGTTTTTTCCTGCTGCATCTCATTAAATTAATTACATCAATATATGGCAACTTATCTCCCCCCGGGCTTAGAGATATGTCTGCAGTACCCAGTGACTGGTGCCTGCCAACTGCCAGCTGGGAAAAAAAAAGAAAAATAAACAGAACATGAAGCGAGTACAAAGGATACTGGAACCATCATTGGAATAATGCGCTGAAAATTGTACTCGTCTAAAGTCCAAGATTTGCTCTTTTTACTCCAAAGTGAGTGCAAAGAAAAGCCTTTCCAGTAAGTCAAAACCAGAAAAAAAGATTACAATTAATATCTTTCAAGCCATCAGCACTAGAAATGAGTATTTCATTACGAGTGGGACCTGATTCCAACACAAATCACCTCACAGATGCCTCCTTTCCAAATCATGATCACATGATTCATCTTTTTTTCTATGAGAGGGCACATTCTTCTACTGCAGTAGTTGAAAGAGCTGCCTGTGCAAAACGTACTATTAGGAAAATGCACAGGGCATTTTCGAAGTCATAAAGTGCAGTTTAGAGTCCAGCTGCCCTTGAAAGGCGGTAAGTTTGGGGCGTTTTCTCTCTCTTCTGCCTTTGAAAACCTTCCTCTTTAGTATTTTCTTTTTCTTCCAGTGGCTGCAAAAAAAAAAATCCAGGGTGGCATGACCAGTAACTAAGCCACAGACCACGAGCAGCAGTTCCTCAGATTGACTGTAACCACAGGCCACTGACTGGGAACCTCTGTTTTATCACTGGTGCTGTGGAAAAAACCAGAATACAATTTAGAGCAGGTCAGAACAAAAGCAGCTTATTTACTATATCCATAGGAGAGAATACAGAGCAGCAAGGAAACTGACTCTGCTGATATGAACACCATCCCTGTAAAGTGAATGCAATGTTTATATACACTAAGAGATGCTGTGCAAAGGACAGGTAACAAGGTGTGAGTTACACAAATCTGTTACATACCCAAGGCCACAGAACTGCTTGAGGTAGGTCTGGAGACTGTTTTCTTTAGCGCAGAGACTAATTTATCATGCAGGTTATGCAGTGATTGTCGTTTCGAGAGACAGAGTGAGAGTTTGACCAAGAGGCTGACTTGAGTCTTAGTATTTCTAGTTCCATGATGTAAAGTTGAAAACTGCATGGGAGTACTGGATTTTATGACAGCTGATTACTTGCAACGGAGGCAGTTTTAGCTCTTTCTCTCGAACAAACCATCTTCCCCCATCCTGAGCCTTGTTGTTGACCAGAAAGGAAAGCATTTGACTTCTGGAGCACTTCTCAATAAATTATAGTTCTCTAAATGGTGTGAGACTGGCCTTGTTTTCACACATTCTTTACTGCTGTTTCTGTCTCTCTATTTATGCTTTTCTGTTGAAAAATCATTTGTGAGTGATTAGTGGAAGCCAGGTGTGGTATTCCTCCTTTCCACAGCAAGTGACCTAAAACTCAAATGAAGAGTCATGTTCCTTCTGCTCTCTCTCCAGCCAGGTGAATCATGAGTTACGTATTCTCTGCACTGCAGAACAGCCTTGGGAGGCCAGGCTGAGCACATCCTTGCCAGCTCTCCAAACACATTTCCAAAAGATCTACAGATCAATCGTTAGGGGCTCTCTTCGAGCAGTGTCAGATGAGCATTTGAATCCTCTGAGTTTAGACATGCAATTGGGTTTGCCATGTGCTAGGTGAGTACTCCAACAGCCATTGTTAAAGGGCAGTGTCTTGCCTTCTTCTGGCTTAAAAAAAAATGAGCAGGGCATTTTATGCCTGACCTTAGACTGAGTGGCTGTGCCTTGTGAGAGCTCCAACTAATCTTTTGAGGAAAGATAGGGAAAAGGAATGCCAATTTCTGGTTCCTGGTCGGGCTTAGATGTGAAATAAGACCGAGCAGCTCTCTGCTTTGCAGCTCTCTGCTTTATAGCTCTCTTATAACTCAATAGATCCTTTCCTATGTAGATCACCAAAAGCTGTAAGTCATTACTGTGTAGTAGCTGTTTTCTAGCCTCTGATCAGTGGATTGGGATTATTACCTGGTTCCCAGCAGGAAAGGTGTTCCTGTTACAGGTTATCTGTGGTGGATGACACCGCTGTTGATGTTCCCAACATCTCAATGCCAGCCAGTTCAAGGAGTGGGTGACCCATAATTTTGAGGTCCTTTCTGTCTCTGGAGATTCAGAACAAAACTGTTCCAGATAAAGCTCATTCCTGTCAATGCTTTTAGTTGCCCCAAGGATGAAGAGCAGGTTTCAGTCTTCTGAGTTGGCTGTCTGAAATTAAAATAATTAAACAAATAGCAGTATATCTGAAGTATAAGTATGCTGTTGTGTTGTTTTACTCAAAGCACACCAGTTTCCAAAACCAGGAGTGGTCTGGTTAACATAACTGTCTGACTTCGACTTCCCAGGCTAGATATCATTCACTCTTGGGCCAGCAGCATTTGCTTTTCATAACACTCTGACCTGGCTTGAACTGGCACATCTGGATCTGTAGTGAAAAGCTGCAAATGCCCTGCCAGCGAGTCCTCTCTGGCATTTCTTTTTTTTTGCTGAGTACTCTTTCAGCAACTTGTCAGCACAATCTACAGTATAGATATCTGAGAAATTCACACTGTGTTGTCACTGTAATCTCTGAGCAGAGAGCTGTGTGCCATGGAGGTCGGTGGCCTTCTGTGCTGCTCACAGGATGGAGCCAAGGTTGTCAAGACTTCCTGCAAAGCCCACACTTTGAACCCATGTTTAGGGCAGATCTGTGTGAAACAATGCAGCGTTTCACAAGGATGCACCAGACTGTCCCATAAGAATGTAGTATCTTTTAGCTGGGTGCTCTGCCTCTGCAAGAAAAAGCCTTTTAGAGTGTGTATGTGCACCAGATTATTTTGACATGAGTCTTTTGTAGAAGCGCCTAGTTCAAAAAGGAAGGGTCTAATTTAGATACGTGATCTCGTTGGATATCCTTATTTCCCTCTGTTCAGTGTGGATGGGTTGTCCTGGTTACTCCACCCAGTGTGAGGCATTTGGCCTTTAGTGGGTTTGACAGTTTTTCTTAAATCCTAAAATTGACACTGAATACCATTTAAAAGTGATACAGGAAGGGGACATGAAGGTCCTTTCATGGGGTGAGAAATGGGAAAGAAATGAGATGCACATGCTGCAAAATAGATTCTAGATGATGCAAAATAGATGTGTTGCACTAACTAGATACTACAGTACATCTGTAACTGTAAGTCTGCCTTTAAAAGGAAAACCAGAAATAAGGCATACTATCTTATGCAGGAAGAATAATCATGAAAGCCCTTAAATTTCCGCTCTGTAAAACCTTCCCATCATCTTAGTGTCTGAGAGTGGTTACAGCTTGTGTATTTTTGCTTATTATTTATGCCCTGCATGTATCTTCGGGCACAAGTTAGCGCCTGTCTCAGGTCAGCTTTAGACAAAGGGAAATGAGGCAGATATCTGGGATAGAAAGATCCCACGTTGGAATAGGAGAGAGAGAGAAATAGACTGAGACCCTGCAATCATCGGAGCAGTGGCCATGGCTCCATGCCCAGCCTGGTGGCGCAGGGCAGCTCCCTGAGACGTGATCCTCCACTCGTAGCTCAGGGCAGCGAGTCTGCGTGATCTTGCCTGGCCCCGTAAACAGATGGCCCTGGCCTTGGGCCAGTATGTACGACCAGGCTCTGCACCTGCCCTCATCACACTCCCCGTGGCTGCCTAGGGCGTGGGGGAGAAGTCGTCCATGTGCTAGGCATCTGTGAGGGAGACACCTAAAGCTAAGCTACTTCTTTGTACCACCACTTGAAGGCATCAATACTAAGTTATCTATCTTGGCAAGGCTGAGCACAAGCTGTTGGCTCTGGTGGGAGCAGGAACAGAGCAGGAGCACTGTGGTTTCCTACTGCAGGGGCTGGAGCGCTCCCTCTCGAAGTGCTGAGCCATGCAGAGAAGGTGGTGCCCTAGAGGGGCAGCCCTGATCCATTCAGACACCAGCATGTTACTGGCCCAAAAGGACAAAATCACTTTGCCCTCATCTTCAGGGAGTCAATACCCATTTTTACCAGCGCTGCAGAGAAATGGTGCGTAGTGCTCTATCCCTTCTATCCCTCATGAAGCAGGGTAGCAGATGCAGCACACTAGAAGGCAGCAGTGCTGCTTGGAGCAGGCAAGAGGAGCAGGGGAAAAATGAGTTGCAGAGGGAGGTCCCCTTAGGGAACACAGACTACAAATGAAGAGGGGCTGTGTCGGGATTAGAAGTTGGCAGATGCTAAAGGAGTTCCGTCTCAAGAGAGAGAAGTCAAGAGAGAGCTGTGGTTTAGGTACTCAGAGCGTTAAGCATGACTTCATGTCAGTGTGTCTCATTACCAAACAGGGAAGTATTAGAATTAAATCAGCCATGAGTTCCATATTGTTATGGTTTGAGAAGCCCATAACAATTTAGACAATCATTCTATCACCTGATGACCCCTCCCCACCCG
>RSEF01000001.1:58868004-58928581 GCA_003993805.1 Himantopus leucocephalus
CACTAGAGTCTTCTAAAAGTGCAGTCTTCCAAAGTATTAGAAGGGAAATTAGTCCTTTGTCGCTCAAACCAGGACACACATATATACACATGCATATGTGTGTGTATATATATGTGTATAGATACTATATATATATATACACCTTCGTCTTGGGGAAGTAAGCTGTCGGCATCTTTTCTCCTGCAGCTGCTACTCTGAAACATGGCCAGACCCCATCTTTTCTCTCACACCTCTCACTTGGATCCATGCAAAATGCAGACTGCACTGTCCTCCCTTCTGTATTGCTGTCCACTGCAGCCATTTGTCCACTGAGATCCTGCAAAAGCGAGGATCTTATGCTTCATTGTCTCTCTTCATCTCTTTCCTCAGGGAAGAAGAGCCCGGACCTTGGGGAATACGATCCTCTCACTCAGGCTGACAGTGATGAAAGTGAAGATGACTTGGTACTCAACATCCAGAAGAACGGGGGGGTCAAAAACGGGAAGAGCCCCCCTGAGGAGGTGCAGGACCCTGACTCCGATGTGGAGGTTGGGATGACAAAGCAGCACACGTCAGAGAGCGCGCCCGAGGGTTATCCTGCAGAGACGGTTGGGAGTTTGGAGCAGAAGGCTGCTCCCTCCCTCATGCCATACCTGCGCACAGCGATCTTTTTGCTCACTGTGGTGATCTCGATGATTCTTGTATTGGTGTGCGCATTTCTAATTCCCTGTCCCCCTAGAGACTTGCATAACACCTGGAACCGCAACCTAGGTCAGGGAGCAGGTGAGAAAGCCCCAGGAACAGCATCTGGCATGGGGGAGGTGGCAGCTCCCAGGCTGGGCATCGGCGGGAGAGACCTATCTGGGAGAGCCAGCTCGGAGCAGAGGCCCTTCCTCACCACTGCAGATGCTCCGAGGTAATAGACAGGCGGCTGTGTCCTGCTCACTCTTCAAGCTGAGGCTTGTGAAATCTGGCATCATTAGATAACGGTGCCACAAAATCTTCTTTCTGTCAACATCCAAAAACATTTTGACCCTTCTCCCATCCTGCTTTTTTGTCCGGATGGTGCACTCTGTTCCAGATGGAGATAGCCCAGCGCACTTTAAAACATAGCGCCTGCCTCTCTATACCCTGGGTTTCACCACCACCTCCACACTGAACTGTGTGGGTGTGTTCAGAAGGAGAGAGATAGAAGTCTGTGTCTTCTAACTGGCTTAACTAACCTTATTTCTTTTGTCTTCTTGCCCTGCTTGAATCCATAAATCAATATTCAGGATCTTTTGTCATCCTGTACAGGCCACTGGTAACATTTCTAAAGTATCTCCCATTCTGACTTCTGCAGTAAAGTGACAGTGGTTTGTGAAATAATTTCTGCCAGGTCTAGATATGTCTCTCCCTCCTTGCTTTCTGCCCCTGGCTTCCAAATCTAAGCCTTTCATAAGATATGTGGCTCCCACATCACCTCAGAAAGTGAAGTGGGAAGCAGAAATCTTTTTCTGTTAGCTCCTCCGTTTTCCCCTTTCCTTTCTTTGACCCAGATGCTACATTTCTGCCTTTCCATACAATTAAAGATCTTGCCGTGGTGGGAGCTGCCTGGCGTTGGTGGTTCCCTAGCAGACTCTGTGAGGCTTGGCTGTCCATGAGTCTATTTGCTGGGCCAGCCCTCCTCTCCCAGTGTGGAAAATGGGCCAAGTGGCCTTTTTGACAACAGTGCGGTGATTCTCTTTGACTGTTGCAGGTGGTGTGTTATCCCCACTGGAGCTATGTGATGTGAATGGTGATGGGCTCCCTGACATCCTCATTGTCTTCACTGCCTTGATGAATGCTAGCGTCATGGGTAAGCACTGCAGCTCCTTTCCGTTCCTCTTTCTGTATGTATCAGTACGGACTTTTGTATGTTTGTCTTATGCATGGGAAGAGTTCCTGCTGCTGCAAATCCATTGCATTGCTCTTTTCAGAGTTCCTTGAAATGGCTGAGGTACTGTGCTTGTGCTTTGTCATGCTGCTTATAATTTTCATTGCAAGCCTGTGCTCCCATGCCTGTTGGGTCAATGTCATCTGTTTCCCCTAATCTCATCCTGGGGCGAGTCCATCTCTATGTCCTGTATTTGTGCACACTTGGTTTGGGGGCAGAGGTAAAGCGACCAGAAAGCACTGCTCTACAAATAGCAATTGGAAATAAGGTGGGTTTTTTTCCCCCTTGTTATGTCTCAGAGCCCTTCACAAAAGAGCTCAGTCTGTTTACCTCCATTTTACAGGCACAGAAGTGGAAGCACAGAGAAGGGAAGTGGCTTGGCAAAGGTCACAGATAAGATTCAGTGGTAGAGTCTGGACTTCCTGATCTGTGGTCCAGTGTCCTGGTCGTTACCAAGGGTAGCTGGCAACAAGAACAGCGATGGCAGAGCTGCCTCTTGGAGTGCTCTGGTTCTTTTGAACTAGCCATATGCTTGCCAACAGGGAGCATTATGGATTTTTTTAGAGCAGCCGTAGGTCAGTGTTGCAGAAAACATCCTCACCTTGCTGCCTTTTTCTCCAGGTCACTCCATATCCTTGCCAGGCTACAAATCATTGTTAATTCACAGATAATAGACTGGCTGATGGTGGGGAAGCTACTGTGCCTGGCTGTTTAGGAGGTATCGCTCTGCTTCCTCCTCCTAGCTGCTCTTGCTTTCTCTGTTAACCCTTACCCCCCTCAGGTAACAAACATAGCAGCCTACTGATACTGGCCACTGTTGTACAGGGGCTGCCAAGTCCGGTGGCATCCTGTTGCACTGGGCTTCTGAAGTCCTGGAGGTTCCCAGCTGCCTGCTGTACTGCATCTGCCCAGCCTGGCATCACCTAAGGTTACGTGAATCTGTTCAGTCTCAGAGATGTATTCAGGGAGCAAGCGTATGTTGCACAGCCTGAAGACAACTCTTGTGGGAGCAAAATGCCTTGGCTCTTCAAAGAGTAGGGTAATAAAGATATAGTTAGAAGATAGGGAAAATGCTGCTTCTCCCTAGCCCAAGCAAAGCCCTTGGTATTTCACAGCAAGTCCTGTAGAAAAAAAAAAAAACTATGAGCAGAGAGAAAACTGTACAGTAAGTTAACGAAGAAAGTGAGAGAGGGAGATACTGTTGATGTAAAGGCTTCATTCAGTTTGTAGAGGTTGTCCTTGTGTTCTGTATTTTGCCATTGCATTGTATTGATCTCTCATTGCAGACACATGTACAGTTCTCAGCATGCTCTGAACAGAAGTAATCATACCTAGCTGTGTCCCGGGCTATAGCTATGCTGGAAGACAAAAAGCAGGCACTAAAGCAGGTGTAAGCACGTCACAATTCTAAACTCCAATAGCTGGACATCACCCCTCCTGTAGCTTTTGCTCAGAGCATTCACACAGTGTCCAGTAGAGATAAGCTCTGGGGAGTTACCTGATGGAGTAGGCTACAACATCGTTAGCTGTTTCTCCAGCTTGTATACACGATACCTGTGAGCTGCATTCAGGAGCTAGTTGTACCTGGTCCTTGCCAAGCCAGTGAAGAAAACCTGGGCTAAGGCAACTGCTTAGCATAAGCCAGATGATTTTCAGTTAGAGAAAAGAGTGAGTTTGGTTTAGAGAGTGGGCTCAGACTTCCTTTTAGCCAGTGGCCCAGATACACCCTTCTTGTAGTCAAGTCACGTGTTGTTTTGCCAGTAAGACAAGTTATCTTGAAATGTATATGAGTTCATCTTAAGTTGTGATATGAGCATATCAGGTGGAGATTACAGTAACCACAATTATGTCTGAGGGCAGGCTGAGCTAAAGGTTGCTAAGAATTGTAATCAGAGCACCTCTTCTCACAATTATTTTGTGCTAACGGGTGAATTAGGAAAAGACCCCTGAATTACACCAATTGGTTGCGTTCAGTCCATTTTTCACAACAGTAAAAATCATTTGGAAAACAAAGGAAAAAAGCTCTCAGATTGCTAGTCACCTTCTGCTGCCCCAGAATTAAGGACAACTCAGGACTTTCACATGAGGTGGCAACTGCCTTGGGAATCAAGGCTTCCCCTCAGTGTCTTGAGGGAGGGGGAATCGGGAGAATCAGTCTGGTTTGACAGCAGTACATTTCACACCAGCAAGTCAGCACAACTGAGCAGGTGGTCCCCAAAATCTTGGTTCCTCTCTGCCCAGCTGACCATATTTCTTACTGTGAGCTCAGGTCCAACCTGATTGTCTGCGCTGTTGGTTGACAGCCCAACTTGTCTGAAGATTGCTGCTAGGCTCTGCAGGCTGAGAGACTCAGCCTTGGGGTGGGATTTGACCTTTGCTTTCAGGCAGTGTGGTTGTGGCCGGCTTGAGCCACTCGACTCCAGGAGCTCAAGCTGGAACTCAAGTGCAAAGGCAGCATGGACATAACCTCTGATGCCAGGGGATTTCACTCTCTCTCTCTCCTGCCTCTTCTAGGTGTCTCTAGGCCTTCCGTAACTGTGGTGGCCCTTTCTGGTATGAATGGCAGCACCCTATGGTCTATCCAGCTTCCAGAGGAGACTCGGAGTGTGCAGTGCAAGGGGCTGTCACTGGGGGCAACTGCAGAGCCCGTCTGCCTTGTTACAGGAACATTGAAATTCCTCAGCCTTCTCAGTGCCTCTACAGGTAAACTACCAGCATGTTAGAAATATGCTACTCCTTTTTTGTTTTCTTTAAAGGACTAATAAGGATGAATGATTCAGTGCTGGCACTTTGTGGTGGCAGTTATCTAGTGACACACAGGAAAGGGTCAAAGCATTAATGAGTTTCTAGTTACACGGGGTAAAAGAGAATCCAAACCATTGCTGCTCTGTGGCAGCACCTACATCCTACCATCTCAGAACAGTTCAAAGGATTAATCTTATCCTGTAGCATCTCCATGGCATAAAGGATATGTAAGGTCTATTCTCATTAGCATTGAGCTGTTAGTAGAACTCAGCACCTACCTAACAGCACTGAAAAGCTGAACACCACTCTTGGAGAAGTTGTATAAGGACGTACGCTACAGCCAGTAAACCTTCCAGAGAAATTAGGCCCACAGAAGAATTGATTAGATGTGAATGAATATTGCATTTTTAATCACTTGATCATGTGCACCTCCATTCTCTGATTGCTGTTTGTTCTACCACATTAATTCACTGGCAGAAGTACTCATAGGTAGGTATAGGGATGGTTTTTGAATAAGAACAGAGAATGGAGAGATACAAGAAACCTTGGGTTAAGTGACAGAGCCAGTCAATAAGCAGTGACACTTACCTTTCAAATGTTTTTAGAGACCAGATTGCTTGCACAGTATTTGCATGGACTGTAGGATGTCTCTTTTACCAGCAGTAGTAGTGTTACTAATGTGCCCAAGTGCTTGCAGGTCTGGCCTTTGGTTTCCCATGTCATGCAGGGGCACTCCCTGTTCTACAAAGCAGCAGCAGAAAACCATTTTTAAACTCTGATTGAAAAAACAGGAGTGTTGGCGAAAGAATCGTGGAGAAGTAAAAGCTTTGGATTTCATTTTGCTTTTTTAAAGTTTTTTTTTGCCAATTTGCAAGTCAGCTTTTATGGAGTTTCCACCTGGGTCCATGCTGGACTGCTGAACCAATTGACATCATGTCTGCTAACATGCTTTCACCCTGAGGTGGAGTGAGCATGCCATGCTGGAGTGGCTATTTGCTGCTGGGAATTTAACTGAGACACAGACTTGCACTTTGAACATCAGAACTGCCCATCTGTTCCCTTTCCTTGCATCTACGTACAGGCTTTACTGCTGGCTGAGGAAAACAACTGCTGTCCTGCAGAGCAGCACTCTCATTTAGGTTCTCCTTCAAAGAGTGAACCTCAAATATTCTCTGCTATTTCAGGAAGTGTTTTGGGCTCAGGTCTTTCTAGAGAAATGCAAAGAAGGTAGCACAGCAGGACTTGAGGCATGACTCAAAGACCATCTGAAGAAATGCTGGGGGAAGAATTTTGATTCCCACTGCAGCTTGCCCCAGTTTGTAGGCTTGTCTTTCCTCTTCTCAGATAATGGTGGGAACAACCTTTCTTGCTCCTTCCTTCAAGAAGGTTTTGTGGAACCTTATGGGAATGCCCACTGGTTCCCCCAGTGCTGCAGGTCTATTTCATCCTGTTCTTCCCACAGGCAAGACCATCTGGACGCTGAACTCCATCCACCTTTCAAGTGGAATCCTGGCTGCACCAGCTGCCACTCTTCCGGATGTAGATGGAGATGGGATTAGGGATATTGTTGTTCTGGCACTCAAAGAGACACAGGTACAGCATATACCTGCTCAAGGTCTGATAGGACCTTGACTATCGAGAGGAAGAACAGGGAGCCTGATGTGGAAAGGCTGTAACAAGAGCTGCAAGAGCCCCTAATTTTTGTTCTCTTAGATTTCCCTGAAAAGCACCCCTTTTCTTTCAGTAGGTCAGAGCAGCGAAATTAAGCAATAATGACACTACCTGCATTTCTTGTCAGCTGTGAATGAACAGAAGGGTCATTATTTACCCCTGGCTGAGACTTGAGAATTATCTTTTTCTGTTCAGTGAATGCTTGGTTTGAAGTGAGTGTTTAGCAGCAGTGCAGGGAACCATGTTGAGACAGATCTCTGGAGAAAGGAGCATTCAGATTATCCAAAAGAAAGAAATACTTGTGTGATTAATTCAGATGCAGATTTCCTCTGTGCTCATCCCTCCCCCCAATTCTAGCGTTAATATTGTTAGAGGAGTTCACGTTTTTGAAGTCCCTTCCGTTTTTGATGTGTTGCATCAAAGCATGAATGTAAGACTCCCAGGAAGCCAAACTGAGCAAAGAGAAAGAAACCACTAGCTAGACCTTGCTGTGGGGTGAAAGAGCAGCTCAGCTTCATGCTGTGGGTACCAGGGAAGATGCTGAGAGCACAAGTGCATGAAAGCACTGCTAAAAATCTCTACATCTGTCTCTTTGCAGCCTGATGTGTTTTTCATCTTGGTGTCAGGAAAGACTGGGACTGCTTTGGGTGGGCCTGTGAAGTACAGCACCAATGGAGAAGGGAAAGTGATTGGCCCCCAAGTTCACATCACCAGCCGGGGAGCCATCTACATCCTGTTTGGTTTTGGTAAGATGCACTTTGCCTCTCCTTACTGAGAAAACATTCATTTTACTTCAAATGACCCAGCGTGTCCCTGGGATATCTCTGCCATTCCTTTGGCTTTGAAAGTAAAGGGCATGGGAACAAGTCTTACTGCCATGGTGTGGAAAAGTGCAGGAGCAGCAATACCTGCTAGCCTGGAATGCCTTGGACTTTCCCAAAGGGACATCATGCTAGGGAAGTTCCAGCTCTGGGCATTTCTTTGCCTTCTGCCACAACCACAGTGGTCCCAAGGACCCTGCGTGCTACTAGGGAGTTAACTTTTGCAGGCAGAACTCTTCATCCTTACTCTTTCTGGCAGGTAATGTTCAAGCGGTTGCACTGAGGGATATCTTTACTCAAGCCAGAAACCGGGACAGCTTTCCTGCAATGCTGCAGCAGGAGGAGCCGGAGTGGGAAAAGCGCAGATCTGTCAACCTGTCAGAGCTCATTGACATTTACAGGTAGGAGATGGACTTGTCATCTTGCTTCTGCTGGGAGAGGATGGTGAGGGTAGGCACCTCTTGGTACTCCTAGAGACGGTCCTTCCTACATCAATATTATCCTTCTTTTCATTGCCCAGTTGATAACAGTACTCTGGGGAGCTCATTGTTTCCTCACTGTCCTGTGGTTGTCCTAGCCAAAGAAATGCAGAGTATGGTAAAAGGGAGTCCTTTACTTCTCCTGCTCCTTGTTCCTTTTTTCCACCCTGTATGCATACCTGGAGGGAAAAAAAAAGGTGTTCCCACCTAATGGAGTCCCTCTGGGAAGCTCAGTCTGTTTACAGCATTGTGGGCCTGGTTTCTCAGCTCCTTCTTTACTGCCAAATTGTGGCCTAGGTCAGCCTGCATAGGAATAAAGGGAGGGAACAAACGTCAACCCCCACACTCCATGTTTTTAGTAGTAACTCATAATGTTCAGAAGAGCCCACACCTGAATTTAACCCACTTAACTGAGGAACCCCCAAAGGAAGCTAAGCTCCATCACTGGGGAAAAGATGGGCTTCTCCAAGAACAGTTCAAATCTTAGGCAGGATGAATTGCCATGTGGACAGGCAGCTAGTGCTGAGATGTGCAGATACAAGCCTCAGAATCTCCTCTCTTCTTACTATTTGTTCCAGTGGGGGTGTTGACTTCCTGCAGACGATGAAGGCACCTGACACAAACTGCAGCAACCTGCTTATCACAACCAAAGAGGGTTTGATCCTACTGCGGGGACAGGACCTGGAGCCCCGCTGGACCCTGGAACTGCAGAACATCAGCAGGTTTCATACTGGGAACATTTTTGTGTCCTGTTCCTTCCTGTACCATTTCCTGCCTTTCACTTTTAAGCACATGGGCTCCTTAGAAAGCAAGTGAGAAGAATTCTCCGTGTCCGCAGAGAAATATAAGAACTGAAGGTGTGCAAATGCGTTGCTGAGCAAGTGAGGAGTGCAGGGGTGGGGGAAGCAAGGAACAGAAGGCTGGAAAACTTGAGCTGTGTGTTTGTGAGTGATCACAAATAAGGGTCTTGATTCAGGTACCCAACATTGATGTCATGACTACTGTGGCACTGGAATTCAGGGGATTACTGATGTGTGATTCGGCCTATCTGTTGTGCGGGGCTGCCACTTGCCAGCTCAGTGGAGAGGAGCAGTTGCATTAGTGATGTTGAGTATTTAGAGAAGGTGTCTGAGTATGGTCCACGGGTCTTAAATGTTCCTTGAAAGTTGAAAATGAGCACTCTGATGGCAGTTAGCACACCATCTATACTAAATGTAAACCTTAAAATAATACTGCTTATCCTCTAATTTCACACATGGAAATGAAGTAATTTGCCAGATCTCATGGGTTGATAATAACCAGCAATTTCAGCTTGCCCAGTATTAAATATTTGCAAAGGGCAGTTGGGCACAGTTGAGGGAAATTATGTGGGAAACAAATTTCTTGCTCTGCTGTCTAGAGGAAAGAAAGCAGCTCTCAGCTCAGTGTTACCGGACTGTCAAAAGCATCCACAGGAAGAAGGTATTATAACTTCATTAAGCAAAAAAAAATTGGTGTTCAACTAGGTTTGATCCATGTTTTTGAGGGCTGATGGGTGACATAAGAAATGGCTTTAGGAATGGCTTATGGCTAGTTGATCTTGCTATGTGGAAAGGACGTGGACTAAAAGTGTTTTGGGTTCAGAGTCTGCAGACTTCTGGATGTGTCTGGGGTCTAGTTCAAAGGGTAAGTGTGTACTGACTAAGCAAAGCCAGTTCATAGATGCTGTAAAATCAGTTATACACAATAAATTTCTAAATGGACCCATTAATTAATTGGAAAATTTCTATGGGTTCAAACCAAGAGGGGTTGAAAACTGCTTTACCTGTTCCATTCACAGAATCACAGTACAGTTGAGGTTGGAAGGCACCTCTGGAGATTGCCTAGTCCAACGTACCTGCTCAAGCAGGCTCAGCTAGAGCAAGTTGCTCAGAGCTGTGTGCTGTCAGGTTTTAAATATCTCCAAGGATAGAGACTCCACAACCTCTCTGGGCAACTAGTATCCCAGGTTGCTGCGCTCCAGCCGTGATTTTTCTGGTTCCGTGACCTCCCAAGGGACAGAGTACAACACGTGTACAGGAGCTGCCAGATAGGCATTGAAAAATAATTAAAGCAATTATTGTTCAAGGCCACTGTGCTAAAGTCCTGGACTGCCTGTTTTCTCAGAGCTAAGAGATGAAATCTGGTAGACTGATTATATTGTGGACAAGCATTTATTTAAGAGGGGATTTTTTTAGGACTTAAGAGAAGTTCTGCTTAAGCAACGCAAGCTGGGGGACAGATTCAGCTCAAGGGTGTCACCAGATAGCTAAACAGACCCAAACCCTCATCAGACAAGCAGAGCTCCCCTTTTCCTGGGTAATCCTGCCTCAAGCACACCACTCCAGCTGGGCAGACTGAGTCCAGCCCCTTGGGAACAGTCTCCGAGAAAAACAGCCTGCCTGCTGCAGATGCGCTGCATTTCCAGATAGCTTTTGACAAGATCCCTGGAAAACTATAAAGGAGAATCAGTAGTCATAAAACAAGGGTGAAGTTCAGAGACCATGAAATTGAGTAAGCAGTTGAAAATTGTGTTGAAAATGGGTGTTTCAGATGAGAGAGGATTAATAGCAGGTTGCTGTGGGGATTACTGTTGGGCAGGAACAATTACTAGCCTTCTGCTTCATTTGAGAAAGTGCCCAGGGGATTTTTCAGTTGATTGGTAGCATCTAAAATACATATGCCTGCCTGCATTCAGTTTGTGGGATCTGCCACTGACTGTAACCCATAAGGGACACGAGAAGAGGCACCTTAGGAGAGGTTTTAAGTTTATGCCCATAGGATGGAACTATCTACTACTTCCTGTTGCTACTGGAGAGCTTTCAAGCTATAGGAGTGTTCCATGATACTGCCTTGAGAGCATTGGTTCTGCTTGCCAAAAGTGTCTGTAAAGTGAATGACATTGTTTGATGCATTAAGTATAAACAGTCAAGCCATTGCTGTACTGTGGCATTGCTGTTCAGGAGCCTTTTTGGTGCATGCATTTTAAAGGGAAAGCTGGAAAAAAATGGAGAAAAGGGCTGGAAAAAATGCTTTAGCATAGAAGATTTAAGTCAATGCGTTTATATGATCAAAGAAAAGCCTGAGAGGTAAGTTCATAAGCATGTGTAAGTAATGGGAGCTAACAGGCATTTTAATCTTGCCATAGCAAGATCAAGTGCCTTGGAGCAAAAGCCATTCATGTTCAAGAAAATGAAAATGCAGGCATGTTTCTGTGGGTGAGATTAATCATTAGAACTGACTGTCATGAGAAGTGATGAATTCATCTCATCTTTGTATTTCCTTAGCAAGCCTCGTGGCTGGTAGATCTAGTCAAACTCAGCCTACTGACACTCAGTTAATTGGGTGAAATATAGCAATCTGTCATAAACAGGAGGCGGGAGGACATGTTCTGATGATCCTGCCTTGCCATAAAATTTCTGATTCAGTGAATTTTGAGGAATCGCTTGTGTTTATTTAAAACCTTGTCTATCTGTGGTGAATTTAAGGAAGGTAGAGATAAGACTCAGAAAGCCAAAGGCAAGCAAGATGGTTACAAAACAGTTATAATGAGATATATTCAAGTAATAGTGTTATGTCACCCAGAAGGGAAAGGATGAGAGGGGACTTCATATAAACTGCTGAAGGTTATAAAAAGGCTTGTAAAACTGCCAGCAGTAAGAAAACAAAGAATCATGGGCTGACATTAATGGTGAGTATATTAAGAGCCATTTCACACAGCTAAGGCAGCCTGGGAAATACACTTTCAGCAGGAGGTCAAATCTGCTGATGCATTTTGAAAGGGCTGGGTAATTTTTTATGACCATAGCAAAACTGTATGGGTTTTCATGCTAAGGAAAGAATAATACAGAGTCGTGTCACGGGGTGATAAACAGATGTCTACACAGCCCAGCAACGGATGGCCCCTGCACAGACAGCTCTGAAGAATGGCTAGCAAGCACCATGGGCTGCTTGTTCATTTTTCACTTTTCTGATCCACCACCAAATGGTTCCTGCCAGTCAGAACAGTTCGGAGTGGATGAAAGGTCCTATTTAGTATGGCAAATTCAGCCTTTTTAAGAGGCAGAATGGAGGACGAAAGCAACTGTGCTGCCTCCATCTGAAATCCCCGCTTTTCTGCCATGGGGCTGAGTGTTTCTTTTTCAAATTTGCAGCCAGCCTGTACCAGGTTACTTTGGTGCTGACCAGACTTTGGACTTCATGCTGCAAGCACAGACCGGAGATGGCAACAAAAAGGTAAAACAAGTGAAGGCAAGGAGGGCAGTGGCAGCGTAGGAGTGAGGGAGATTGGGTTGAAAGGCACAGTCATTCCCTGCTCCTCGCTCTTCCCGTTTCTGTGGCTAACACTTATCACTGTGTGGCCATAGGCATGAAAGGGAACAGCACAGGCCATGCTACTCACTGCAAGGGGGCTGTCTGTAAGCCCACACCTGAACATCCGTTAATGCTAAATCTCTCCCCTGCCTTGAGGTGGTGGTGGTAGATGGCAAATCTGGCCTCCCTGTTTGGAACCAGGAACTCCCATGGCAGAAGCAACAGCTCGATGCACTGTCAGTCATGACTTTGGACAAGAAGTCTGTTTTTCTCTTCTGGGCTGATGAAGCACAGCCTGTGTTGCAAAGTTTGGTGAGTAAGCATCCTTTCTTCTCTTTGAGGTTTCTCTGTGAGGTACATGCAGTCTCTGTCTTTTATTCCTAATGTAATTGAACTTTAAATCTGCCATATAAGAAGGCTGTCAGGGACATTGTTTCCTCTTGCTTTGACATTGACTTCTCTGAGCCTCAACACAGGAGTTTTTCTGTGCAAATTCTTCACCAGAAAGCTTTATTGACAAAAAAATTGCGTCCATAAAACCAAAACATTCTGCATTAATTTTTTCTGCAACACTGAGATGGTTTTACTGAGGATTTGTTCCCAGCCCCAGAGTGCTGTTTCTCTGCATGCCAGCACAGAAATCAGCATGGAGCTAAATCTTAACCTTACCAAACAGAAGTTGTGGAGCAAACTTTGTTTTAGAAAAAAAACTTTGCAGGATTTAATCTCTGTAAAACCATGGAAGTTTTGATTCTCTGATCCATGTAAAGACAGTGCAGTGTCAGAAAACTTTATTTCT
The DNA here is from genome assembly GCA_003993805.1 of Himantopus leucocephalus. NCBI lineage: Eukaryota > Metazoa > Chordata > Aves > Charadriiformes > Recurvirostridae > Himantopus > Himantopus leucocephalus. The sequence goes on from RSEF01000001.1 coordinate 58,880,746, forward strand.
TTGTCAAAGCTAGACTCATCTTTGTCAGCCAGCTGTAACATTTTTGTCCGTCCTTCATTCCAACAGCAACCTGGTCTCAGACCTGAGCGCCCAGGACTGCATCACCTCTATCTCCTCCATCCTTTTTTTCCTACAGTCCTTCTGGACCTCACCAATGCAACTGACAAAGTCATTGCTTCAGCAGGTGAGTACAAATGGAGGAGAAACTGCCTAGGCTAAAAGAAATATGGGGGGAGAGGAAGCTGTGAGAAACAATGGGGTGTGGTTGTGCCTTTAAAGGTAGCACCTGAGGGCCACCACACGTAGGCCAGCAATGGGAAATAAGATTCATCTTCGTCCTGAGGGAAGGTCCTGTCCAACTCCTACTTTGCAAATAAAAGACCCACGAAGTTTCTTGCACGTGTTTAAGCAAGGGAAGGTCTGAGTTTGACTTCTTGCACGTTTTACACACAGAAGTTCCCTTGTTTTCCATGGAGCTATTTATGATTTAATGTGGTGCATGAAGAATCACTGCGAAACTTTTCTCTGTCACCTCAGATACACTTCTTCCTTTTTGGGCATCTTCTCCTACTCTCTGGGATAGCAGCTGTGCTGTTTCTTCCTGTTTCTTTTTGAAAGGGGGAATCCAAAATATTTACATGTGTGTTTTCAGGGAAAAGTAGTTCTGCTTTTAACATCTGTACAGGATTGTACAGTACCTGTTGGATTTCCTTGCTCTTTCTAAAGCAGTTCAACCAGCAGCCAGCCTGTTGAGCATGGCAGGATGTGGGATAAAAGATCCGTTCATCCAGCATTGAGACCAGTAGGCCAGGAAGCATAGAAAAGCTGCTACATAGTGATACATCTAACTGGATTTGTATCAAAAACACAGCTCAGTCAAGAACAAATAGAAAATCATTTTTAGAGGGGTTTGTTAGAAATTGGGATTTCTGAGGTCTGTACAGATCATTCTGCAGTGACTGGAGTGAACTGACTTGCCAGTGCCTTACAAGTTTGTTCTTCTAAAGAGGTAAAATAATATCTGCTAACAGGTGTGGGAAGGAAAGCTCTCTGAAAGTGAACTGCATTGTTGAAATATGTGCATCTCTTACGTCAAGCACAAAAATATCACCTGGAACCAAACTGTTCCATTTCTGATCTAAATTTCAGTTTGTTTATTTCCATGGAAATTTTTTAACTTAAAATCATTTTTCCTGATTAAATAAGGTATGTGCAATTGTAAAGTCAGACTGAATACACCAGTGGATGTTTTGACCGAGTAAAGAGTGTAAGATTTCTTTGGAAGAAACAATCATTTACTCCTCACCAATATTTTCCCTCCCTTTTCTGATGCACCAGTTGGAATTAATGATCTCCAGAAGGATGCATTTCACATCACTGTGACAACAACTGCAACCTCTGAAAAACAGCCAGGATTTCTCTCGGTCAGCAAGCTGGGCCTGAAGTGGGCCATGATGAGTCAAGGTCGAATGGTGTGGCTAAAGGACACCACCACTCCCAAAATCAGCCGTGGAGAAGTGAGGCGATTTCTTGCCCGACTGAAATTCGTTGACTTTCCTCAGAAGGTGAGATTGTGCAGGAATCCCTAATGAAATCCAGGCCCTTGAATACATCTGATCTCTTCCCGACAGACACACTTAGTGGTCTTCGGGGTGCAAAGAGACTGTTTGCAAGATGACTGGCTGCCCCTTTGGGCATAAGCTGGACAGATTGTGGGGCCCAGCTGTACTTTGGCAGTTGGACAAGGAGGGGTGACTTAGAAAGAGCCAGGGATGATGATCATAAGGGACTGAAACACTCACAGAGGGAACAGAGAGTTGGGACAGAGATCACTTGTTTTGACATGGGCAAACAAGGGTCCTCCATATTCAGTTGCTGACCTGTGAGTTACCACTTTTCTCTAACAGACTGGATGATAATAGGTTTTGGCTTTAGTTTTTGTTTGCCTTTCCTTTTCCAGCTGTAGCCTGGTGGTTCTTCAGATTTTGGTTGGACCTGTGGCCTGTATGGGGAATACAGGAAGCTGCTTTGTGGATCTTCAGGAAAACTGCTGTGTAGAGGGAATGGGGGCTAAAAGCACTTCCCCTTTCTTCCGCTCTCTGGGGAATGCTGCTAGAGGCAGGTTTGTCCTAGGCAGACCTGTCCTGTGCCAGAGGAACCTTGTTCAGCGTCTCCCCCTCCATATGCCATTCTTGCATGTTTCCTTCCAGGTAACACAGAAATGTGAATTTAGAATTTATATACATACATACATACATATATATAAAACCAAGTTTTATATATATATGTATCAATTTATACAATATATGTATATTTTTTGTATGTTTAATTTATGAATGAGATTTAGGACACTCCTTTTTTTGTCCAAACAGTATTCCCAGGCAGTCAAACAAGCTCTAGGCCTAGAGTGGGCCGTGATGACTCAAGGCAAATGGTGTGGCTAAAGGACACTACCTGCTTTAGTCTTCATATATTTTTGGAGAGAAGCCTCTGTCTCGTTCCTGCAGGGCTAGTCTTGTCTACAACCTTTCATGTGCTCTCAGCCCTCTTCTCCATTCTGTCCCCAAACTCACAAACAAACTAATTCTCTGACTGAATTACCTGATCTGGAGAAAGATGATCCCCACAGCATTTGCCAGCCCTTGCACTTGGATATTTCTTTTCCCAATCCCAAGTTCAGGACAGCTTCGTATGGGTGATGTAGAAGCAAAAGTTTCACATCTTATTTCTACCCATCCCTAAGGTTTTTGTGAACCCAAAGTGTCACTGCAGTCCAATGGACTGAGTCCCCCTTTGCAAATACATCACAGCCCTTTTGGGATAGATTCCCAGCAGATCCCCACTGGCACTGTAAGGATCACACTGGACCCACTCACAGCAAAGCTGATTCTCACACCACTGCTTCAGTGTTTAGAGGCTCAGACAGAGGCAGAACTGGAAAGCTTTTCTGTGCATTTTACTCCTGTTCTGGGCTTAACTTCACTGTTCCCCTACCAGCCCAGCCCTGTGTGCAGTTCCAGGAGGAACGGACTACCACGAGGGCACATTTGCTCACAGTATGTTTAGTGCTTTGAACTGCATCTCTGAGTGTGCCGTCAGTCTCCTGTGTTGTAGTTGCAGACCATCTACATGAATTTTCTTGTAATAGAAATGACCATATAAAAAGGAACCACTTTGGTGCCCCAGCAGCTCCCCACAGTGCAGGGCAACAACATAGGAACTTTTTTCCCAGTATGCCTTTCTAGGTCTGAACTTTGACACGAGGCAGAGCCAGGCTGAGGTGAGGATTGCAATGGACTCTTCTGTCCTGCTGCTGGCACGTGGCCTTCCAGCCTCCCGGCACTCCTCTGTGAGTGGTGAGGCGATAGCAGGACTTTGACCCTCCCTCCAGGTGGGTACATCACATCTACCATGGGTTTGCTCTCCTGGGCTCTCGATGCTTCTCCATGTTATATCACCCTCTCTCTTCTCCTTCCCTGCATCCCCATATAAAGCTTCCAGGATAGCCCTTCAGGATTAGCTGCAAGCCCCAAGGCTGGTCCTTGGGCTCTGCTCTCCTTATGTCAGAGCCTGTGAACAGTTTGTATATGTTTAATGGTATTTTTGTGTAAATAGCTTTGTATATATTAGCACAACTGTAGCAGTGGCTCTAGGCCTGGCATTTTCCTCCCGACAGGGGTTAGCGTTTATAATATATAGTCAGTTAATACAGCAGCATAATAAGGACTGAATTAACAGTTGGACTTGATGATCTTAAAGGTCTTTTCCAACCTAAACGATTCTATTATTCTATGATTCCATGAACGTGTGAGGACCAGTAACATATGAGGATTAAACAGGAGTGTCCTTTCCCTCCTGTCTAGCCACCACCTTGCTGGGAAAGGTGAAGCGGCTGTTAGCTGAAATAGTTATTTTCCTGAGGTTTTTCCTGAGAGAACTGATATTCAAGCGTAGTCACATTAGCTTCTCCATAATGTGAATTCACCCTGCCCGCACACACACACATCCCCACTGTGAATAAAGAGTCTGTCTGTATATTGTTGGGAAAATGTATTTGAACTGTGAACTGCAGTGGCGCAAATAAATACTGTGTACAACATCAGTGTGTCATGTGAACCAGTGTTTCACCTTTGAGAGGTTATGAGTTTGCTTGATTTGGGGATTGTTTGCGATATTTTTACAATGGCGAAAAGGGGACAGATGAAGAGAAACAAAGAAAAAAGCAAAAGCCCAGCCAAGGATTCTTAAAGGTTGCGGAGAAGCACGGTAGAAAGAGACAGACAGGAAGGTGTCTCAGAATGGGAGATTTTGGGGGGAAAAGCAAGAAGGGAGCATGTGGGAGTCATTACAGGTAGGAAAGAGGAGGAGAGAGATGTCTGAAAGCAACCCCCCATTCCAACTACAGCAGCCCTTTTAATCTGGGGGCAGGGAGAAGAGGAGGTTGGGCCTGGAAATGAATAAATGGGGTGTTCAGAGAGGATTACAGCCAGTGAGTATGAGGCACCGATGTCCGTCACTGTAACACTGAACCAGTGGGGTTGCTGGAAGGTCAATGTGACACCACCCAAAGAGGCCCAGCACTGCAATTTATCAGCTGGATAGCGCTGGGTATCTATTCCCCAGTGCAATACTGCTGGGATTAGGAGAGCTGCCTCAACTCTGCATGAAAGTGCTTGGAGACAGCTGACACCAACATGTCCCTCCTTTTTCACCCTTCCCAGCCAAGGACATCCGTCAAACTGTGATCAGGGAGGACCCATCCTGCTGCTGTAGGCACTGCTGTTGCCCTGGCCCACTGCCCACCTTCTCTTCTCACTCCCTGAATGGTAGAGGAAGGAAGAGCGCCCAAAGAACTTGCTGACAGTGGAGCTAGTGTTTGGTTCAGAGCTCTTGTGCCTCCCAAACCCCCTCATCCCTAACAGCGATCCTCCCCGATCGCCTGTCCCAAGACGTCATCCAGTTCCAACTCTGGTTCCCGCTGTAGCACTTTCTGCTGCAGCTCAGAGTAGAAGTCGACTCCCTCAGAGACTGAATGGAGGGGCTTGTCCTGGGGCTCATAGTAGCTGCTTATTTGCTGCTGTATGAAGCACTGGTGATGCTGAGGTTGATCCTTGAAGCTCCCATCATAGCCCTTGATGTGGTTCCTTTTGAACTCCAGCACCGTCTTGGTGTAGGTGTTGAGAGTGGTGACAGCAGAGGCCATGCAGCAGGTGAAGGAGGCCCAGGCCATGCTACGGGAGAGACACAAGAATAGCACATGCTGTGAGAAGCCAAGTAGGGTAAGGAATTCAACTGCATGCACTGCAATGCACCCTGATTTGCCAGGCAGAAGCTGTTGGGCATGGACATGAACTAGAAAGCGAAGTGTCAGGCTTATAACATCACAGGTCTTGGGGGTTATCCCACCACAAGATCCTTCTTAGAGTGGTGGAGTAAGGGAGGGATACAGGGAAAATAAAAAGGGCAGCAGGAAAGTCTACAACGGGTCAGAGCAGGACAACACAGTTTGGGAGCAAGTTCTGTATGGCAGGGCTGCTCAGTGTCTTCTTGGACATGAGGCATGTCGATGAGCATAACCAGATGGCCGTGCTGACATTTGATGTCCACAGCTGGCACATGGCACTGGAGTGTTTAAGTCTTAAGAATCAATGTGGTCGTCTTTAGTACAGCATTGCAAATTGAGCCTGCGCTTTCCACGAGCACTGGCAAGGCTCATCCAGCTGTTTTTCAAGTCAGTTATGACATATCAACAGCGGTTGGTTTCTTTAGCCTTTAGAGAAAGGAATGCTGAGCCACCTGCTTTTTGCAGCTGCTCTTCCTGGCTACAGCGTCCACATCTTTAAATATCTGTCTGGGCTTGGTAGTGTAGGAATGGGCCGTTTGGACATTAGTGAAGATGCCAAACCAGTGTGCAACTTACTTAAACTGCAGAAAAACAAGGCATGTTTGAGAGCATCATCACAGGTGTGACACTGGCCTCTGTGCACAGGGAAGAGCTGAGACCAAACAGGGCAAACCAGCGTAGGGGCAGACCTGGTGAGTCAGCAAGGTTGAAGGTACTAGTTTAGGTGTGACCCCATTATTTTGCTGGTCCTTGGTAGCTACTCATCTAACTCAACAACTCTTTGTTAAAGCAGGGGATGAGGCAAAGACAGGAGATTAGCAGTGGGAGTACACCTGTCTTTGAAAACACAGAAGGTCAAGGAGGGAGGAGGTGGGTTTTGGCAGGGTGTAGGATGGCTGAAGCCCAAAAGGCTGGAGAGGTGAAGATGGCTTCAGAGCTCACGTACTAGTATGCCCAGCCGTAGTCCCATGAGTGCGGTCGCCAGTCCTCTGGTCCCAGACTAACCGTTGCCTGGAAGACTTGAGTGTACATCATGTGTGCCACCATCCCAAGGAGACCTGGACACAAAAGACAAAAAAGCAAAGGAGTTACGGCAGGAGCCAGAGCAGCATACTTCAGCCTTGTGCGGGAGAGGAGGCTCTCCTGCTGCTGTGATTCCAAGCCTGCAGTAACACACTTACCTGACAACACTGAGGAGACGGCAGCAAAGGCGTTGAGCTTCAACCCACAGACAGGATTGCCCGTATGCAGCATTTCCACCATCATGAGGATGAAGCTGATGAGCAGCAAGCTGATGTACAGCATCTCTGATCCCAGTGACAGCCACAGGATTCCTGCCAGGAACCAGAGACTCCTCACATAAATACAGGGTGGCTTGTTCAAGGGAGAGTATTCCCTCTTCCCAACCCAATCCTGAAAGGATGTCCTTTGGAAAGCAGGAAAATAACAAACACCCAGAAGCAAAATCCCCCAGCCTGTGAGCAAGGGCTCAAAGGATGCTGAAGGGGACGGAGGGTCTGTCTCAGAAGATGGCTTGACTGGTCCGGCACTGCAAAAGCTGAGAGGAACTAAAAGAGCTGTCTGTAAACAAGCCAGCATTATTTGTAAACAACAAGGAAGAAGCCACGGGGGAAAAGGCAGGGGGAAAGCTGTCGAGTATTAGCACAAGGCCTAGTGGTCACAGGCACATTTGCACAGGCACATGTGCACGTCTGAGCTGGACGTTAGAAGGTTCTTACCTATTAGCGTAGTGGTGTTCAGAGTAGGTTTCTAATCACAACAGTGGAAGCAAACGACTTTTAACCTGGGACTCAACTGGTTAAGAAAAGAACTGTGTGGTTCGTCTATGGCAGTGGCCTCTGGAATTCAGGTGGCCCCTTGCAGGCCTGCATTCCTTGGGGTGGATATCCACCTACTGCAGTAACAGTCACCGCTCTCCCTGCTGCTTGAACAGAGTACAGGTATTTTCACGCTGGGATTATCAGCGGGATTTAAGTGATACCGTAGTCCTCAGCTGAGCTCACTGTGCTCACTGTGACTTGGAGGAGGATGAGAAAGGGTGCTCTGTAATGCTGGGCTGCGGAAGAGCACAGGATTCACCGAGGAAGAAATATTAATCTGCCAAATGAAGCAGCACCGTGAGCACTACTGTTAGCAACTATTAATGGCCGTAGAGGAAACATTCAACTGGGGAAAAGGAGTGTGAAGAAAACCCTCATTAACGTGGCACTGACTTGACTTCTCAACGTCATTAGTGCCATAGTCACCCAGCTCTTTAGCCGGAACTGATGAGCTGCATTCCCTGTTTAAAGGAGCTTGTTTGCCAGCTGCAGCACCATCAGGGAGACTGTTTCATTAGAGGTCAGACTGCCGAAAGTGTCCTGGAGGCTGCGTGCACCACACGTGCACAGAGGTCTCTGCATCACTTTCCCCAGGAGTCCAGGCTCACCCTGTGTATTCTGGTCTTGTAACGCTGCCTGTGTAACCTGGAGCTGCTCTGCACACACCCAGCTCAGCCAGCCCAGCCTGCCATCAGCAGTCACGCCACCTTCTCCCGTGCTGGCCCAACTACATAATGGCAGCTGCACTGGAGGCCAAGGTCAGCGTAAGATGATGTTATGCACAGGAAGAGGTGAAAGTAGGGGATAGAGCTGTTAAGACCACAGTGTCACTGTGAGTGTGATGATTAAGATCACAGTGATCTTCCAATTAATTTGTAGGAGCTCAACATCTTACGGAACGTGGCCTTTCTATCGATGTTGGGCTGTAATTAGGCAAGGAGCAGTAGGAGGAGCGTGAGGGGGGACAGGCAGAAAGATTTACACATAATCTGGTTGCATAAACCTCCTTTCCTAGGAAAGCGGTCTATAAGGAAGACACTGGAAGCAACAGAGCCAGAGGCCTGGGCAGGGAATGAAGCACAAGAAGGTGACAAAGCAGAAAAATGCATTGCTACTCCCTGTGAAGTGAGCATTTTGTGGTAAATTCAAGAGTTATTCAGTAAATGCAGTTAAGTCATTCATTATAAGACAAAGTGGAGAGCTGCGTGACTTTGAAAGGATCTTGTAACACCGGCATTATTCAAATTGTGTGAATACTGCTTCCCAAAAGAATAAGCAGGGGAGGGTTTTCTACCCTGCTGTTGTACCGAGAGTGACCCAGGTTAATCTGCACTGCGATGCCACTGCACGCCTCTTGTGCCGGACCCCTCACCTGGGAATGCACGTTGCTTTATAAAAGCAGGTCAGCAGTCTTTGCCGGTGTTTTGAAAATAGGGCAAACAAGGCAGAAAAAGAAGTTGAGCTCCCCGAAAGTAGTCATCTCCCTGCTGGATGTTGCAATTCCCCAGCTTTTGTTCCAATCCTTGCTCTCATGGCTTTAACGCTGACACAGGCTCTGCACCCCAGGCCTTTCCCTTCACATATGAACATCCTTTCAAATGTCTTGCCTCCAGCCTCCACCTCAGGGAACAGTTAGCAAGCCCACAATAACTGAAAAGCTTTCACTCAGTAAAATCTCCATTGCATATGTACATATATATCCAGGTATACTGAAGTTATGCCCAGAATAATTTGAAACATGTGACAATGACAGGAGGGGTGAGTTCTCCAACCCAAATGAAGTTTTGTATTTGATGAGGCAAGGACTTCACACTGAAAGTGTGATGTCCTGATCACGTACCACAAAGTAAAAGGAGGTTCAGCTTCCAGAGTCATCACATTATACCCCAAAACTGAAGCACTGAGTCAACATGTAGCATATGTGGGATGGACTGCTCTCAGGTGGCATCTGTCCCCTTCCCGCTGACTACAGCATGATGACAAGCTCAAAGTGGACAACTTATTAGATGAGACAAATCCCACTTCATATGGGAGGGGGTCTGAGGTTTCCAGCACTGACCTCAGAGATGGCAGTGGTTTAGGCAAACATCCGGGAGCAAATCTTTGCTCTTTTAGCAACCACGAGGCCACGATTTCATGCCTGGCTCTTTGGGCACCCACCCTGCTGTCCTCACACAGGTGAAATGTTGCAGGTCCCCCATCCCAAGGAGGTGCACTGGGCAGCTACACTGAGGTATGGGGGTTTGCTCTTACCTCTCTCTGCTGGTGGTGAAAGCTCAATAAAGCTACGGCATTTCTCTTCTGAAACACAAAAACAAAGGTATTAGTTTATAAAACAATGGAGGGTACATGAGGGAAAAGAAAATCTCTTCCTCTCACTCTCTTTTCACTGCATAGCTCCAGTCATTCCTGAATCTACCCATCATATCTTCTCACCTCTGCTCTTTTTCTGACCATCTTTCCAGACCTTCACTAGGGGAAGGCAGTGTCTGCCTGGAAAACTAGAAGTGGCCTTTCCAGAAAAAAACTTCAGCAATTTGTAAGCCTCTGGTGAATATAAGAATCTGTTGCTACTCATTCACAACATTACTGTTGGTCAGGCCTATTAAGGGTGTAGCTTATAACAGACTGTAGACCCACCACTTCTGCTGAGGATGTGAATTCCCACTCACCCCAGTCTCAGCAGAGCAGTTCTAGCACTGCTTCCCAAAGAAGAAAGCAAAAAAAAATCTTCCCAAGTGAAATGCTGCGTGACAGAGATGTGAGTCCCTCTTCTGTGGCAGAGAATCACACAGAAATATGGTCTTCTGTCCTCACATTTTAGCATGCTATTTGGACAAATGGTGTTCATATTTGCTTTGGCTCTTTATGTTGGACAGATGCAAACTATTGTCTCAGCTGAGGGCCCATCATTATTATCTGGAAGTCTCTCTTGCTGCATACTGCATCACTGCATTTGAGGGTTCTCTCCTCTACTTGGCACAGTATTTTCTCCCAGAAGTATCAGCCTGCCGCTTTTCATGTAAGAATCTCATTTTCTTAATTTCTATCCCCAGTTCTAATCTCTCCCAATCTCCTGTATTACTTCTGTCATCCACAGCTCTCAGGACGTTACCCAGTTTAGTGCCATCTGCGGTCCTCATTAACTTGCTGTTTGCTACTTCACCTAGAACTTTAATGAGGTTATTCAGTAATGGCTCATCTAAACTGATCCTGAGATTAGTCTGAATAATGAAATCCTTTCTCCAGCTCAACTCAAAGTCCTTTTGCTCATAGCAGCCCCTTTTTTTTGTTGTTGTTGCTGTTGTCTATGCACTTGCTTCAAAGATGCGCAGCAGTGGGTGGGTTGTACTTGATTTACAGGAAGCAGGGGACTGAGATTGACTGTGTGCTCTACCCCGTGCTCTCCTACGATCCAGATGTAACGTGCTCTCTGCGTTCCGTCAGGCATCGGGGTTATTTCAGGACTGCCCAGTGGCCAGACAAGTCTTTCAGAGAAAGCTGTCAAGGGATGTAGTTCCATTCCCACAAGCACCATGGAAACCCACCCCAACCCAAACCAGTCCCAAATAAACACATCTCCTCCCGCAGCATGTCTGGAAATGCTCATAATGAAGCAGTCCTCTCATTAGGACATGAGAGTTTCAAGCACATTCCCTCCTGCTCCCACCCCCCTTCTGTCTGCTTTTATTCACCAGTTCTTTATTTTCAAACTCTGACAGCAACAGATAAGAAAATGAGAAATGCTATACTAGAACTTAGTTAAAGGTGAGATGTTTGTGCTTGGGGAGAACTGAAGGGAGGGTGGTGGGCTCAGGGGAATGGGCCTGATGAAAGCCACTTTCATCACTGTATCTTTTGATACAAATCTCCCTGTTGGCTAATTTCCGGGTCAGTTCTGATCCTTGATGCATGTGCCAGGCTGTAAAGAGCATCTGTGCACTGCAGAGCATCCACCTGTGCTAGCGTGGCACAGGTTTTGGCAGAAGGACTTCAGCAAGGCTGGGCAGGAGCAAGTGAAGGGTGAAGGGAGGCACCAAAGGGGTCTAGGACAGGTTGTACAACCAACCCCTGGCACTCCAAGGTTTACACTGCCAGTCTCGCATGGTCAAAAATCACAAATGAAACCTGTCACAATATCACAAGCCCAACTAAAAAATTATAATACTGCAGCTCTAATCTTCAGGTCAATTTGCCTCCTAGCTTTAGTTCCTCTGGGTTCAGATCCTCCAGGTTTTCTCTGTATCTACAAGGCACTATTTCTCTTTCTGTCTTTATTTTATTTTTTTTTTTTTTTAAGAAAAGCCCAGTCCCTGTTCAATTCACAAAACCTCTCAGTTTGGTGATTTAAGGAGAACACCAACTATTGCAGTCCTCACAGTGATAAGTATAAATTAACAACACTGCATAAAACCACCTCACTTAGATTTCTGAGGGGACATGCACAAGTATGCTCTGGAGAGCATGAAGCTGTGTGTAGGAATGGAGATATGGGGAAAGGGAAAGGAGGCTCACTCCAGTTCACATCAGGATGAACGATGCCATCACAGTCACTGCCACCACCACTTGCACTTCACAGGACCAGAGACAACCATTCTCCCTTGTCCCCCTCTGTAAACATCTCAATGAAGGACAGAAATATAACGACCACAGCAGTCCACAGGGCTGATGCCATCTAGGAAAATGAAGAAGGCTTTTCTCCCAAGTGTTGTCAGCTTCCCACCTTTCATTTCCAAACTCCTGTAGAGTAAATACAAGGGAAGAAGTTGTGGCTGCCTGGGCAAGACACTACCTGGCCCTTCCATGCTCTCTTCACAGGAAAGCCACATTCCCGTGTGGAAGTATCTGAAGGCAAAGCGGTCATCCCCAGTCTCCCAGCTGTAGTGCACCTCTTCCTGGGATGAAACATTGCTAGCACCTGCGTCAGGTGGCATGGGGACACCGATGCAGTTGGTGGCTTTGCTCTTCCCACACAAAGGCTTGGGCACTTTCTGGGTCCCGGTGCACCAGTAGCTGCCGAGCAAGGCAGTGGTGGAGAGGCTGAGCGCCAGCAGGTTCAGGATGACAGCCAGCAAAGCACGGCGCCATGGCAATCCCTTCAGCAGCTCCATCTACAACACACAAATGGGAGGGACTGTCACACCAGGCACTTGTCCCACCTAGCCTTACGAATCCCAGCTCTTCCCGGCGTGCACCTGAGGGGAGGGCATATGAGCACTCTGCCCTCCTCACAACATCCCAACAGCTCACCCGGCACAGAACCATGTCGTGAAAGCCAGAGCTGTGGACCAATAGGTCAGCTTCAACCATTTCAAAGTACACTGAATATCTGTACTGGGGAAGAGAGGGTGACCCAGTAGACATAGCAGGGCCGAGTGCATCAGAGTGTGTGCCCACATAAGCAAAATGAAAGGGACATCATATTCACTTCATCTGAGAGGTGGCATGGAAAAACTGTTAACCAACTTCCCCAAATACCATGTGTTGCCTTTAGATGGGGCATGACGAGTGCTTTGTCACCTGGATGAGAATTCTCACTGCCAAGTGTCCCAAAACAGTTTTTCAAGCAGTTCATTGCTGTACCTACAGAGGTAGGAAGAGTAGTGGTTTCACAGTGGGGAAAGGCACGAAAATGTTCCCAGATCACTGAAGGTCACACATCAAAGCAGTGACCTGCTCAGGAGGGACACCCACCTATCCAGACCTGGAAGCTCCAGTTCGAGTCCCAGAGCAGCACCTCCCACCTGAGCAAGCACTGCTCTGCACATGAGAAATTTGGTAGGGTGGTGGGATGACTATGTCTCTGCTCTCACACAAAGTGCCAAAGGGTTTTTTTTTAAGAGCAAACATTGCCATAAACAACCTTCCCGGTTTCATCTCATCAGAAAAAGTAATTCACAAAGCAGTATGTGTACCGGGGTCTTGTGGTCTTTCTCACTCAGAGGGAAGCTTAAGATTTTACGGCTCCTGCAAAACCCTGCACTGACTTCTGAGAACCCCAACTTATCACTCCATGGATTGATTAGATGTCATCTACCCACACATCAACTTTCATGTAATCAACGCATGCCTCTTCCCACATGGCACTCCCTATGTTTGGCACAATTTCATCCAGATACTCCCACCCTTTCCTATTTATGACTCTCAAAATCTATTTGCCCATGAATAGATTCAGTTTGTACAGACATTGCCTGCTGCCGGTCCTCTTCACATAACTTCGGTTGACTCACCCAACGTTGAACGTGTGAGAAAGGCCCAGCACACTGTGGACACTACTATAAATAAATGATATGAGACTGAGCTTTGCATTGTTTGTGATTGCACCACAGCTAAAAGTAGTGCAGTTAGAAGCATTTGTTCTGCTAACCAGCAAGCTCGGAAATGTGGTCAATAAAGATGGTGCTGAAGCTCCTTCTGGAAAGCAGGACTTCATTAGCATCTCATCACACTAAGAAAACAGTGCCTGATCCAGAACATTCTCATCAACGGCAAGAAAATACCCAGCTCCTGAAAAATTCCTGTATTGTTTTGTGCTCTGGCTTCTTTTGTCTCTTCACCAGAGCATTTCTTTCCCTCAGCATTGGAGATGTTGCACCCTGGAGATGGTAACATCTTAGTGATACTGTAACTAATGACTTCCATGATCTGAAGGCATGTTGGATATCGCCATTTTCACAGAGGAGATACCTACCAGGAACACTTAATTATGTGAAGGTTTCTGGCTAAGGTTGGTGGCAAATTCCTCACTGAGAGTTTTTTCAGTGGGAAGTTTGGCTTATGACTGGAAAGGCAATCATAGATAAAACTGCTCTCCTCAAAACCATGATTTTTCGTCGGAAAATAGAAACCTTCAGCACATGAAGGTTTTCAGTTTTTCATCAATGCTCGATTAGAAGATTTTCTGTCATCAGGTTTTGGTTTGCTCATGCTTTTATTTAAAAAAAAAAAAAAAAGTCTTTCCCCTCAGAATATTGACAAAAATCATTTTTCTAATTTAAATATTCAATAGTGGGCAAAATATTCTCTCCACTTGATTATGATAGTAGCTGAAAGGCCATATAGTTTCAGAACAAGTGATAAGGAAAAAGACAAAAAAATACAAGAAACAAATGAGTCAGAAGGAGGAACTGGATCAAGGATGCAGAGGACATAGACAATAAAAAGCAAATCTGAACTACTCCTTCATGACAACATTGTCAGAAAAGTTTCCCTCCATTAAAAGCCAAGCACTTACTGACAATAACTGACCATAGTATCTAGATAGCACCAAAAGGAAAAAGAGTGAATTTACCTTGTCAGCAAGTCCTCGAAGTCCTGTAAACTTGGAAGAGCAATACAGAAATGGGACTCACTCGTTGTCTGTTGTTTTACTCATCTCTAGATCCTTCAAGAAACCCAAATGCTTCAAACCTCCTTTCTCCTTTGTCCCCTCCCTTCCTCCTTCACCCCCCTCCCCGTGATTATTAAATGCTATCCCTCCGGCCAGCAGCTGTTTTGTGGAAAATGGTCATTTTGTAATCCACAATGCAATCACAGCACAGCTGTTCTGGGAGATTATATGGGAAGCGATTGGTGCTGCTGGCTGGGATTAAGCGCAGAAGGGTGACCTGCATTGACTGAGTAGAAAGTTTCCATAAAACACAGAAAGATCCCAGCCATCTCCAAGCAGTGGCTGTTCGGGCGCTTGTATGGAGTGAGCTGGCAGCTCTCTGGCCAATGTTTCAGGGGACAAGGGACCTTAGCTGAGAAACTACCAGCACCCTTGGTGTCCAGTCACCCCCTGCCCTGTGCACTGTCTCAGCAGAATGACAAAGGCCACAAGCCCCCCAGCCCTGGGATATATTCCCGGCCAGACCCGCCAGTCGCAGAAAGGGGAGAAGAAAAAAATGGGGAGAGGAAAGTTTATGTGACTGCATCTGCTCTGAGGAGTGAGGATTTCAGACCCTGAAGAGATGCCAACCCAGCTCTCCCCATGGGCACTGGAGATGTTAATGACAAAAGGAGCCCCTTAGCAGAAGCGCTCCTGAGTGGCAGACTGGCACCATGGCATCACCTCCATGACACAGGTATGTGAAACCGTGCTGAGCCAAAGAAGTCCAGTACTCAAAGGATGGGAGCATGGGGAAGACCATCAGTGTCCCTCGTAGTGGCAGCCTTTACCAAAGCGCAAAGTTCACCAGGAATCCCAGCTCCCACCAGCTTCACATTGGATGAGTTTGGGAAGCCAGTAAGGAGAGACAGAAAGATTCACCCAAAGTCCCCTCTGAGCTCTTGTCCTGAAAGTTTAAAGGCTCCCACAATACCTGAGGGTGTTGATACACCTAGTTTGGTATCAGCACAGTGAAAATTAAGAATGGCATCACCTCTCACGAGAACGAATTGTCACTAGAGGGCATGGAGCAGCGCCGCATTGAATCAAACTGCAAAGGAGAGGAGCATCCCAAAGGTACGCACCCCGTCTTCCCTACAAAGGTTATGCCCAGTGCCAAATGGGTGAGGCTCCCACCGCCAACCAGCAGGGAGCAAGGCAGATTCCCTGTGCGCCTGCCCTGCTGCTCTGTGGGGACAGAGGAAACCAGTGGTCCATCTGCTCTCATCCCTCGCTTCCACCACCAGCGCCCGGAGGCTGAGATGCAGGTGTACCACTGGCTCTGGGTGACAGCGCAGCACGGGCAGCAGATGCAGCCGACAGGTTTACGGTCCCGGACTTGGTCTCTGCTATCGCGGGCCCCTGACCTCTCCTGCCCTGAGCAGAACGGTTGGTAGCTCTGCGGTTATTTTAATCCTGGTCACCGAATAAGCTCCTCTAATATAGATAATCATTTCTAAGACAGGCTAACTGAGAGCAATGCTGTGTGTTTCCGAGCTCCATGGACTGTCTGCAGGTTTTTTGATTAATAACAAGGTTCTGTTTGACATGGATATACTTAATTCACTGAAGTAGGTAGCATAATCACTGATGCTGTTTAAAAGGAGAGTGGTAATTTTTATATATTTTTTTTTTCATTTTTCAGTCTCTTCGCATCTGGACGCCTTAAGTTTGCCTTCTAAATGCTCAGTAAAAAAAAAAAAAAAACCCNCCTAGTTTTCAGGCTCAAGAATAAAGGCCACCTCCCTACTGGTAATTCTTAATGTTAACATGTTCCTAATTTTAAGATCAATGAGTGTCTTATTAAAATCCAGGATGCTATGTCAGTTTCTAAAGCTGGGATCAAAGAATATATATTGATGAAAGGAGACTGAATTAGATTTACGTGGATAAGAATTCAGATTTAAAAATAAATTTATCAGAAATATGCTATGGTTTCAAAAATATATATATATATCAGATTTAGGATTCTGAATAATGGCAGATATTTATCCTTCCAGAAGATGGCAATCTTTCTCTAGTCTTCCCCTTGGGAGTCTCTGCTGCTCACATGTGTACTGGGGGGAAGCAACACCCAAGTTTAGACTTCTGTCCTTTCCCTTTACGTTTTTTGCCCCCTCTATCTTCCTCTTTTTTTCCATTTCTATGAACACAACCTCTTTACCTCACCTGTGAATACAGGGGGGTTTGAGTTATCTTTGAGTTATCTGAGCCTGGAGGGACTTCTGAAATCACTGGGCAAAGAAAAAAGGAGGAATGACTGGAGGAGCATAGCAGGGCATTTTCTCCACATTCTGCCCTGCACGGAACTATTCTTTCTAATACATTTTCCAATATTTTGTCAAGTACCACGTTAACTTTTTCAATGTGTTTCCATCCCCAGATTATTGCACACAGCTCATGGAACATAAACACCAGAGCACGTTTCCTGATGTTCAACAAACTTCCCTTAGCAAAATCTTATGGTTTTTGTTTGCTTTTTTTGTTTGTTTTTTTTTTTTTTTTAAATGTCCATTCCAACCTTGCCTTAATCTGACCAATTATGGACAGGAAAAGCAAGCTGTATCTGTCTTTCACCCTACCGTGCCTTCCAGTTTTCTCCTCTTTGTAGCTGATATTTCCCACCATAACTTGGCTTGGCTAGAGGTTTTGGATGTCTCTTTCTCTTTGAACTCAGAAGCAGCCAGTCCCTGGTGACTCGTTTAAAATTTGCCCATTGAAGTGAATGCCCATAGCAGTTGATTTCCTGCGCAATCAGCCAAGCACTTGGCTTATAGAAACAAAACAAGGAAACGAAATGCAAAACACAGTCTCAGCACACCACCTCTGTGGAGTTTGCCAACTCTAAAAAAGCCCGGGCGTTTACAAGTGATGGATTTTTATTCTGGCTGTATCACATACGTACTTAGGGTGTATCCTGCCCCAAAGTGACACCCTCAACTCCCAAGGATGTTGGTGGAAAAGAAGGGCGAGGAGCCCTTACCAGATAGGGCCCAAAAATTGCAGTACTTAACTGGCAGGTCTCAAGAGGCATACGGCTCCTCATAGCCCTCCGTGCAGCTCTCCTCCCCAGGGATATCAGGGATCATACGCTGTCCTGACATCGGCTCTTCAGCTGTCCTGAAGAGGAAAAGAGAGGAGGAAGAGCAGCTATTTACACCCGTAACTTCGCTCTCTGAAACCTGAACAAAGATGGGCTCATACTCACCCCTCATTCCACACATTCCTCACACATGACACTTCCCACCGCTCCTGTTTTTTCTGGTTTTACAGGAAAACCGTCCAGCGCTGCAGTCCCCTCCCTTACTGCCACACAGAAAGCAGGATATCTCCGGGTGGCAGGGACACTGAGAGAGCCAGACTTCTCAAAGCCAGTGACAGACTGCAAATGCCAGATTTCTCCCTGAGCTCTGAATAATTCCACTCAGATTGTAACCTTTATTTAGCTGTTTGCATGATGCATTAACTCTTGCTCTGCAAATGACCTCACCAGGCATATTTTTTCCAGTCTAAGCACATTTAAAGGTGAATTCTGTTTTTAAACATGAACAGCTTACATTTCTAGACATCAAGTCTGTGGCAGGACAGAAATAAAGATTGAGTTGAAATGAATAAATACATCTAAAAGATGAACAAACGAGCTTGCCATCAGTTTGGACCTAACTACTTTTTTTTTTCTTCCTTCTTTATTTTCTCAAAACAAGTCTTACTTGGCTGGATTATTTTTTTTCTAATCTTTATGGTTGTGAACCATTCAAAACCACATAAAAAGAAGACATGAAAAAAAAAAAACAAATGCCACAACACAGACTTTGAGGACTCACTAGAGATTCTAGATGCCTCTGTTTCTAGATAAGCAACATAAGACTATTTAAAAGGGGGTTGCTTTTCACAGAGTACTTAAACTCTGGTGACTCTAGAATGTGTTCACCCAAGCACACAGAAAATGTTATTTATGACATTTAACCAACCATAAACTGTAAGCAGACAAGAAAAAGAAAACTTTTTTATATAGATCTTTAAGGATATTAAAGAGGACTCAGTCCGGGAAAGGGTCCATACAAACCCCCAAGTAGATAAATGCTTACCTTATCCACTGCTCACTATCCCCATCTGCTCTTCTGAGGCATCCAGTGAAATACTACAAGGTGATCATGAACTGTCCCCACTATTTCTTTCTCTCTAACTGAACGTGTAGCAGCCAAGAAATTCCATGAGATCTGACCAGATGCTTTGAAATGTACCAAGTCTGTCATTTTATTGATTGGTTAATTCTTTCTGAGCTCGCTAATTCATCACGGTATATTATATCAGCCGCAGGATTGGCAGGGTGTCCACTTCTGCAGAATGCGTCTTTGTAATGTCGTAGTCTCCTTTATGAAAATTGTTGCCAGTTTTAAATCTACCACTTATGGGATCTCAGTCTGTTACTCCACAGAATCACAAACACCCAGACTCAATGGCTGTCACAGGCTCATGGGGTTTTTTTATTGTCAAGAGGGACCATTACAACAACATAGTCTCATCTCTGGTGTAACAGAACCCAGAGAACTTCAGACAATCATTTCTAGCGATACACAGAGCTCCTGCTGAAGCTACGCACTTATTTTAGACAGCTAACTAGTATCGACTGTGCAACAGGATATGATGGAAAACCCATCACATCCTTAGAAAAGTTATTCCAATGGTTAATTAACCTGAACCTTAAAATTTCTCTCTTGATTTGCAAGCACAGTGTCTGCTTTAGTTTTCCAAGCTCATCAGGCTGCTCCACAACACAAATAAATAGCCAGTGAAATGATTTCCTAAAAATGTTATTGTAAGAGTCACAAATCAATGCTTTTCATTAGAGGCGCACGGTGTGATCTAACAAGCTGGCTGATGGCCCAAATTCCTGGTTCTGTACTTGGCTCTGACACGTAATTTTCCCCTCCCATCGGCCAAGTCATTAATGGTGCGTTTACACTGCAGTCAAAGCAGTGGCACTGATGGGGAGTAAACAATCAGTGCTTGTTTGAATTGGGTGTTGCTAGCAATTTCGCTCCAGCAATACGGAGCACAATGCAGGGTACAAACATCAGTCCAGAAACAGAGTAGACTAAGCTGTGCTGAACTCCACATTGCCATGGCTGGACCGATAGTTCAAAAATAGTTCTTGTTTCCCTACACTATAAAGTTGGGTCTTCATAGTCATTCCCACAGACACAAATCTACAGCACAGCTAATGCTTGTTGATGTTGGAATCAGCACAAAACCGGTGGGAAAGAGACACTTTGTTTTGATAATGACAAAACTCAAGGATCTAAAATCAATCTGTGCAAATGAGTGTATCACTTATGCAGGTGATCCTGGAGTCAAAGAAATGTTTAATATCAGTTTTAAAGCAAAAAAAAAAATATATTGAAACAGTACAGTTGAACCACACTGCACTTTGGTTTTATGTATGGAAATGAGTAAGTCAAAGCAATTGTTCTTTGCTTCAGTTTAACTTTTTCTCCATTTCACTATGGTGAATCAGAATAAGCAGAGCTAGAGGAAGCCTCCAAAGATTATCTAGTCAATCCACCTGCATCAATACGACCTAGGCACCCTGAAGATTTTCCAGCCTACTGTTAAAATTTTCTGCAAGGCAGATACTACTTCATTCTGGATTGAAGTCGGTATATTCCCTTGTAATATCTTTATTCCAACCAAATCCCAACATCCAACAGAAAATTTTTCCATCTCTGATAAATGCCATGGTCTCCATCCCATATATGAATTATTTATTCACGTGGATTGTCCCCTTGAGGCCATTGGAACTACACGGTTTACTGAAGTTATACTCACGCGCAAGTATTTGGGGAACCAGTTCTTCAAAGGAAGACTCTAAGCTAGCAGGAGAGGTTTGGAAATCAAAAAGAGTGAGTAAGACAGAGAGTTAGCTTTTTTGAGGTGAGGCGTGGGAGGTGTTTTCGTTCTTTAGCTATTAAAAACTCCTTGCTTTGGCAAGAAAAAGAAGGGGGGGGGGGGGGGNGGGGGGGGGGGGGGGGAGAAAACTGGGAGGAGAAGGATTAATGAATAAAGAAGCAGCATGGCAAGAGGTTATAGCAACCAGGGTGGCCAGCAGGCACAAGAGAGTTCCTCGGGCTGGATTCCCTGATTCCCTGATGGAGCACAGACAGTAGTGAGCACAGGTCAGAGCAGCCAAGGTCTAATACACTGGTCTAAAGGGAATAATAAAACTGGCTTTCTTTACAGTGCTGAGCAGAGGGGTTATGTTACAGTGGGTGCTTTGAAAACAACGGTGCTAGATATTATAATTGCACCTTTTATCTTTGTGGATGTACTGGTAATTATCCAGAATTGAGGGCATCTCCTTTTTTCCCAGATTTAATGAGGCTTTCGCATCCCTTTCCATTCCTTCATGGCATTTTGGAGCTGTGGCTTCACGGAAGGTCCTGCTGGTGAGTGGCATCCCTGGTGCTCATGCCTCCTGTGGCCTTGCACGTTGAGGCGGGCAGTACGGTAGGGCTGCCTGTGTGATGTGGAGGGGACAGGTCAGGATATGGCAGTGCTGACACAAATTTGGGGCCCCGGCCCTATGCCTTGGAGGCCTGGCGGGAGCAGGCGACATTGGGAGCAGGCGGTGTCACCACCGCGGGCGCGGAGCAGATGCAGCACGTGTGTGTTCGTGGCAGAGGAGCTGCGGGGTGCGCGGGCTTCCCTACATGTCCTGGGGGAAGGGAGGGCCCCATCGGTGGAAACGGAAATAAGAAATATTTTGGAGACTGCCGGCAGAGAACTTGGGCGTCTCCCTTCTGCTTTTTTTTTCTGTTGGCTTTTTTTTCTCCATTGCTTTTTTTTTTTCCTTTTCTTTCATCTCTCCTCCTCCTCTCTCGGCAACTCCCTGTTTCCTTGTGCCAGTTTTCCACTTGCCTGGGCAATCCTGGTCCCACGCGTGGAGCGGGGACATCGCTTCACCAGGGTGGCCCCATCCACGGGCAGCAGGCGTCCAGGAGCGGTGACACCATCCTGGGCCAGGGGAGGCCAGCATGAGATGACCCTGGAGCCACAGCCAGGGCCCTTTGTGCAAGTGCATTTTAACCTGGACCTTAATCACAAAATCATGTGCTATTATATCCATCAGGCCCACAGTTAAAAAAAATAATAATAAACAACTGTCCTTCCTGGCCCCCATTACTTTTTTCTGAGCAGGCTCAAGCTGCAATTACTCAAAGACTCATTATTTAGCCAAATTCAGGGGAGATTTTGTCATAGATGGCAAAAGGCGTGTTCCTGACAGAAAAGTTGTGATTTATTTTAAAGTAATACAATGCTCAGAGGGTGTTTTTTTTTAAGAAAAAGTCATCAAGTTTTTTTTTTAAATGTGGATAAACCAGAATATTCCCCTGGTAGCCTTGTTGTCAGAAACAGCTAAGTGGTTTTGACTGAAATTAAAAACAAAACCAAAAAGAAACCAATAAAACAGCTGAAGCAGACATGAGCTAGAAGATGTTGGCTCCAAATCTGGCAAAGTCAAAAGCAACCAAAGCCAAACCTTGTGATGGGGTGTGTCAAGTGACTATTATAATAAAGAGGCAACGCTACTAGCAATGTCTTCTATGTTCTGCGCGCCCATTAACATGTTAATTTCAACATTAGTCTTTCCCAGGTAGCCAAGGATTATAATTGCTGAGCTTTACAACTAAGTATTAAGCACCGTGGCTAAACAGCTTGACTGAACAAGAATTATTTGCCATCACCTGAACAGGGCAAGCATGAAGGAAGGAGAACATTTGGCTAGCGTGTTACCACGGGCAGAGCTTAGAGAAATTAGGTCAGGCAGAATGGAAAGAAGACTTCAGAAACCTCTTCCAAACAGTGAAAAGTAGCTGTCTGCGGAACAGTCTCTCATGGGAAGTAAAGGATGCCCATTGCTTAAATCATACACAACCAGACTGGATAATGCACTGGAAAATGTACTGTAGGCAAGAATCTTGCAGGAACTGGGCTGGGCTAGAATGTGAGAAGATGGACTGGATGAGCTAGCAAGATTTTCCCATCTCCAATTTCTATGATTTTTCTTTCTTTCTTTCTTTTTTTTTAATTGGCTGTAGTTTGCATTGCTTGAAATTCCTTCACACAAGCTACAGAATCTCTGAGTGAAGCAGAAGATGGGGCTGGAGAGAGAGAGGTGGGCGTGTTTCCTGGATGACACACACACACAAAAAAAAAAGAAGCCTGCAGGCTCCCAGAGGCTGTGGAACTAGAAAGACTGGCTGGAGAGAAGAGGAGGGAACACAGCTCAGAGGGGCTGCTCCCACAGAGCTGATGCATGTGCAGGTGAGCTACGCTGAGGACACCGTGGATGAGGATTAGGGGTGAGGTCAATGGTAAAGAGGGTGGCTTTGAGAGAGCTGTGACCCTACTTAAGCATGCTGCAGTCACTTGTGGTCAGTCTTCAGTGCTGGACAAGAAGTGGGAAGGCTCAGTTCTATCTCTCTGAATGACTCTCCCCTGACCATTTTCAGCAAAGGATTTTTGAGGTAGCAGAACATTTGATTAGGGGCTTTTCTCCCACCACCCTTTTTTTTTAAAGCAAGAGTTTTCTGGTTTGCTTTGGTTTGAAATCAGCTTTCACAGGGTTGGATTAAAACAGAGATTGCAGAGCTGGTCTTTCACTCCTTCATTAATCCAGTGCTGGACACAACAAACATCCTTAATTACTTCCATCAGTCCTGAAGCCTCACACGCAGCTTTAACCACTGCACCACAATCCCGACTTTCAAAATGCCTAGCATTTCAGTTCATGACTGGATGCACTCACAGGTCAGCCACTCCCCTTTCATGAGACTCAAAGAAGGTCACTGGCCTGTGCTACAGCCTTTTACCACGCTGGGTAAATCTGTCTGTGTTGCAATCCTAAGGATGCTCCAGGACTCTGCTAATGGGTACCTGAAGTCCAACCTGTATTGAGCAATCCTCAATCAGCCCTAGGAAAGTCCATCCATCCTACTGTACCACATGTTTTACTATTCCAGCCTTGGAACACCTCCTGGTTTGGGCTAACACAGCAGTCCAGGGTAACACCTCCCCCTGCAATCGTCACGCTCCGGGTTTGGGATGACAGTGATGTTTGAAGTGCAATATTGCTGAGATTCTCAACAAAATCATTCTGGAATTTACTGGTGTTTCTTTCCACCCACAGTCTGTTACAGACCTTAAATGTGTGCTTCACAGCTTTGCTGGAGCAGATCTGCTGTTCCCCTTTCCAGAGCTTAAAATGTATTTAATAATTATTAAATGAAAATTAAACACTGAAGTGATTGAACTTCCCCACAATCCTTCAGAGCCACTTTTACAGCTGGCTTAACCTCTGCGCTGAAGATCTGGAGACTATTCTTTTAAAAGCTCAAATGGGATCCTCAAGAAGCTTTGAGATCCTCTAGGACAGAAAAACTATTGAAGTCATTTTGTTGTTGCTAAAGAAAAAAGCTGTGGTTCGCAGATCAAATCATATAAGGCACAAGGTGTCCCAGACAGCACCAATTGCTGTCTTGGGGATGTATCCTGGCGAGCGGAGGCAGGGATGTCAGAGAGGCCGAACCTCCAATCTGGCCTCCTTCACTGTATTTCCTAACGGAAAGATTCCTGTACTATTCCTTCTCCACCTCCTCACTCCCAAGCTTTCATTGGGGCCCTGACTCAGACACCCGGCTCACTAGCACATAACCAAAATGTACATCCAGGGAAAGTGACTTGGCGCCTGCAGAATCTCAGCCAGCTTATTCCGTCACTGCTTGGAAAATGGCCATGGCTTGGAATGCCAATGTCCACCCCCAAAAAGCTTCTCTCTCTTTTTCTGAGCCCCCACAGCCCCTCTCGGCTACTAGGTTATGTGTAGGCACCCAGACTTCCCACAGAAGAGAGCAGCAGGGAGTGCAGGGAGTGCCACTTCCATCTCCTACCCTGGAGGTGGAGGGATTTAATCAAGTGATTTCCACAGAGCTTAGGCCTCCCAGCAGTGATGATGGAGAATAATGAGTTTCTTTCCGATCATTAGGAGGTTCTCACAGAGGCTTTCCCTGTAGTGATCACATCCTTCAGGGATACGGGTGCATCTGCTGGACACTGCAGACACCTGCACAGCATTTACCTTTGGGCTCTCTCCTGCCCTCACTAAGGCCACGGTTACTCTTACATCTCTGTCTTTTTAGAATGACATCCAAGATGGACTGAAAGACTTCAAATGACAAAGACCTTATTGTCCCTAAACTGCCTCACTGGCTAACCAACCTTGCAGTTTGGAGCGCACACCCTATTTCTAGATGGCCTTCAACTGCCAGCCGCTGAGGTGACTTCTGTATTAGTAAGCTAAGAAGTTCAGGCCATGCGCTCAAGCCCTGACATGCAATTTTCTGCATTGTTAAACTGTTAGCGCGCTTCATGGCAAGTTTTGGCTTGTAGCAGCTAGTAGTCTCCTAACAACAGTGGGGCTGACTCTGACACCACAGGTCAGGGCATCATTCCCAACAGGTGATTTGGGCAAAGCTACCTTCTTCGGGGGAGAAGAAATTTTATGCAGAGGGATGCTGTGCCACTTGCCCTCAGGTTCAGAGAACTGGCCCTGGATTGCTTTATTTACTAGTGTAGGTGTAACCTAGATTTCGACAAGACCTTTTCTGCCAGCGTTGTTTACTATTAGAAATCTCTCTCCCGAGTGAAGTATTTGTAGACTGTGATTAAGTCAATTCTTAACTTTCTCTTATATAAACTACATTTTGAGTCCTTTCCAGTTTTCAGCATTCTTTGAGAAATACAAACAGGAAAACAGAAGACAGTACTCCAGCATGATCTCACCAGCCGTGCCTGTACTCCAGGTCCTTGCTGGCTTCCCTTATGAGCATAGCACAGGGCACAAGCCCTCACCTGCATACCTCATTTCCAGGGTCAGGAATCCTACAGGCGTGGGCCAACTGGACAACACATTAATCTGGTCCCTGACATGAGCTCTCAGGGGACCAAGAGTTTAAAGGATGCCAAGTTACACTTCTGCTGCTCAGGTTGGACACAGAGGTTAGTGGGACTGAAAAAACAACAATGTCCCACTTGCTATTCCCCTCATACATTTAGGAGTTATGTCTTTACTAAACTGTTGGGGTTTTTAGCCTAAAGATTATTTACTGTGATGCCCATATCCTCTATAGTGGCCCTGTGCTCCAGGACACTGTCTCCAATCTTCCTGGTGCATCCCACACACGCACTTTGCTACAAGAAGGTAGCCGTGGCATCTCGTTGTTGAAATGCACGCAGGAGATCCTTCTCTGCCTGTGCAATTTGAGCTGACCTTGTTGTGTTGCCCTCCCTGCTATTATTTGTGTGACATGCAAATATGCCAGCAATTAAATTTTCCTAATAAGTGAGTTCAATACCACCAGGCTAAAACTTCACTTCCATAGGAACCCCACTAGAAGCACTTGCTGATAACAGGACGACGCCCCCCGGCAGGTGCTTTCTGAAGTCTAAACATTGATAAGCTTTCAAGCCATACAATTGAGGCTGTGTTGATTATCTTTGCCGCTAACCCTGCCATCCACAAGAAGGTGTCTGTATCACAGTCCATGGACTCTCATGCCACGGTCTTGACCATTACGTCATAATGCAAAAATAACTGTACTGCAAACGAAAGGATGGGTTTGTATGTAAGGCATTGCTCTTGACCACAGTTCCAAGCTCAGCTGTACAGGTCTATAGAACCACCACTCCATCACTCCACCTCTCGTCTTTGTGAGCACAGCAAGGCTCAGTTGTTTCTGTTCGCAGGGATGTTGGCAACACCAAAAACCAGGGAGCCACTGTAGGGCACTCATTGACAGAAGTTAGGTGAGCACATAGACGGTGTCACCCTGTCGCTACGCTCCCATTCATGACTTGGGGACACACTGATGCAAGCACTGCACTGTTGCAAAACATCTATTACAGAGTTTCGGCCTCACCAGCCCTCTGGTGTGACACAGCTGTCACTGTGCTGCAGCACAATGGTCACCACCTTGCTAGGCAACCATCACAACACGGTAATGGCCTGTCAACATATGGCAGGAAGGTCACAAGGCCAAACCTTCAGCAGCAAACTACAGGACCTTTGTGGAGCTCCCCTTGGCTGGGTAGCTGAGGAAGCAGAGATTTTCTCCAGCAAGCAGTATTTGCATGGGTAATTAAGAAAGAAAAATGGGGAAATTAAAGCCTCAGCCTCCTTTGCAAGCACAAGTGCAGTTTGCAACTATGAAGCTGAATTTTCCAGCCATCAGAATGAGTTTTACTCAGTATTTGCCCCTTTTCTCTCTTCACCCAAACACTGCACTCTCTGAGCCAAGGGCAAAGTTTTAGGGGTTAAATCCAGCCCCCTTGGAAAACATGATACCTGGCACACTGGGAGGTTATTGACAGCACAAAAACTTCGCCTTGAAAAATGACTGGTAACCTCTACTGGGGCACTGCTGCTCAGAGGGACAGGGCTTTGCCTTCAGCAGAGAGCTCGGTGGCATTAAGAACTGAGCACTAGATAAAGCTAAGAAAGCAGGAGACTTATTGTGCTAACCCTTATCTCCAGAAACACCTTTGACATGCAGAATGTTTGTTCACCTTGATTGGTAATTGGGTGGAGAGGTTATTGTTGCTTAAATTATTTACTTTTAAAACCACAGTTATTTGCCTCCACCCTTCTCATGCTGCCCTGTGCACCCCAGCACTAACACACCTTAGCATAGCTGGGGAACACCGTGAAGGACTGGAAAGAGCACTGGGAGGGTGGCTTCTCGGGGATACATCTGGCCAGAGACAGAGACTGCCACTGGGACAGTCCATCAGAACAAGAGAGCAAAAAAGTGTCACCTGCCTCTGCTTTAAGGGCTGCTGGGCAGAGGAGCCCCAGGGGAGCAGAGGGCACAAATGAAGTAAGACCAAGCCTGGCAGAAAGGCATCTATTCCTTCCCCTTTCCCTGCTCCTGCCAGATCAGAGGCCAGGGTGAGTTTCAATTAATATAATAAATACAGCTCTACAGGCCTCGTGCACAGTGCACAGGGTGGATGTCCCATCCCTGCTGGTGGGAAGTATATCTGTCTCCCTCTTCCCAACGCTCTGTGCATCTCAGAGACTCTTGCACCGTTTCTTAACAGCTGCCTGAAGGGAATGAGCAGCAGAATTGAATGGAAAGACGTGGTTCTGGGTATCCTGGTGACTCTGCCACCACCACTGTACTGACAAGAAACACGTTCGGGTGTAGAAGAGAGATGGAAAATCAGCACTGGGTTACTGTTTAGAAGGAGTCTGTGTTCCCTGAGGTCACTGGCAAACACTTTTTTTATGGTGCAGAGTTACACCCATAGTCTTCGTCCCAGCCAAAGCGAGTTATTTCCTGACCTGCAGTGTGTTCTCCTGTGTCCAGGCCAGCTTTGGAGACCAGAACTGATAGGCTAGGCTTCCATTACTGGGTTTCCTCTGGGAAGCTATTCCACATACCAACAAAAGTCAGTTGCTAGCAAAGATTTCCTGATATTCAACTGAAAATTTCCTTTCACTCAAACTCTTTCCATTACTCCAGCTATTTTCTTTTGGATCTTCTCCCTTAAGCAGTGTATTCCACTTGCCTCCATCCTTCCAAGACAAAGTTTCATCACTGTGTGTGCAATCCCAGCTTTTCCAAAGAACTGCCTGACCCAGCCCTGCCCTGCCCTGGTTCACCGCCCTGTCAAAAGGAAGCACACCGCTTGCAATGCTGGGAGCAAGAGACAAATTTTCAGAAGTGATAAGAAACCACGATTCCAGAGCAGTCTGCGGGAGCAGCAGCTGTGACCATCTCCAGCTGCCCACAGCAGGCGAAGCACCTACAATCCCAGTGTGACGGGACTGGTTGTCTCCAGGGGCAGGTCTCACTGCTCCTGATGAAATCCATGTGGTCACCAGCAAGAGAGTAACCGAGGAAGGAAGGTCAGCATCACATGTCTGGTATTACATCACATACTCTCCAAAGTATCCAAAGCTGAAGAGCATATAAAAAGAAAAGGGCTTCCTTCTAGGCCAACACCTGTACTCTGAAACAGGGATGCAGATGTTTGTGATGGCCACGCTAGTGACGACTATTGTGCTTCAGCATCAGATTTACCACTAAGCACAGTGATGGTTCTTTATATTTATGACCAGCTCCTAGAACGTTGGGGCCCTAGCTTCTCAGCATTGCCACAGAGCAGAAAACAGTAATAATCATTATTAATAATATGGTTTGGTTTGTTTCCTAAAAACTGTTAGAATAAAGTGACAGTAAGAGTATTGAGCATTGCGCTTATCTATCATACCAGTGCAAATTTAATTCCAGCACTACAAAGGTATTCCTTTGGATATATGAAGCCTTAGGGGACACTTTAGCTTTAGACACAAGCAGCCATATCACCTAAAATACATGCCTATTCCAGATGTTCTGGTGACTGTATCACAAAAAAACAGTTCCAGCACGACAAAAGAAAAAGAAAAGTGACTTATTCCCCAGAGCTATTAACCCCTTGTTCCCTCAGCAGTCTGCTCAAGGAAATACTCACAGCATGTGAGTCAGACTGAGGCAGCATGCAAGGCTGAATATGGCCCAGATACGTGCAGACCATTATATTACATTACGTTTTATGGGGCAGCCTAGAAAGCTGAATTGAGTCAGACAAGTCCCTATGAAATGCGTCATAGTTTAAGTCACTCTTGTTCAGCGGTTTATGACCGTGCTCTCAGCTAAGACGCATGAGCTGAATGAACTGTGCCTGTAGTAGCATGAAGTGAAACAGGACAGCCTAAATCATATCCTGCAATAGTTAACTTTTAAAAGGTGAATGGTTGCCTACAATCTCTCAAGGGCTGAGAACTAGAAAATTGATACAGCTTTTTTATAATATATTCTTCCACCTCTTGAGTGCATGTACATACATACACACACACACATATATCTATTCTTCTCAGAATGAGGCTCACTCACTTTAAGAGTAAAAATTCAACAACCACCCCAAAATATATTAACATAGGAGAATATAACCTCTCTAGTCTGCTCAGATTTGCAATATAAGAAGGAACACCAAGAAGGATGCTTCCAGACAAGCAAACATACAATAGGAGTGCAACAGTAGCTTGGTGTGACGTCAGAAGTTAGGACAGTTGGACCCATTTGGGTCCCAGAGACACAATACAGTGTGAAACACCCGAGGCTATTGCACAGCCGGAATAGCGAGCTCCCCAGGAAAGGGACGTGTTACGGGGTGGAGGGAGCTGCTGGCCGTTATCAGAACATAAAAGCAGACAGAATCCTATTGGGAAACAAACAGGACACCCTCCCTCACCTTTTTTTTTTTTTTTTTTTTTNTCTGTGCCAGGCCTTAAATGCCAGACCAGTAGCTCAATGATCTTTGTCCTATTAGTCATGACTGGGGCATTTACAACAATGATGAGTGTGGTTGCTAGCATTGTAAAGTACTCAGTAATGCAGTCACAGATTAAAGCATATACAGGCTAAGCAAACACAGAGATAACAAGCTAAGTCTCTGTTCCAAGGTATTTAAAATGGAATTACAAATTACCCACCTTCCTGGGAAGCAAGGGTCAGATTACAGCAATTTACTCTAAGGGGGCGGGAAGGATGCAAGAGACCTAAAATTTTATTTTTCAGTGGTGGAAATGTCACTAGGAGCCTGGGTGAACTGCTCTTCTACAGACAAAACGCAGCCCACAGGCCACCAGCTGGGCTGTTTGGACAAAATCAGTTGTGGAACCTACACAATGCTTCAGACAGCTCCATTTAACTGTTGCTGTGTGTGTTTAACACCACAGAAGAATCAAGTCCCTTTTTTTGAATTGCTTTCAAAGTGGGTATTTGGAGACCTCAAAACTAGGAAGCTCTAAACCCAAATAACAATTGCCTTGTGGGGAAGAACGTCTGTAATCTTGAAGGCCGGCACTTGCAAAAGGCCGTAGGAGTCACAGGCTTCTTCGCAGACTCCCCTCACAAAGCCCCTCTCTGCCATGCCTGCACAGAGTGTTCAGACAGAAGGTTACATGGGTTGGATTTCAAAGCAAGGAATGTCAGAAGAGATCTTCCAGCTGTGAATGGCCTCCAGATGTGGGGTTTTCTTCTCCAGGCCTGGGGGAGGGGATGAGAATGCCTTACGTTTGTCTCATACAATTCAATGGAAAAACATTGTCTACTGAGGAGGGTGGGCAGGCAGAGAAGGTGGAGTCAGAAACTAGGCAGAACAGAACAGGAAAAAAAAAGCAGAACCACAGCTGAAATGGTTCAGGACACGAATCATCTTAAAAGCTCTAGTCTCTGACTAGAGCTTGGTCATTTAAGACATGGCAGACATCAGCGATCAAGGCATTTGAATTGGAAAGGGCCGAATAAACCAAAAGGTAATTTTGTTTGCAGAAAGTATATTCTCCCCCTCCCAGAGCTGTGACAGGATCTTACATTGTGAAACACCCCCGGAGTGGCTGTGGCCAGGACCGCTTGCTGGTTGAAACTGTGCTAAGCCACAACCAACATGTTTCTGTTGCCAGCATCCCACAGTCCTGGACTTGTAGCTAGTTACCTTTTCCTCTGCAATGATTGTCTGTGGACAGTTTATCCCTCCTTCCAGCTTATTCATGCAAAATTATTCTTCTCAATTGAAATTTGCCCCCAAGCAATGAAATCTGTGCAAGCTGGAAAGACCAGGGTCCCTGGGGACAAATTTTACTCTCAGTTATTTCTGCAAATGTTCTACTCACGGTTGCAAATAGGCAGAATCCAAAATTCATTGCTGATATGGAACTTGGCATTTCCTGCTTGGACAGGTGTAACTGTTTGGATCAGACAACCAGAGTGTATTTACTGCTTGTCCAGCAAGGGAAGACTGTGTCTCTCTTCTATCTATCTCCTACATGTCTACGGACATCTACTGCCTTGGCAAAGCTAATAGGGAAAACAATGCTTTTCTTGTTTTAAAAACATGACCACAATCTTTGCTTACTTTCACTCATAATTCCCTATTTCTGGTTTATGACGTGGCCTAGCACAGGACATTAGGAATGTCCATAAGAGATGTCAGCTCTCCATCTGGAAATTTGCAGTCTTCTCCAGCTTATTGCTTCACTTTCCACTTCTCCTGTAACATCTCTCCACTTCTCCTGTAACATCTCACCAGCTGTCAGATAATAATTCGGGAAATGACTGTAGCAAAAAAAAAAAAAAAAAAAAAAAAGAAGAGTTTTACTAAAAATGTAAGATGACCTGTACTAGCCAAGACTGAAGAACAGTATCTCTTTTCTAGCAATCACCAGGTATTAAGGAAAGAAGTGTAAGAATCAGAGGAAGCTAAACTACATCCTGTCGCCTTCCATCAGCCTGACGTTTAAGACACTTCTGATGCAAAGGTAGCATCTATGTTTCTGCATTCAACCATCACCAAACGAAATATGCTGCATAGATGTGCCCAATACCTTCATGCGTCTTCCACAACAGTCTGTGGCAATGAGTTTCATTATTCCTTGATGCCTACGTGAAAAAGTCCATAGCTTGTTTGTTTTAAACTTGTTGCTTAATCATTTTATCAGGTGCCATTAGCTTTTGTGATATGGGACTGCGTGAATGTTAGTTCTCTGTTGACATTCTCCATCCCATTTGTGATTCCCTTTCAGGCATCTCTTTTCCAAGATTAGCAATCTATGCTTGCCCAGAAACTGTCTCCTACTTCTGATCACTGTTGATGCCCTCTCTATTTTTACTAGTGTTTCTCCATGCTCTTCAAAGGAGTAACCAGAAGCACTCACAAACTTTTAAATTTTCAGCAGACCATGAAGTACACAGAGGCGTAATCATGTTCTTTGTTTCTTCTGTACTCATTCCTGACATTTCTGTTTGGCTTTTTGACCTCTACAGAGCCTTGAGATAGTGTTTTCAGCAGACTGTTTGCAATGAATCCAAGATCTCTTTCTCTGCTGGCAGCAGTTGACTTAGAGCCATTCAGTGTATCCGTACAGCCAGGCTGTTTTCTTCCTTGCGGAATTCCCTTGCATTTGCTGCCACTGAATTTCATCTGCCAGGGAGTGCCCGGCCACTCAGTGCCAGGAAATTTTCTGCAACCCTTTGCAGTCAGCTTTAGATTGCCTCTCTGGAATAATTGTGGGCCACAAGTAAACTGTTAACTTGCTGTTCACGTTCCTCTCCAGATCATGACAAGTGTGTTGAATAGCACTAGTGTTAGCATGGAGCCCTGTGAGGTCCTTCTGATAAACTCTTTGTCGAGACTGACCATTTGAAGTGCTCAGGTTGACGCTTGTTTTCTTGTTCTTGTTCTTACTTGTGATCCCATTTGGCAGAGCTCTCCACAGCCAGGGCTCTGCTTTGAGAGTGGTCCAGCGCACAGGACAGCCTGGCACCAGCCTTTTACAGATGCAGTGTTCTCAGACAGCAGGTATGCGAGGACACTCTCTGCGATAACTAGACCTAACTGCTTTAGTGGCCTGGACCTTAAATCTAGCAAATACAAGGATGGAACAAACTGGACACAGATGCTTGCTGGTTTCTATGTTGCTGAGGCCCAGGGGATGTGAGGGCTGCAAAGAAAAAACAGTTACTGCCTGGAAAAGGTTGGGGCTCTTCACATCAGTGGAGGATGCAGATCTGCACCAACTCCCTGCAAAACCTCTCC
This sequence comes from Himantopus leucocephalus, assembly GCA_003993805.1. Lineage (NCBI taxonomy): Eukaryota > Metazoa > Chordata > Aves > Charadriiformes > Recurvirostridae > Himantopus > Himantopus leucocephalus. The sequence goes on from RSEF01000001.1 coordinate 58,913,999, forward strand.
CCTCCCTCAACTTGGATCATTCCTGATGTGTCCCTTCCCTTTTACTACTACGACTGATGAAGGCAGGCAAGGATGACTTGGACAAGTTTCCACCAGCTGTGAACAAGCTTGCACACAAAATAACCCTCCTTGAGCCATCCATCAAGAGTGGGATGGATCAGAAAACAGATCAGTGGGCCAAGTACGGGCACAGCACACCCTCCAATCTCTCCTGCCAAACCACAAGCTCTCTGAGCCAGGATCACTTAGAGGTTTGTCACCCTGATATCCTCTTCTGAAACACCCCAGCTCCTCCGCATCCATCCCTCAAACTCCCCTAGATGGGATTCTGAGCTGCAAAATGTGTCATCTGCTCCTAACTTTGCAGCTGTAAATAACCTCACGGTCATGCGGCCCGTGGTTTCAGGTGCCACGCTGTCTCCAAGGTGAGAGGGGCCACCTTGGGGGAAAGCAAATAGGAAAGTATCCCAGGCATGAAAATGCTGCTGTGGTTCTTGAGACAGGAATTTCTCTCACACCCATCCCCTCCCCTCTATTCCTCCCCACTGCTTGGTGCAGCTGAAACCCAGCAGCAGCAACAGCCGGCAAGTTTAGTCACTCCAGCACCTGGGTATCGATTACACCTGCAGGTGGAAACCAAGCAATCAAAAACAAGATGCCACCTTTGCCAGAAGATTCTCCTCGACTCCCAGTTTGGGCCTGGTGCCAGTCCTCACTCTGTTGCGTTTCAGCATCCCAACTCTTCCCATGACAGTCCGGTGGGCGTTTATTCAGGCAGAAGCATTTCACTTCACAAGTCTTCAGCCTTCATGGAAGGCAGAGAAATTCCAGAGCTGCTTTCCTGAGCAGCATTGAGCAACCCAACACCACTGACAGCCAGGACAGGCAGAAAACAACAGCTTCTTTGTGTCTGGGTCAAACCCTCCCATTACTTCTTTCTGCCTGCTGACATTTCCCTAGACGGCAAAAGGATTTTTAAATTCCAGTGACAAGCTGGCCTTTCTTGTATGAACAACTCGGCTTTACAAATAGCACATGGTACCCAGCAAGGCACCGGCTGAGCAGCAGCCTGCCTTCAGAGACTGCTCTCCTGGGAGAAGAAACCCCCACGGATCTCCTGTGACTCAGTGCCTCTCAGCTCAATGGATCTCTCCAGGCATTTTGGGAGGGGGACAGTGCATACTCAGTGACCTGCGCGGGGGAGCAGCATCAGCTGCTGCTGGGACAAACTCAGCTGCCAGCCAGCATGAGGAGTGGGGCAACCAGCAGCTGCCGCTTGTGTGAGTATTGGGTGGGATTGATTTCCAGCAAAGAGAAAGGCTGGGAATTCGTGTCTCCAACGCACCCACATACCCTGCTCCCCCATAAGGGAACAGCAGAGACAGCAGTAAAACCCCTCAAGACTTTGCAGCTTCCTTTTTCATTGCTGTTTCTGCCCTGCTTTCACTCTGCAATCACTCATTTTGGTAGTTGTGACATGCAGAGGTCTCTGTTAATGTTCAGAGTTCCATGATGCCCACTCTTTGGCCCATGGTATGGATATCACATCTACGTTGAGCCATGAAGGTGACAGCACTGAACTGCAACAAGCGAATGGGAGGCAGGACAAGGAACCTCCATAAGCAGCAGTGCAGCCCACAAGCATCCTCTGCCTGATCAGAGCTGGTCTGCCTGACCGCACTGCTGCTTCTGAGTCATACAGAGCCCACCCTTGCCATGAAACACAGAGAGATCAAAGGAGATCAGTACCTCCCTTCCCCTCCACCCTGACCAGTTTTCTTACAGACAAAAGGACTCTGCAGACAGCCAGATGGAGCTGCCGGTGGTGCCTGTGGGGAATAGCTGCTCTGCAAGTGGTCCATGATGCAGAATGGCCTCCTTCCCTATCACCTGTGGAAAACACCACGAGTTTAAGGACTAAAACCAGCTATAAGGTACTTGAGTTACATCTTGAGTACTACACGGGGGTTCCTAACACGTGGCTTCCTGCCTCTTTAGCCACAAAAATAGAAATGGGATGTCAGAGTGGCCTGTCACTTTGCTCACTCCAAACATGCACAGCAGCACTGTGAAGAGGATCAGACCCTGCACTCAGAAGGTTTTTGCCCTGTTCTTCTGGAAGTGATGAAGATTATGGTGCCCCTTGCTCCTCTGTGTTTCACCCTGACCCAGCACACTCATCATTTATACCAAACCTGGACACTGCAGAGCTGTTGTTGCAGATTATTCAGCCTGCGCCTCACTTTGCTCAGTTTCACCTTCTTGTCCAATTTGGACTAGTAAATGCACCCATGATCTGGCGTGTCACAGGAGATGTAACATTTGCTCTCAGCAAGGCAGTACCTACTGCTTTGGGGTTACCCTTAAGCTTCAGTCCAAGGTTCAAAAATACTCTCAAAAAACCACATCTTCCTAAGGATTCCTTCAGTCCACCTCCAAGAGTCCTTATTCCTCACCTGGGAGCACTCTTTGCCAGTCTGCCATGTACTTTGCTTCAATTCATTCATTCTTATTTTTTGTGGGGTTCATCATATATCTTACAGGGATGGCTGTGCTCAGAAATACCTATTGAATTCAAGCAATCATTTTGCGCCATTGAGATATTTTGCTGATTTTTGTTCCACGGTCACAAAGCATCACCCTTCATTAAGCACACTTGAAGTCAAAAAGCCCAGGCTTTTAATTCTGCATGATATCTAATTACCCTTAGAGCCAGGCAATGTGGTGAATGCTCCTTTTCTTCTTCCCCTTGTCTAGTTCATGCCTTCCCCCACGCTCCCAGCATGGAGCTGCACAGGGGCATGATCATTCTGACTTTGACTAGTACGAAGGTACCACGGACCAGTCAGGCAATTCCTGGGTCCCACAGACAGCACTGCTGGGTCTACACTAGAGCGATCCCCTGCCATAGGATTTGAGGCAAATCTTCTCAGCAATGACAACCTTCAGCTTTCGCTGTCGTTACCACTGATAGAGACTCTCTGAGGGTGAAGTAGGGCTCTGAAATTTGTGGATGCGAGAGGGACATCAGCATCTGAAGAGCTCTAAATGACATTGGCTGCCTTCTCCCCTGCTAAGTGCTATATCACGTTGCAAGCTCTTCTCCAGCTCTGTCTGCTGTCCCTGTTAAGTTGCTTCCAGCTTTATTTCTTTTGCAAGTTCCAAAGGCTCCCGCCCTCTGGATAGCTAAGTTTGGGTTTATTTTCCCCCAGATAATAGGTTTGCATTTTTCCAGTTTGAATCTTGTGTTATTATTTCCTGCCCATATCCTGCCTCAAACACAAGGGAGCCACGGAAGTGGTGACTGTACATTACAAAAGGAGAAGGAATGGAGTCATGAAAATTTTTGTGTTTGTGAATGCATAAGGCACAGAAAGGGAGCCCATGTGTACAAGGGGAAGCAAAGTGTAATTTATGTTCCCTCTCAAAAGACCAGTCGGCAGCTGGCAAGAAGCAGGGGAGCAGGTAGCAAGGAAGGAGTGAGAGTGTCTGTGCTGGGGTGAGAGGTTTTCCCCCTCACAAACGTTCTCTTTACCACCAGCTTCTTGACATGGTGGCACTGATTCAATCCCTGATTCAAAATCAGAAAGACTGCCGTGAAGTCGTTGTGAGTTGTTCCAGTTCTGCGCTGCTGCAAATAAACTCAGAAGCTGGCCCATAGCGTGACACGTATGGATGTTTCCTCTTTCAGAAGGGAACCATGCCTCTGCAGTCACAGGAATCGTTTCCCTCTTTGTCAGGGAATGAAGCAAACCTAGCGATCCTCCCCTCCCTTCTGCCATGCAACAGCAATGGGAGGACTTCCCAGCCTCCTGCCAGCCCTCTGCACTTTGCTCAGAGACTTGGAGCTCAGAGGTTCTTTCCTTATTGGCTGCATCACCGGTGGCGCTCAGCCCTCTCTGCCCTGCCCTGCCCCTGTCAATGCCCAACCTGTCTTTCCATCTCTGCTACACTTCCCTGTTTTCCTTCTCCTCCCTCCTCACCATGCACTGAGCCTGGTGCTTTTCTGGTCCCACCAACCCTTCCCCTCACTGGGAGACCCATACAGGTACCTCTGCCCTCTCTAGCAAGCCTTCCCTGGGCTTTTCTTTCCGTTTAGCTGTGCTTGGTTTGTTCATATGCCAGGTCCCTTGCAGCCTCTCCCATTTACCTTCCTAGGCTAGCACTGGCCCTTCCTGCATACCTGTAGAGCCTCTGACACTACAATGTTACTTAAATAAATGCATCCCGAGGTTAAAAAAAGCAAGATATTGCAGAGAGTGAGCGGCAAGTACAGTTAGCCTTCATGCACCCTCCAAGAGCTTATCTCTGGCTGCAGAGGGAGACTCCTACAGCTTTCTCAGGACACCAACATCTATTCTAAGAAGAAGGTCCACCGAACCTTGAGTAGAGCTGACACCTGCAAACAGCCCTTGGGAGCAGCAGGTAAATACAAAGATGTCCCATTATCAAACCTCAGCTGCAGCACAAATGGCACTTGCCCTCGCCTTGGCCTCTTAGCTGAGTTCCGTTTCTACAGCCAGTGACACAGTTGCAGTCCAGGACGGTCATGCAGGTAATTCCCTTTGTCAGCACTGAATGAAAGGAGAACAATAAGGCACTGTCAACTCATGTCATTTCTTGGTGCTTGCAGGATTTTTTTTTTCTCCACTAACATGGCAAAACCTGTCGGTGAAGCAATCAGTAGCATGTACTGCGCAACACAGCAGCCACAGAAGGCAGAGGTAGAAATGAGCCGGGAGCAGGAGAAGGCAATAAAGAAAACCTCCTTGGCTGACGGAATGGATGAGAGAGACCTTCATGTGCAGGTGGAAAATACCACCAGCCACTACCTCTTTGATGTGGAATGGGAGAGGTTCTTGGGGAAAGTGACAGCTCAGATAGGTTTGCCAGGGCAGAAGTACCATTTGCACTGTACAAGCAAAAGTCTTCAGTTGGGCTGTTTCCCATGGAAAAAAGCAAGATATTGAGGTAGAGGTTAAAGTAAGAGAGAATGAGATGGGCTTCATCTCGCTGATGATCATCAAAATGAGTGCAGTTCCCCCACTCTCATAAAAGCAGGGGAAGACCTCATTTCAGACGGTGCTCATCTCACCGCACCTTCTTTTGCTTCAGAGCATGGAAGAAAGTTATGTTTTGCCAGGTTCAGGTCTCTATTCCCAGCACCAGCCAGATCATGCTGCCTCCTCCAGGTGTTCAGAACCTCAGCCTGAGGATCACATTCAGCCCACCCAGCAGTGCCTGGGAAGGCAAGGTACTTCTGGGCTAACTGGCCTGCTGAGAACTAGTCCCAGCCCCTCAGCCAGTTACGAATAGATTGCCATTTACCCAGTCTGGCAGAATCTCCAAATCTGCTGCTGAAACCATAACGTGAATGTCAGTACTCTAAGACAGAAGGAGATGCCAGTCCACCCACCGCACAGAGGAATCATAATCCATCCTTATCTCCCTTTCCAACATAAGAATGAAGTGTATGTTCCTTTTCACATGGTAGGACAAAACTAAATTCTATTCACTATGCAAATTATGGTAGGAATGGTCTCCTTATCTCATTCCCATATTCATTTTGTATTCCTGTTAAGAAAAAGGGAATGTTTTGGGGCTTCCCTGATGAGGTAAGTGGGATGCAGGAAATGCATTCTTGCATAGACCCCACTCATAATGCTCAAGTCCTGGAGGCAACTATTGAAATTCTTGCGTGTTAAGGCTTTGCGACAAACCGTTCCTACACAAATACTATAAATCCAGGGTATTTTCAACTCTGTACCTACCACCCACTTTCAAAAGGTCAGTCGGTTTGACAGTCCTAAGTTTTTTTGGAAAAATCAGATGTAGATGTTTCTCATGCAGTTTTCCAGGGTACTCGGGCCAGAGATCATCCCTGCTACAAAAAAAAAAAAAAGAATCAAACAAAATCCAGACTGTGCACAAGAAGAGTTACATCTGTTCTGTGTTGACTACAATCTACTCCTTTCTTCTACCACTGAGCTTGTAAAGTCAGCTTCCCTAAGTACTGGAAGTCTAGTGGTCCTTGGGGGGACAGGAACGTGACAAGACACATTAAAGAAATGACCAAAACCATAAAGGTGTGACTTCCAATATCCGCTTCCTGAGAACTGAGTGAAGCTATAAATAAGGGAACCATCGCCTTTTCTTCTCCAGTGGATGAATGCTCCCATTTGAAGCCCTGCAGGGTCATGCGTGACAAATGCAGTTTATCATATGGCTCTGATACGTATCATATGTCTCTGCAAATTACTGTATCACATGGATAACCCCAGGATACACACACAAACACTTCAGTTACACCACTACAGAGCAGTATGAAACTTGTTGGTTTCTGTTTTTTTAAACCCACACATTAGCTCAGGCTCAACCCCGCCTTCTCCGTGTCATGACAAGTGGAGAAGTAGAAAACAGCATGGAGCATATCGCTTCCACTTGTCCTGCAACCAGCCAGCAGGATGTTGCACAGAGTAAATAGCCTATAGAAGAGAGAGGAAAGGGTTTGAATAGATTTAGGTGGAAAGGCATGCTGTTTAGACTGGGGGGCTTAATATGCGATGTATGTTTGCAGAGAGTTATCCAGAAAAGCATACCCAAATAACATGTGTTGAATTTGTACTTGAAAGCATCCCAGAGAGCATGGGAACTCAGCTGCAGACCTCTCCCAGGCATAGATTCTGGCATCTGAAGAAAGTGCAGGAAGCCCATGGCCTATTTCCCCTGGCACCCCCCTCTCTAGAAACGATCCGTTCTGGATGCTTCCAGCTGAGCCTGACCGTGCCTCCCCCACCCCTAACTCCAGACTTCGTCTCCCACTCCTCATCACCTATTCCTCCTTTGATCCGGGTTTGCGAAAGCTTAATATTTGTCTTATCTAATGTCACTGCAGATGCTCATCTCGTTACGCCAAGGACTACTGTTCACACACAGCAGTGATGTTTGCAAATGTGTGGGGCATGGCAAAACAAGCAGACATACAGCAGCTGCAAGCTGCTCGTTTGAGAAGAGCTTCAGCAAAGGCATGGAACACATGGGAAAGTTTCACCCTCTCATTGCCCGTGGAAATGCCAATCCAGATTCCCACATCTTAAATTCTCACGGCTTTGACCTGACCACCTCCTATTAGTCGGCTGTAGGCATTCAGAAAAGCCTGCGAAATGAGTGAGGTTAGGTCAAGGGACACCATGGATTATGGCGCGGGGATCTTAGGCAATTCAAACTTAGTGTGTCAAACCGGCAGCATGCTTCAGACTTTTGATCCATGGTGAGACTTTTCACGTCACAGGTTTTCTACTGCAACCTGCCTTGTGAAAACCACACACCCTAAAGACAGATGTTGCCAGAGGCACGCAGAAAACCCAGCCTCTTCTGTAGATGGGTGGATAGGGCTGGTTCTTCGTCACACACGTATAAAGGCTTATTGAGCTAAAGCTTCATCCACAGACAAGCAGCTACACGGAAAACACAGCAAATATTATAAACTTGAAACGTTCTCCCTACCTCAACCTATTATTAAGGTTACTTCTACTCTGCCTCCCTGTCCAGATGCAAGGTGGAAATATCCCAAAGAGCTACCAATCTGCTCGGTGGAAGCTGAGCTCTCCCCTGACCTCATCGTACCCGGACATTAGGGGGGTACCCTCACTTGCTTAAACCATCATCTTGCCCACATGCAGTATTGCTCCCAAACAGGAGCAGCTACCCTCACCCTTCTTCGCTTGACACTTGCTGTTACCCCCCCTCCCACCCAGCCTGACAGGTATAGCAACAGGGATGAAGCCAATTGCTGGCAGGGTACCAGTGCTCCTCCAGGGCCACAGTCACAGCCTATGTGGCCTGTCCGGTTACTTTTCTTTACTGTGCTGGCTAGGCACCAATATTTCCAGATGGAGAGCAGGGAAGCAACGCTGCTGTGGGCAAGCTGATGCTGATGCTGCAGAACCCTGCAGCTTCCCTACAAAGCATCTGATGTTGGCCATCGCCTGACACGGCCTCCCAGGCTAGAGAGCAATTCGTACAAAATGATCTTGCTCTCCCTGAACAAACCATGCTTTGCCAGTCACGGGTCACTTCATACTCAACTTCTTAGGGAGCTCCACAGTCGTTGCCCCGTGTGAGTGTGTTTTACATGCAGCTGTTTTGACTGGTCTCAGATGAGCGATTCTGCGAGTGGGCGGGCAGCTGCCCTCTGGCAGTGACTTGTGAACAGGTCTGGGGCAGAGAATGCTCCACCACAGCTGGACTGTGGTCCACAGAATCTGCTTTAGGACCGTGCCCTCCAGTATTTTGGGTGGTGCTGACCGTCCTTCACTCCAATAAACTCTGCTGGCGGAACAGGGAAGGGCAAATGGACAGTACAGCTCAATACAAATGCCAGCTCCTTCTGCAGGGTTAGCAAAATTATTTTCCTTTCCCTGGATGTCATATTCATGTACATCACCAAGAAGCACCTTCTCACCCATAGGTATTAAACACAGTTAGGCTTATTCTATCCTCAGGGAACAAAAATCTGTCTTTATTTTCCATCAGTTGCGAAATTCCCATGGGATTGTTTGGGCATGATGTCTTTGCCCACCGTATGTGTCATCTTTGCTGCTGTTTTATCCATAGCTCTGTTTTTAAGCAGGTTGCTATAGTCTAAAATTAGACCAGGCACATATCAATAACACCAGAGAGAAGGAAAAATCTGAAAAACAGCAAGGTCTTTTAATCTGTGTAGACTTAAAAGAGCATCAGCTTTGCCTTTCAAAGAAACGCAATCCAGAGTCCCCCTCGTAACAGTGGGGAAAAGCCTTTGCCAGGTATTTTATAGGTATCTGCTTATCTCTTTCTGGGCCTCTGCAAAGGCAGGCTTGATTCCTTGCAGTAGCAGATCACCAACTCTGTCATGATATGGATCACATTTTAACCCAGATGCTTTCTGACAAACTTCTTCCTCCTTCACCCACATCTCAAGCACATCCCTGCTCAAGCTTGCCTGCAGCACGCACGAGACAATTACACCAGTCAATTCTCTGCAAATGTAAAGGATCTATTTTTAGAGGTCTTTAAGATGACAAGAAATGCTGACCTCAGAAAACTGTGAATCACAAACTCCTTATTTCATCTTCCTTGCCTGCTCTCTCTCCGTGGAAGCAAACCACCACCATCTGGCCAACTTGCTCCGAAGTCACCACCAGGCCAGAGCTGCATTTTGAGCATCTCTGCTCCTTGGTATATTCCCAAAAGTCTTGTCCATGCCGACCCCACAGGTCCTATTTTCATTCCCCCGCACTGCCAACCTCGACGGCTTCTCTCTGTGCAGTACGGGAGGGGATGCGGTGACTCACCCAGCCTCACGATGCCCCCTGCCAACCGGCTGTTTGTTTGTTTGAGTGGTTGTATTGTTGAAGTCCCGTTGCCACATTTGTAACTATAATATTTTTTTTTTATGACAACCAGAAGTTCAGTTTTATAAACAGATGCTGTTGTGGGCCTCTATTACTCAGCTGGATCAGCGTCAGTCGTTTTTCCAGGCTGTGGTCTCTGTACAGCACACTGAGTCAGACACAGCCCTGCACAGATTTCTTTGAATCGCTGGTTTCCTCCCAGCGACTCTTGACTCCCTGCCAACAAAGCAGGGCGTAGCTCATTAAATTTTTTTTTTTTTTCCAACCCCTTCTCCCTCTCTTTAAAGGCAGACTGATTCATAGTAACTCCTTTAAAACAGAGTCGAAAGACACCACCCTCCCACACCACCGGAGGAAACTTAAACCACCACCAGGTCACTCCCCTTCACTACTGCCCCGCGCTCCAGGACATCGGCGCTGCAGCCCAGCACTCTCCTGCTCCCACAGGTGCCAGGACCAGCCCCAGCCCACACGGTAAGAGCTGCTCTCGAAAATCCTCAGCGACTTTTCTCCTTCGCTGGTGGCTGCTCCCCTCGCCCAGCAGCTCCAGCCTGCTTTTCTCCTCTGCCCCTCCACTTCTCTTCAACTTGGCACGCGATCTGGCTACGGGACGCATCTTAACCTTCCAGCTTTTGCTTTGAAATCCAGCTGCGTTACTGGGCAAAGTGAGGCTGCAAGGCTGCAACCGTGGAGCGCTGGCAGCAGCGATGTTATTCTCGCCTGCGGGGCATGTGCAGCCAGGGTGCAGGCATGGCGCACCCAACCTGCGCCAGCCCTGGCACAGGAGCTGCCCCGCGCTGTCGGAGCAGCGTTGTTTACGAACGTGGGAAAACGCCTGCTTGAAATTAGGGCTGTGGGTTCGGCGTTTCTGGCTCCCGCTCGCATCTTTCTGCCTGTCTCTCTCCCCTCCATCCATAGATTGCCAAGCTTTAATTTAAAACAAGAATGATCATTCCAAGTGAAGTCTGAGGGCCCCCAAAAGGTGCAGGCTGTGGGGTACAATGGGGAGGAGCTCTCTTTTTCTGTTGGGGTGCCGGCTCCCGAGGCTGAAGCCAAGCCCCAGTTCTTAAGCAAAGCCACGCGCTGGGTAGAAGTGCACGCTGCGCCTTCCTTAGCAGCACAGATCCTGGAGTGGGGAGCACTGAGAGGCGAAGTGAGGGAGCGGGTGGAATCGCTAAGAGCACCGCAGGCTGCATGGTGGGGTGTGGTGGGGGGGAGGCGCTGATGGGAAGTGTAGGATTGCAGAGACTGGCAATTTTCCCTATTCACCTGCCTTTTTCCACGCAACCTCCCCCTCCTTCCCTCTCTCCCTCCCCTTCCTCACCAGTTCTCGCACTTCGTGTGTCTGCTGTGGTTTGTATCCTGCGGTCAAATCCTTGAACTATTTTTGAGGTCTGAGAAAGGGAGAGCAGCAAAGCCAGTTTGTTGGCACCAGGCTTCCGTTCCTGCTGCAGGAACCCAGCACGTCCCTGCACAGTTTCGTGGGTCTGAAAGAGACTGAGAGACTGAAACAGTATTTAGCCCAGTCCTCCTGGGAATGGCCAGGGCTTAGGCTGGTGCTGCGGACAGTCACCATACAAATGGCCAAGACGCTGGGCTGACCTTAACCTTGTGGCAGAAGGATGGATTTTGTGAATTCCGAGGTCCCCTCTGGCCCTCTTGCTTGCAGTCACGCAGGGGTACCTCCTGCTTGGGAAATAGATGTGTTTGGGTGGTAGGGAAGCTCACTGAGGCAGCAAGTTTTTTCAGGGCAGTCTGGGTAGAAAGTCTTTTTCGGAAGTTGTCATTTACCACAATTAACAATGAAATTGGTTTGCAAAAAAAAAAAAAAAAAGTAATGCTGTGACCACAGAGCAACTTTCACTCAAAAGCTTTGAATTCCTCAAGGCACCTCTGAGAGCAGCTTTGCCCAGGAACTGCCCACTTGACATTCCTGGATGGAGTGGGATTCTTTCCTGAGCAAACTCACAGGAGGGAGCTGGGCATGAGGGGTGTGAAAACTTGGAGCCCATTAGCTACTGTTCCTGTGATAACCGGGGGGTTAAGTCGGCTGAATGCCTCCACCCAGCCCACCTCACACAGCTGCCAAACCTGAGGACTGTCTGCACTGAGGGACTGCAGGCTTAAAAACAGCTTATTTCTATTTGCTCCCTTGAGGATCGGCATAGGAACAGGATAAAAATGAGGTCTCTTACCATCACTAACACTGCAGTGCCTGGAAGCGCACCCTGAAATGCAGCGTCTTCATGCGAAGCACTGCACGCCCACCTAAGGAGTTCCTCCCAGCAGGCTCCCGCGGCGGAAGCCCCCCCCCCCCCCCCCCCCCCCCCCCCCCCCCANGACTAACCATTCAAACACGTGGCACACAGTCTGAGCCATTCATCCAGGCTACTCTCATGTGAGAGCTGGGCATCTCCACCAGGCACGTGCCATCCCGAGGTAGACATCTGAGAGAGACGGAGCTGAGCCACACCCAAGGACACATAAATTGAGGAGGGACTTGGGATCTTGTGGAGAAACACCCTGTTTTGCAGCGGGTGCCTCAGAGCTGCAGGGTTGCTAGTGCTCCCCCCGTACCTTGCTGAGGACAGAGAGCCCTGGGCTTGGAAAACCGGCCCTGCTGGCCTAGCCGGTGGTCTTTGAATTTTGCAGTGTGCGAGCAATGCAAGTGCATGCAGGAATTACTGTTTAGTGGCCTGGGGTGGAGCAGAGATTGTATTTTGAAACAGTTCTGGGAGATCTGCTGATAATAGCCAGCGGCTTTTTTTTTGGTAAAAGACTCACCTCAGGGCCTTGTTTATAAAGAGACTGGAGAGGTTTGCTCCAACCATGAATCCTTCCTTCTCTTCCACCCCCTCCCTTCATCCCTTGAGGGGTGGTGGGGTACAGCCTGCTTCCTCAGCCCTGCCCGCTCCCACAGGGCTTCATGTGCCCCATCAACCCCACGCGGCAGCCGTGACACCCCTTCCACAGCACCTTTCTACTTGCTCACCCCTCCAGTTCCCTTTGGCTGCTGCATGGGTGCTCCCCACTGGGCGCTACACCCGATGGCAAGAGGGGAGGCACCTGATGCCGAGCTGGGATTTGCCCTCAGATACTCAAGTGCCCCATGGCAAGAAAAGTGCCACAAGGCAAGAAATAGCACTGCTAGACCCCTTCGATCTCAATGGGCTCCTGTGCCTGTACCCTTCAATAGGGATGTGACAACGCTGTCACCCAACACAACACAGGGCAGGCTGCAGGGTGTGGCACTCCCAATTGTTTTCCTTCCTCCTGAAAAAAAAAGTAATGGAAAAGGACTAAAAGATGAGATTTCTTTACCCTTCCTTTAAGAGTCGCAGGGAGAAGTAAGAGACCCAGAGGTGGTCTTTTACACCTCCAAAAGGGAGGGCAAGAAAGGGGTTTTCCTATGTCCCCATTTGAATATGGATGATTAACACGTTGTGGGTCTTTCCTGCTGAGGCAAAGCAGCGTGCACAGAAAAGGAGGCTCTTCCCTGTGGCCTTGCTCTTTTGACAGCCCTTGCCAGGACTTGCCAGGACTGATACCTAACTGGTAGCCACAGTGCTGTAATACTGGTCCTGAATAAACGTGCTGAAGCACCAGCTCAAATGTGCTATACAGATCCTTTATTGGAGCCAGTCCACAGTCAGTCATCCCACGGTACGTTACAGGGTCCGGCAGCAGTTCCCCATATCACCTGCCCACAGGGAAATTTAGAGGGCATCCTTTCTTAAACTGCTTTCTGCTGTTACACGGCAGGGAGGGCAGCAAAGCAGCACATCTGGGGGCTGCAATCTGGAGCAGGATTTCTTCAAACCCCGCTGGGGGAGTTTTGGAAAGTACCTCCCGAGTTAGAACAGCTGGACAAGGAACAAAGGAAATTCTGGCCAAATTTGCAGCTCCACACACCCTCCACACACCCTCCTCCTCCTGAGCTGTTTGCAGCCGGGCAGAGAGTACATGGAAGCTGCTCTCTGATAAGACCAAACGTAGCCCATGCCTTGTCATGGTAGGGAGGGACAGGTTAGGACAACTCAGCTCCAGAACCCACGTTCCCCAAGGGTTCGCCAAGCTCATAATTAAGATCTGTCCCCTTTCCCCTATGAAAACCAGTCTGTACTGCAGGGTACCCGCGATGAGAGCCCAAGGACAGGTCCTGGGCTAGGTCATCCCCAGCCACGCAGAGAAACGCAATGAACTATGAGCACTGGAGTGGCTGACGGCAGGTGAGCGGTGACTCATGCCAAAGGCAATGTGGGGCCACCTGGCAATAGATTGGATTAGAGGAAATCCAGGGCGAGGGCCTTTGCTGTCCTTTTGCCCTCACAGGGCAGAGTCTCCTCAGGGAGGGCAGTTGTGAAAGCAGCTGCCACGACTGGGTCCAGCATCCACATTCTTCTCATTCCTGAGAGACATCTCCCCTACAGGCCCAAGGAGGCCTTTGGAAAGGACAGTGAAAGCCATGGTAGCAAGAGGGGAGAGCTGCAAAATGCTCAGAGCTGGCAGCAGGCTGCTCAGGGGCTTGCTGAAGACCAGGTCCAGGAACGTGGACCACTGCTGAAGGAAAGCTGGGGTCTGAGACTGGCATAGCTGCTGGTTGTGCCAGCCGAGCCAACCTGCCTGCTAGCTGGCCTCCAGTGGCTGCAGCCCGGCCACCGTGGTGTGCCCCTGATGCCTCATTGGAAAGCCATTTCTGCATATAACATGAGCTAGAATGATTTTTATACCGTTCTGCTAGCCCATACTAACCACAGGTCTAAGAAACCCTCTTGAACCCAAATGGGGCTTTTTACCTCACAACCACCTTCACCCCACCCTGCACAGAGCACCGACCAACTCCAGGCTGCACAGCATCCTCTTGCTTCTCCTTTATACTCGCTCTTCTGCTACCCCCCATCCATCACTCAGGCGCTGTGGGTTGAAAGAAGGAGCTATCACACAATTTTGCAATTTAATCCTGCACAGTCTTTTCCAAGCTGGCTTGCAGGAGCAAGGGCACCCTGGAGGCAAACTGACCCAAAAGTCACTGACTCTTTAGATGCCTAAGTCACATTGACCTCAGTGTCTCATAAGCTGTACTGGCATGTTCAGAGGTTTTGCAGTCTTGAGAGAGAGGGATGCTACTTGATAATGAGGCACTTCTTTTTCAGAGTTACCCTCCCCTGAAAAAAAAAAAAAAAAAAAA
>RSEF01000001.1:58928606-58956958 GCA_003993805.1 Himantopus leucocephalus
AAAAAAAAAAAAAAAAAAGGAAGATCTTTACAAAACTGCCTATGTAAATCAGGGAATTGGAGTTTCAATTTAAAAATGCAGCCAAAAGCACAGCTGATGTGGGCTCCACAGACCTTCCACCTCTATCTAAAGGCTGTTGCAAGGAGGAAAAGCAGGAATCCCACCAGGAATGATCTGTGCACTTTTGCTCATACCACACTGTAACCTGAACTTTCCTGTCAGCATTGTCAGACAGTTTCTCCCACGTGGGCACTGTCAGTGTCAAAGTTGCATGGATAGATACGCGCAGCCATAAGGAAGCCATGCACGAGCACGCACACAGACACACACTCACACACACGGTTCAGCTCTGCTCACAGGGAAACCACAGATGCACACTCCCATTCATAGAGGGAGCCACGCAGAGCTGCAGATGCACAACCCTACACACACCACGTCATCACCCAGACCGTCAGTCCTCCCACAAACGTTCCTCACATATCTCAGCATCTTGTCTGAAGCCCTGCATGTCCCAGCAACTCCCGTGTCTAATTAACCCACCCAGGGACCATCCAGCGTGCTAAGGGGTGAGGGTGCTCCCCATCGCACCTCCAAAGGTGCAGAGGAACACTCCTGTGCTTCCATTAGGTCTGAGGTCTCCTTCCCCACTGCTGTCTCTTACTTGCTGCCCATCAGTCCCAGCCCTTCTTTGGTGTGTCTAGTGTGAGGACTGACAGTGTTTTCCTCCAGCAGTGGCTGCTGGCTGCCTGCCATGCCCCAGGCAGCTGTCTCTTCCCCTTCCTACTACCAAGTGAGCTTTGGAGTTTCTGTTGATGTTGTCACATGGCTGAGCGCACGAGGGTGGTTTCTTCTGGAGAAAATGCCAATTTCTCACTGTCTGCCCTAGGAGCTCTGATATTTCCCCACTCTCATATGAATCACGAGCATGAGAGCTGGAAAACCCTTGTGTGTCATCTTTTGTGACTCCCCCTTGCATCTCTCAGAGAGTGGAGGTTCGTTACCAAGGGTGGATTCTTGAGGACTTTGTCTGGTGCCACAAGAAATGATTCACATGCTGGGGCTTTATGAGTCCCCTGGGAAGGCAATTTCCCCTGATCCCTTGGAGACCATACCACCAGGAAATGCTTCCCAAGAACCAGACAAAATCTTCCATTTACTTAAGCTTATTTTCAGTTGTAGCCCCTCAGGCTGCTCTACACTTTCCTTTTAGTGGACATTCACCTGCTACTTTCACAGCCTCGCTGTACCCTGTGTGGTCACCACAGCCACCACCCATGCATGTACAAAATCTCATTGCCATAAACCAGAGGCTCCAAAGGTCTCCGCGTGCGTACCTCCTGCCCAACCCTTTTCCCACACATGTGAAATCTCTTTCCAGAGGCACCAGCCTACTCATCCACATGTCTATAAAAAGCATCTGACTTGCAAATTGAGTCAAGCCAGTCTGTCAAAAAACAGGTTGTCAACAGCAGTGCTGGCGTACAGTGGTTTATAAAAGTCCAGAGTCAGCAAGGACGCTGGATTCAGTCTGAAACAAGAAGCAGAGCAAAGGGTGAAAGCAAAAATATCCTTCCCTGTGGTTGTTTAAAGTTGTCATGAGCTTTCTAGTAAGAATGTGATGGGTCCAAAGTCACCATGCCACCAGAATATCACAGAGAACTTTACACATTTGCATCCTGCCAAAGGACACTGGGCACAGGAGAACTCATGCTTCTACCACACACAAGGGCAAGGCGTGCAGTCGTAGCAGGGCTAAGATGCAGTCAGGACCTCAGCTCAGTCATAGGTAGAGCTACAAATTGTGCAGAAGGTTTTATCACACCCTAAGGTTTCCCCTACTGCTGACATCACGGCAGCATTGCTATTTGTAGGTTGGCTTCACACTGAGGAATCCACCAGTGATGGAGGTGGCAGTTTGCGTCTGTCTCAAAGAATATCAGATACTTTTTATTTTCTGTCCTGTCCTCTCCAATTTTCCCCTCCTTTCTGAGTGGCCTTGGCCCTGATTCAAACCACCGGTATTCCTGATGTGACTCTGTGCCACCTCAGACAGTGTCCTGGTTCATGTGCTTTCTCTAAATATTGGACCTCCTACTCTCACTGTCAGAGACAGCGTACTGGGTGAGACAGACCACTGGTCTGACTTATTGCTGCATTTCTTATATTCTGCACTGGCAGCTGGGGAAGGCAGAATTTCTTTCATCTCAGTTGCTTTCGATCTATGGAGATTTTTGTTGACATTCTGGCCAAAAGCATTTCTGCCCTGAAATGCCATCTTTTCCTTGTTAAGAAATTGAATGTATCAAACCCAAGGGACTTCAGCTGAAAAACTGAGTTTTAGAAGAGTCAGAGGTCACCACGGTGCTCGCAGACAGTGCGGTTTAGATGTCCTTTGCTCCCCGGACACTATAGGCTGCTATAGGCTATTGGCTGAGTTCTCACCTCAGCCAGCGTCTCTCACCATATGCCTCACCAACTCACGCTGGGAGAGGTAGTCCCAAGCAGGAACCTCAGTTCAGAGAGGAAAATGGGAATGGAAGTCAGATGAGCTACATCACTTAGAAACACTTCAAATGTGAAATATTTCAGATTTAGTTGAGAGTGCTTTGATTTTTCACCCCAAACAACCTGTTCATTCCTGCAGAAACATCCTCTCTTCCCCTCTACTACTTTCACTGCAGTGCACTTTCTGCCAGAAGCAAAGGACCACTACCTAATCTGCCTTATCCTCTTGAGTAACCCACTCACTGTATTTGAGGAACTATACTGTTGGTGTTTGTCATATCTGCAAGTGGCACTTTGCATTCCATCCTGATGCCATGCTAAGCAGCAAACTGAGAGCAAGGACACACTTCTCCTGACTGTCGTCCAGGTAGAAGGATCCAAAACACTTAAGTAGACAGAGGGGTATTATGGGTGGCTACACTTTGCCTGCTTGAGAAGACTCTGTCTTAGTTTTCAATCGATAGTGCTTGCCTGCTTGAACTTGGACTAGGGTGCACCAGAGCTATCTGTTGTTCCTTAGTATGTGCACTCCTGCATGGGTAGCGAAATAGTCTCTATACAGATAAGAGTCTGTCATGCTTATCTGTAGGCTTTTTTGTGCTGAAGGCTGCTATGGTGATTGTTATTCATGGTTACCATTGGTGGGGCTTGCTATTTCTCCTCATCCATCATCGCAGGAAAAGGAAACTCAGTCCGCCATCATCAGTGCAAGATCTTCTCTTGACTCACACAGGCTGTTCAGCAGGTGCATGACCTTGACTCCTTCTTCCCCACTAGCTTGTCCTATCTCAGTAGTCATTTTACTCTCATGTCTCAGCCCTGTTTTTCTTGGCTTAGCTGGGGTCTCTCCTTGGGAAGACACACCAGGAAGTTCAATGCAGGATTCACAACCTGATTGCTTGACTGGTTCTTGAGAAGTAGTCCTAAAACTGACAGCGTGTCCTGAACACTTGCAGGGTTAAATAATTGTGGTTTTGAGAGCTTTGGGGTGAGTCAGTGGAAAAAACTGGCAGCTTTAGGAAGTCTAAGACTGACTCATAGCCCAAGAAGAGCCTGAGGAGCTCTAAATCCAGCTGCAGTTTAGGTAGGGGAATGGAAGAAAAGGCATTTGCATGCAATTGTGTCCTATTGCTCCAGCAATGTGACCCCACCCTGTAGTGGAGAAAGATGTCTCACACTTAAAAAATGGAAAGAGTATCCTGTCCGTCATCAACACTTTGCCAGCTTCTCTATCTAATGGGAGGAAAAGTCCGTCAGAGACAGAGATGACTCTATTTCAATGCCATTCGTTCACCCACTGCTCCTTTGGGATTGTTCTGTAGCGTTTTATTTAAAAGGCAGGGAGAGATGAAGGAAGGGGAAAGTGAATGAATAGAGAGGGAGGCTTGTGCTTTAACTCACAAAGAATCAAAACTAAGCTGTGAGCACATATCCCTGGGGGAGTTTGCATTTGATAGTGTGTGTATTCAGGGAGAGGTGCTGACGTTCTCAGGAAGTAGGTGCACTGAAAGCACCTGAACTAACAGTGCTCTCCAGCAGTGTGAGAACAGGGCAGAAAAAGCAAAGGGAATAAAGGATTTGGGTTTTTTCTTAGCATATTGGTCAAAGTTCTGGGTGTGGGGTTTTTTTTTTTTTACATTGACAAGTAACATTTATCTCTCATTTTCATTTCTGAATGCAAACAGAAGATGTATTTAAAAGAACTGTTCTAGTCCTTTAGGGTGTCATGAAAGTAGGTTTTTAGTCTTTCAAGTACAGGGCTTTTTTGAAGGTCCTCAAAAATAATCGGCAAAAAACCTGCTGAATTAGTTTTTAAAGAGGTCATGGAGAAATACGTTCATCTAAGAAAGAAGAAAGTTTAGCCACTGTTCAGTAAAGGCAAATTTCTTAGCAGGCAAATTTGCCACGATTGGTGTATGCATACCAATACGCTATGGTGGTAAGAGCACTCATTACAGTTTGTGTAAGAACCAAGGTAATCAGAAAAAAGGATGACAAGTAGTCAAAGGGATGGGAAGATTTGACTCAGAGGCTCTATTCAAGGCACCTGCTGCAGATATATAACTCAGTCATGGCAACAGCAAGTTTCTCAGCTCAAAGTACAGTGGCAATATCCCTATCAGTTGCCATCCAGCATTTTGAAATCCTCGTTGCTTTTGTAATCAATGGAAAGAAGGGGTTTAATGCTCAGGTCAGGTGTGTTCATGTGGTAGCCTGCATATAGCATTGAGAACCCGGATTTAGTGGTGCTGAACTCATAAATGACTGTCACTACAGTCAGAGAAGAACCCCTAAGAAGGCTGTACTTGCTCCAAGATCATCACTGAGAGAGGTACTGTGGCAACAGAGGGCACAGTGACCAGGCCATCTGGGCAAATGAGGCTGTAGAGCCTGAGGCGTTTGCTAGGACACCCCAAAGCAGACAAGCAAGCCCAGCCCATGTTCAGCAAGCTAGGGCTAAACAACTCCAGAGAGTTCTCCCAGATGAAGGACAAGTTGTTGCTGAGGAGACAGGGCCAGTCACCAAACCTAATCTGTCCTTCTAAGGAATGGCCTCGTTTGGGTGGGAGGAGTGACCTAACAGAGCTGGTTCCTTGAGATCCTGAACTCAAGGAACACCTCCTGGTCATCAGCTAATGCTGAACTGGACAAAAAGCCACTGATGGAGAAGCCTCCCTGCCTGCTGTGGTTTGGGAAACTGTATCCAAAACAGTGCAAGGAATAGCTGCAGCACTTTACAGGAATACACTCCCACACATGGCCACAATGAGAGGAAAGACAGGAGTGGAGAAGGTGGAGTCACTGAGTAAAAAAAAAATATGCATTTGTGGGACTTTACAAAGCCTTTTGTTACAGTTTGCATGAAAGACATCATGAAGTATAATTGTGTTGTTCCATGACAATGTTACCACACCCTGTACAAATGGTGACAGCATCAAACCTTACCTGAGTCACCTGGACCAAAATAACTTGACAGCCAACATTAGTCACAGACTTGGTACTGCTCTTCAGTACCAGCACTACCAAGAGAAAGAGCAACACAGCCCTATGAAACTTTCTAGGAAGCAGTCTTTCACAGGCCACAGAGTGGACCCAGTAAACTTCTCTGCCTGATTTCTGTGGCTATACTGCACGATTACTAATAAATGCCTGGAAGGAGGGGAAATATGCTCGCTCACTTCATGTGAATTGTCAGCACTCGCTCTCACAGCTTAGATTTGTTCCTTGTATTTCACGTTTTCAGGGGAGAAGTCAGCAGCCTTGACGGACAGTGTCATGAGAGGTATCTAAAGGACGTTCCCCTCCCTTTCCAATCACATGTTCATGAAGGACAGGGAATCTTAGAAAAAGTAAAAGCTCGCAGGGTACAGAAGCAAAAAAAAAAACCCCAAAACAAACCAAAGAGGAATTTGCATTACAAGAGAATCTAATTGCAGTAATAAAGTGATCTGCATGCGTCAAGTTTTAAAAGGGAAACAGGCAGTTTTCATTGAAAACCTGAGCATCTTCCTCTGCCCCAGAACACCTCAGTGGTGTTTCTGTGGTGGTTATTCTCCTCTTCACATAATGGAGCAGGCCATTGAGTAGGAGTAGTCCCCAGTCCACTCTCCACCGCTGCTCAACACCTGATGCACCCAGGAGCACACAGTCGTCCACTCCACACCACCTGTCCATGTCCCAGACCAGTTGGAGGAGGCTGTGCCATGAGAGGGAAAGGGAGAACAGGAAGAGAAAATCTTTCCTGACCTCTGTGAATCCTGTGGGCAAAAACTCCTCTTCCTGGAGTGTAGGCCTGGAGTATGGTATTTTTACTTTACATAACCACACACCAATTTAAGCAATACGCTCAGGCTATTTTTAAAATGCCCCCAAGCTAACTACCCCTGTTCTACATCTCCTCCCAAACTGGTTCCTTTACCTCCAGGCTTTCTTTAACCTCTTGAGCAACTCCCTTGCAGATTTTGACAAAGGTTTTAGCAATGTTTTTTTGTGACTACATGCTTCCAGAATGGATTTAAGATCAACCTGTTTTCTTGCATGTAAACAAAGCTTATAGTAATGCTATTCTTTGATTCAGCCCTTCCCTTCACCTCCTCCCTCTATTCTTGTTCTCCTCCAGAGCTTTCTCTATTGGTGACACCACCTAGAAGGGACCCAAGATGTTGGTGCTACTGGCTGGTATCTTTGTGGTTCACATCGCCACTGTCATCATGCTCTTCGTCTCCACCATCGCCAACGTAAGTAGAGACCACCCTAGATGAGACAGGGCTACCGCCTTCCACAGCAGTAGCCACCCCTTCATACGGCTCAAGGGGGGACAGGCGCGTGGGACCTCAGGTCTATAGGTGAGGGACACCCACTCACGGCCATGAGCTATGGGTGAAGCAGTGATGGGTGTGCTCAGGGAGCAGAAAGGCAGCCGGGGTGGTACAGGAGGCAGCCTCCACCTGCCGCCCCCAACTCCCAAATCCCAGAGCCAACAGCGCCTCAACGCTTTTCATCCAAGAGAGCGCAAAGAGGAGCAGGGGAGATCAGCAGATGACAGCTCTGAAACGGTATTTATCATCCCATCTGGCGGCCAGGCTGTCGCACAACTGGACGCCGCCCCATGCCCGTCTGTTTTGACGGCAACAGCCCGTTGCTGGGGGCTGGGGGGCGGCCACAAGCGCAGCTCCCACCGCGGCTCCTCATGGAAAGCCCAAGGGAAGGGGGGGACCCCCGGCGCCGGGGAAACCCGGGGTGAGGGTGACCTCTGGCGGCCCGGCGGGGGCGGCGGCGCAGCCGGGGTCCCCCCGCGCCCCTCCTGGGGGGATTTTGGGGTCCCTCGTACCCGCCTCGGCGGCTTGCTCGCCTCATTGTGCCTTCCTGCCGCCTGGTACAGGGAGAGGATGCTCTGAGCGATTCCCGCCCCCCCGCCCCCGATCATGGGAACAGACTTCCCCCGTGTTTTGCCTGGACCAAATGCCTCCTGGCTTTGGAAGCCTGCGTCATCTCCCACCCGCTTCAGCTGTTCATCTGCTGCCAACACATGCTGAATTTTTTCAGCTCTCTGTCTCGTGGCACTGGGGCTACTCTTGCTCCCCTTATGGTTCAGTCTGACAACTGGCCAGAAGATCAAGGCAGCACCCCCGTGACACGACACCGTTTTGTCCTGTTTTAGGTTTGGATGGTGGGTTCTTCCAACTTAGGAAATGTCTCAACGGGACTCTGGCTACTGTGCAACCAGACCTGCGAGCAGCTGCCGGTCAACAGTCGTGATGAGGGTAAGCTACATCTGCATTTTCATTGTGGTGATGAATTGCAGGACGTTTACGCATAATACCAAGGCTGAGTCCTGACCTCAAACCTATTCCCTGTGTGTTCACAGCTTCCCTCAAAGCCGTGCAAGCCTTTATGATCCTCTCGATCATTTTCTCCGTCATCGCGCTTGTCATGTTCATTGTCCAGCTGTTCACCCTGGAGAAAGGCAAACGTTTCTACCTCACTGGAGCCATCATGCTGGTTTGCTGTAAGTATGCACGCCTTGCGATAGCGCTGCCTCTGTCCCGCTGCCTCTCTCCCGCTGCCTCTGCGAGCACAAGTAGCCACACGTCTGCCACATGTGGCCATTGCGGGAGGTTGTCAACCAGCTAAAAGTTTCAAGGGGCCCATTTTTTGATAAAACAAAGCACTGAGGAATTGGAAAGTTGGTTTGTTTTTTTTTACTGTGTATAACGAAAATATTTCCAGGTTTTCATTAGAAAACCCCAGTGGGTTTTGCAAAATACCTTTGAAAGACAACAAAAAGGATTCAAGTGTTTGGTGGGGCAGGGGAGTAAACAGTTAGACAGCTACGGCTCATGGGATTCAACACATAGCACCAAACTGTCTGCACATCTTATTACTGATTTCCTCCCAACAAAGGTTTATTCCCCATGGCACCCACTAAACAAGCCCCAAGTGTCTTATGTCATCACGTCTGCAAGAGAAATCCTCCATAAATAAGCCTAATGGGCAGCAGACCCTCTCTCATATGGCACAAAACATGCATTACGATCTCAGGGGACAGCGGCACTTCAGAAGTCCTGCAGCAATGCTGGTTTCTGTGCGTTTCCCAACTCTCTTTTCTCCCCTTCCTTCCCACAGGGATGTGCATTCTGATTGGAGTCTCCATTTACACAGCTCGGTTCACAGGCAAGGTGCCCATGTCCACAAGTTCTCACCATGGCTACTGCTTCATATTGGCCTGGATCTGCTTTTGCTTCAGTTTCATCATCGGCATCCTCTACCTTGTTCTTAGGAAAAAATAAGGCTGATGGGAGTCTAGGGGAGAGGGTTGGCTACTGGGAATGGGGAAGAATTGCTCTGCTGAGAGAACTGTTGGGCCAATAGAAAAAGATGGAAACAGCCACCATCATCACCACTGCCGCCACCACAGAAAAATCACTAACAAAGCTAGAATCTGCAGAAACTCCTTCACCAAAGAGAGGGAGAAACAGCTCCAACTGATCTAGCACTCCTGGGCCTTTTGCACCAGAAATCTGGAGGTGACCCAGGCAGCTGTTCTCCTTTTCTGCAAAGTTATGTCATACCTTCACAAAGCTTCAAGCTCAGCAGTGATGATTGAAGGGCACCACACACACAAAAAAAAGGGCTACATCTTTTTCCCTTCCTAGAGCCCTTCTCACTTACCTTTTGGTGTGCCTTGTGGGTTGGGCACTGAGGCTTATGACCCCTTTTTTTGTCCATGGAAACAAACGGGATGGGCCTTTTGTTACATTTATATATATAGATATATATGCACATATGTGAAAGTTAAAGACATTAAATTGAGAAGCAACCAATAGAAATCAGATTAAATTACTATTAAAAATATCTACAGAAATAAGGCAGCAATTTTTTTTTTTTTTTGCTGCTCTGTTTGCTATTTGACATTCCCATGGTTGAATCAGATTGAGGTAGGAAGGGCAAATTTACAGGTGTGGATGATGGAGAGAGAGAGAGAGAGAGAGAGAGAAAGCGTGGGGGTGAAGATACACAGGGGTTCCTAATTACAGAGGATGCAGTTGCTCTATGAGGCACATGCAGGGAGGGAATCGTTTGGGTGTGTGTCTACAGTAAAATCTTCTGTTCAGCTCCAGAACACGGTAACAGGGCTGCAACACTGCAGATCTTTGCTGAGACAAGTCCTTGTCTGTAGGCAGGGTTTTTTTCCCACATTGTCACCCAGGACATGGTATTAATTGAGAGCCTCACCTTATGACACAGCTCATCTCAAAGGCAGATGGTACTGGTTAGCAGAGGAAATGTATTCCCTAATGAGAGATTTGGAGACATGAGGCGGGGCTTGTGAGTTCTGCTGCTTGCTGCCCAACCTTAGGCCAGTCACTTAACCCGGTGCTTTTCCATCTGCCAAATTCTTCCATAAAACTATACCTACCTCCCAGGGTTGCTGAGAGATTTGAAGTCCATTCTGTAATACGAGGTCCCCATGTGAAAGGTTGGAATGGGAAAGTTAAGGCATTGCTACTGCCGCAACCCACAAATTTCTGTCAGTTCCAAGAATCTTAGTCACAAGTGGCATTCAGAAGGGACAAGAGGTCAAAACTTCCTGTGACTCCATCCACAACTAAAAGGCAGAGAGTGTAAAAAACCATGCAGGTGCAGATTGTGCATGGATGCTATTTACCTCTCTCTCTCTCTCTCTCTTTCTGTCTCTTTCTGTTACATTTTCTTCTTATGTAGACTTTATCAGTTTGGTGGATATATTCTAGTACTGTATGTTGCTGTTTCATTAACAAAGGTTATTTCATATATAGTCATTGTAAATATTTTGAAATGCATATTTTTAACTTTGAGGGTATAAAAATAAAATCTGATTCCCTTTATTATAAAGAGTTTTGCTTTGGTGTTTTTCTCAGTAGCGTTTCAGATATTCATTAACAGAAGCATTTGCTGTTCCCACTGAATCAAAGCTCACTCCTTTAAGATGATGCAGAACTACCATGTTCTCTTGCTTGTCAGTATATGAGATTTCCCATTTTGAAGGGGAGGAGGAAGCAGAACAACTCTCAGAGATCCTGTTTCAGGCCCTCCGCAAGCTCAAGCAGTTAGTATGAGCATAGACAAACAACTGACTAATTCAGGGCATTTGACTACAGTAAATCAGCCAGACCTAATAAATGGTCCACATGCTCGTGCTGACTAAAATCACACCAGGAGCTAGCAGAGGCCATAAACAGAGGACAGCCCTGCCAGACTCAACTTTTCTGGGAGCTCCTAAGGAATGAGGATGAACAGAGGTTCTCCAAACAGGAGGTGCTCGGTATAAGGAGGCATTGCCAGCACAGACCATTTTGTTAGCCATACTGAGGAGGAACAGGTAAAAGCTATTTCTGTACTCGCTACAAGGTAAGGAGAGCAGAGAGCTGCAGGAAAACTAAAAATGAGGGACAGCCAAGGGGGCAGGGGCACAAGCAAGAGACATTCTTGCTCTGACCAGAGAGTTAGGCTAGGCAGGCTGGGAAGAAGCAGTCCAATAACTGCTCACATTAGTGGGTTTGAAATTACCTGTACATGTTCAGGGGAGCGTTGCAAAAGCCTCTGCAGACAGCTCAGGGGAGAGTCCTCCTCTGTCAGTGGCAGAAGCCAAAACTGGCCAAGCAAAGTAACTGACTCCCGGGCTGATCAAGGGGTGATGACAGCACTGCAAACACAACGGCAGCAGCACCATTACAGAACGCAGCTGCCTGCCAGCACACTCAGAGCAGGAGAATGACTTGGTACCCTTGCAGCAAAGAGGACAGAGAAAAAAACCAAACCACCACCACCAACAGCAACAACAAAAACATGCAAGGAATGGGGAGATGATGGGAGGCATAAAAGATGATGCTAGGAGTGGTATAAAAGATCATGGGTCACTTCCAGCACTGGAGTAAAACTCCACTGCTGGCAACCAGGGTGCACTTAGCCTAAGAATCATTTAACAGAGGAAAGTAAGACAAAATCAGCATGAAATATCCCACTCAAAACATATCCAGCCCAGGGGGCAGCCCAGAAATGTATGCTGCAGTTGTACTAGTTGTCTTTAGAAGGCTGCCTAATCTTGTGATTATTTGCATTTGCAGCTCTGCCTGCTCAGATAATAAGAGCAGTCAGGGTACCGGTTGATTGCTGGAGGAACTGGGAAGGAATTTTAATCCCAGACCCCCTGTTCCCGCATTGCACAGTTGGCGAGGTACATCACTGCAGGCAGCTCAGCTCTCCTGACATTGTCAGAGCCATGGTATTGGATTTAGATACACCAGTGATCTGATGCATGATGACAAATCTCATGTTGCACAATTCACCCGAAGTATGTGGATATCTGGTATAAATATACACCTTGTCATCTGTTACACCTCTGAGGAAACTTGATTGCCTTTCTGCTCAACCTAGCATGGAAGGCTGTAGCTGGCAGCCTTCCTCCTTTCCATTCCCTCTGAAGCTTCTCATGTGGACCAGGCCACTCAGGGACCAGAGGGCTCAATCCATAGGGTGAGGGGCCTCCAGCCAGCATCTTCCCAGAGGCAAGCACAGGAGGCAAGCTCCTCAGCAGAGATTTATGAGAACCCAAAATGCTTCGTCTGGTCTCTCAGGCTAATCCCAGTGTTAGGATTTGGGCAACAGAGCTGGATCTATCTGCAGTGAGGTCTAGGGGAAAAGGCAATTCTGTGCAGCTCTGCCCTGTGAGTATGGTCCCTCCCATACAGATGACCTGGAGAGCATAATGAAGTCAGAGGTGCTAAAGCAAGGGGTGTTGGGGATGCTCCTGCCTCTCTCCACCTTCCAGATAAATCTGTGGGTGGACAGAAGCCTGGCTTTTGGGGTTCACAGAGGGATGTGACTTTTTTTCCTGACTTTTGTGAGGCATCGTATATTATTTCTTCCTCTGGAAGCAACTCCCAGAATAACCCATTTCATTCACATGCTCACTGTAGAGCTTTTTGGGCCTTGCTCTGATGATAAGACAGAGCTGGGAGAGCTGAGCTGTAATTCAGTGAGTAAAAGCACTTCCCAGGGCTTTGGGAGGGTAGGGGGACTTGTGGCTCTGAGACAGGGGAATATCAACTGAATCAGGCTGTATCTTGTTATCGCTGCCCAGAAGCCATACATAAAAGCCATGAATAAACACATCTGGGCAGCTTAGCCAAGCAAGGAAAAGGTGGTGCTGCAGACATGGCCTGTGAGAGGGGGGGTCAGGATGCAGAGACGAGGAGTGGGGACCTGGCAAAGAGGTTTCCATGTGCTCCTCACTGCAGCCGTGGCAGGTCTCCCCCATGCTCCTGGGCAATGCAGAGCTCTCTGGAAGCTGTTGACAGCTCGCAAGTCCTTCTGATGTCCGTAAAAGCTGAGGCTGCTCAGCACGGTTAGCAGTTCTGAGGACTGGTTCCAAAGCCCTCACCATCTTTGTTTACAGAATCAGGGAGGTAAAGGATAGCCTCAGCACAACTTGAGTATATTTCAAGGGATTCTCTTTCTAAACAGCATTCTGAAGCAGGAGTTGCTTCATGTGCACCCCATAGAGGATGACCAGCCATGCAGCACAGCAAGCATTTGTGGCAAAGAAACCAGAACCCTTGCACTTTGCATCCCACCTCTGGAAAGGGCTTGCAGGCTCTACAAGAGAGCCAGGGTGTGGGGAGGGGGAGGCAGAAGTCAGAGACAGGAGTGAAGTCCTCAGGACCATCCCAGAAGCAAGGAGCGTGGACACTGCCTAGCCGAGAGGGTGGACTGGCAGTGAGTCATCAGATGCCATGCAGGAATGGGGCAGCAGAAAGAAATGGGAGATCAGATGTATGGACAGGAGGGAGAAAGAGATGGCCAGGAAGAACAAACACAATGGAAGACCTGAAGACTATCAAGACCCTGGTGGCTTGGGGGAGGACAATCAGTTCAGTGGGGAGGTGTATGGAATTTGGGACACCTGAGACCCACTGCAATCATCTACCAAGCAGACAGACCCTGATCAGGCAGTAGGCTGGCTTCCTCAAGGCAGTACCAGAGGCTCATATGCACAATCCTGCCAAAAACTGGAGTGAACCATTATAAACTGTTCAGCAGCGAGGACCCGTGGGTGCCCTTTCAACCCCTTGATGGCTGAAGACCCCGGTCCCCTGCATTGTCACTAGAGGTCAGTGCAAGCCCAGCAAATGCCTCTGCTGAATATATCTTATGATCCTATGATTTGAGGCATGGGCATCCCCAGCCAGGGACAGTGCTGCTTTATCATAGTGTAATTCAGAAATAGGAGTGTGCCCCAGCCTCGCTTGGCAGCCCTCAAACGGGCTCCCCGCCTGCCTGTGGCACGTCATGTAGAAGATGGAAGAGGCATGTCAGATGCATCTTGTCCCACATAAGAGGTAACGTCATGGGAGTATTTATCACGAGTAAGAAACCTACAGGGCAAATGGAAATGGAAGAAGAAACCTACGGGAGAATGTGCAAAAACTTTCTAGCCGTCAGGCCTGAACTGTAGCTCAATTCCCTTAGGATACTGAAAGCTGTTTTGGAGTCAAGGAGATAAATACATTTGTCCCTCACTCCTGCAGTTAATGCCATCCCCTCTGCTCTGTACTGTCAGAGAAACTGAGGCAGAGTAATTTCATCAAGCTGGGGCAAGCAGGCTGGAAGTAGAGAATGGAGGGGATGCTGGTGTGGCCTAGAGATGGAAAGAGTACGGTCCTTTTGGACCTCCACTGTTCCCACTTCAGAGGGGGACCCTTTCCAGCTAACTCCCCTTCACTCCCAGTGGATCTTAACAAAACAGGGGCTTTTCTCAGTTTCCCAAAGAGCAAGCCCTAGGTTCCTAAAGACTAGTTGCAGCAGGCCAGTAGCTAAATCTGTATTAGGGTAACCAGCTTTCAGGGGGTGGATTTAATACTGATGAGTTGCCAGTGAAATCTGTGGAAGTTGCAGAGACTCAGCAAGGTCCATCAATTTAAGTATCTCATTTCAAACACCCAAGCCAGAAAATCTGAACACAGACACCCTGTAGAGACCTTGAAACCCCACAGCAGGGAGACAAAGAGATCAGAGAAGTCATTGCTTTTATTGCCGTGTGCCCACCAGAAGGTTTGCAATGACCTTGCTGTAATAAAGGCAAAGTTAGTATTTGCGGTGCAGTAAATCTAGTTGTCCCTGTTGTATAATTGCGTGCCTATGGAGAGGCACGACTGTTGTCTTGCTGGGGAAAAGGGAATCATGGGGTGGAAGTGTGGCAGAGCCCAAACAAGAGGACGTAAATGAAGCTGAGCATAGGAGGTGAGGTTTTCCACTCAAATTCAGAGGATTCTGCAAATTATAAAGCATTTGTTTGATTCAGTTGTCAAAGCTCTGGCAGAGGTGATAGAGCTCCAGAAAAAGGCCACGTCTTTGGGGAGTTCTGGGAGTTTCTGCTGTGCTTTGGACAAGTGCTTCCTTCTGCCCGTTCAGCCTAACCTCTCAGGTGTTGGAGAGGAGACCTCCCTTTCCCTCCAGCCATTTGCACCCTCGGACCACAGGTTCCTCAGCCGTCACCTCCCAGGCTGCCATAGGAGCAGGAAATCAAAGGGGACCTGCCAGGCTCTTTCTGTGATGCACTGCGCTTGGGACAAGGGAAAGAGAAAGCTTGTGGACACAGGAGGCAGTTCAGTAGAGATGTGGGGGACAGGACTGATCCAGCTACCCCATAGCCTTCAACCATGCCTCCTCTAGCAGCAGAGAGCTCAGAGGGCAAGGAGGGGATGTTCTGCCCCTCAGGGCAGGAGGGGGAATCGGCTGGTTAGGCCATGCTTGCTGCATGCCAGAACAGGTAAAGCTGGTGGTCAGCTTGCCCCTCACCACCTCCTCAGCTGCTGTCCTGGGCAGCTGCCTGCTTCACCTGTGCCTGCGGCTAACGAGTAGCAGGGAGTGGTGAAAGGAGACAGACCTCCAAGGAGAACGTTTCCATATTACTTTCACAATGTGACTAGCAAACAAGGGCATTCAGGTCAGGAT
This sequence comes from Himantopus leucocephalus, assembly GCA_003993805.1. Classification (NCBI taxonomy): domain Eukaryota; kingdom Metazoa; phylum Chordata; class Aves; order Charadriiformes; family Recurvirostridae; genus Himantopus; species Himantopus leucocephalus. The sequence goes on from RSEF01000001.1 coordinate 58,944,108, forward strand.
TCACAAACGCTCAAGCTGTGCTTTGGAGCACAACCAGGGAGCGAGACTGGGCTGACCCATAGTGCCAACGGAGCCGTTACTGCACACTGGTCCTTATGAGCATTCACATCCAGGCAACTATGGCTTTGACACACACTAAGCACCTACTCTGAATTTCTCCCATGCTGGGTCTCTCTGTCCTGTTTTATTTTTTCCACTCTCAGGGAAAAAAAACCCAGATTTTTGCACTATCTGCTTCTAAGGCAAAGCTTAATGAAAAGCAGATGCTTTCTACCATGACTGTTTCCTTTCATCCTTCCCTAGATGACTTCTACCCTCTCCCTACTGCGGAGATGGAAGCAAAATTTGGCAGAGCAGCAAGCTGGTAGTCATGCAGGAGGCCTTTATTGCCCAGTGGAAAATCAATGCCACTTAGGCCGATACATACGCTATAGATAAAAGCACTACTTGTTCAGAGAAGCCACGATCAGGAAAGTTAGCCTGTTCCTAACTTTCTGACCATTCTAGCTGTTTTGCACATGTCCCCAAATATCAGCAAAGCTATTGTGCCATAGTAGAGTCAGATCTAGATGCAATTCAGGTGGAAAGCACTGCACAGCCATGCATGTGTCATGCCAGGTGGAGCTAAGAGAACAAATCCATGTCCCTGTGTTGTAACCTTACTTTTTTTTCCCCAGAATTACTGATCTTAATGGGATTCATGCGAAATGGAGCTCTTCTTTCATCAAAGTGCTCTCTCTATAAGAGCGTGCAATGGATGGGAAGCCACAGACCCTGAGCTCTTGCTTCTCATCTCTTTCACTATGTGGAATTGCTCTGTTTATAACAGTGTCCTTCATATGCATGGATTCATCTCAACTTTCATAGTTTCACATAACCTATTTTACAAAGGTTGAGAGCATGGATGCAAAGTCACCTCTAGCAGGTCTGGGAAACAAATTTCTAGTATGAGAGAGAGAAATTATACTACCTCTGCCTTCTGGGTCTACCAAAACCTTACGCCTGACTGTTGCCGATATGCAAAACAAGGCTACTATCTGCATTCCCACCTTCAAGACAGACAGATTAACAGGCACAGTGTAGGCACCACTGGTCATTATTTAACCAAAAGCACCCTTCTCCTGATGTGATCCCCAACCCTTCCAGGGGTGGGCTGACTGACACATGCCATGTCACCCCCCACCACACTGCTTCCTTGGGGACTGCCTTCCTCTTGCTTCCCAGTGCTGCCACCTTCCAGAGCTCCCGCAGGTACTCAAAGGGCAAATGTCTCGGCTTTAATCCTCAAACCCATCAGCAATTATCTTGCAGCACATTTGCAACTGTTCTCTATCACACGTGCACTCTCAGTTCTCACCAGTATTGAAAGCTTCCAACAGCCCTTGCCTTTTCAAAGGGCACTGCAGACAACCATTTACACTTTAAATAGATATTAAAATGAAGCCACCTGCACGCCTTCCAGTTCCCAAACTGCAGAACAGAGTGATGGATAATGGAAGTGTACCAACACATCAACAGTTTCCACTAGCAACTGCTGCAGAATAGCATGATACCAGCTTCAAATATGGACAGGAAATGGCTTTTGATATCAAATGTAAGTTTCAGCCCCACAAGAGTCTCTAAAAATAAGCATTTTATTCCCACCCATCCTTGATTTGATACCAAATGGATTGTGGAGAAGGACCAAGCCCTAGAAAAAGAAATAATAATAGAGGTACAGTTTTAATTAACTGATCCTATATTCTTCCCCTTTCTACTGGACCCGCTGCCTCATTCAGCACACAGAAGTGCTCCGTGGTTGAGGCTATCTTCCTTATTCACTCGGCGGCCGTATTTATCTGCACACCAGCAGCCCACTATGCAGCATACAGAATTCTGCTTCCCTCCTGGGCTTTTCAATTTGCCTCATTATTATCACCACTGAGCAGTTCCCAAACTCAAAAGGACTTTTGTCTTCCAGTCATCCCTACAAAACCAAACCATTATCACAGGCATTTTAGAGACAGGGGGATTGATTCATAGGCAGATCACAGCTAAAAATCTGCAATGCTGACCATTAATTTTGGCCACCACAGTGGCTGGCTGCCTCTACATACAAAAGGAAACAGCTCATGGCCACTACAGAAAAGTTGGGTGGATGTGATTTGCGCAGCATCATATGCAGAGTCCATGGCAAAGGCAGAGAAGAGTGGGTTTCTACAGCCCACTGTAATGTTCTCAATGTGGCTATCTGTATTCATTTTCTTGCATGCACGGAGAGGTAGAAGGAAGGTTGCATGCATCTCCTTAAGCCACCAGTCACCTCAAGTCAGGATTCCTGATCTGGGAAACACCAGGAAACTTCTCACCAATGTGAACCCTCTGGATGGGAAACACAAGAGCAAAAAGATAAATTTCAAGAGGATTGATTAATCTGAGGTGCCACTCTCAAGACACCAATAGCCCACGTATAGAAATCTCCAGGCTCTCAAAGCACAGCTCCCATGGGTTTCAGCTGTAGTGGTGATTTCTGCGAAGCAGACAGCAAGGGCTCCCATCAGCCCCTTTCCTCCCCTGCAATAAGTCATGTCTGCGTAGATCTGCTTTTAAACAATTGAGCACAAGCTCTGTCTTGGCTGAGAACCAAGTGCTGCACATTTGCATCCCAACTTTACGCCTTCTTGCTCATTCAGCCCATCCAGATGGCAGGCTGTATTCAAGGCTTAATGATCTGCTTCCCCTCCCTCCAATACGGGCACAGTAAATCACTGGCAAATCTTCCCGATGGTCTTTTAGAGGGAAGACAGATCAAATACATACAGTGGGTTTTGAAATACCAAGTCCTCGGGAAAATTATGGTCTGCAACATTGGTGCAGAGAATGGATTCAACTGAATGACTTAAAATGCCTGCAAGTAAACTTTCCCTGCCAGCCCAACCTTCCCAAGTCCCCAGGCCTGGGACTCTCTCCTTCACCAGGCAAAGATTTTGCCAGACTTGGCTTGCTCACTTCGCTCTTGGTCACTGCAGTCCCCTTCTCGCTCCAAAGAAAGGCTCTTTTAGCAGACACAGGCAGACCAAAACTTTTGGAAAAATTTCAGGAAGAAAAGCTAGAGTTTGGTCTGTTTAAAGGCTGGGCACTGCTCACCACAGGGGCTGCTGGAGCCCTGGCTTCCAGGGCAGAATTATACACACCCAAGTCATGACCAGGAGATGTACGTGTTCGTGACATGAGACCCGGCTGCATCTTCTGCCCACAGAGCACTGCACAGAATACAGGGACCTGCTCACCCTCAAACACTGGAGAGACATCATAAGATATCTTCATGTGTGGCCACATAAGATACTTTTCTCATTTGACGAGAGGGTAAAGTGGCACACACAAATGTAGTCTGAGGAAAAGGCCACAGGGATCTGACTGTGCTCCCCAATAGCACACAGAAAGCTGTGGCAGAGGCAAGCACTGCCTCTGAATTGTCCTGACAGCACTGCCCAGCCTTAATGTGAAGATGCCTCTGTGTCCAGCCTGGGGACCTCCATCTCATTCTCTTCAAATTTTCCAATATCTGTAGTGACTAAGACAAAGACTTCGCGCTCTGCAGTCCTTATTGCTACCGAGCTCTGACCTCTCCCAAAAGCTGCTCCCACTGTTCCTGCTCAGTGAGGCATGGTCCTGTGTTGAAACACCATGTGCTCTTGTATTTAAAGACTGGCGAATGGTTTGGGATGCCAAAGCAATTAATTCAGGTTCACACCAAACTTAATTGACACATTTCCTGGGGACTCGATTTTGTTGCTCAAATTAAGCCGTTTTATCATCAAAAGATGTCTTCCAGTGTGTGCAGCTTACTTATGAAACGAAATTCCATCCCGTGGAGTTCACTGTGTTTCTTTCCACTTAAGCTGGACCTGACAACTTAAGTTATTTGTATGCCTTGAGCTAACCATCTGCATAGGAGTAAACGTCAGCTTCCATGCTATAGCTTACATGCAATATACTGCACAAAATATAAATATATCCACATGTGCCTTCAAACAAAATGTCAATGCTATTTCTCAAAGAATATGGGAGCAAGGGCCAGGGGCCAGCGAAATAATTTCCAGCTTTTAAGTGACAGACAATGGAAGTGATCCAGTCTTGCGTCTCATAAGTACTGACAGATTGGCCAGGATTTGGATGCTAACAAAGAGATTCGGTACATGGGCTTGGTTTCAATTAATGAGCATGTGTCCATATGGCTCTGTGTGTGTATGTGTTTATACTGAGTGTTCTTTCCTGCTAATGGGTGTTGCATAAGTACATAAGCGTGCATGTGTGTGCCTTTGAAGACAGGTTGAGAGCTAGTTCAAAAATGCCCGGCAGCACAGGCAAAAATTAGTGTTGACACCCAGGACAAAAGGTTTTGTATACTAGCTGTGACAAGACCCTGGAAATAGTGTATTTTAAACAGGAAACCTCTCTCCTCTGGCAGGAAATCAGATCCACGCGACAGCAGTGAAAGCACCAAACCCGAGCTGCTGACCATGCGGGATCTGCCTCTGTGTTGGGGCAGGGTAGCAACAGTTGGTGCTGGGACAAACCCCACCCAGGGAGAGAGAAGGACCAAATACCATTGAACCTGGTCCTGGCAGGCACACCAGCCAGGTTGCCTCGCTCTGCCTGCAGTGGGAGGAGGCAGACACTGCCAGTGCTTACTGCCCAAGCGGCTGGTACCTGTCCTGGTACCAGTCAGGGGCAGATCCTGCCATTCTGCTGCTTTGGGCAACCTGCCTCCCTAAGGGAACGTCCTGCGCTGCCCGTGCCTGCAGCCGTCCCACCTGTGCGCACGTCAGACCATGCGCCTGCCTGAGATTCGTCAGCAAACTGCATGGCTGCGTGTTCTTGTCCTCAGCGTTTGCTTCTCCTTTAGCTTTTTCTTAAAAACAATGGAGTAGTTGGCTCAGTAGTTGTCAGACAGGTAGAAGGAGGAACAGACAAGTGAGATAAAATACTTTGTATATGATAGGAAATTCAGACCCAGCCATTTTTAAACAATGCATGCATCCTTAAGCTTAATTTAATTATTTATTTCCCCCACCCCAGTTTATTGAGTTATAATTGGTTCTACAAATGATAGGCTAATTCAAAATCAAGATGTACTAATGAGGTTGATGATGACCATACAGAACCATAGACTCTGATAAGGCGCTTACCTGCTACTTTAGGGTTATCTTGCCTTTCCAGCTCTACATTTCTTTCCCCCAAGATGCACAAACTTTGCATTATTCTAACTAATGTTTAATTTAAGCTGGTGTGCTTTCATCTCTGTTGATACCAGTGCCTAAATATTTGCTTTAAGTACCCCTTCAAGCTCTTCTCTCCTTTTATTCCCAACAGCCATGTACGCAGGGCTCAGGAGCTGACCGTCCTGGCATATCTGTGCATCTCAAAGAGCAAGACGGCGGCCTGATATCTCCAGTGTGAGACTGAAGGCTAGTTGGGAAGGAGAGGGTTTAGGACAAGATATGCCATGGGATCAGGCTGAGGTTATGGTTCAGTTTAGGGACAGCTCAACTGCTTGGAAACATATCTGGACCCAGAGATCCTGACAGCTCTGGGACTGCGTATAAGACATTCCCCTTTGCCCTGCCAGACCCTTGGTAGCAGTGCAGCCATTGCCTAACTCAGTTTTAATCTTAATTCTATCTGCAACAGAGTTAACCTGTTCCAGCCTTAGCACTGTGCATAAGCCGTTCACTCCTGCCAAAGCCAGCCCATCTCCATCCTGGGGACCATGCTGGATACAACAACAATATCAACACTTCAGCATCTACTGCTCAAACCCATAGCTTTAATTGCCATTCATCCCACACCTGCTGCACACTGAACCTTTTTGGACCTTTTCAAGTGGAGACATTCTTCATCTTTTATACTGAACAGTTATTTTGGTGCCTTCTTCCAATGCAGAGATAATCCCCTGTGACAATTAGCAATGAAAGGCACAAAGTAATCCACAACCAAACCATTGCTCCAGATTTTCTTTACAGAAGCACTTCCAGTATCTGAGTGCCTCAGAAATACTCTCTGCACCCTGTGTTAATTTTCCTGCCCAACTCTGTGCCCACTCCGTTTCCCCACAGGAACAAATATACTCTGGATTATTATTTTCCCCTCACAATAATTCTGTGAGGTAGGAAAATCTAATTCGGAGTCCTCAAACACAGCTTTAAGGGCTTTCATAAATCAGGGTCTAGAGTACCCTGCAGTGCAATAACAGAGCTAAGTACAAACAGAAGCCTTTCAGGGAACTGGTACCTGAGAATGGGTTTACCCTGCCACAACAAAACCCCCAGCAGCATTTCTGAGGCCAAACCGCAACATCATAAACCTTGACAGGACTGGAGGCCACTCTGAGGACTTCCAGCTGGAAGCAATGAGAAGTAAGGGATCTCAAGAGTCTCAGATTCTTCTAGGACCCCCAGGAGTCCAAATGACTCAAGCATCAGGTTACTGCCTGGAGCCTCTCAACCCACCAACAACTCTCCCAGAGCCAGCACCTCAATCCTCTCATGCTTCTGTGCAACACCTCAGAGCCTCTGAGAGAGATGAGACTCTTCAAGAGTCTCTCTCTGAGATGTGACTTCAAGCCCCCACAGTACAAGCAAGCCATCCAGTTCTCTCCTCTGTGAAAGCATGATGCCTTGAGGGAAAGCAGTCACCAAAGTCCTCAAGACAGCGTGGTAGAGGGCCAGCTGCCCACTCCTTTCTGTGCATTCCTCTTCCTCAGCACTGGGAAAGCCATCCAGGAGAGTCGCATGTGACAAGAAAGTCACTGACAGGATAGGTTAACTACACCAAGCCTAGATGGATAAAGGTGATCAACTCCCATGTTCTTCCTCCCAGAAAACCTGCAAGTGACCAAGGAGAGTGTCTTCAAGAGGGGCACTTGTCTCAGGGGCAAGGCACATGGGAGGCTCCCAGGAGGGAGACTATTGCACAGGTTGTGGGAGTTCATGAGGCTGAACAAGGAGAAGCCTGCCGAGAGAGAGAAGGGGAGGAAAAGAGTAGATGTCCAGCCACTGACTATTCAAAAGAAAACCCTTGTCTGCCATCTTCCCTTCAACAGGAGCACACTGACAGCTCAAGGAGACCTCCATGAACAAAGCTGCATCACAGGCCCCTAAGGTCCCAGCTCTGCTCAGGAGCCCTTGAGGCAGTGCACAGCCAGTGACAGGAGACATGTGGGCCAGGGGGACAGGAGCAGGATGGTAGGAGCATGGACGAGGGAAGTGAGGAATGCAGGGAAGTTTGCAGAGCGGCAAAGCCAGGACTGGGACTGGGGACCAGAGCCGAGGGACAGCAAGAGGACCGGAGTGTTTTATGGATGGGGTTAAATTACGACACTCCTTTATTTTAAAAGCCTTTTTTTTCCCTTTGATGATGAGATGCAATTACAAGCCTGAATTAATATGCTGACAAGAGACAACAGATGGATACCAACCAGGAGGGGAATAAGAAGAGACAATGAAGCAATTCTGGTCAGTCTGACAGATCATGAGCTCATCAGCCTCCTGCCCACCCATATCCATTCATAGGCACACCAATCTTTGTCTTTCAGACTCTGGTTTCACTATTTCTAGGAGAATTTTATTACTGTCTTTGTCCTCATCAGCATTTTTTATTATTTATTTACTCCAAATCTGTTAGGGACCAAGTATCTGAAGTCTCACAATGGTGGAATTCCTGTCCAGGAAAGAGGCCTGACGTTTTGTAGATGAACCAAGGGAGAGGACAGAAAAACAGCTCAGAATTCATGAACAGCTGCGCCTCTGTATCCACAGTAGCCCACACACGGCATGCCAGGCCTGCGGTCTGACCTGCAAGTGAACGGGGAATCCACATGGCAGCTACATATCCAGAACGGGTTTGAAGCTATAAATTTGCAGGTTCCAGCCTGACACCATGCTGGGGCTATTGAGGGGAAAAAAAAAAGCAAGCAGTTCTTCCACTCTGGTGATTCATTCTTCCGTGTCTCAGACATCACAGAGCTGAAGCCAACCCTACCTTTTCAAGCATTTTCTCCCTCAATTAAATACAGACCTAGGTACCCACAGCAAAGACTACTACCCTTTAAGACAAAGCTAACAACACTGAATACCAGTTTGCATCCTTGTAAAATCTCTGAGGACAACGCCAAGCATGTGATGGATTTAAGTCTTTGGAGACCATGAAGGACTTCAGGGCTAAAAAATAGAAATCACTTAGCTTAGTTGAAATCATTATCTTTGTGGAAAGTAATGCAAGCTGATAATTTTGATAAGGATGACAAATTCACTTCTTCCAGCATAATTCATCCTAGAGAACCTGAGTGCACTTTTTGGATGGCAAACAGCAGCTACTATTAAACTTTTGCAAATGTCTTGACAAGCAATTAAAGTTATCACAGCACTTAGGCATTTCTTCCTCTAAGAGCATGGAATAACCCGAATACCTGGTAGCATCAGTAACTTGCAAAGGCGGGTGTACAGATTTTAAATGTACATAATAGCACGAAAAATACAGAAGGCAAAACTGTGATGCACCTTCACTTGAAACAGCACTCTCTCTCCGAGTTTTTCAAGTGAAACCCGAGCACTTCAGCGGCACCAGGATATCAAGAAAGACAGCATAGAAACCAAAGAAGAAACAGAGGGGCAAAAACCCCAGTGAGTAAAGAGACCATGGCATAGAAAGAGATGAGAATGATTGGCTTTGCTTGGTTGCAAGAGGCAATAAATAAGTGAGGGCTGCAACAGATAAAAATATCAAGGGAAGGAGAAGGCAAAATTACTGCCTTGTGCAGGAAATGGAAGGGCATTCAATTACAACAGAGGTAGGTACAGTGAACTGTTTGCCACATGGCGTCTAAATAGCTTGTGGAAGTTATTGTTGGAAGATGTCATGCATTCAGGTTAAGAGTTCAGCAAAATGTAGAGCAGGATTCATGCATCTTGCAATGGATGGGAATTTTCAGGAGCTTTGTGTTTTATGCAGGACATAAAAAACATCTTCTAAGTGTCAGGGATTAAGCAGAAAGTATCCCTCCGGGAAGGTTATCCCTAAACAATGTCCTGTGGGATGCTCCCCTTTCCTCTGAAGTGCTACAGACAAGCCAGAGGTAGCCTACCTCATCCTGATCTCATCTTCAGGATAATTCCAGGGAGGATTTTTCACAGCCGAATGGAGGAATTGTGTGCTATTTAATCTGAGCCCATTGGAAATGCTTAGCAGCATCTCAGCCCGCACTGTCAGGAGATCAATTATTACATCAATAAAAGGAATTAAGAGCTTTGTCAGAAAAATATCAGGAAAGCAACCTCCCTAAAGGATACATAAACCAAATTCTCTGTTGCTGAGATGGAAGAGGGCCCTCCCTCCTGTCCCTGCCCCAAATCCATGCCGCAACAGGAGGGAAGCAGATTACAACCAGCAATCCCTCCCTGTCCCCCAGGTGAAAGTACCACTTTCCCCCAGTTCCCTGTAATGTTAGTGAAAAGGTTCCTCCTGGGCTGATTTGCATTGACCTACAGAGCCACATATGTGAATACAGTAAGTGTTGACCTCAATGCCACAAAATAAGAGTAGCAGCCACAGCATAATGGCTTAAGGCTATTGCATAATTTATTGAACACAGACGGGCTCTGCCTGGCTGGTGGGAGCTGGGCTGGCAGCACTACAGTGGTTCCAGCAGCCCTCAGCCCCAGAGCAGCTGGAAGAAGACAGCAGAGCTAAGGGGGACCGAGACCACTTTGGAGGTAGGTACCCCAGTTGTTCTCATCAGAAAGTGTGTGAGAAAATGTGATCGTGCCTGGCTGTGGGGGAAGAGAGGGAGAGAATGGAGCTTTTTTCTTGAGTTGGATCCTGAAGTTTCGGTTCGTGGAAAAGGAACATACATTCTGGGGATGAGGCTACAGTCTCTGAATATAAGGCCACTTGCCCATAGGACGTAAATCACAGTACTTCTGCAGACTCCAATGGAAAAACTCAGTGGCACACTAACTTCTAATTCCAAACAACAGAGGAACCCAAGATTGTTTTTATCTTAGAAGTTCTGAACTGCTTTTTTTTTTTTTTTTTTTACAATATTTAAAAGCAACAATACAATCCTGTTATTTCTCTGGAGCAAAATAACCTCTCTTTCCTCCTGGGTCCCTTATCACCCCAGAAATCTAAAAGATGACCAGGATGGGGAAAAACAGCCAGCTGCTGTCAGAGAGAATATAACAGAGAATGGACAGCCAGGTAAGCTAGTTACCTGCTAGAGGACTTGGACAGACCTCCTCGGCACCTCATAAGCCAGCACAGACCATCTCAGCTGCTGCAAATTGCTTAACTCACTGAATTCTGCTCCTGATAGGAGTCTGCAGTGCTACACCAGCCTTGTTCCTCCCACTCCTTGCCGGCCTCCCTCACACGTGCATGCACGCGCTGAAGAGGACAAGTTTCCACCTCTTGAGTGAAAGGTGACATCTCTTCTCTTCAGGAGGGTCGTTCAGCAAGTTGGCAATTTAATCCAGGTTTCAAAGCTCTCGTGCTGTCCAATGGCTTGACTTGGCTTCCTACTGCTCTGTAGTGCTTCAAGGTTCTTTGTTCTGTAGGGATTTGATTTTTATTCTCTCTGAGATCGGAAAAGAAAGAATCTTTTTTTAGCGTGTATCAGGGGCTGGCTTAGGAGACTAAAGAAAGGCAAGGTCATTGGTTCAAACCAAGCCATATCATTGTGAAAATGATAACAAGCCTGTGATAAGAAAGGAACTAAGACACTCGTGGCCGATACAAATTATTGGACCACAGAAAGACCATCAAGTCCATCACCTCTGCACGATGTCACATACAGGATCCTAATGTTATCTACTGGATCATCCAGATCTCTCCCCCAAAGGTAGATCAGGCCCAGATCTGCTTGGCTTGCAATATCATACCATCTTCAAATTGCTTAACTATTCCATTTTCTCAGCAGCCTGGAAGGTAAGGGCTATTATTTTCATTCAGTGCAAGAGGGAATTGTGGCTGAGAGACACTCAGAGTACAATCAGGGCAGCGATCTGAGAACAGCCTGGCTCCCCGGCCTCCTCCTGACCCCTACAGCTTCCACCCAGCTCAGCAACAAGATGAAGACTCAACCCACGTCATAAGAAAACTTATACAAACTGCTGCCCCTCCTGGCTTCTTCTTCAGTGCTGCCAGAGCGATATTTCGTAAGTGACCGCAATAATTCTTTAACCAACTTAAGTGCAAATAGGAAGTGTTTTAGTAATCAGACTGGGGTGGCGCCTACCCAGAAAGCAAGAGATCCAAATCTGCTACAGTTCTCAGCACGACGGCAGGAGCAGCAGCATCAGGTTGGCCCCAGCTCTGCAGCAGGTCTCCGCTCCAGCTGCCTTGCCCCGAAATGTTAAAAGGCATAGGTTTATCTGAGCCTTCTGGGAATAGGTCTTTAAGTTCCCCCAGGTGTGCACGCACATAAACACACAGACAAAAGCTTACTGCGTGTTGAATACCAAAAAGATCACGTGTGCCCTCTCAAGCAGTATTTATTCTTTTCCTGCTACAAGTCAGTCTCTTTCCTTCCTTCCAAACTGACCGTTGCCTCTTCCTCCCAAGGGGGAGCTGCCTTCTTCCTCAGCTGGCAAAAAAAGGAAACATCTCATTGTTCCCTGCTGGATGTCCACTGCTAGCAGCCTTTCACTGCACACAGATCACAGCTACACTCATTCAGAACAAGGCAGTTTTTTCCAGAGGCCCTGTATTGGTCTGTGCTGGGATGCCCCAGGAGCACACAGGTGAGGGACCCGACATGACAAGACCTCTTGAGAGGAGTGTTTACACCATAAATGACCGTATCCTGTGATTTCCTAAAGGACAGCAGCTCCTGTTCTCTAGATGGATCTGCAGAGATGATCTCCATCATGTCCTGTAGACTGTAGGAGGCTCAAAGTCTGGACACAGCACGAAGTGGAAGGTTTGGTTTTCAGATGCAGGCAGAGGGCTGCTCCATAGCTTCATATTGCAGGGATCAGCATGCCTGAAGTGCAGGACATGAGTCTAACTGGGGAGAGCCAATTTCTGATCACAATGTCTCTTGGAGGCATGACACCAGAAGAGACGCCCCTCTGGTCTAACCAAGCATGGCCAGTCTTATGCTTTATTTAAGAGTCTGGGGTAACCAGCCAATGGTGCTGTTCCAGTTAGAGTGCTTAAGAAGAGAAGGCTGAAGGGAGGGTGACATCTAGAAAATGCTGCCACAGCACTCTTCACGTGTCCTCCTCTCCCCTTCTTCCACCACTTTCCCGGTTCTCCTCGACAGAATCAGACACCCTTGGAGAGCAGTTGAAAATCTGCTTCCAAGCTGGAGGTTTAAAAGGAAATGTTACAGCAAAGTCAACATTTCAGTACATGCTAATTTGAAATTAATTCCAACTCCAAAACACTCCCTGAATTTTCTTTAACTACACAGCAACAGCTTCCATTGCCTGCAGAGTAAATATGGCACTTCTCAGGCCAAGCCAATTTTCTGAGTAAACATTACTGGGCAGCAGAACAATACCATTTTTAATATACAGAACTGGGGAAAATGTGTGGGTAAATAATGAAAAAAGTTACACCAACATTTGCAAACTTCCCCCTTAAAAACATACACACACAAAATAAGTCTTACAAATGGCCATATACGTACGTTTGGATAAAACTCAAAAAAAATGGAAATTTAAAATCTTTAGTGACCACCAGAGGGCTCTGGGTACACATGAGAAATGATCAGCTGAAGTCGACTCCTCAATTCATACTAAAATGCCTGTGTATGCAAAATACTGGGCAAGCATCCCCATTCATTGCATTTCCTCCTTTGCAATAAT